>CM054200.1:24862500-26075000 GCA_028830015.1 Eucalyptus grandis x Eucalyptus urophylla | reverse complement strand
GGAAAGACCAGTCCGACCATCCATGAGTTTGTGTGCTGCATGTGACTTTTTAGTTGGAATATTGTTTCGACTTCTTCATGAAAGTTGTAGAGAACACCTTGAGGAACAACATACTAAAATTTTAAGCAAAATGAACAAGTATTGGTTAGTGAAATGATTTTTCTTTGGAGGAGTTAGATCTGGAATTCGCTGTACTGACCTTTAGAGATTTCGTGGTCCGTAAAGTAACTTTCTTGTGAAAATATCACTTTGATCTCTTAATTAAAGTTTTAGTGTACTTCATGAGGTAGAACATATCAAAAATTTAGAGGAAATGAACAAAAATAGGCCGGTAAAATCGTTGTTCTTTGAAGAAAATGAATCTGGGAAAAACGCTACCTCGACCTAGCATGATTTCGTGATTTTTATAAAATCATAAAGTTCAAATGCGGCCGTGTGTCCTTGACGAAAGTTGTAGGTAACGTTCTGAGGAATAACATACTGAAAATTTAGAAGAAGTGAACATACGTAGGTCGGTGAAATGAGTTTCTTTTGAAGGATAATAACCTGGGAAAAGATGACACCGAGAACAGGGGAAATTAACCGTCTATATCTATTAATCTAGAACGATTTGAGTTTCGATTTCTTCATGAGATATTTACCTCTAGGACTTGTCTATAACATGTCAAAATTTCAGAATTTATTAATACCATTTACTGATTTTTCTAGAATTTCAATTAGAGGAATGTATTCTGATTTATCCGAAGCATTCATGTGTTTTGAAAGATAAATGAAATCATCCATGTGATGTAATACTTTGAGTGGTTGATTTTGCTGCATATGTGATGACATATGGCATGTTATATGGCATGAAAAGTTGGTTGAGATCTTTGACATTATTGCATCAAATGCCATGTTGAAATTGAGATACATGTGTGAATATAAAATTGAGAAAATAACGAGATTGTCGGAGGTGTGAGCCGACAATGCCCTGGGAGTGTCAGGATGCCTAGAGTGTGGGGGTGCCGGAAGCCTCGGAGGTGTGTGCCGGGGGGATACCTCGTGATGCTAGTTGGGGTGCAAGATGCCCGGAGTGTGTGTGCCGGATGCCCGGAGGTGTGTGCCGGAGGTTCCTCGTGATGCCAAGTTGGATACGAGCGATAAATTGTGGGATGAAAACACTGGTCCCTGGAAAGAAAAATGATGAGATCCTTGTGAAAGATAAGATTGAGAATTGAATCATGCGCATGGATGTGTACATATGGCATGGCGATATTGTGGCATCCCAAAATTCTTAACGACCTCTAGTTACATTAAAGTCTATGAATAGGTGATGGAAGTACCATGAAGTTATTTTATGGCCATTTAATCCATAATTTGCAATAAGATATATGGCCAAGCTTTTAAGGGATAATTATGTGATAGGAAAGAAAATTCTATCATTGGCCATGTGCATCATCAATTGGAATTTATGGATTTGTGACTATAAGTTTAATGGCCTTATTATTTATGCAATTATATATTTATTTAAATGATGATTAAGATATATTATAAAAATAAAATAAAATAAACTTGGGCCATTTAAGTTTGGACCTAGGGCCCAAGTGAGATGGGCCTAAAGTGGGCCATAAGCCCAGCCCATTGTCGCGCATGGAGGGGGAAGGAGGAGCCGCATGGCTTCCTCCAAGTGTCTTCAACAAGGGAGACACTTGTCTCCTTCTTAGGGACAAGTGTCCCCCATGCAAGAGAAGAAAGCATGCAATATATAAGCCATCAAAAAGAAAGAGAGAGAGAGAGAGTAGCTGGTTTTGAGAGAGTGAGAGAGAGGGAGAGAGTTGCCGAGAGAGAGTGAGATGCGAGAGAGAGGGAGGCCGAGGAGAAGGAGCCGTCGCCGCCCGCACGCCGTTCGTCCGTCGCCGGTGTGCCGCCGTTCGTGTGGTCTAGAGGCAAGTTGGGGTCCTTTGCTGCTCTTGCATGTGTGTGTGTTACATGTATGTATAGTGTCGAATTTGAGTGATTGGAAGGGAGAAACCGAAGCTTGGATGGCTTGTTCTTGAGTGGTGTTGCTGTTTTCGCTTGAACAGTTTGAGTCAGAATGTTGTGAGAGCTTGCATGCATGTTTAGAGTTCGATTTTGGCTTTGGTCTCTTCATGAAAGTTATAGCTAACATCTTAAACTACAACATACTAACATTTGGTGGAAAATGATGGAGATTTGAGGGGTAAAACTCTCATCTTACGGAGATGTCAGATCTGGAATGTTTTCGCATGAATCCGCTCGAGTCAGAATGTTGTGAGAGCTTGCATGCATGTTTAGAGTTCGATTTTGGCTTTGGTCTCTTCATGAAAGTTATATCTAACATCTTAAAATACAACATACTAAAATTTGTGGAAAATTATGGAGATTTAAGGGGCTAAACTCTCATTCTACGGAGACCTCAGATCTGGAACGATTTCACTGACCTCTTGATGAATTTGTGGTTGCATGTTGATTTGTGCTAAGAATCTCTCTTCAATTTCTTCATGAAAGTTGTAGGGGACATTTTAAAATACAACATACTAAAATTTTAAGTGAAATGAACAAGTATAACCTCGTAAATCGACTAGATCTTGAAGACGGTAATTCTGGAGATGTATTACAGGACACCCGAGACTTCATGTACCTAAATGACGACTATACTCTGGTTATTTGACTTAAATATCTTCATAAAACTTGTATAGGACATATTGATTTAGAACATATCCAAATTTCAGAGGAAACGAAGAAGAATAGGTAGGTGAAAACTCAGTATTTAAGAGAAGCATGTACTGGACGATTCGGTGATGGATCCAGAAGCTTCGTGAGACTGTAGAAATTAATCTAAAAATAATATGACTTGGAAACCTTCATGAAAGATGTACGAAAATGTCTTGGCCGTAACTTGGTAGAATTTCGTAATTTTTGGAGGTCGTATGGATATTTTAATCGAATTTCTTCGGAAACTGTGCATTCTGGTTTCATCCGAAAATTACATGCTGTTTTGTGTAAATTATGGATTTGTGTGGATTTCTCATTGGCCGTGTATTTTGCATGAAATCATTATCCTATTGTCTTATTTATTACTTGGCTTAATTTTATGATTTTTGAGATTATATAAATAATTAAATTTAATATTTTTGAAAATGGCACAAGCTGGAATTTAAATAAATGTAAAAAGGGCATGATAAATGGATTATTTTAATTGGCATAAATTCCATGAATTTTATTTTATAAATAATTGCACCATGTAGTATGTGTGATGAGGTCTTGATGTATGCATTGAGATGCATGTGTGAATTCAATGTTGAACATGATTTTTGGTTGCCATTGCATCATATGCCATGCTAAATTAAGACCGAAATTAGTGAACATGAGTAATGTTAAATGAGGAAATTGATGTGGCGGATGATAATACCCCGGGAGTTTTGAGATGCCCGGTGGTATACGGTACGTAATTCCAGGGGAGGCCTGGTGGTATGTCGGTACGTAATTCCAGAAGCCCTGTCGGAGGTTTTTGCCCGAGGGGAATGCCTCGCGATGCCAGGATTGGGGTGCGGGATGCCCGGCCAGGGAGTGTAAATGCCGGAAGCCCTGTCGGAGGTCTTTGCCCAAGGGGAATGCCTCGTGATGCCAGTTGGGATGCGAGATGCCCGGAATATGGGGGGCCGGATGCCCGGTGGCCTGTAATGGCTGAATGCCGGAGGTTTTTCTCACATGGGATGCGAGTGTATAATATGAGATGAAATTGATGATCTGAGGAAGGATGATGTGGTGATCAAATTGAAAGTTAAAAGTGGAAATTAAACCATGATGATGATCACCCATGGCATAATGATATGCATGATGTTGATGATATATGACATGGCATAATGATATGATGATGATGATGATGATGATATATGACATGGCATAATAATATGATGATGATGATGATGATGATGATGATGATGATGATGATATATGACATGGCATAATGATATGCATGATGATTATGATGATGATATATGATAAGGCATGATGACATGTGTGATGTGATGATGTCATGATGATGACGACATGTGTATGATATGATGATGATGACATGTATGGTATGACAATGTCATGTATATGATGATGATGACATGTGTGTAATATAATAATGTCATGATGACGACTATATGAGTATGACATGATGATACACATGTCTGTGTTATGAGTGTGATGATGATGCATGATAGTATGCGCATGGCTTCAAGGTAAGTAATGCCTGAAATGCATGTATGACTTGTATGATGCATTGAGTGGTTATTGGATTCTTTTACCTACTGAGTGGTTGTACTCACCCCTTTTGGGGACCAACATTTCAGATTAGTAGATGGATTGAGTGGTTGGATATGACCGAGAGGAGAAGGATAGCGAGGGAGGGAACTTTTGGACACCGACACTGATCGTTGGACTTTAAGTATTCGATTGTTGGAGAAGATGTCGGTCATCTTTTGAAGTATAGCCGAGTATAGAAACATTGGCATTTCGATGTACCGACTAAAGATGTCCATTTGCTTTATGTAAATAAACGTGTTCGGCTTTAACTTATATAAGATGTTTAGTAGGTGTGCATCGTTTTCTGAATATAAGGAAGGGAGCTTGTTGGATGTGCTTCCGTATATGAATTGCACAAGGGACCTATCCAAAAAAAAAAATGTAAACCCCCATGGTTGTATGGACTCGTTGCAATTTAAATGGTATCAGAGTGACATGACATAGGAATAGTGAATGGTAAGCGAACTGTGGCGACCCTAATCGGATTGGGGGCCGTCGAGGGGTGCCACAGATATATGCATGAATGCTTGATGGTAAGTGCATGGTGGTATATGCACATATGTCATGGTGATATATGCATGAATGATTGATGGTAAGTGCATGGTGGTATATGCACATATGGCATGGTGATATATGCATGAATGCTGGATGGTAAGTGCATGGTGGTATATGCACATATGACATGGTGATATATGCATGAATGCTTGATGATAAGTGCATGGTGATATATGCACATATGGCATGGTGATATATGCATGGCTGCAAGGTAAGGTATGCTTGAATGCATGAATGATATGTGTGTTATTCTTGATTGTTCTATTTGACATTGAGTAGTGTGGTGGATCTTTACGGCTGAGTGGTTGTACTCACCCCTTTTGGGGATTAACATTTCAGATTAGAAAGATGTCTTTACTACCGGTTGCATGCGGTACTTACTATGGCATACCTACTGATGTGGATGTGGAGTGTACTAAGCATGTCTGTGTCGGTGCTCCTGGTTTAGTTTTTGTTCGAGTCTGTGTCTTGGTGATGTACGATGTGGGTCGAGCTGACGGCCCGGTTATCCAGGAGTTTATATCTGTCCATGTCCGACATTATGGAGAGATGTTAGGGATGTTACCACCGTCGCCACCCGATGCACTGGATTGGGTATGATGGCGCGTATAGCTGTTGGGAGCTGACACTTTTGGAGATAGCCGACGCTCGTTGATGGAGGGTGGTACATGTTCGATGTAGAATTGAGTCCTTTTTGGGGTGGTAGCCAAGTATAGTTAAAATCTTGGCCTTTTTGTTGTATCGACCTTGATGTCCATCATGAAAATATAAATAAGAGTGAAACAGCATTATCTTTTCTTATGGTGCGTAGTTGGTGTGTATTGCATTATGGTTATTGGAGGGAGAGATGGTGAGACTTGGTTATGCTTCCGCTAATAAGTTGCGTTGGGACCGCTTTCAAAAAAAAATTCCCTAGTCAAAGGGTATCGGTCTGTGAAGTTATATGAGATCGAGTAATTAAGAGAGATCACCTGTGGTGACCCGAAGGCGAATCGGGGGTGCCACAAACCGATATACCATAGAATGCGTCGGGGGTGACTGGTAACAAAGGCATATCTTCTACTCTGAAATGTTAGTCCTTAAACGGGGTGAGTACAACCACTCAGCAGTAAAAGATTCATTAAGCTATATCACGCAGTACCATCCATATCTTGATTCATGCAAGATAGACAAAAACAAGTAATCCAGGAATAAGTATGCATCAAAATTAGGAAATTCTTTAATGCAATGGCAAATGCAGTTTCAAAGGATTAAGATGCATCATGTCCAGTTACACAAGTCTCGATCATAGGGCCAAACTGTAATGACACGTCCCATTCCATGCCATACAAAAGGTTTTAATATTCAAAAGGTTTCATCCCCCCGAGGACCAATGTTTGCATCCTTCTGGGATTTCGCACCCAATCTTGGCGTCGTGAAAGCCTCCGGCATTCAGCCACTAAGGCCACCGGGCATCCAGAGCGTGTCTCGCCACACCTCTAGGCATCTCGCACCCCACCTAGCATCACAAGGAACCTCTGGGGCTCTCCATGAAAATGGTTACCCCAGCCCTCCGGATTTACGTACCGACAAGCATACAACCGGGCATCCCGATGCTCCCGAAGAAAAAGCCTCCAGCATTCAGCCACTAGGGCCACCGGGCATCCACAAGGCATCAACTCATTTGATCCTTTGGGCATCCCGACTCCCGGGGCATCGTTGACCTGAGGGTCCAACGGTAACAATTAACATCTTAATTTCCAAAAACACTTTTCAATGCAATGACAAGATGTCCCTTGAGTCTCATCAAATCTCAATATTGTATGATATGCTGAATTTCAATATCATCATGTCAAATAACAACTAAGGATGCATTTACCTTTGGGACAAATTGAGCAAATTCGGAACAAAACAGCTCAAACATCACAATGCACAGTTTTAGTAATAATTTTGGAATAACTCCTAAATGAACTCAGAATATTCTGAAATTTTGATATGTTATAAATGAGACCTAAAGGAGGAAATTTAGTGCAGGACACTAAGTCAGATTCGTTGTGTATAAAGAGTAATAAATCACGCAACTTAGTTCCAGATTTCCTATATCACCGATTTCGCACACTAGCAGAAAATACCGTTCATTAACAGAAACTTATACCGCTATATGGATTCCGAAAAATCTGAGAAAAATTATATGATATAGTTTAAACAATACTTTACAACATTAATGAATAAGTCAAGACCAAAATCACACTAGAATTATCCCTAGAAAATTTACTAAACTGCTGAATTTCACTTGACCTAATTCGAGCACCACGGACCCAATAGGATCCCGCGCCTATACCACAGCTATTTCATTTTAAAATTTCGCCTTGAGTAGACTTTTCAATCCCTACTTCAGCAGGAACCGAAACCACATAGAACAATTTATGTTCTTCTTCAATCTCTTAGTTATACTTCATCTCAATCATCCAAAAACTCAACATGCAGTTTCTATTTTAGCATTTTCTCAAATTTACCAGCACTTCACTAGATAATAACATCATGCATAACATAGATTAATGAACTTCTACTTACCTCACTCCTAAATTTGATCGGCAAGCAAAACAGGAAGCTCGGGACCTTGTGCGTGACTCAACGGCGGCATCAACGGGTGGCAGTACGCGTGCACGGTTGAGGACGATCCTTCTCTCCTCTTCTCCTCTCGCTCGGTATCTTGCTCTCTCACTCACTTGTTCGGTAAGTCTCTCTCTCTCTCTCTCTCTCTCTCTTGACTAATCTGCCCCTTTCTCCTCAAATTATTTCACTAACTAATCATTTGCATGTTGATCTTTGGGGGCTGTAGCATTAGTGGACATGTGGAGGGAGTGTGGAAATTTCTTCTCGCCACTTGGAGGCACGATCGGAGGTAGCTACATGAGGAAGCAACGTGGCCGTTGTTGGTCTTCTTTCGGTCGAGCATCATCAAGCCCAAAGAGTCCATTTTGTCGACAATTTAAGGGAAAGAGTAGAGTTGCATGGGCCCGTGGGCTTGTGGTTGCACATCCCTTAATTCACGGCCCTAATCCTTCAAGAATTAATCCTTAATCAACGCACATGCTTGGGCTAAGTCACAGCTTACTTACAAAGCCGCACGGTGCTGCAACAATGTACAAAGGGGATTCGATCCATAGGGTATACAATTGGACGGCCAAAATTTAGCATATATATATATATATATATATATATCTTGTCGACACATCTCGTGGAATAAGTCTTGGTCTCACCAATGGCATTGTGTAGAAATGATTCTATAACTTGTTCAACGATTGAACCATTACAATATGCCGTGCACCGGTCCAATGATGAAAATAAAACAATGTCCGTTACTCAGTCATGGACCGTCGCATATCCAAGGGTCGTCTCAAAATTCCGGATGCCACAGGGACGGCAGACCCTGAGGATGGGTCGGTAGTAGATGCTAAGGATCCCAAGCTCGAGGGCGATCCTGAGTCACCAGTGTATTCAGCTAGGGTTGCTAACTGGAGTGAAGAAGAAGGGGAGATAGTTGAGTAGGAGGAGGGACTAAAGGAGGATCAGGAGTGGGAAGAGCCTGAGGAGGAGCCTGAAGAAGAACCCATGGAGGAAGAGCCTGAGGAGGAGCCTGAAGAAGAACCCATGGAGGAAGAGCCCGAGGAAGAAGAGTCTGAGGAAGAGTCCGAAGAGACATCGGAAGAGGATCCAGAGGATGATCCTGAGTATGACCCAGATGAGGATTGAGATCCCATCCTTTTTTGCAAACCTTAAGCTGTGGACTAATGGGTGATAGATTAGGCTTCTGTTAATAGTATTGTAATATATACTATGTGGTTTGGTATGTATAGAAGTTTGGTTGTGGTTTTTCATGTTGGAAAAATATGGCCCTACTTTTCTATCACATTGTTTTATTGTCTGGGGATTTATTATATGCTTCCGCATGCGTAGTAAAATGAATGGGTTGGCAATGCGTCTTGGGACGTTGCTATAAATCAACCAGGTGAGGGATGTGGGCGCGTTCGAGGATCGGGGCGTAACATCCCCTTTTTGTGGTATCAGAGCGGAGTTCAAGATTTGAGTGATAAGGAGCGATGATTCATGGGATAGTAGTAGGAAAGGCCTTTAAATTCATGCTGGTGCATATATGTGTTAGTTAAGTGCTAGAATTGCTTGTTGTGTGGATTGCTCTGTTTCTAATTTGGTGTGGAATTGGAAGCAGTTGTCAGTAGATAAAGCTGCACCATGAGAAATCAGGAGCAAATGACTCCTCAAAGAGAACCGTTCGTGCTGTGACTCGGGGTAGAACGCCGATCAGGGTTGGGACTTGAGGAGGCCACGGTCGAGCGCCAGCTCAAGCTAGCACAAGTGGAGTGGCACCACCTGTAGTAGGTGTCGGGGTAGTAGCCCCTGGTGATCCCATAATAGAAGGGATTATGTAGGCGCTAGAGGCCATGAGAGATGTCATGGCACAATAGACTCTGAATCAAGTAGCTGCTGCTGTTGTTGCACCTACTGGAGTTTAGCCTGAGATCATCGTGGCACAGAGAGAAAGGCCAATCCACAAGCTGGTGGAGTAATTCTTGAGGTTGAATCCGCCTTAGTTCACTGGGTCAGGAGACCCCAAAGCTACTGCTTTGTGGATTCAGAAGTTGGAAAAGACTTTTGCACTATTGATGTGCAATGAGACTGAAAAGGTAATCCTTGCAACTTACCAACTGGAGGGAGTTGCAAATACGTGATAGAGAATCACTCAAGGAATAGTGTTTCCAGAACGTGTTGCCCCTAAGTGGAACGCTTTCCTTGAGGTTTTTAATGATAAATACTTCTCAGAGACTGCCAGAGAGATGAATATGGCAGAGTTTCAATGTCTTTACGAAGGCACAATGACTGTAGACCAATACGAGCTGAAGTTTGCTGAACTATCGCAATATGCTCCTGAGCTAATTGTAAAATCCAGCAAACCGAGTGAGGAGGTTCAGGGACGCATTCAGACCGGACTTGAGGAGCGTATTGATTTCGCTAAATCTGAGGAACTACAATGAACTATATCAAATAGCACAGATGGTCGAGAAAGATCAGAACGAGAGAGCTGCCACGTCTGGGTCAAGGTTTAGTGCTAATCGAGATGCAATCCAGTAGGGAAAGAGGCTATGTTTGGAAATAGATTCCAAGCCCCGCCCAACAAGAAGGGTGGATTTGATAGGTCAAGGCCTAGTAGGAGTGAAGCGTGTCGTTTCTGTGGGAGACGACATGGGTCAGCTCCATGCCCATCTAGGACAGGAGCATGTTTTGAATGTGGCCAACAGGGCCACTTAGCCAAAAATTGTCCTAGGAAGCTAAGGGGACAACCGTAGCTACTGCCGCCACCACATATGGGATAGATAAGAGGGTATGCCCCTCCGAATGCGCCACAGGGAGGACAATTGAGACCTCCAGTTTAGGACACCGTATATGCTATTACACAGGGTCGAGCAGAAGCTACGCTTGACGTGATAACATGTATGGTTTCACTGAATGACCATCCTGCTTACGCTTTGTTTGATCCGGGAGCAACACACTCTTTCATTGTCGAGCAATGTGTTAATTTGATAGGAGTCAGTTCTATATTATTGGAGTCGGCAATTTGCATATCTACACCATTGAAAGATAAAGTCATTATTGCTTTGGGTTGTTCGGGGTGCAAGTTAGTGATTGGTGAGCGAGTGGGAAAAATTGATATGTTAGTCCTAGCCATGTATGACTTTGATTTAATAATTGGTATGAACTAGCTCACCAAGCAACGAGCTAAAATGGACTGCTATCGCAAGGTGATTTAGTTTGACCCGATAGAGGGTGAGAGCTTCGAGTTTGTAGGAAATCAAGGAGGACCCTCGATTGTCTTGATCTCATTGCCAGAGGCAACTCGTCTGTTAGATGAGGGTTGCCATGGGTACCTGGCAACTGTTGTGGATATGACGGTTGAGGGACTGAAAATGGAAGACATTTCAATCGTGCAAGAATTTCCGGATGTCTTTCCAAAGGAATTGCCAAGATTACCGCTAGAAAGGGAGATCGAGTTCGTAATCGAACTAGCACCCGGGACAGAGCCAATCTTTAAGTCTCCTTACCGGATGGCGTTATCTGAGTTGAAGGAACTAAAGATGCAGATGCAAGAGTTATTAAATAAAGGTTTTATACCTCCTAGTGCATCACCTTGGGGAGCATCAGTTCTATTTGTAAAGAAGAAAGATGGTTCGTTGCGTTTGTGCATCAATTATTGACAACTCAATCAGGTAATGATCAAGAATAAGTATCCCTTCCCAAGGATCGATGACCTATTCGATTAGTTGTAAGGAGCGTCAATATTCTTGAAGATTGACTTAAGGATGGGATATCATCAGCTGAGAATTAGGAAGGAGGACATTTCTAAGTTAGCATTTCATACTCGGTATGGTCACTTTGAGTTCATAGTGATGCCATTCGGGCTGGCGAATGTTCCAGCTGCCTTCATGGATTTGATGAATATAGTATTTAAGGAATATCTAGATCAGTTTGTAATCGTATTCATCGATGATATCTCAGTATATTCAAGAAGTGACGAAGAACACGAGAATCATCTGAGATTAGTGTTGCAGAAGCTGAGAGTCCATCAGTTGTATGCTAAGTTTAGCAAGTGCGAGTTTTGGTTGACTCGTGTTGCTTTCTTAGGGCATGTTATCTCAAGCGAAGGAATTTTAGTGGACCCGAACAAGATAGAAGCCGTGATCAATTGGCCAAGACCGACTACGGTGACAGAAATCAGAAGTTTTCTGGGTTTGGCAAGGTATTACAGATGGTTTGGGGCAGGGTTTTCTTCATTAGCATCACCTCTGACAAAACTCCTGAAGAAAGACGAGAAATTCATATGGACAGACAAGTGCAAGTGCAGTTTCCAAGAGTTGAAGGAAAAGCTCACTACCGCACTTGTGCTGACAATTCCATCTGGTCCTGGAGGATTCGAGATCTACAGTGATGCATCATTCAAAGGGTTGGGTTGTGTGTTGATGCAACATGGTAGAGTTGTTGCATACGCCTCCCGTCAATTGAGGACCCATGAACAAAATTACCCGATGCATGACTTAGAGCTTGTGGCCATTAGATGTGGCTTCCCAAAAATTCAAGACAAACTCTAAGGTGTATTAAAGCTCATAATTAGGTAATGAAATTACCTATGGTTTATGCTTTAGCCATTAGTCTGCTCTTAAGACTAAGTGATATGTGCTTGTGTTCATGAGTTTTTAAATTAGTAATATAGGATAAATTAATGAGAATGATTTATTCTTGGCCATGTGAAATTTAAAATTTGAAATCTATAAAAGAAATAATTAAAGATGAATAATTGAAAGTGAAATTGTGGGTTTAATTAGGTTGGGCCTTAGGCCCAATGGCCTAAGCTTTTGGTGGGCCGAATGGCCGGCCCAATTGAGGCCCATGAGGAGTGTTTGTCGACCAAGGGGGGGGAGGAGTGGCCGGCCCACTTCTTCCAAGCCCAATCCAAGCCCAAGCCCATCTTGCATGAGCTTGGCCAAGTGGCAAGAAGAGACTTGCATGCATTGACCATTGAGAGAGGCAAGTAATCATTGCCAATGATGGAGATTTGGGGAAATAAAAGGGGAAGGAGAGAGAGAGGGTGGCCGGTTAGTGTCATTCGGCCAAGCCAAGTGAGAGTGAGAGTGAGTTGCGAGAGAGAGTGAGGCCGAGAGGGAGAAGGAGTTCGCCCGTCGTCGCCCGCACACCGTCCGTCCGTCGCCGGTGTGCCGTTCGTGTACCGCTGTCCGCTTGGTTCTACAGGCAAGTTGGGACTGATTTCCACTCTTGCATGTGTGCCTTGCATGTGTGATTTGTTGGTGGTAGATTTCCGTTGTTAGGGTAGGCAAAACCGAAGCTAGAATGTGACTTGTTCTTGAGTATGTTTGCTGTTTTCGTGCGAACCGCCCGACCCAGAATCTTGTGAAGGCTTGCATGCATGTTTCAAGTTGGAATTTGACCTTGATTTCTTCATGAAAGTTGTATCCAACATCTTAAAACAACATACTAAAATTTGGGACAAAATGGTGGATATTTAAGGGGTCAAACCCTCATCCTACGAAGACACTAGATCTGGAACAGTTTTGCTGACCTTTTGGTAGATTTGTGGTTGCATGTCGATTTTTATCAAGAATCTCTCTTCGACTTCTTCATGAAACTTTTATAGAACATACTAAAGACTAACATACTCAAATTTTAAGTAAAATGAGCAAGTGTAGCCTAGTGAATCGACTTACTCTTGAAGACGGTAAATCTGGAGACATGGTTCAGGACACCCGAGACTTCATGGACCCATATGGTGACTATTCTTTGGACATTTGACTTAGATCGCTTCATCAAAGTTTTAGGGGACCTCTTGAACTAAAATATATCCAAATTTCAGAGGAAACAAAGAAGAATAGGTGGGTGAACACTTGATATTTCGGAGATACATACACTGGACGTTTTGGTGCTAGAACCAGAAGCTTCGGATGACCATAGAAAATTATCTAGAACGAATATGTCCTAGAAGTCTTCATGAAAAATCTACTCTAGTGTCTTAAATATAACTTGGTAAAATTTAATAATTTTCGGTGGTCGTTCGGGTATTTTAATCGAATTATTTCGGAAACTGCACATTCTGTTTCTATCCGAATTTGCATGCTGAAATCGTGTGGATTATATCTTCTTTTGTGGAACTCTATTGGGCATGCGTTTTTCATGAAATTACTATCTTATTGTCTTATCTATCACATGCCTTGATTTCATGATTTTTGAGAAGCATATGGATATTTAATTTAAATATTTTCTAAAAATGGTACATGCTGGAATTTTGTAGAAGGCATGAAATATGGACCATTTTTAATTGCATGGACTCCATGAATTGTATTGATTGGATGATAGTGTCTTGCTGCATGAATAATAATGATTTGGAGATGCATGTATGAATTCAATGATGAATATGATCTTGATTGCCATCACATCACATGCCATGTTAAAATTGAACTATAATTGAACATGAGAATTGAGATAAATGAGAAGGCCGTCAGAGGTGTGAGTTGACGATGCCCCGGGAGTGTCGGGATGCCTAGCTAGAAGGGTACGGCCGGTTGCCCGGTGGTCATGAATGGCCAGATACCGGAGGGCCTCGGGAGTACCGAGAGGTGTCGAGATGCCCGGAGAGTGGGGGAGCCGGAAGCTCGGCAGGTATTGTGCCGAGGGATGCCTCGCGATGCCAGTTTGGGTGTGAGATGCCTGGCTAGAAAGGTACGGCCGATTGCCCGGTGGTCATGAATGGCCGGATACCGGAGGGCCTCGGGAGTACCGAGAGGTGTCGAGATGCCTGGAGAGTGGGGGAGCCGGAAGCTCGGCAGGTATTGTGCCGAGGGATGCCTCGCGATGCCATTTTGGGTGCGAGATGCCTGGCTAGAAGGGTACGGCCGGTTGCCCGGTGGCCTTAAATGGCTGGATGCCGGAGGGTCCTCGTGATGCTAGTTGGGGTACGAGATGCCTGGAGAGTGGGGGAGCCGAATGGTCTGATTGTATCTTGGATACATGTGGGATGCAAACATTGGTCTCGGGAAAGAGAAATGTGGCGATCCAAAATGAAATTGAAATTGAATTATGCATGGCGATATATGCATGACACGATGATGATGTTATATGCATGGATGCATGGCAATAATGATGGTACATGTGATATGATGATGATGTTACATGCATGGATGCATGACAATAATGATGGTACATGTGATATGATGATGATGTTACATGCATGGATGCATGGCAATGATGATGGTACATGTGATATGATGATGATGTTACATGCATGGATGCATGGCAAATGATGATGGTACATGTGATATGATGATGATGTTACATGCATGGATGCATGGCAAATGATGATGGTACATGTGATATGATGATGACGTTACATATATGGATGCATGGTAAGGATGATGCCATATGTGACTTAATGATGGTAAGTGTATGATATGATGGTGATGTCTATATGATGATGATGTACATGAGGTATGATGACATGTGCATGATGCCATGGTATGTTGTGCATGGATGCTTGTATGACATGTGATGCTATGATTGTGATGATTGCATGGCATGATGTATTGGGTGGTTTATTGGTCCTTTACCTGCTGAGTGGTTGTACTCACCCCTTCGGGGACCAACATTTCAGATTAGCAGGATGCCGCTCCCTACTGTCACGCGGGGCGTATTTTAAGGCCTTCCTTCGGATGTAGAGGTCGAGTGTGTGGAGATCGACTGTCCTACCATTCCTGGACTGACATTTATTCGAGTGCATGCCTTAGTGATGTATGACGTGGGCCTGGCTGGGGGCCCTATCATTTAGGAGTTCATATCCGTCCATGTTCGTCGAGATGGAGTGATACGTGGGATGTTGCCGCCGCCACCGCTTGATGCACCGGGATGGGTGTAAGGGCCCGTGCGTGAGAAGTAGGAGCTGAAACTTTTTGGGATGATTAGTCGACACTAGTGATGGGAGATCTTGCACGTTAGACGTAGTGGGTCGAGTGTTTCTTTTTGGGTTTATGGCCGAGTGTGGCTTCATGTCCTGGCCTTTCTTTTGATGTACCGACCCAAGGAAACCCATCTTGAAAAATATGTAAATAAAGTGTCATGGCCTTGTTTTTTATTATGATGTTTAGTGGTGTGCAATTGTATCATGGTTGATGGAGGGAGAAATGGCGATATTATATTTTGCTTCCGCTAATGAGTCGCGCTAGGACCGTTTTCAAAAAAAAAATGTCTATGATTTACGACGCTTCATGAAAAAGATGTGATTAGGTGTAGTATTAGGTGCCTGCGGCAACCTAAGGGGGGTTCAGGGTGCCACATTATGTTTGCCTTGAAGATTTGGAAACACTATCTGTGCGGGGAAAAATTTAAGATCTTCACGGACCATCAGAGTCTCAAGTATCCGTTCTCTCAGAAGGAGTTGAACATGAGACAACGCCGATGGATGGAATTGCTGAAAGACTACGACTGTAATATTCTATATCACCTTGGAAAGGCGAACAAGGTTGCCGATGTTTTGAGTCAAAAGTCTTCAGTAGCTCACATATTGATTAAGGAGTGGAACTTAATCGAGAGAGCTCGAGATTCGGTATTCAAGTTTGAGGTAGGCCACCCCTTAGGTCTTATGGCCACCCTTAGAATTGAACTGGATGTCCAAGTCAGAATCAAGCTACTCCAACCGACAGATCCGGATGTACAGAAAATTCTTCAGGAGGACACTAAGAAGAGAAAGGCTGACTTTCAGATTTCTGATAATGGAACATTAAGGTTCCTAGGACGCTTAGTTATACCTGACGATGTGGAGCTTAAAAAAGATGTCTTATTTGAAGCACATCGTAGCAGTTACAGCATTAATCCTGGAAGCACTAAGATGTATCAGAATTTGCGTCAACACTATTGGTGGTTAGGAATGAAGGTGGATATCGCCAAACATGTCGCCAAGTGTTTGACATGTCAGTAGGTAAAAGCCTAGCATTGCAAGCCGGGAGGACTTCTGCAACCTCTCGATCCCAAAATGGAAATGGGAGCATATCACGATGGATTTCATGACCGGACTACCAAGGAGTCAAAGAGAAAATGATTCAATTTGGGTGGTAGTCGACAGACTAATAAAGTCGGGCCATTTCATTACAGTAAGAAAAAACCTCAATCTGGATAGGCACGCAGACCTATATGTGCGCCCAGTGGTTCGTATGCATGTAGTGCTGGTTACGATAACGTTGGATAGATACCCAAGATTTACAGTTGCTTTTTGGAAGAGCTTACAAAGTGCGTTAGGTACAAAGCTTTAGTATAGTATGGCATATCATCCTCAGACGGATAGCTAGTCTGAGAGGACTATTCAAACCCTCGAGGATATGCTGAGAGCTTGTATACTGGACTTCAAAGGAAGTTGGGAAGATCAGCTTCACCTGGTGGAGTTTGCTTACAACAACAGTTATCAACAAAGCATTCAGATGGCTCCATTTGAAGTGCTGTATGGCAGAGTGTGCAGGACACCAGTGTATTGGGACGAAGTTAGGGAAAGGAAGATAATAGACCCAGAGTTGGTTCAGCAGTCAGTGGATGCCGTGTCATTAATCATAGGTAGATTAAAGACTGCTCAGAGCAGACAGAAAAGTTACTTAGATAAACGCCGGAGATTATTGGAATTCCAAGTTGGTAATCACGTCTTTTTGAAAATGTCACCAATGAGGGGAACTTCACGCTTTGGGAAGAAAGACAAACTGAGTCCGAGGTATGTAGGTACATTCGAGATTCTTGAGAGAATCGAGACCTTGGCGCAAGTGCACGACGTCTTTCACGTGTCGATGTTAGGGAAGTATGAGCCTGACCCGAGTCACATGCTCAATTTTGAAGAATTGGACGTGGATGACCGAGTGTCATACGTTGAAAGCTCGGTTCAGATTGTGGACAGAAAAGAACAAGTTCTATGTACAAAGATCATTCCATTGGTTAAAGTGGTCTAACAACACCACGGTACTGAAGGAGCGACATGGGAGACTGAAGAGTCGATGAGAGAATTATACCCCCACCTTTTTGCTTAAGTATTGTAATGGTTTAAATTTCAAGGACGAAATTTTTATAAGAGGGGAATAATTGTGACATCCCATAATTTCAACTCTATTTTTTACTGAATAAATCGGGCATTTCATTGACGCGCTTATAGGGTTGTTCTCAGAACTAATCATTCTCGAGATAACTAGACTATTTGGGTAGGCCATTAAGAAATTTTAAGGTGATAGACTTGAGAATTCGACCAAGAATCGACTTCTCGAATGTGTCCATCTTTAGAGGCCAGTACGACACAGTTAAAACTTGATTTGAAATCAAAGATAGGTTCGTTCGACAGAGATGTGTGGCTAATCGTGGGTGACACCACTAAATTGGAAAATTCTCGTCGACTGGCACTAGACTGATTTTCTTATTGTTTTGGTATCTTGTGTCCGTATTTGAATCCTCGAGATCTTCACGACAACCGAGAGTCGCCAATTAGTAGAGTGGGTTCATAGTGGCTCGAAGAAAATCGACCACAGGTCATTTGCACTTAAAAGTTTCTAAAAATTACTCGGTGGTCTAGGTGACGCTAAAAACGCGCAAAGTGGAAATTAACAGTCAATTCAAGTTCGATTTCAGAAATTGAAGTTTCTGTCATGTCACAAGAAATTCTAGGAGTGTCGATTCATTCTCAGAAGATTTTTCTGCAACCCGACACTTTTTGGGAAAAAGTCGTCGCAGGGTCGTTTTTGTGCAAAAAAAGCTGGGGACTACTTTTGATCGTAAATTTGGGAATCATGATGGATATATGGGTGAGGAAAAATGCCGAAATGATCAATGGTGGATTGATTGAAATTTTTAAGGCCAAACGAGAGTGAATTGAATGAAATTAACTGTCCAAATTGAAGCCATATGCTTGCAAATTCGTAACTCCCTCCATCCACCAACATTTGGACCAATTCAAGGGTCTTTCAAAGGGGAAAGTGAGCTGGAATTGGCTGGTGGATGACAGTAATTAAGGTGGAGCCCTCAAGGAGACCAAGTTGTGGAAGATAAGGGCAAGTGGAGCCCTTGGTCCCCCTCATCTCTATCCTCTCTCTCTCTCTCACCAAGCAGCCGGCCAAGTCTCTCTCCCTCTTCCTCATTTTCATACACCACAGTAGCCAAGAAGACCGCCAACAAGCCGAGGGACCACCGCACGCCATCACCGCCACACGCCGTTGCCGTTTTCGCAAGTCGCCGTCCGCACGATTAAACCGCGCACCCGTTTGCCCCTCTTGCCCCCTCATGCGATTCCAGCAGCTGTTTCGGGTCTGTTGGAGCTCATCCTGAGTTGTCCCGATGCCGTTCAACCTTTGTGAGTTTCCATCAAGGCCCGATATGGCCTATTCTCTCTTTCCTGATCAATCCCCGCCTAAACCGTGCTTGTTTCCCTTCAATTTCAGCAAGAATAGACCAGCAAATTTGTGGGTTTTTAGAGGTGGTTAAGGCCCGTTTTGAGGTATTTCCGGACCTCGAATCGTAGGCCTACTTTGGAGAAAAACGTCCCCCGCGACGTTCCTGATGTTTCGATCTAAACGGATTGTTAAAGAGGTGAGTTTAACTCACTAATCCCCGCTTAGTAGACTAATGATGCTTAGGGGTTGATTAGATTTAATTAAGTGCAATTTGGTGGATAGATTAGATTATAATAATTAAATTAGGGATTTACCTATGCATGTTAGGAGAATGGTTAGAGTAATTAGCAATGAATTTTTCCGGGTCCATTTCGACTTCCAATTAGGCATTACGGGCATAAATTAGATTTTTAGTATTTGTTTAATTAAATTTTGAAATTATTTAATTATTTAATAATTTAATTATTTTCTGAAAATTCAACCGGGATGGCCGGTGACCGGAATTTCGTGCTGATTGCAATGGTGCTCTATGTTTATTTATTTGAGTACTTGAGTGTGCAAATTGAAAGAAATTGTGTTGGTGGTTAATTATTACCAAAAATGGAATATTGTGGTACCGAGTTAGAGAACGCACGTGGCTCGTAGACCAAAGGGGTCATCTTAGAGAATGCACATAGCTTAGAGATACATGGCTCGGCGATTAATACCTCGTATTGGCGAATATGCCACCTTAGAAAATGCATGTGAATCGTTGATTATATACATCACCTGGAAAAGGCACGTGGCTCGGTGATTAGTACATTGTCTTGGCGAATATGTCACCTTAGAGAATGCACGTGGCTCGGTGATTTAGTATATCGCCTTAGAGAATGCACATGGCTCATTGATTAGTACTTCGCCTTGGCGAAAATGTCGCCTCAGAGAATGCACGGGGTCGGTGATTAAATACGTTGCCTTGGCATATATGTTGCCTTAGAGAATGCATGTGGCTCGGTGATTAAGTACGTCGCTTTAGCATATAGGTTGCCTTAGAGAATACACGTGGCTCGGTGACTAGGTATACGATCTGGGAAATTGTATAATGTGGATGGAAATAACTGAGGGATGGTCCGATTGACATGTAATTGACTAAGTCAATTGATCGAGGTATCAATCCGTGATGACATGATTGGGTGGCTATTTGAACTGTATTGATTTGCTGGTGAAATCTGAGGCCAAGGTAAGTCCTCTCACCCATGTGTGCATAAGCAGCCCATAGTGTATTGGGCTCCTAATTGGGTCTTAGGAGGAACTCGCTGAGATGTAGTCTCACTCCGTTGTGGGACAATATTTCAGGTCCTTAGATGGCAGCACCTCCACCTCCTCGTCCTCCTATGCATTTTGGTATTCCCCAGGAGATCACTGAGACAGACTATCGCTTTTCGATACACCACCACCTAGAAGGGCTTGAGTATATTTTGATAGAATTGAAGGTATGGGTTGACGTGAATAGAGCAAACCTTGTGGCCCATGACTATCGATCATGGTATTGTGACTGCAATGATGGGCGAAGGGAGGGTCCCATCCTTGAAGGCAATGTGCCTCTGTACATCCTAGAGGCGGCATTTGAGTTAGGGATGGCAGACCTTGTGTGGCACCCCTCGATAGCCCCCGATCCGTTAGGGTCGCCATAGTACGCTTACCTTTCACTTTCCCTATTAACATGTCGCTCTGATACCAAAAAGGGCTGTGGCACCCCTCGACGGCCCCCACCATCAGCCACTCCCTCTCTCTCTTCCTTTTTGGTTGGATATATATTGCATGTATTTTTATTTTGCATGGGGGACACTTGTCCCTAAGAAGGAGACACTTGTCTCCTTTGCCGAAGACACTTGGAGGAAGCCATGCGGCTCCTCCTTCCCCCTCCATGCGCCGACAGCCCAATGGGCTCTATGGGCTGGGCCTCTTTGCCCACTTTAGGCCAACACACTTGGGCCTAAAGTCCAAGCTTAAATGGCCCAAGTTTATTTTATAATAATACATTTTAATCCTCATTTAAATAAATACCTAATTGCATAATAAAATGGCCAAAAGACTTTGTGACATTAATCCATAAAATCAAATCTATAAAGTGCATAGTCAAGAACAAAGTCTTCTTTATCAAATTGTCCTATAGCACCAACCTTGATCATCCATTAACATTTTCTACTTAAATAAATACCTAACTTGCAAAAATAATAAGGCCATTATACTTGTAGTCACAAATCCATAAATTCCAATTTATGATGCACATGGCCAATGATAGAATTTTCTTTCCTCTCACATAATTATCCATTAAAAGCTTGGCCATGAATCTTATTGCAAATTATGGATTAAATGGCCATAACTTGATGATATTTCCATCACCTATTCATAGACTTTAATGTAACTTGGGGTCATTATGAATTTTGGGATGCCACACCTTGAGGATGGGTCGATAGTGGACGCCAAGGATCCCAAGCTCGAGGGCGATCCTGAGTCACCGATGTATTCAGCCGGGGATGCTAACTAGAGTGAAGAAGAAGGGGAGATAGTTGAGCAGGAGGAGGGACCGGAGGAGGATCATGAGTGGGAAGAGCCTGAGGAGGAGCCTGAAGAAGAAGCCATGGAAGAAGAGCCAGAGGAGGAGCCCATGGAGGAGGAGCTCGAGGAAGAAGAGTTTGAGGAAGAGTCCGAAGAGACATCGGAAGAGGATCCAGAGGATGATCCTGAGTACAACCCAGATGAGGATTAAGATCCCATCCTGTTTTGCAGACCTTAAGTTGTGGACTAATGGGTGATAGATTAGGCTTCTGTTAATAGTATTGTAATATATACTATGTGGTTTGGTATGTATAGAAGTTTGGTTGGGGTTTTTCATGTTGGAAAAATATGGCCCTACTTTTCTATCCCATTGTTTTATTGTCCGGGGATTTATTATATGCTCCCGCATGCGTATTAAAATGAATGGGTTAGCGATGCATCTTGGGATATCGCTATAAATCGACCAGGTGAGGGATGGGCGCGTGTTCGAGGATCGGGGCGTGACAGATCAAGGGTCCTCCTCCAATTCCGATAAATTTGAAATTTTCATCCATCAACGAGTCAAACTGTATCACATTGCGACAATAATTCATTACCACAAAAGCTCCTCAAGCGAAACCTTTTTATATATGTCGTCAAAGTTATACATAAGCAACTAATCAAGTACAACTATAGTTAGTGATTCTCCTTTCTATGACTTCATTACAACAACTGAGGTTCTATACACTTAACCAAAATTCTGTTGCACTACTTTGATAAAATTGTTCTAGGGACACTACCCTTCTTTTCCAGTGCATGACTTGATTCATCTCTGAGCTGGAGGCCTATTTAATCTACCATACTATGCATTATGCGGCGCAATTCCTCGATTCTGACCCATCTGTGGCGGTGGCAGTAACTGTTGCATTCCCATCAGTCTTCGAGGACAGTTCCTAGCTATGTGACCCTGCTGACCACATTCATAACACGTACCCATCTCAAAATGGCATGGGTCCAGTCTGTGTCGTTTTCCGTAGAAGTGACACATGCCATTCTGTCTTGGCGCTGACTTACTGATCCCACCCTTCTTGTTGAGTGGAATAGGATACATTCCTCCACACATAGGTCTCTTCCCAAACCTATTCCTATCTCTATTAGATCCAAACCGTGACTCAAATGCGGTGGCTCGCTCGTTTAGACTTCTCTCTAACATCTAAGCTTGAAGGTAAACTTCTTGATAGTCTATCAGATCCAACGGTATCAAAGGTTGCTTTAGTTCAAGACGAAGGTCGTTCCGAAACCTTCAAGCTTTTTCTTCTAGATCCTCAATCAGCCTCAGAGCATACTGAGAAATCTCCACGAATTTGACCCCATACTGGTCAACATACATCGATCATTGACGGAGGCATTGAAATTCATCCATCTTTTGTTCTCACGCGCTACCCGAAAAGTGCTAATCATTGAAGGCTCTGAGGAATGCGTCTCACACCAGGACTACACCTTCCGGAAACACTGTCTCTTTGGCGGCTTTCCACTAGATATTTGCATTACCTTGAAGTTGATACACTGCCAAAACCACTTTCTCCTCTTCATTGCACATCAGAAGTGCAAACGCCTTCTCATGATCTTGGATCCAAAGTGACACAACATCCGGATCTCCTTCACCAATGAACCTCGGCGGGTTCAGCTTCAAGAATTGCTCCACCAATTTGCGAATTGGTCTCTCTCCCTAAACTACCACATTCTTAGGCTGAACTTTGGTGGGTGCAGCCTCAGCAACGGCGGCGATGGCAACAGTAGCAGCGGCTGTGCAACGACAGCTTGATTCTGGGCGTGCTACCCTATCAAGTCTCTCATGGCCTCCAACGACTGCATGATCCCTTCGATTTTGGGATCACCAAGGGTTGCTACCCTAGCACCAACTTGACATGGTGCTACTCCACTCACGCTAGCCTCAGCTGGCACTTTACCTCTGCCTCCTTGGGTATCGACCCTCGTCGACATTCTACCCCGAGCGACAGGCGTAACAAATCTCTTACTGGGAATCATTTGCTCATGATCGCTCATCTTGCAAGCTTTCTACAAAGACCTGCCTTCCAAATCCACACCAAATTATAAGACAAGCAATTACAACAAACAATTCTACCAATCAGCTATCACAAACATGCATCAGCATGAAATAAAGATCAATCCTACTAACTATCCCAAGGACCCATTGCATCTTATCACACCAATCTCTAACGACCATACTCTGATATCACTAAATGGGGATGTCACGCCCCAATCCTCGAGTGCGCGCACATCCCTCTTTGGTCGATAAAAATTTTGCAACTTCCCAGGACGAGTTGCCAACCCTTTCTTTTTATTGCACATGCGAAAGCGAATAGTAAATTCCCTGACAGTAATCATCTCGAGATAGAAAAGCAAGAAAACATATTTTCAAATAAACATGTTTTTAAATACACACTGAGTCAAATACAAAAGTCTACAACCACAAGACTTCAAATGATTAACTCTTAAAAGGAAACTGTACTATCTGACCTACACTTTAGATCGCCTCAACTCGTCTCCAGGTCTTCCACCCTATGGTCCTAAAAAATGAAGCCCACGACGGGGTGAGATATAAATCTCAGCAAGTTCACTTGCTAAACCCTGATTAAGAGGGTAATACGCCTAAGACGTCTTAATTACACAATCATACAATCACATAGGCTTACCTTGGCCTCAGTTCCTTCCTGCAGGTCAGCACAGTTCATATCACAATCATGTGTACATAGCAAATTCACACACCACTTTGGAACGTCCAAACCAATCATTACTCACACGAGCAAGAATCACAATTTGATCACTGCTCACATGAGCAAGCACTACCGATACACATCAAAGCAATAATTAAAATGAAATCACTGCTCACACTAGCAAGAATTATTAATACACATCAAAACAAGAATTACCGACACACGTCGATCCATCAATTCAACTCAACATGCGTTCTAATTAATTAACTATTACTACCCACACGAGCAGTTTTACCTGACACACGCTGGAGAAAAATAATAATTACCGACATACGTCGGGGAAAGATAATAACTACCGCCACACGTCGAGGAAAGATAATAACTACCGACACATGCCGAGGAAAGATAATAACTATTAACATCCACCAACATATGGTGAGGACGGGTTCTCTTAGTTATTAACATCCACCAACACATATTGGGGACAAATCCTCTTAACTATTAATGTCCACCAACACATGCTGGGGATGGATTCTCTTAATTATTAACGTCCACCAACATACGCTGGGGAACGGATTCTCTTAATTATTAACGTCCACCAACATACGTTGGGGAACGGATTCTCTTAACTTTCACATGATCACCAAGCATAAACTCTAGGCATATCACAAACCACCCATATATCATTAAATGTGCAATTTCCAGTAGTCAAAGCCTCAAGAACCATCATAAAATCAGAATCGGCCCTAATCGGCAGAATAGACCCACTCGCATGTTTCCAAGTTTAAATCCAGAAACCTACCCAAACGAGCTCAGAAAATTCTCAAATTTGAATATATTGTGAATGACATATAAACGAACAATTTTCACAAGACACCTCAACCCAGATCGTTCTAGATTCAGCCTAGTAAATTGCTCATTCCAGCACCAAAAACTGGGTCCGTTTCTAGAAAGTCTATTTTCAGAAATAAGTTTGGTTCGAGATTTAAAACATGTCTGTTTGATCTCAAATTTAAGTATGTTAAACTAGAAGATGTAAGAAACAACTTTTATGAAGAAATCATTTTGAAATTCAAACTTTAAGAGTTGATAAAAACCCCTAGAATCCTAAAAGGTCACCAGTTCCAGCGAAAACTGAGGTTCTATTTGAAAATGACGGAGCTAATATCTCTTTCTTTTGAGTCCCTAAAAATCTTGAGAAAAATATATGTTGTAGCTGAGTATGTCTAAAACATTTATCAAGAATAAATCAACCTCAAATTCATAACATATTTCGATCCATAAAAATGGCAAATGGCGAGGGTCCAGAAACCAGAACTGTAGGAATTCCACTGGATTCGACTAATCCATCATCAATGGTGCAAATCTCACTAATTAGCTTACAATAATCCATTCTAAAGCTAATCTAACAATTCTAGCTTATCACTAATCTATACTTAAGCTAATGTAAACAACCATTAAGCATAATTAACCAACTAAGTAAGGTTTAGTAAGCAAACTCACTTGTTCGACGATCCGATCGGATCAAACTGACGAGGGGGCGACGGGGGACGATCTTCTCCAAAGCGGGCTTGGCTTTCGAGGTTTGGAACGACCTCAAAATGGGCCTACACAGTGCCAGAAACCCTCACGGTTTGCTCTCTATTTGTTGGCTAAAAGGAGAGAAAATGGGACTAGTTGGCTAGGTAAGACCAACGGAGGCTTTAGCGGCTCAAGCAGGCGATTTGACGACTCTAGCCGATTGGGGCAACTTGCGAACGGCTCTAGGAACCTGCTAGGATCGTGGCTAAGCCAGGAAAAGGGCGGACGGAGTGGCAGTGGCTCGCGGTCAACGGACGAGGCTCGAGGGGGCAAGGACGGCGAACGGTGGTTCGGCGTGACGACAAAGGCTCCTCCTCCAACGTGCTGGCTTGTTGCTCGGTTTTCTATGAGTTTTTGGACTTCAAACAACAAGATGGAGGGAGAGAAATGAGCTGGTCGACCGGCCTTGGTGGGGGAAGAAGGTATAGGATAGAAGGAGGGAACAAAGGGGGGCCACCTCTCTCTTATCCTCATCTTCTTGTCCCTTTGACCCTTGTCTACCACGAGCTGGTCCCTTGGCCATAAATCAACCACCAATGCACACTTCTAGAAGCTTGTGATGGTCCAAAATTCATGGGTGGTGCAGGGCTACGAATTTGCAAGGATTTCCCCTCAATTTGGACACCAAAAGCTTCTTGAATCCACTCAATTTGGCCTCCATAAATTCCAATACCAAGCCCTCGATCAAATTGGTATTTTTCCTCACCAATTGATCCTACTTGCATCCCAAATGCGCGATCAAAAATGATCCCTGACATTTTCTGGACAAAAATGGCCCTACCTTGACTTTTTCCCAAAAGGTCTTGGTTTGCGGATAAATCTTTGAAGACTGAGTCAACATTCCTAAAATAATTTGTGACATGGCACAACTTTCAATTTCTGAAATCGGGTTCAAATAAGCGGTTAATTTTGATCTGGCGCGATTTTAGCGTGACCTAGGCTACTGGGTAGCTTTCAGGAATTTTTAGTGCAATTGACCCATGGTCAATTTTCTTCGAGCCACAATGTACCACTTCGACACATCGACAACCCTCAGTGGTCGTGAAAATCTCAAGGTTTCAATTACGGGCACAAAATACCCAAAACGACAGAAAATCGGTCTAGTACCGATCGATGAGAATTTTGCAATCAAGTGGAATCACCCACACTTTGATAAGACATCTCAGTCGAATCGACCTATCCTTGATCTCTGTTCGATTTTGACAATATCGTAATGACCCTTGCAGACTAGCACGGTCGAGCAGTCGATTTCTGGTCGAATTCTCAAGTCTATTGTATTAAAATCTCTTAATGACTTTCCCAATAATCTAGTTATCTAACGAGTGATCGGCTCTAAGAATAACATTATAGGCGCGTTGATGAAAGACTTGATTTATTCAATTGAAAATAAGACTGAAAATCCAGGATGTCACACTCTTCCTCCGAGTTTGTATTTGATAACCCCTAGGGATATTTGAATGTCGATGACAGTCATTTTGTCCTGACGTTGTTCGACATCTCTTTTGATTGGCCCTTCTCATTCATGGCCATGTATGCACGATTGATGGTCATTGCTTCATCCTCAACGCCTTTCTTCTGTGGAATTTTTCTTCTGCCTTTGATCATATGAACATTAGCAGCATTGGGCAAAGTCAAGTACCTCAAAGCTTCCATGGAATTTGAGATGGACAATTGAAATATCCAGTTTTCTGATGGTAATCAGTTCTTGAGGGAGTATGCGTCAAGAAGTAAGGTTTCTAGATTCTAAAGTCATCATCTGAAATAGGGGGCTATAGATCGCCTCAACCGTCTGGAATTTCTCTCTATTGACGGTAGTCAATTCAAAGGAAGAGAAGAAACCCCTTCAATATGTTTCTTGGCTTGTCGAAGCTGAAAATCCCATCAATGAAATCGCAACGTCTAAGTGCCCGGGCATGTTGTGCGAAGAAGACATTGCTCAGACTCGATACAGAGTTGTGCATATGCAAGGTGGAGTGCATAGAGCTCCGAGGATAGCTCGCAAAATGGGAAGGCTGAGAGCAACATGGAGGAAGTTACCCTACCCTAAGCTACCATAGTATGCATGCTTCGAATTTAACGGTATGCCTATACCTATTACATCCTATCTTTTGTCTCCTGTAAATAGAAGAGAGAGGACGTCATTTCCAAAATTAGGTTCAGGGAATAAGACATACCCTTTTTTTGAGACGGGATGATCTTTTCTATTTGCCCCTACTTTCTTGAAAAAGTGTTTTTGAATTCGACGAGTTCACATGATGTGCCAGTTTCAAATGCCCCTTGTCATACCAAGTCAAAAGTGATGATATTCTGAGACACGAAGTGAATAGATCAGAAAAATAAAGAGGATTAGATTTAACATCTTGTTTTGACAAAAACTTTTGGTAATGAAATATTTTTTTTATTTTCAAAAGTATATATTTTGGCGGGGGGGGGGGGGTGGAAGCTTAAGGAAGTCTAACCCTCAGTTATTCTCCTTGAATGATATTTTCTTTTTATGGTTGGATAACATCACTGGGCTGGTTTGAAATACCACTTCTTGCTCTCAAAACGAAATATTAGAATTGTACATTCTGAGCAAAATTAAATTATTGGAATGGAAAATGCAACAGTAGCACACTAGACAGGATAGAAAACATGAGATTATAACAACTAAATCTCAAGAAAACTCCTATGAAAATGAGCACTTTGACAGTGTTGGTCCTGAAATCAAGCGCTCTTAAGTTCTTCACCTTCAGTAGACTCGAAGTATTCGCATGAGAGGACCACTTCATTGAAGCTACGGAAGTGCAATCCATGCAACCAAAAATGATGCTTGCGGGGTAAGGCCTTTATGAATAGCTTCATCATTTCTTCTTTAGCCAGTTGAGGATTAGTTTGCATCACGAAAGCCTCCCATCTTTCTGCATATGCTCGAAAATCCTCCATTGGTCTTCTTCTGATGCGAACTAAATCCTCGTAAAGCAATTCAACTCCAATCTTGCTTTGGTATTAATGTAGAAATGCAGAAAACAGCTCATTCCAATCTCTCATGAGGTAGATCCTTGCCATGAAGAACCATTGCAATGCAGGCCCTGTGAGACTTTCTTGGAAGGCCTGAGTTATGAATGGTGTCAGGTTGCAGTGCCGACTCATTTCTGTCATGCCCCGAACCTCAAAAGCGCGCACATCCCTCGGTAGTCGATAAAATTTTTGACGTCCCAGGACATGTCGCCAACCCAATCATTTTTGTTACACAAACAGAAGCAAATTAACTTATCCCTTGACAGCAAACAACATGGGACAAAAAAACAGAACAGAACAACATATAAAACAAACTACACTTTCATAAACAAATGAGTTTATACACACAGGCTAATTGTACGGTCTAAGTACATGAGGTCTATCTCCAAAAGGAATTACTGAACCACCCGGCTCCTGACCCTTCCGCCTCAAGCTTCGGATTCTTCACACTAGGGACCTGAAAATGGTAACCCACGACAGGGTAAGATATAAATCTTAGTGAGTTCACACCCTAAATCCCGATTAGGAAGATAATACACCTAGAGGCAACCTACACACACAACCAATGAGACTCACCTCGCTTGAGTTCCTTCCTGCACATTAGTACAGTTCGTAAAACATATGCATATAATCAATGCACTCATCATTTGCAGCATCTCACTATCAAACCAATCAAACACAGAAGTCTCGATTATATAGCCAAATCGTTATGACACGTCCCATTCCGTGTTACACAATTTCGTCCCATAATCAGGCACGGATAAATCATATTGGTGGTTCAATCCACACCCGATATTCACTCTCAATAATCAAATTTCCAATTCTACGCAACATCCCCACTCAATAAACAAACTCAAGCCTCTAGAGATAGTTCCCATACGACTCAAGTCGCCATGTGACACTTAGCCCTTGATTACAATAAGCGATAATCTAAGGTTCTAGAGGTGGCCCACATGAAGTCTTGCCATCATGTAGTACTTAGTCGTTGACCACAAATAGTAATAGTGCAAGGCACTAAAGGTGGCTCACACGAGTTTCGATATCGTGTAACATTTAGCCCTTCACTATGCATGACAATACTACAAGGCTCTAGAGGTAATTCCTTTGTGACTCAAGTCATCATGTAACACTTAGCCCTTAATTACAATAAGCAATAGTATAAGGCTCTAGAGGTGACCCACACGAAGTCTTATAATCGTGCAATACTTAGTCCTTTACCTATTCACAACCTATTGGGTTCCCTCTACATAACATAGATCACCTCAACGTTCAATAGTCATCTTGCCATGACTATAAACCATCACATGATCATCAAGCATAAGCTCTAGGCTTGTCACAAATCAACCACATCATAAGATGGCATCAAGAACAATCACGAAATACTATCGGTCCTAACCAACAGAAACGGCCCACTCGCGCGTCTCCAAGTTTAAATCCAGAAATCTAATCAAGTGAGTTCAAAAAATTCCAAAATTTTAACATGTTTTAAAGGAGACATAAAAATAACTTTTTTATGAAGACACATTAATCCAGATCCTTCTAGATTAAGCCCAGTAAATCGCTCAATCAAGTACAAAAACTGAGTTCGTTTCCAGAAAGTCTGTTTTCCAAAATCAGTTTGGTTCAAGGACTAAAATTTGTCCATTTGATATGAAATTTGACTATATTAAACTACAATATGTGATAAAAAACTTTTGTGAATAAATTATTTTGAAATGCGAACCATAAGAGTTGATAAAAACCCATTTAATCCCGAAAGGTCACAAATTCCAACATAGTCTAAGATTATGTTTGCAAATGATGGATCTGATATCTCCTCTTTCCAAATCTCTAAAAATCTTGAGAAAAATATATGTTATATTTGAAGGTGTCTAAAACATTTCTCAAGGAGGAAGCAACCTCAAATTCACAACCCATTTCGATCTAAAAAAATGGCAAATGGCAAGGGTCCAGAAATCCAAACTGCAGAAAGTCCACTGATTTGGACTAATCCAACCTCATTAGTGCTAATCTTACCAATTAGATTAACACTAATCCATTCTAAGGCTAATCTAACCATTCTAGATTATACTAATCCATAATTAAGCTAATCTAAACAACTCTTAAGCATAAGTAACCTCCTAAGCAAGGTTTAGTGAGTAAACTCACCAGTTTAGCGTTCCAGTGAGTCCACAGCAATGGTGACGCCAAGGCGGGTGACAATCCTCTTAGCGGTGACACCAACCAAGGCTGGTAAGGGCTCAGAAACAGGCCACAAAGTCCCAAAGCCTTGCTGGTTTTTTCTTCTGTTCTTGGCTAAACCGGGAGAGAAAATTAGCGGTTGAAACAGTGAGGAAGGGCTAATCGGAGCTCCAGCGAGCTAGTGGCTGGCAAACGGCGATAGCTGGGGGTCAAAGGAGACTTGTTGGTGATTGGAATGGGCAGAGGAAGGGTCAGAAGGGGAGGAAATTCGTGAAAATCACAAACCAGTGCACTCGAGCGGACTCTAGGTAGTACCGCGTGCAGCGACTTCTGGCTGGCGGACGAGACTGCCGGCAGCTTGTTCTAGCAAGCGGCAAGGTGCTCCCATATAGTTTGGATGTGCTGAAGACAATGGTGGGTGGTATGTGAGCTGGTTCACATGGCAATGTAACTTTTAACTCGAATATTTAGAGAAAAGTCAGCTAGAGTAGAACATGGCTAGACGGTCAGACTGGCGCTGGCTTCTGGGTAGCTGGCGGGTCATTCAGTGGCTTCGACCGGTGAATAGCCAAGTTAAGGTGGACAGTCTGGGTGTCCTGAGCACAGTGATGTGTGGCACAATAGCTAATTCTCACGGGAATCCAACAATCAACTCAGATCTTTGGAGGAAGGTCTGCTGGAGCGAAAGCAAGAAGAAAAGGAAAAACAAGGGAGAAGAGAGGTCGACGGGCAAGGGGCAAGGGAGCCGTGGTTTCTTGAGCTCTCAAGACAGCAAGAATAGAGAAAGAAAGGCTGAGGAAGAAGAAGAAGAATGAAGGTTGTTGGCTTCAATGGGACAATGGCCACCAAAGTCAACCAAAAATATCCAAAACCCTCAAGTGGCTGCCCCACCATGTCCAGCCCTATCCTCAGCCTCTTTTCCTTCATGAATCTTCCCCAACAAGCCATGGTAGAAGCTAAAACGTTGCACCCCCCTTCGACCTACAAATTTTGGACATTAACCCTCCAAATCTTGATTCAATTCCTCTCCAATTAACCTCCAGTTGGACCAAAATTGGAGTGCATAAATCCCACCAAGGTGTCTACACTCCAATTCACATTTTTCCTCGTCAATCCGTCCAACTTGAATCCCAAAAATGTGACTAGAAACGGTCCTCGGACTTTCCGGTCCAAAATACCCTTGCTTTGTAAATTCGCCGAAAATCTCGGTTTGCAGAAAAATCGTCTGAGGGTGAGTCGACGTTCCTACAATGAATTGTGACATTATAGAACTTCCAAATTCTTAAATAGGGTTTAAATTCGCGGTTAATTTCAATATAGCACGATTTTAGCGTGTCTTAATATACCGGGTAGCTTTCGGGAATTTTTAGTGCATTTGACCTGTGGTCGGTTATTTTCGAGCCACAATGTACATCTTCGACACATTGGCGACTCTCAGTTGTCGTGGAAATCTCGAGATTTCAAATACGAACATAGGGTACAGAAACGACAAAATAATCAGTCCAGTGTCGTTCGACGAGAATTTTGCAATCAGGTGGAATCACGCACACACTAATCACATATCTCAATCGAATCGACCTATCTCTGATCTCTTATCGATTTTGACAGTGTTGTATTGACCCTTGAAGATTAACATGGTTGAGTAGTCGGTTTTTGGTCGAATTCTCGAGTCTGTAGCGTTAAAATTCCTTAATGGCTTCACCTAATAGATCCGTTAACTTGTGAGTGGCCAATTCAGAGAAAAAGGATATAGGCGCATTGATAAAAAGCCTGACTCATTCAATTGAAAACAAAAGTGGAAAATTAGGATGTCACAATTTCAGCCTGGAAACATTGCAAGTGGGTCATAGGACAAGTCGTGCCGTTATACGTGCAGATATTATGTGCCCCCATTTCTTTGGGAGTCATAATCCTATGAAGGTAAGATGGACCCGTTGTGTCTTCGTTAGACAACTGGTTTTCCCATTGCATATATATTACGGTGGTGAATTCTGCAACTTCATGAAAGATAAACTCTACCGAGATCATACCATCGCCTGCGGTGGCGCAGTTGGCTTCAGGCTCTCTCCCCCTCATGAAGTGGAGGAGTTCGAATCCTAAAGGCGTCGCATTCGCCCGACTCACCCGGGGCTGGGTCTGTGGTGGAGGCTCAGTTTGCCCCGGGTTTACGCCGCCGGCTGGCGGGCTGTATGGTGGTTCCCGGGTCACCAAAAAAAAAAAACTCTACCGAGATCATTTTATCACTTTCTTCTGGGTCAAAATTTCCAACTGAGGATGAGGCGTTACATCATCCTCATGGTCAGGTTACAAATTTAGCAACTCATTGGGAGACAAGTCATGACGGACGAATGTTCCCTCTTCTAATAGGCTTTGGATCCTGTGCATGGGTGGGAGGCAACCATTCGATGAATGGCTAACTTCATCTGTATAATACTGGTAGCTCTCGGGATTGTACCCCAAGGGATGCTCGAAGTCTTGGCATGATGGCTCATTGACTTTCAGATTTTGCCTACGTTTAGTGGTAAGCGTTGACTCGAATTGTCTAGGCTTTCTTTTCGTGACTCATGGTCCTGACCTTTTAAGTAAAGCCCTTCTTTTCGCCAGTTGGACTTTGTTAAGGGGACTGAGAGATGAGGGAGCTTCGCTCCCTAGGTTGATGGAGGTTGGCATTCTTTGGACCCTAGCTCTTGCGGTAAGCTTGAAAAGCTGTCTTGCTATGTTTTAGTTCTTAATAGATTTTGTAGTATTGATTTCGTCTACGGGTTCCTTGCCTTTCATAGTGGAAAGCTTCTCAGTAATAGGATACTACTTGGTCGTCCATTTATCATGCAAGGCTAAATTGATATCTTCTTCTGTGGGCTACAGGTCAGACTAGGCAGTCGGGTTCCTCCCTAACACGACATGTGTTCTTAAGAACATATTATCCTTCGTCTTTGCAATTATCGGCTCTTCGTGAGGCGAGGTGATGTCAATGTTGATGTCAATGCTATATTCTTGGTAGAAAGCATTAGTCAGCTCCCCCAAAGTCTTAAGGAGATTAATCCTCCTTACAATGTACCATTGTAAGGCGGGGCAAGTCAAATTTGATTGGTATGATTGAATCATCCTTCGGACCAAGTAAGCCCACAAATAGCCCTCTGGGCGAGAAGTATCGGCATACCTTTCGCATTCATGCACTTTGAGCTCTTCTGGGATTTTAACACTGGCATAATTAGACAGATCCATGGGATCTTGCCCTTGCAGCTGGCTCAGCTTTTTCATGATCTTTACAACTTGTCTATCCTGTTGGTTATTCTCTAGCAAATTCGCAAGTGTCATGAGTGTGTTTAAAGTAACTACGGGGTTGGGCTTAGCTTGAGTGGACTCCATTTTCCTCAAGAGTTGTTGAAGGACAATGGACATTTTTCGTATGCCGTCTTTAATATTAGCAAGGTGATTTTGTACATCGTTCTGATCGGGCACTATTGCTTGAGGTCATTCGTGGGCGACTGGTGGTTGGCGATTCATAATTACCTGTGGCATCCCAAAATTCATGGCAACCTCTAAATACATAAGACCTATGGAAATGTGATGGAAGTGTCATTGATTCATCTTGTGATCATTAGACCAAAGAATTGTAATAGATTAAGACTAAGTACTTTAATGGAAATGTATCTTGTGTTCATGAGTTAATTAAGGTTGGTGCTATAGGACAATTTGATAAGGAGGATTTTGGTTCTTGACCATGCAGCTTATAGATTTGATTCTTATGGTTTAATGTTGCAAGTTTTTGGCCATATTATTTTTTGATTAGGTATTTATCTAAGTAGGAAATTAAGGTGGGATTAATTGGAATAATTAAGAACCAAACCAACCCATAGCCCCACCAATCGGCCATTTAGGCCTGGCCCGCGAAGCCCAAAGGAGGAGGAGGAGCTACCGTCGACCAAGCTGGCCCAAGCCCAGCCGGATAAAGCCCATCTTGCATGGCAATTACCAAGTGTCACCTGCATGCAAAGAAATGATTACAAGCTAATCATGAGGGGGAAGAAAATTAGAGAGGATGAGGGGGTGGATTAAGCGAGGAAAGGGAGAGAAAGAGAGGGAGTCGCACGAGAGAAAGAGAAAGAGAGAGAGAGTGGTCGTCCGAGAGAAAGAAAGGAAGAGAGAAAGAGAGCAAGCGTGCGAGAGAAGAAGAGGAAGAAGGAGGAGGTCCATTCGCTGCCGTTCGTTCGCCGCCTTGCCCCTCCGTTCGTTGCTTGCTGTGTTCGCTTGAGCTAGAGGCAAGTAGAGTCCTAAAAATTACCCTTTTCTTGCTGTGATGTGTGTGTAGAAGATGATGAACTTCGGTTGTGGTTGAAGGGATGAAATTTTGAAGCTTCGGGGAGAAATTTGTTGGCCTAGCATGCTGTTTTCTGGAAAAATCAGTTCGACCCTTCATGAGTTTGTGAGCTGCATGTGATTTTTTAGTTGGAATCTTGCTTCTATCTCTTAATGAAAGTTGTAGAGAGAATCTTGAGAAGTAACATACTAAAATTTGAGATAAAACAAACAAGGATTTCCTGGTGAAACGATTTTCCTTTGGAGAAATTAGATCTGGAATGTGTTGTGCTGATCTTTAGTGATTTCGTGGACTGTAAAGTAACTTTCTTGCAACAACCTCACTTTAATTTCTTAATAAAAGTTGTAGGTAATATTCTGAGGTATAACATACTGAAAATTTAGAAGAAACGGACATATGTAGGTCGGTGAAACGAGTTTCCTTTGAAAGAAGATAATCTGGAAAAATGACACCGAGAACAGGGGGAATTAATCATCTATATCTATTAATCTAGAACGATTTGGGTTTCAATTTCTTCACAAGATATTTACCTTTAGGAATTTTCTATAACAAATCAAAATTTCATAATTTTTGGAGTTCATTTGGATATTTAATTTAAATTACTTCCGAAACTGTGCAAGCTGAAGTGTTAAAAATTTTGAAAACTGTGATGCATGGACCGTACTATTTTGTGTGAGATTCTTTTGGTATGGTGTTTTGCATGAGATATCTGCCTTTAGGTCTCGTCTATAATGTGTGAAATTTTCAGAATTTATTAATACCATTTACTAATATTTCTAGAGTTTTAACTAAAGGAGTGCATTCTGTTTTATCTGAAAATTGAAGCGTTTTCAAAAATAAATGAATTTTCCATGTGATGTAATGCTTTGAGAGGTTGATTTTGCTGCATATGTGATTACATATGGCATGTTATATGGCATCAAAAGCTGGTTGAGACTCTTGATATTGATGCATCAAATGCCATGTTGAAATTGAGATACATGTGTGAATATAAATTGAGATAATAACAAGACCGTCGGAGGTGTGAGCCACGATGCCTCGGGAGTTTCGAGATGCCCGGAGTGTGTGTGCCGGATGCCCAGAGTGTGTGCGTCGGATGTCCTCGGGAGTTTAGGGATGCCCGGAGGTGTGTGCCAGAAGCCTCGGAGGTGTGTGCCGGGGGAATACCTCATGATGCTAGTTGGGGTACAAGATGCCCGTAGTATGTGTGCTCGATGCCCGGAGGTGTGTGCCGGAGGTTCCTCGCGATGCCAGGTTGGATGTGAGATATAAATTCAGGGATGAAAACACTGGTCTCTGGAAAGATAAAAATTGAGACTCTATCATGCGCATGGATGTGTACATATGGCATGGGATGAACCTCATGGGAATGCAAGCATGAAATGCATGGTGATATACGCATGTTGCATGGTGATATATGCATGATTGCTTGATGATAAGTGCATAGTGGTATATGCACGTTGCACGATGATATATGCATGGCTGCAAGGTAATGTATGCTTGAATGTATGAATGATATGTGTTTTATTCATGATAACTTGATTGTTCTGTTTGATGCACTATGTAGTTTGGCGAATCTTTACTGCTGAGTGGTTGTACTCACCCATTTTGGGGATTAACATTTCAGATTAGAAAGATGCCTCTTTCACCAGTTGTGCATGGTACCTTCTATGGCATACCTACTGACATTGAGGTGGAGTGCACCAAGCATTCCTATATTAGTATACCTGGTCTGGAGTATGTCCGAGTTCGAGTATTGGTGATGTACAATGTGGGTTTAGCTGATGGCCCTATCATCCAAGAGTTTTTGTCCGTTCACGTTTGACGCAATGGGGTGATGCTAGGGATGTTACCGCCGCCGCCGCCCGATCCACCGGGTTGGGTGTGATGGCACGTATGACTTGTGGGAGCTGACGTTTTCTTTTTGGGGATAGCCGACGCTTGTCGATGGAGGGATGTACATGTTTCATATAGGGTCGAGTTCTCTTTTGGGTAAAGCCAAGTATAGTTAAAAATCTTGGCTTTTTTGTTGTTGTATCGACCCGAAATGTCCATCATGAAAATATAAATAAAAGTGAATCGGCTTTATCTTTTCTTTTGGTGCGTAGTTGGTGTGCATTGCATTATTGTTATTGGAGGGAGAGATGGTGAGACTCGTTTATGCTTCCACTAATGAATTGCGCTGGGACCTTTACAAAAAAAAAAAATGGAAAGGTATTCTATTGATCAACCCCTATGAACTGTGGTTTCATTTTAATCATAAAAGTCATTAGACTGGCATGTAATAGGATGAGTGGCAAGTAATCTGTGGTGACCCTAATGGATTGGGGGCCGTCGAGGGGTGCCACAGCAGTTTTGGTATCAGAGCAAATGGTTGTAGGTGGAGTGATAAGGAGCCTCATTTGGAAATTGAGGAATATGATGACAATGCACACCATATGGTATTAAATGGAATAATTGGTTAACCTTGAATAATGGGTGATAGGTATCCACTTGTAGATCCTTAGTAGTTTATTATGAGTTCTCTTTAGGTACTAGTAACATGTATATGTTACTTATATAGTAGTAGTTGCTTTGAATGGAGACAGTGAGTCTCAAATTTTTCCTGAGGCAAATGCTTGGAAATTGCAAGAAAGTCATGGTGTGAGCTGGAAGTGCTCATCCATCGAGGGCTGAAGCCTCTGTTGCAAGGGCTGAACCCCGAATGGAAGATATCCTGTAGGCATTGGCCAATACTGGAAATCTGATGGATAGGCAAGCGCAGCAACAACCTAGAGTGGAACGTCGCCCTCAAGGACCGGTGGAACAATTTCTGAAGTTGAAGCCACCTAAGTTTGGTGGAATGGGAAGTCTTGAGGAGGCGGAACATTGGATTGATGGGATAGAGCATATTTTCCGGTTGTTGGACTACAGTGATGCTGAGAAGATAGTTTTGGCAGAGTACTAGCTGGAGGGAAATGCAAAGTTTTGGTGGAGAGCTTCGAGGGATACGATCTTTCCACCAGGTACAGATGTGAACTGGGAAGAGTTTGTTAGAGCTTTTAATAGGAAGCATTTCTCTGACTGTGCTAAGGATAGGAAGATTATTGAGTTTGTTCAGTTGGAACAAAGGGAGCTGACAGTGAATCAGTATGAGGCAAAATTTTCTGAATTGTCTAGGTATGCTCCCAGATTGATTGAGGATCATGAGGAAAAAGCTAAAAGATTTATGAAAGGATTGAGGACTGATATTAGGAAACAACTGGTGCCTTTGAATATAAGGGATTATCATGTGATTTATGAAAAGACATAGTTAGTGGAGCAAGAGTTGGTGAGAGAGCGATTAGAGTTTAAGAGACAGCTGAACTTTAGTGATGTGAGAAGGGGTAAGAGACCCTATCCTGGTCAAGGTCAGACTTGGGAGGCGAAGAAAAAGAGCAATTTTGGAAATTTTGGAAGAGTTAGGGATGGCCTGAATATAGGGAAAGCATCCTATCAGCCTGATGTTTGTCGAAGGTGTGATGGGCGGCATGGCCCAGGACTTTGCAATGGACGACTGAGATGTTATGATTGTGGACAAGTAGGTCACCTTAAGAGAGACTGCCCACAAGGAAAGTCGCAAATGAGTGTTGGCTCAGGGCAACAGGCACAGTAGAGTGCTGTTAGACTAAACCTACCAAGGAATCCTTAGAGGCCACCAACACAAGGGAGGGTGTATGCGGTCACCCAAGAGGAAGCGGAAGCTTCCAGAAATGTCATATTAAGTACAATTTTCATAAATGGCAAGAAGGCATATGCATTGTTTCACATGGGTGCGACGCATTCATTTATATATAAAAGATATAGGCAATTGAGTGAAATAGAAGCTACGCCTCTTGAGACGCCTCTTTGTGTTTCCACGCCTTTAAAGAATATGGTATTATCTACGATGATGTGTGCAAAATGTAAGATAACAATAGGAGGAAGTGATATGAAAATAGACCTAGTCGTAATGGCTATGTATGATTTTGATATTATCATAGGAATGGATTGGCTTCTTGAGTATCGGGCCAAAATGGATTGTTATAGGAAAGTGATCCAATTTGTTTTACCAGACAAATCTAGTTGTGAATTTTTCGGAGGTCAAACCAATCTATCTATAGCACTTATTTCAGCAATAGAGGCTCGTGCATTACTTGACAAAGGATGTCAAGGGTACCTGGCAGTGGCTAAGGATTTTGCTAGAGAAGAACCTAAGCTCGATGAAATCCGAGTAGTCAATGAATTTCCAGATGTATTTCCTGAGGAGTTACCTGGTTTACCACCAGAGCGAGAAATTGAGTTTGGAATAGAACTAATGCCTGGAACAGGACCAATATCGAAAGCCCCGTATAGGATGGCCTTAGTCGAGTTGAAGGAATTAAATGTGCAACTACAAGAGCTGCTTGATAAAGGATTCATTAGGCCAAGTGCTTCACCTTGGGGTGCACCAGTCTTGTTTGTGAAAAAAAAAGACGGGTCGATGCGTCTATGTATTGATTACAGACAGCTGAATCAAGTGACCATTAAAAATAAATATCCTCTACCTAGAATTGATGATCTATTTGATCAACTACAAAGAAGTTCGGTCTTTTCTAAGATTGACCTGAGATCGGGATACCATCAGTTAAGAATTAAGAAAGAAGACATTCCTAAGATTGCATTTAGGACTCGTTATAGACATTATGAGTTCTTAGTTATGCCTTTTGGATTGACGAATGCACCAGCCGCATTCATGGATTTAATTAATAGGATATTTAAGCCTTATTTGGATCAGTTTGTGATTGTTTTCATTGATGATATCTTGAAATATTCTAGAAGACCTGAATAGCATGAGCAACACTTGAGCATAGTTTTGCAAACTCTAAGAGATCATGAGTTGTATGCCAAATTCAGCAAGTGTGAATTTTGGCTGGACCGGATAATATTTTTGGGACACGTGGTGTCAAGAAATGGAATTGCAGTGGACCCGGCAAAAGTTGAGATGGTAATAAATTGGCCGAGACCAACAACACCCACTGAAATACGAAGTTTCTTAGGATTGGCTGGTTATTATAGAAGATTTATTGAAGGGTTTTCACGATTAGCAGGCCCCTTAACGAAATTAACGCGGAATAATATAAAGTTTGAATGGAGTGGAGAATGTGAAAGGAGCTTTCAGGAACTTAAAAGAAAATTGACTACGGCTCCAATCCTGGCTATACCATCTGGGTCTGATGGTTTTACAGTATATAATGATGCATCTCATAAAGGACTGGGATGTGTTTTGATGCAACATGGCAAGGTCATAGCCTATGCATCGAGGCAATTGAAGCCCCATGAACTGAATTACCCAACGCATGATTTGGAATTGGCAGCTATAGTGTTTGCTTTGAAAATATGGAGACACTATCTATATGGAGAGAAGTTTGAAATGTACACAGATCATAAGAGCCTGAAGTATTTGTTTTTGCAAAAAGAGTTGAACATGAGATAGAGAAGGTGGATGGAGTTATTGAAAGATTATGACTGTGAGATACGATACCATCTAGGAAAGGCAAATAAGGTGGCAGATGTCCTTAGTCAAAAGTCGGCTATGGTCATGGCTAGTCTAAGAATAACAAAGTGAAATCTGTTAAAGTCTATTGTGGATTCAGACTTCAAGTTGGAAATGGACCACCTTACCGGTATGCTTACTGCATTAAGGATTGAGCCTAAAATCATTCAAAAAGTTAAGATTTTACAAAAATCTGACCTGGAAATTTTGAAGATACGAGACGCTGTGTCTTTAGGAAAAAGACCAGAATTTTAAGTTTCTGAAGATGGAGTGGTAAGATGCCAATGACGACTTTGTGTTCCCAACAATGAAGAAGTGAAGAGGGAAATTTTATCGGAGGCACATAGGAGTAATTATAGTATTCATCCGGGTAGTACAAAGATGTACAGGAATTTGCGTCAGCAATTTTGGTGGAATGGCATGAAGAAGGATATAGCTAAGCATGTTTCTCAATGTTTAATGTGCCAGCAAGTGAAAGTGGAACAACGTAAACCTACAGGACTATTGAGACCGTTAGACATGCCAGAGTGGAAATGGGAACATGTAACGATGGACTTTGTGCAAGGACTGCCAAGGACATCAAGTGGTCACGACTCTATTTGGGTAATAGTGGATCGTTTGACTAAGTCTGCTCATTTCCTAGCTGTCCACATGAACTATTCAATGAATAAACTTGCTGAGATGTATGTAAGCCAAGTAATATGCTTACATGGTATTCCTGTAACGATCACCTCCGATCGAGACTTTAGGTTTACTTCAAATTTTTAGCGAAGTCTCCAAAATGCCTTAGGGACAAAGCTTCAATTTAGTACTGCTTTTCATCCTCAAATAGATGGACAGACAGAAAGAGTGATCTAGACTCTAGAAGATATGCTAAGAATCTATGTTATTGACTTTAGAGGAAATTGGGATGAAAATTTGCACTTGATAGAGTTCGCCTATAACAATAGTTTTCAGAAAAGTATAGGCATGGCTCCGTATGAAGCATTATATGGAAGAAGATGCAGAACCCCTATCTGTTGGGATGAAGTAGGTGAAGGAAAACTGACAGGACCCGAGCTAGTGCAAGTTACTACAGAAGCGGTCGAGATAATTAGAAAAAGACTTAAGAAAGCCCAGAATAGACAAAGAGACTATGCTGATAGGCGTAGAAGGCCTTTGGAGTTTAGTGTGGGAGATCATGTATCCCTTAAAGTATCCCCCATGAAAGGAATATCTCGATTTGAGATAAAGGGTAAGTTAAGCCCTAGATTTGTTGGACCTTTTGAGATACTTGAAAGAATATGAGATGTAGCTTATCGTTTGGCGCTACCTCCAAAATTGGGAAATTTACATGATGTGTTTCATGTGTCGATGTTGAGAAAGTACCAGCCGGATCCTGGTCACATACTCGATCATGAAGCCATCAAGGTGGATGAGAAAGTGAGATACATTGAAGAGCCTGTGCAAGTGCTGGATCGAAAGGAGCAAGTTCTTAGGATCAAGAAAATCCTGTTGGTAAAGATGTTATGGCAACATCATGATGCGGAGGAAGCCACATGGGAAAGTGAGGAATCGATGAAGGAAAAGTACCCCTACTTGTTTCAAGAGACATGAGTGATGCCTAATTTCGAGGACGAAATTCTCTAAGGAGGGGAGAATTGTGGCATCCCAAAATTCATGGCAATCTCTAGAAGCATTAAAGTCTATGAATAGGTGATGGAAGTACCATCAAGTTATATTGTAGCCATTTGATCCATGATTTGCAATAAGATTTATGGCCGAGCTTTTAATGGATACTTATTTGATAGGAAAGAAAATTCTATTATTGGCCATGTGTTTTATAAGTTGGAATTTATTGATTTATGATTTCAAGTTTTATGGCCAAGTGAATAAGGGAAATTAAGTATTTATATGATGAGAGATTAGGTGATGATTAAATTAGAGAAGAGTGGGCCGAAATTCTTAGGCCAAGCCGGCCCAAAAACCCAGCCCATGATCACCCACCATTCGGCTATATGGGCCTGGCCCGCGAAGCCCAAAGGAGGAGGAGGAGCTACCGTCGACCAAGCTGGCCCAAGCCCAGTCGGATACAAGCCCATCTTGCATGGCAATTGCTAAGTGGCGCCGACGTGCAAGATCAATGATTGTTAATCATGAGGGGGAAGAAATTAGAGAGGATGAGGGGGGCGGATTAAGCGAGGAAAGGGAGAGAAAGAGAGGGAATCATCCGAGAGAAAGAGGAGAGAAAGAGAGAAAGAGACCATGCGTGCGAGAGAGAAGGAGGACCGTTCGCCGATCGTCCGCCTAGCTCGCCGCCGTTCGTTCGCCGCCTTGCCCGCCATCTTTGTTGCTGTTTGTGCTTGGATTAGAGGCAAGTAGAGTCCTAAAACCTACCATTTTCTTGCTGTGAGGTGTGTGTGAAGATGGTGAATTTCGGTTGTGGTGGATGTGACGAAAGGTCGAAGCTTTGGGAAGAAATTCGTTGGCCTAGCATGCTGTTTCTGGAAAAACCAGTCCGACCCTTCATGAGTTTGTGAGCTGCATGCGACTTTTTAGTTGAAATCTCATTTCAATATCTTCATGAAAGTTGTAGAGAACATCTTGAGGAATAACATACTAAAATTTGAGATAAAACGGACAAATATTGCTTGGTGAAACGATTTTCCTTTGGAGAAATTAGATCTGGAATTTGTTGTGCTGACCTTCAGTGATTTCGTGGACTGTAAAGTAGTTTTCTTGTAGAAATCTCACTTTGATTTCTGAATGAAAGATGTAGAGAACTTCTTGAGGTAAAACATATAAAAAATTTAGAGGAAATAAACAAAAATAGGTTGGTGAAATTGTTGTCCTTTGAAGAAACTGAATCTGGGAAAGTGCTACTTCGATTTTCATAAATGCCAAGAAGGCATATGCATTGTTTGACACGGGTGCTACGCATTCATTTATGTATGAAAGATATAGGCAATTGAGTGAAATAGAAGCTACGCCTCTTGAGACGCCTCTTTGTGTTTCCACGCCTTTAAAGAATATGGTATTATCTACGATGATGTGTGCAAAATGTAAGATAACAATAGGAGGAAGTGATATGGAAATAGACCTAGTCGTAATGGCTATGTATGATTTTGATATTATCATAGGAATGGATTGGCTTCGTGAGTATCGGGCCAAAATGGATTGTTATAGGAAAGTGATCCAATTTGTTTTACCAGACCAATCTAGTTGTGAATTTTTTGGAGGTCAAACCAATCTATCTATAGCACTTATTTCAGCAATAGAGGCTCGTGCATTACTTGACAAAGGATGTCAACGGTACCTGGCAGTGGCTAAGGATTTTGCTAGGGAAGAACCTAAGCTCGATGAAATCTGAGTAGTCAATGAATTTCCAGATGTATTTCCTAAGGAGTTACCTAGTTTACCACCAGAGCGAGAAATTGAGTTTGGAATAGAACTAATGCCTGGAACAGGACCAATATCGAAAGCCCCGTATAGGATGGCCTTAGTCGAGTTGAAGGAATTGAAGGTGCAACTACAAGAGTTGCTTGATAAATGATTCATTAGGCCAAGTGCTTCACCTTGGGGTGCACCAGTCTTGTTTGTGAAAAAAAAAAAGACGGGTCGATGCGTCTGTGTATTGATTACAGACAGCTAAATCAAGTGACCATTAAGAATAAATATCATCTACCTAGAATTGATGATCTATTCGATCAACTACAAGGAAGTTCGGTCTTTTCTAAGATTGACCTGAGATCGGGATACCATCAGTTAAGAATTAAGAAAGAAGACATTCCTAAGACTGTATTTAGGACTCGTTATGGACATTATGAGTTCTTAGTTATGCCTTTTGGATTGACGAATGCACCAGCCGCTGTGACACCCCGAACCACCTAGGGTCGCCACAGGCACCTGGCGTTACACCTAATTACATCTCTTAGCCGAAGCGTCATAATTCATAGACATTTTTTTTTTAAAATGGTCCCAGCGTGACTCATTAGCGGAAGCAAATTAAAACCATCACCATCTCTCCCCTTAACAACCATGATACAAATACACACCACTAATCATCATGATTTTATAGACAAGCCATGACACTTTATTTACATATATTTTCAAGATGGGACTTCTTTGGGTCGATACATCAAAAGGAAAAGCAAGGACTCAGCCACATCCGGCCTAAAACCCCAAAAAGAACCCTTGACCCTCTACATCTCACGTGCACAACTCCCATCATCAGTGTCGGCTACTATCCAAAAAAAAAAAAACCAGCTCCTACTCGTCACGCACGGGCCTCACACCCAATCCGGTGCATCAGGCAGTGGTGGTGGCAACATCCCTCTCATCACCCCGTCGCGACGAACGTGGACGGAGACGAACTCCTGGAAAATCGGGCCCCCAGCTAGGCCTATGTCATACATGACAAAACAGCGCACTCGTATATACGTCAATCCAGGCACAGAAGGACAGCCAAACTCCTCGCACTCAACCTCGACATTGGATGGTAGACCGTAAAATACACCCCGCGTGACGGCAGGGAGCGGCATACTGCTAATTTGAAATGTTGGTCCCCAAAAGGGGTGAGTACAACCACTCAGCGAGTAAAGGAATCCAATAACCACTCAATGCATAATACAAGTCATACATGCATCGCAGGCATTACTTACCTTGAAGCCATGCGCATACTATCATGCATCATCACCACAATCATAACACATACATGTGTATCATCATGTCATACTCATATCATCGTCATCATGCCATTATTATATCACACACACGTCATCATCACCATATACATGACATCATCATACCATACATGTCATCATCATCATATCATACACATGTCGTCATCATCATGACATCATCACATCACACATGTCCTCATCATCATGACATCATCATATCACACATGTCATCATCATCATGTCATATCATATCAAGCATATCATCATGCCATAGGTGATCATCATCATCATGTCATATCATATCATGCATATCATCATGACATAGGAGATCATCATCATCATGTCATAGGAGATCATCATCATCATGTCATATCATATCATGCATATCATCATGCCATAGGTGATCATCATCATCATGTCATATCATATCATGCATGGTTCAATTTTCCACTTTTTAACTTTCCATTCGATCACCACATCACCCTTCCTCGGATCACCAATTTCATCTCATATTATACACTCGCATCCCATGCGAGAAAAACCTCCGGCATTCAGCCATTCCAGGCCACCGGGCATCCGGCGCCCCACATTCCGGGCATCTCGCATCCCAACTGGCATCACGAGGCATTCCCCTCGGGCAAAGACCTCCGACAGGGCTTCCGACATTTACACTCCCTGGCCGGGCATCCCGCACCCCAATCCTGGCATCGCGAGGCATTCTCCTCGGGCAAAGACCTCCGACAGGGCTTCCGACACCCCCAACTTTCCGGGCATCCTGAATCTCCCAGGGTCATCCGGCAATGTATCTCTATACATCCCGGGCATCATCATCCACCACAACCATCTCCTCATTTAACATTATTCATGTTCATCAATTTCGGTCTTAATTTAGCATGGCATATGATGTATTGGAAACAACAATCATGTTCAGCATTTGAATTCACACATTCATCTCAATACATACATCAAGACCTCATCACAAATACTACATGGTGCAATTATTTATAAAATAAAATTCATGGAATTTAGGCCAATTAAAATAATCCATTTATCACGCCTCTTTTTATTTTTATTTTATTTAAATTCCAGCTTGTGCCATTTTCAAAAATATTAAATTTAATTATTTATATAATCTCAAAAATCATAAAATTAAGGCAAGTGATAAACAAGACAATAGGATGATGATTTCATGTAAAATACATGGCCAAATAAAATTTCGCATAATTCCATAAATCACACAAAACAGCATATAATTTTCGGATGAAATCAGAATGCACAGTTTCCGAAGAAATTCGATTAAAATATCCATACGACCTCCAAAAATTACGAAATTTTTACCGACTTATAGCCAAGACATTAAAGTACATTTTTCATGAAGGCTTCCAAGTCAGATTATTTTTAGATAAATTTCTACAGTCTCACGAAACTTCTGGATCCAACACCGAATCGTCCAGTACATGCTTCTCCGAAATACTGAGTTTTCACCTACCTATTATTCTTATTTCCCTCTGAAATTTGGATATGTTATACATAAAAATGTTCTCTACAAGTTTTCTGAAGAGATCCAAGTCAAATATCCAGAGTATAGTCGTCATTTAGATCCATGAAGTCTCGGGTGTCCTGTAATACATCTCCAGAATTACCGTCTTCAAGATCTAGTCGATTTACTAGGTTATACTTGTTTATTTCACTTCAAATTTGAGTATGTTGTAGTTTAAGATGTCCCCTAAAACTTTCATGAAGAAATCGAAGAGAGATACTTAGCACAAATCAACATGCAACCACAAATCCATCAAAAGGTCAATGAAATCTTTCCAGATCTCAGGTCTCCGTAGGATGAGAGTTTAACCCTTCAAATATCCATCATTTTCCACAAAATTTTAGTATGTTTTATTTTAAGACGTTCGCTACAACTTTCATGAAGAGATCGAAGCCAAAATCGGACTCTAGACATGCATACATGCTCACACAACATTCTGACTCAAACTGTTCAAGCGAAAACAGCAACACCACTCAAGAACAAGCCATCCAAGCTTCGGTTTTCCTCTCCTAATCACCCAAAATTCGACATACATGTAACACACACACATACAAGAGCAGCTAGAGGACTCCAACTTGCCTCTAGACCGAACGGACGAAAGCACACGGCGGCGAGCACGGCGGACGGACGGCGAGCGACGGCGACTCCCTCCTCGGCTTCTCCTCTCTCGGCCACTCTCTCCCTCTCTCTCTCGCACAATCTCTCTCTCTCTTTGGGCGAATGGCTAACCGGCCATTCTCTCTCCTCTCTTCTTCCCTTTTATTTCCCCTAAACCTCATCATTAGTAATCATTGCTTGCCTCCTAATTAGCCAATGCATGCCATCTTCCTTTGTGCCACTTGTCTCAATGCAGGCATAATGGGCTTGGGCTTTTGGGCTTGGGCTTGGGCCGGCCACTTTTGGGCCTCCCTCTTGGTCGACGGAAGCCCACTTGTGGGCATAAACCATAGGTAATTTCATTACCTAATTAGAGGCTTTAACACCTTATAGCTTGACTTTGAATTTTGGGATGCCACAATTCTCCCCTCCTTAAAGAATTTCGTCCTCGAAATTTAGACACCACTCGTGCCTTCTTGAAATAAGTAAGGGTACTTTTCCTTCATCTGATCCTCACTTTCCCATGTGGCTTCCTCCATATCATGATGTCGCCATAATACCTTAACCAGAGGAATCTTCTTAGTCCTAAGAATTTGCTCCTTTCGATCTAATATCTGCACAGGTTCTTCAATGTACCTTACTTTCTCATCCACTTTGATGGCTTCATGATCGAGTATGTGACCAGGATCCGACTGGTACTTCCTCAACATCGATACATGAAACACATCGTGCAGATTTTCTAACTTAGGAGGTAGCGCTAAGTGATAAGCTACATCCCCCATCCTTTCGAGTATTTCAAAAGGTCCAACAAATCTAGGGCTTAACTTACCCTTCATCCCAAATCGAGATATCCCTTTCATTGGAGATACCTTAAGGAATACATGGTCTCCTACACTAAATTTCAAAGGCCTTCTACGCCTATCTGCGTAGTCTTTCTGTCTACTCTGAGCTGTTTTAGTCTTTCTCTGATAATTTCAATAGCTTCAGTGGTAACTTATACCAGTTCAGGTCCTATCAATCTCCTCTCACCTACTTCATTCCAACAGACAGGAGTCCTACATCTCCTTCCATATAATGCTTCATAGGGAGCCATGTCTATACTTTTTTGGAAACTATTATTAAAGGCAAACTCCACTAGATGCAATCCTTCATCCCAATTTCCTTTGAAATTAATTACACAAGCCCTTAGCATATCCTCTAATATCTGGATCACTCTTTCTGATTGACCATCTGTCTGGGGATGAAAAACAGTACTAAACTGAAGCTTAGTCCCTAATGCAATTTGAAGACTTCGCCAAAAGTTAGAAGTAAACCTCGAATCCCAATCTGAAGTAATGGTCACTGGAACACCATGTAAGCGTACCACTTGACTTACATACATGTCCACATACTTATCCATTGGGTAGTCCATGCGAATCGCTAAGAAATGAGCCGATTTAGTCAAACGATCCACTATAACCCAAATTGAGTCATGACTGTTTGACGTCCTTGGCAATCCTTGCACAAAGTCCATCGTTATATGTTCCCATTTCCATTCTGGAATGTCTAATGGTCTCAAGAGTCCTACGCGTTTACGATGCTCCGCTTTTACTTGCTGGCACGTCAAACATTGAGAAACGTGCTTAGCCGTATCTGCCTTCATACCATTCCACCAAAATTGCTGACGCAGATTTCTATACATCTTTGTACTACCTGGGTGGATACTATAATTACTCTTATGTGCCTCCGACATAATTTCCTTCCTCAATTCTTCATTGTCGGGAACACAAAGTCGTCCTTGACATCTTACTATTCCATCATCAGAGACTTGAAATTCCGATCTTTTTCCAAAAGATATAGCATCTTTCACTTTCAAAATCTCTGGGTCAAATTCTTGCAGGATTTTAATTTTATGGATAATCTCCGGCTCAATCCTTAATGCACTAAGCATGCCAATAAGACAATCCATTTCCAATTTAAATTCTGAGTTTGCTACAGATTCTAACAATTCCCATTCTGCCATCCTCAAACTAGCCATTTCCATAGCCGACTTACAACTAAGAGCATCAGCTACTCTATTCGCTTTCCCTGGATGATATCTTATCTCACAATCATAATCCTTCAACAACTCCATCCACCTCCTTTGTCTCATGTTTAACTCCTTTTGTGAGAACAGATACTTCAAACTTTTATGATCTGTATAAATCTCAAACTTCTCCCAATATAAATAGTGTCTCCATATCTTCAAGGCAAACACTATAGCTGCTAGTTCTAAATCATGCGTCGAGTAATTCAGCTCATGGGGTTTCAATTGTCTAGATGCATAGGCTACAACTTTGCCATGCTGCATCAACACACATCCCAGTCCTTTGTGAGATGCATCACTATACACTGTGAAACCATCAGGTCTAGTAGGTATAGTCAGAATTGGAGCTGAAGTCAATTTCCTTTTGAGCTCTTGGAAACTCCTTTCACATTCCCCATTCCATTCAAATTTTACATTCTTTCGGGTTAACTTAGTTAAAGGTCCTGCCAGTCTTGAAAATCCTTCAATGAACCTCCTATAATAACCAGCCAGTCCTAGGAAACTTCGTATTTCAGTAGGTGTCATCGGTCTCGACCAATTCACTACCATTTCAACTTTTGCCGGGTCTACTGCAATTCCTTTTCCTGATACCACATGTCCTAAAAATATTATCTGGTCCAACCAGAACTCACACTTACTAAACTTAGCATACAACTTATGCTCTCTCAGGGTCTGCAAAACTATCCTCAAATGTTGCTCATGCTATTTAGGCCCTTTTGAATATACCAGAGTATCATCAATAAACAATCACAAACTAGTCTAAATAAGGCTGAAATATCCTATTCATCAGATCTATAAATGCAGCCAGCGCGTTAGTCAATCCAAATGGCATAACAAGGAACTCGTAGTGTCCATAACGAGTCCTAAATGCAGTCTTAGGAATGTCCTCCTTCTTAATTCTTAACTGATTGTATCCCGACCTCAAGTCAATCTTAGAGAAGACCGAACTTCCCTAGAGTTGGTCAAACAAGTCATTAATTCTAGGCAAAGGATATTTATTCTTAATGGTCACCTAGTTCAGCTGCCTATAGTCAATGCACAAACGCATCGATCCATCTTTCTTTTTCACAAACAAGACCGGTGCACCCCAAGGTGAAGCACTTGGTCTAATGAATCCTTTGTCAAGCAACTCTTGCAGTTGCACTTTCAACTCCTTCAATTCAACTAAGGCCATCCTATATGGGGCTTTTGATATTGGTCCTGTTCCAGGCATTAATTCAATTTCAAATTCAATCTCCCGCTCTGGCAGCAATCCAGGCAATTCCTCGGGAAATACATCTTGAAATTCGTTAACTACACGAACTTCCTCAAGTCTAGGCTCCTCCCTTGCATAATCTTTAATTATGGCTAGGTACCCTTGACATCCTTTGTCAAGTAACTTACAGGCTTCTACTGCTGAAATAAGTGCTACAGGAAGATGGGTCTGACCTCCTAAAAATTCACAACTAGACTGATCAGGTAAAACGAATTGAACCACTCTTCTATAACAATCCATTCTAGCCCGATACTTACGAAGCCAGTCCATTCCTATAATAATGTCAAAATCATACATAGCCATTACAACCAAGTATATTTCCATATTCTTTCCTCCCATTGATATCTTACAATTCCCACATACCAACGTAGACAGTACCATATCCTTTAAAGGCGTGGAAACACAAAGAAGCGTCTCAAGAGGCATAACTTCTATCTTATTCAAACATCTATATCTTTCAGACACAAATGAATGCGTTGCACCCGTATCAAACAATGCATATGCCTTTTCACCATTGATAAGGATCGTACCTGAGATAAGATTTTTGGAAGCTTATGCTTCCTCTTGGGTGATCGCATACACCCTTCCTTGTACAGGTGGCCTCTGAGGATTTCCTTGTGGGTTTGACCTAACAGCACTCTGATATCCCTGTCGCACCGAGCCAACACTCACTTACGACCTCTCTTGTGGGCAACTTCTCCTAAGATGACCCACTTGTCCACAACCAAAACACTTCGGTCGTCCATTGCAAGGTCCTGGGCCATGGCGCCTATTACATTTTTGACAAATACCAGGCTGATAGGGTGCTTTCCCTATATTCGGACCATTTCTTGCTCCTCCAAAATTTCCAAAATTACTCTTCTTCTTCACATTCCAGGTATGACCTTGACCAGAATAAGGTCTCTTACCCCTTCTTACATCATTAAAATTCAATGGTTTCTTAAACTCTGACCGTTCTCTCAACAGTTCCTGTTCCACTAACTGCGCCCTTTCATAAATCTCATTATAATCTCTTATATTCAAAGGCACCAGTTGCTTTCTAATGTCAGTCCTCAATCCTTTCAGGAATCTCTTAGCCTTTTCCTCCTGATCCTCAATCAATCTAGGAGCATATTAGACAATTCAGAAAATCTAACCTCATACTGATCTACTGTCAACTCCTTTTGTTCTAGCTGAACAAATTCTGTAATATTCCTATCCTTAGCACAGTCATAAAAATGCTTCCTATTGAAAGCTCTCACAAACTCCTCCTAGTTAACATCAATACCTGGTGGAAAGATTATGTCCTTCGAAGCTCTCCACCAAAACTTTGCATTTCCCTCCAGCTGGTACTCTGTTAAAACTATTTTCTTAGCATCAGTGCAGTCCAACAGCCGGAAAATTCGTTCCATCCCATCAATCCATTGCTCCGCCTCCTCAGGACTTCCAATTCCATTGAACTTAGGTGGCTTCAACTTCAGAAATTGCTCCACCAGTCCTTGAGTACTGCGTTCTGCTCCGGGCTGTTGCTGCGCCTGCCTTTCCATCAGATTTCCAATATTGGCTAATGCCTGCAGGATGTCTTCCATTCGGGGTTCAGCCCTTGCAGCAGAGGTTTCAGCCCTCGATGGATGAGCACTTCCAGCTTGCACCATGACTTTCCTGCAATTTCCAAGCATTGCCTCAGGAATAATCTGAGACTCACTGCCTCCACTCAAAGCAACTACTACTACTACATAAGTAACATATACATGTTACCGGTACCTAAAGGCAACTCAAAATGAACTACTAGGGATCTACGAGTGAATACTCATCACCCGTTATTCAATTATTTCGTTTTACATCCTATGGTGTGCATTGTCATCATGTTCCTCAATTTCCAATTGAGGCTCCTTATCACTCCACCTATAACCATTCGCTCTGATACCAAAAAGGGGCGCTGTGACACCCCGAACCACCTAGGGTCGCCACAGGCACCTAGCGTTACACTTAATTACATCTCTAGCCGAAGCGTCGTAATTCATAGACATTTTTTTTTTTAAAACGGTCCCAGCGTGACTCATTAGCGGAAGCAAATTAAAACCATCACCATCTCTCCCCCAACTAACCATGATACAAATACACACCACTAATCATCATGATTTTATAGACAAGCCATGACACTTTATTTACATATATTTTCAAGATGGGACTTCTTTGGGTCGATACATCAAAAGGAAAAGCCAGGACTCAGCCACGTCCGACCCTCTACATCTCACGTGCACAACCCCCATTATCAGTGTCGGCTACTATCCCAAAAAAAAAAACCAGCTCCTACTCGTCACGCACGAACCTCACACTCAATCCGGTGCATCAGGCGTTGGCGGTGGCAACATCCCTCTCATCACCCCGTCGCGACGAACGTGGACGGAGACGAACTCCTGGACAATTGGGCCCCCAGCAAGGCCTATGTCATACATGACAAAACAGCGCACTCATATATACGTCAATCCAGGCATAGAAGGACAGCCGAACTCCTCGCACTCAACCTCGACATCGGATGGTAGACCGTAAAATACACCCCACATGACGGCAGGGAGCGGCATGCTGCTAATTTGAAATGTTGGTCCCCAAAAGGGGTGAGTACAACCACTCAGCAGGTAAAGGAATCCAATAACCACTCAATGCATCATACAAGTCATACATGCATCGCAGGCATTACTTACCTTGAAGCCATGCACATACTATCATGCATCATCACCACAATCATAACACATACATGTGTATCATCATGTCATACTCATATCATCGTCATCATGCCATTATTATATCACACACGTCATCATCACCATATACATGACATCATCATACCATACATGTCATCATCATCATGTCATACACATGTCGTCATCATCATGACATCATCACATCACACATGTCCTCATCATCATGACATCATCATATCACACATGTCATCATCATCATGTCATATCATATCAAGCATATCATCATGCCATAGGTGATCATCATCATCATGTCATATCATATCATGCATATCATCATGCCATAGGAGATCATCATCATCATGTCATATCATATCATGCATATCATCATGCCATAGGAGATCATCATCATCATGTCATATCATATCATGCATATCATCATGCCATAGGTGATCATCATCATCATGTCATATCATATCATGCATGTGTGGCATCCCGGAAATTCAAAGCCAAGCCTTAAGGTGTGTTAAATGTCTTTAATTAGGTGATAGAATTTTATGGCCTATGCTTAAGCCAATTTGCCCTTGTATTTGATGAATTTTGCTTGTGATTGTGGAAATTTAAATTTAATTAGTTAATGCTTGGTCATATGATTTAAATTTCAATAATTAAAATATCCCAAGACTTTGGCCAAGATGGAAATTGGAATTCAAGAATATTTATAAAAAGGAATTCAAAAAAAAAAAGAGAAGAGAAAATAGGATTATTTTCGAATGGGCCTTGGACCCATTAGCCTAGAGCTTGGTGGGCCAAGCTAGTCGGCCCATTGGGCCCAATAGGTGGCTGTCGACCAGCCCAAGAAGGAGTGGCCGGTTGGGCCTAAGCCCAAGCCCATTAACCCAAATCAAATTTCAAAAATAAAGATTACAAGTGGCATAAAGGAATGGCATGCATTGGCCATGGTTGAGGTGGATTAATCATTGCAATTGAGGGGATATAAAAAGAGAGAGGGAAGAGAGAGAGTGGCCGTTTTCTTCATTTTGGCCAAGAGAGTGTGCGAGAGAGGGCTTGAGCGGAAGAGAGACCGAGAGGGAAAGAGAGAAGGCGGAGCCGAGAGGGAGGTGCCGCCGCCGTGTCTCGCCGTCGCCGCCTTGTCCGACCGTCCTACGCCATTGTTTGTTGCTGTTCGTTCATCTTGGAGGCAAGTGGGGGTCCATAACTTCTCTTGCATGTTGTTTTTGTTGGTTGCATGTTAGGTTTTAGGGGTGATTTGGACGAAATACCGAAGAAAGGGTTGCATGTGTTCACGAAAATGTGTTGGCTATCACCCTGTAAAATTTGGGAATTTTCGGAGGTCATATGAGTATTTTAATTGAATTAATTCGAAAACTGTGCAATCTGGCCATTTTCCGAATATTGTGGAAATTTGGGAAATTATGTAAAATGCAAATTAGCCATGGATTTTATGTGAAATTTGATTCTAATTGTTTCTTTAATGATTGATTGAAGATTATGATTTTTGGAAAATCATAAATATTAAATATAATATTTATTTATGAAAATAAAGAATATAATAATATAATAATAAAATAATATAATAATAAAATAATAAAATAATAAAATAAAAATAAAATAAAAGGTGGATTATTTTATTGGCCATGAGTCCTATGGAATTATGATGCATTGCTATATGACATTGATGCATGTATGATCATGAATTATGATGTATTGTTATACGGCATTGATGTATGAATGATCATGAATTATGATGCATGGTTATATGGCATTGATGCATGTATGATTATGAATCATGATGCATGTGTGTGAACAATATGCCATGAAATAATAAGATAAAAAGGATGATAAAAAGTGGAAAGTGGTATGTGAGTAAGAGGTTGTGGCGGAGGATGTTGTCTGGTGGCCTGGTGGCGTAATTCCAGAGATTCCCTGGGAGTTTCAGGATGCCCGGAATGTGGGGGGCCGAAAGCCCTGTCGGAGGTTTCTGCCCGAAGGGAGTGACTCGCGATGCCAGGATTAGGGTGCGAGATCCCCGGTTAGAAGGGTAAAGGCCGGAAGCCCTGTCGGAGGTTTCTGCCCGAAGGGAATGCCTCGTGATGCTAGTTGAGATGCGAGATGCCCGGAATGTGGGGGGCCGGAAGCCCAGTGGCCATGAGATGGCTGGGATACTGGGAACCCTGTCGGAGGTTTCTGCCCGAAGGGTGATGATCAAATTGATCATGGAATCCTGTCGGAGGTTTCTGCCCGAAGGATTGATAATGATACCCTGTCGGAGGTTTCTGCCCGAAGGGATGGTGATGATGGTGAATTTGATGAGTTGAGAAAAGATAATGTGGGGATCAATTGATAAGTAAAAGTGGAAATTGATCTCTAATGATGATATGATGTGATATGCATGGTGATGCATGGCTAATGATGATATGATGTGATATGCATGGTGATGCATGGCTAATGATGATATGATGTGATATGCATGGTGATGCATGGCTAATGATGATATGATGTGATATGCATGGTGATGCATGGTTAATGATGATATGACGTGATATGCATGGTGATGCATGGCTAATGATGATGTGATATGCATGGTGATGCATGGCTAATGATGATATGATGCGATATGCATGGTGATGTATGGTTAATGATGATGTGATGATAATGATATATGAGACGCCATGATGATGATATATATATGCTATGATGATGCATGAATACGTTTGACATCAAAAAGGTAAGCAATGCCTGCATTGTATGATGGTATGCATGGTGCACTGAGTTGTTATTGGATTTCCCTATCTGCTGAGTGGCTGTACTCACCCCTTTTGGGGATAACATTTCAGATTAGCACTATGCCGCTACCTGCTGTTTCGCGTGGGGTATTTTACGGTATACCGTCTGATGTTGAGGTGGAGTGTTCGGAGATAGATTGTCCCTCTGTGCCCGGATTGACGTTTATCCGAGTGCGATGCTTAGTTATGTATGATATCGGCCTGGCTGGGGGCCCTGTCATACAAGAGTTCCTATCTGTGCACGTTCGACGGGATGGAGCGATGCGAGGGATGCTGCCACCGCCACCACCTGATGCACCGGGTTGGGTGTGAGACCTGCGCGCGATGAGTAGGAGCTGGATCTCTTTTTGATGTAGATAGTCGACACTTTCGATGGGGGGTTTTTGTGCTCGCATGATGTTGAGGGTCGAGGTCTCTTTTTGAGGTTTTAGGCTAGACATGGCTGAGTCCTAGCTTTTCCTTGTTATGTACCGACCCGAGAGTAGTCCCATCTTGAAAATATATGTAAATAATGTGTCGATGTTTGTTTATAAAATCCTGATGTGTAGCTGGTGTGTATTTGTATCATGGGTTAGAAGGGAGATAGATGACGATGTGAATTTTGGTTCCGCTATGAGTCGCGCATGGGACCGCTTTAAAAAAAAAAAAATGCCTGTAATCTGGCAAGGCTTAATTTAGCCAAGAGATAGAGATGGTAAAAGATGTAACACCGGCGCTGGTGACGACCTGCGAAGGGTTCGGGGTGTCACAGCATGGTTCAATTTTCCACTTTTTAACTTTCCATTCGATCACCACATCACCCTTCCTCGGATCACCAATTTCATCTCATATTATACACTCGCATCCCATGCGAGAAAAACCTTCGGCATTCAGCCATTCCAGGCCACCGGGCATCCGGCGCCCCACATTCCGGGCATCTCGCATCCCAACTGGCATCACGAGGCATTCCCCTCGGGCAAAGACCTCCGACAGGGCTTCTGGCATTTACACTCCCTGGCCGAGCATCCCGCACCCCAATCCTGGCATCGCGAGGCATTCCCCTCGGGCAAAGACCTCCGACAGGGCTTCCGGCACCCCCAACTTTCCGGGCATCCTAAATCTCCCAGGGTCATCCGGCAATGTATCTCTATACATTCCGGGCATCATCATCCACCACAACCATCTCCTCATTTAACATTATTCATGTTCACCAATTTCAGTCTTAATTTAGCATGGCATATGATGTATTGGAAATCAACAATCATGTTCAGCATTTGAATTCACACATGCATCTCAATGCATACATCAAGACCTCATCACACATACTACATGGTGCAATTATTTATAAAATAAAATTCATGGAATTTATGCCAATTAAAATAATCCATTTATCATGCCCCTTTTTATTTTTATTTTATTTAAATTCCAGCTTGTGCCATTTTCAAAAATATTAAATTTAATTATTTATATAATCTCAAAAATCATAAAATTAAGGCAAGTGATAAACAAGACAATAGGATGATGATTTCATGTAAAATACATGGCCAAATAAAATTTCACATAATTCCATAAATCACACAAAACAGCATATAATTTTCGGATGAAATCAGAATGCACAGTTTCCGAAGAAATTCGATTAAAATATCCATACGACCTTCAAAAATTACGAAATTTTACCGAGTTATAGCCAAGACATTAAAGTATATTTTTCATGAACGCTTCCAAGTCAGATTCTTTTTAGATAAATTTCTACAGTCTCACGAAGCTTCTGGATCCAACACCGAATCGTCCAGTACATGCTTCTCCGAAATACTGAGTTTTCACCTACCTATTATTCTTCTTTCCCTCTGAAATTTGGATATGTTATACATCAAAATGTTCTCTACAAGTTTAGTGAAGAGATCCAAGTCAAATATCCAGATTATAGTCATCATTTAGATCCATGAAGTCTCGGGTGTCCTGTAATACATCTCCAGAATTACCGTCTTCAAGATCTAGTCGATTTACTAGGTTATACTTGTCCATTTCACTTCAAAATTGATTATGTTGTATTTTAAGATGTCCCCTACAACTTTCATGAAGAAATCGAAGAGAGATTCTTATTAAAAATCAACATGCAGCCACAAATCCATCAAAAGGTCAATGAAATCTTTCCAGATCTGAGGTCTCCGTAGGATGATAGTTTAGCCCCACAAATCTCCATTATTTTACACCAAATTTTAGTATGTTGTATTTTTGGGACACGTGGTGTCAGGAAATGGAATTGCAGTGGACCCGGAAAAAGTTGAGATGGTAATAAATTGGCCGAGACCAACAACACCCACTGAAATACAAAGTTTCTTAGGATTTGCTGGTTATTATAGAAGATTTATTGAAGGGGTTTCACGATTAGCAAGTCCCTTAACGAAATTAACACGGAAGAATGTAAAGTTTGAATGGAGTGGAGAATGTGAAAGGAGCTTTCAGGAACTTAAAAGAAAATTGACTACGGCTCCAATCCTGACTATACCATCTGGGTCTGATGGTTTTACAGTATATAGTGATGCATCTCATAAAGGACTGTGATGTGTTTTGATGCAACGTGGCAAGGTCATAGCCTATGCATTGAGGCAATTGAAGCCCCATGAACTGAATTACCCAACACATGATTTGGAATTGCTAGCTATAGTGTATCAACCCGAAATGTCCATCATGAAAATATAAATAAAGGTGAATTGGCTTTATTTTTTTCTTCTCTTGCGTAGTTGGTGTGCATTGCATTATTGTTATTGGAGGGAGAGATGGTGAGACTTGTTTATGCTTCCGCTGATGAATTGCACTGAGACCTTTTAAAAAAAATGGTAAGGAATTCCATTGATTAACCCCTATGAACTATGGTTTCATTTTAGTCATAAAAGTCATTAGACTGGCATGCAATAGGATGAGTGGCAAGTAATCTGTGGCGACCCTAACGGATTGGGGGCCGTCGAGGGGTGCCACGTAAATTAATTTTTAATATTATTAATTTTAATTTTTTGTAATTTAATAAAATATTATTTTTTATATTATAATAATATAGTAAAAAAACGACCCGGGTTGAATCCTCGGGTTGGGACCGACTCGGTTCATTGAAATCAACAGCCTGGGTTGGGCCCGAAGTATAGGCCCGGCCTAGTATACCCCTTTTTTAAAAGCAAGCCCTAACAAATCAAGCCCATTTTCATTAAAGGAAAAGCTCGGCCTAGGAATCAGCTACCCCAGACCCAGCCCGAGCACATCCGGCCCGAATCATCCAAAACCCTACCCGATTGTGACCTGCGCTCGACTAGGTTCGTAGCCTCTTCAGCTCCCAGAACCCTACCTGACTGCGACCCGCGTTTGACCCGACTTGCAACCGCGACCCAGTTCGTCCCTTCTTCTCTGTGACATCCTAGATTTTCAATCATATTTTCTACTGAACAAATCAGGAATTTCATTGACGCACCTATAGGGCTGTTCTTAGAGCTGATCACTTTCAAGATAACTAGACTATATGGGGATATCATTAACGAATTATAAGGCAATAGACTTAAGAATTCGACTAGGAATCGGCTTCTCGACCGTGTCGATCTTTAGAGGCCATTACGACACAGTTAAAAATCGATTTCAAATCAGAGATAAGCTGGTTCGACTGAGATGTGTGGCTAATCGTGGGTGACACCACTAAATTACAAATTTCTCGTCAGTCGACATTAGACGGATTTTCTTATTGTTTTGGTACCCTGTGTCCGTATTTGAATCATTGAGATTTTCACGACAATAAATAGTCGCCAATGTGTCGAGTGGGTTCATTGTGGCTCAAAGAAAATCGACCACGTGTCATTTGCACTGAAAATTTTCTAAAAGTTACTTGTTAGCCTAGGTCACGCTAAAAACGCGTCGAATGGAAATTAACTGTAAATTTGAGTCTGATTTCAGAAATTGAAGATTCTGTCATATCACAATAAATTCTAGGAACGTTGACTCAAAGATTTTTTTGAAACCCGAGACTTTTTGGGAAAAAGTCGTCCTAGGGCTGTTTTTGTTCATAAAAAGGTAGAGATCATTTTTGATCACGCAGTTGGGATGTGAGATGGATTAATTGGTGGGGAAAATACCAATTTGATAATTGAGGTGCTAATTGAATTTATGAGGGTCAATTGGGTTTGAATTGAGCAAGGATAAGTATCCAATTGAAGAGAAATCGAGCCAAATTCGTGTGCCCCCACCACCCACAACATTTGAACCGTCTCGGGCTTTTAGAAGCTAGGCTTGTTGGCTGAATGAGGACCAAGGAAGCCAGCATGTGGCTGAGAATGGTCAAGGGGACCAAAAATTGGAAAATTTGGCCAAGGTGGCCTCTTTTGTCTCCTTCTCTCTTCCCATCTGCTGCTGGTCGACCATCTCCTCACTCCTCCTTCTCCATTGCTGCTACTTGAAGTCCAGATGTCCAGAGGAGAAGCCGGAGCAAGCCCATCACCGCCAGACCCTCACCGCACACCGTTCGCCACCCTGCACGTGACTCGCTCGCTCGCCCTACACGCGGTCGCCCCCACCCCTCCAGCTCACTACTTTGCCTCCATTGTGACCTTCTGATGCCACCAGGACTGCTCGAGCTTAGCCGGAGCTCCTGTTGCCGCCGTGAGATGCTGTCAACCACCGTGACCACCCCTCCGAGCCCCTGCTACCCCCGTCGACCGTGCCTCACCATTTCAGCCACCAAAGCCGCACCAACTAGCCTTGGACAGAAGCAAGATTAATGGGTATCTCAGCATTGTTTATGTCCATTTTGACGTGGTTCCGGGCCTCGAAAGTTTGGCCTGTCTTGAAGGAAGTCGACCCCAATTGCGTTCCCGTAGATTTGAATTGACTAGCTCGCCAAACAAGTGAGTTTAACTCACTTATCCTCGCTTAGTAGGTTAATGATACTTAGGGATGATTAGATTTAATTAAGCATGATTAGGTGGATATATTAGATTAGACTAATTAAATTAGAGATTTACCGATGTATGTTAGGTGGTTAGTTGTAGCAATTAGCAAGTAAATAGGTTCTAGTATTTATTGAACAAATCTTGGAATTTTTCTGGGTCTGTTTCTGCGTCCAATTAAGCATTACGGGCCTACGTTGGATTTATTGCTATTTAATAATTAATTTTAGTAATTAATTAATTAATTTTTTTTTTTAGAAATTAGACCGGGATAGCCGGTGACTGAAATTTTATGCTGATTATCGTGGTGCAGTCTATTTATTTATTTGAGTGCTGGATTGATTTAATTGTGATTTTAGGAATTTATTCCTAAATTAATTAATTTTGGTAATTAATTGAAAAATTACCGGGCGTTGGTTAACAGCGCCAAAAATGTTTTGGTGGATTACAAAAAATGGTGGGATTTCTGGAAAGAAAATTATAGTATTTTGGCTAAGGCCGACCGTGTACTTACATATGACTATTTTATTGGGAATGATAAAAGGGTTGAATTGATTGTGATGGTATACTATATCAGCCTAGGGGCGATATGTCAGTTTAACGAAGAGCAGTATACCGGTATACTATATCATCCTACGAGCTCTGATATGGCAGCACTAGAGAGTAGTATACCTTATCAGCTTAGAGAGAGAGCATTAACGGTATACTATATCATTCTACGGGCTCTGATATGGCAGCTTAGCATAAAAGCAGTATACCTTATCAGCTTAGATTGAGTAATGTCGGTATACTATATCAGCCTACGGGCAATATGTTAGCTTAGCAGAGAGCAGTCTAGATATGAACAGACTTAATAGATAGTATGGATAAGCCGACCAAGAAAGGGTTGTGGTGACATATAATCGACTAGGTCGATTGATCAATGATTTGATCTAATGTTATGAATTGAGTGATTGTTATGATATGAGGCATTTGTAAATAATGTTGATTTGCGGGATGGAACTGAGGGCAAGGTAAGTCCTTTAACTCGTGTTGTGCATAGGTAGCCCTTATGGCGTATTGGCTTTCTAATCGGGTCTTAGGAGGGTAGAACTCGCTGAGACGTAGTCTCACCCCGTTGCGGGACAACATTTCAGTTCTCTAGATGGCAGCCCCTCCACCTCCTCATCCTCCTATGCATTTTGGTATTCTCGAGGAGATCATCGAGATAGGGTATCACTTTTCGATACACCCTCACCCGGAAGGATTAGAGTATGTTTTTGTAAAATCCAAGGTTTGGGTTGATGTTGGTAGAGATGACATGGTCCCCCACGAGTATCGGTCGTGGTATCATTACTACCATGATGGGTGAAGAGAGGGTCCCATCCCGGAAGGTGATGTGCCTCTGTACGTTTTGGAGGCAGAATTCGGGAAGGGGACGACAGATCCCAAGGATGGGTCGGTGGTGGATGCAAAGGATCCTAAACTCAAGGACGACACTCACTCTCCGGTATATTCAGCCGAGGGTGCTAACTGGAGCGAGGAAGGGGAGATGGTTGAGCCTGAAGAAGAGGAACCTGAAGAAGAAGAAGAAGAAGAAGAAGAAGAAGAATCTAAGGAGGACCCTAGGGAGGATCCAGAGTATGACCCGGATGAGGACTGAGATCCCATCCTGTTTGCAAACCCTAGGTTAGGGAACTGATGTGTGATAGATGAGACTTTGGTGAATAGTATTGTAATATATACCATAAGGTTTGCTTTGTATAAAAGTGTGGTTGTGGTTTTTCAATTATGAAAAATATGGCCCTACTTTTCTATCCCATTATTTTATTGTCTGGGGATTATTTATATGCTTCCGCTTGCGTATTTAAAACGAATGGGTCGGCGATGTGTTCTGGGACGTTGCTATTTAATCAACCATGCAGGATGGGCGTGCGCTCGATGATTGGAGCGTGACATCCCCCTTTTGTGGTTTCAGAGCAAAGGTTAGGTGTTAGAGTGATGAGATGCGATGACCTATGGGATAGTAGTAGGATGGCCTTTAAATTCATGTATGGTGCATGTTTATGGTAGTTGGTTGGTAAAATTGCTTTCTGTGTGTAAATCGCTCATCTTCTAATCTAGTGTTGATTTGGAAGACAGGTTTCAGTAGAGGCTAAACCATGAGCGAGCATTAGCAGAGAACTCCGAGCAAGAGAATTGTTAGGCCTATAGCTCGGGTTAGGTCATTGACCAGGGTCGGTATCCGAGGAGGCAGGGGTAGGGCATAGGCATAAGCGAGTGCCAGTGGAGTAGCACCATCCCCGGTTGGTGCTGGGGTTGCGAACCTTGGTGATCCTAGAGTAGATGGGATCTTGCAGTTGTTGGAAGCTATGAGAGACTTGATTAGGCAGCAGGCCAAGAATCAAGCCGCCGCTATTGTAGCTGCCGTTACTGCTACTGTTGCCGCCGCTGCTAAAGCCACACCCGCTGCCACGCCTGTTACTACACTTGCCATCGCAGCTGTTGAAGGTCCGCCAGGAATCATAGTTACTGGAAGACCGATTCATAAGTTGGTGGAACATTTCTTAAAGTTGAATTCGCCCCAGTTCACCAGGACAGGAGATCTCGAAGTTGTTGCTTTATGGATTCAAAAGCTGGAGAAGACTTTTGCACTACTGATGTGCAGCGAAACAGAAAAAAGTAGTCCTTGCAACTTACCAATTGGAGGGAGTTGCAAATACTTGGTGGAGAACCACCCAAGGAGCAGTGATCCCCGTAGGTGTCGTCCAGGAGTGGAACACCTTCCTTGAGGCTTTCATTGGGAAGTACTTTTCAGAGACTGCTAGAGAGATGAATATGGCAGAGTTCTAGCATCTTCGCCAAGGCTCCCTAACTGTCGACCAATATGAGGCGAAGTTCGCTGAATTGTCACAATATGCTCCTAAATTAATTGCAAATCTGGTGAACCGAGTGAGAAGGTTCAGAGACGGATTCAGGCCGGACTTGAGGAGTACATTAATTTCACTAAATCTGAGAAGTTATAACAACCTATACGAGAGGGCCCAAATGATCGAAAGACATCAGACTGAGAGGGCCGCATCGTTTGGGTCAAGGTTTAATTCTAACAGAGATGCAATCTGACATGGGAAGAGGCCCATGGTCAGAGGCAGATTTCAAGTCGCACCAAATAGGAGAGGTGGAGTTGGCAAGCTAGTGCTAAACAGGATCGAGATGTGTCGCCTTTGTGGAAGACAACATGGCCTGAATCAATACCCTCGAAGGACGGGCGCTTATTTTAAGTGTGGCCAGTAGGGTCACAGGGCCAGAGATTATCCTAACAGGCCAAGAGAACAATTGCAGTTGCCGCCACCGCTACAAATGGGCCAGATCAGAGGGTGTGCCCCTCAGAATGTGCCACAAGGAGGACAGTTGAGACCTCCAGTTCAGGGCACAGTGTATGCTATCACACAAGGTCAGGCAGAAGATGTGCCTGATGTGATCATAGGTATGGTTTCACTAAACGACCATCCTGCTTACGCTTTGTTTGATCCAGGAGCAACCCATTCCTTCATTTTCGAGCAATATGTTAAGTTGATAGGTGTCAGTCCTATATTATTGGAGTCGGTAGTTTGCATATCTACACCATTGAAGGATAAAGTTATTGCCGCTTTGGGTTGTTCTGGTTGCAAGTTAGAGATTAGTGAGCGAGTGGGAAAATTGATCTGTTAGTCCTAGCCATGTATGATTTTGATTTAATAATTGGCATGGATCGACTCACCAAGCAACGACCTAAAATGGATTGCTTTCGCAAGGCGATTTAGTTTGACCCAATAGAGGATGAGAGCTTCGAGTTTGTCGGAAGTCAAGGAGGACCCTCGATTATTCTGATCTTGTCACCAGAGGCAACTCGTCTGTTAGACAAGGGTTGCGAAGGTTACCTAGCAGCTGTCGTGAATACGACAGTTGAGGAATTGAAAATGGAAGACATTTCAATGGTACAAGAATTTCCAGATGTATTTCCAAAGGAATTGCCAGGATTACCACCAGAAAGGAAGATTGAGTTCGTGATTGAGCTAGCACCTGGGACAGAGCCAATCTCTAAGCTCCTTACCGGATGTCATTATTTGAGTTGAAGGAACTGAAGGTGCAGATGCAAGAGTTATTGGATAAGGGATTCATACGTCCTAGTGCATCACCTTCGGGAGCACCAATTCTATTTGTAAAGAAGAAAGATGGTCCGTTGCGCCTGTGCATCGACTATCAACAAATCAATCAGGTAACGATCAAGAATAAGTATCCACTCCTAAGGATCGATGACCTATTTGATCAGTTGCAAGGAGCGTCGATATTTTCGAAGATCGACTTAAGGACAGGATATTATCAATTGAGAATTAGGAAGGAGGACATTTCTAAGTTAGCATTTCGTGGTATGGTCAATATGAGTTCACAGTGATACCATTCAGATTGACGAATGCTCTAGCTGTCTTCATGAATTTGATGAACAGAGTATTCAAGGAATATTTAGATCAGTTTGTGATCGTGTTCATTGATGATATTCTGGTGTATTCGAGAAGTGATGAAGAGCATAATTGTCATCTAAGACTAGTGCTACAGAAGCTGAGAGTCCATCAGTTGTACGCTAAGTTTAGCAAGTGCAAGTTTTAGTTAACTCGTGTTGCTTTCTTAGGCCATGTTATCTCAGGCGAATGAATTTATGTGGACCCGAGTAAGATAGAAGCCGTGATCAATTAGCCAAGACCGACTACAGTGACAAAAATCAGAAGTTTTCTGGGTTTGGTAAGTTATTACTTACGGTTTATGGAAGGGTTTTCATCTTTGGCATCGCCTTTAACAAGACTCCTAAAGAAAGAAGAGAAATTTATTTAGATAGACAAGTGTGAGCGTAGTTTTCAAGAGCTGAAGGAAAAGCTGACTAACGCGCTTGTACTGACCATTTCATCTAGTTATGGAGGATTCGAGATCTATAGTGATGCGTCATTTAGAGGGTTGGGTTGCGTGCTGATGCAACATGTTAGGGTTGTTGCATACGCCTCCCGTCAGTTGAGGTCCCATGAACAGAATTATCCGACGCATGACTTAGAACTCATGGCAATCATCTTTGCCTTGAAAATTTGGAGACATTATCTGTGTGGAGAAAAATTTCAGATCTTCACGGACCACCAGAGTCTCAAGTACCTGTTCTCTCAGAAGGAGTTGAACATAAGACAACACCGATGGATGGAATTACTGAAGGACTACGACTGTAATATTCTATATCACCCAAGAAAGGCGAACAAGGCCGTCGATGCTTTGAGTCGAAAGTCTTCAATTGCTCATATATTGATTAAGGAGTGGAACCTAATCGAGAGAGCTCGAGATTCGATATTCAAATTTGAGGTAGGCAACATTTCAAGTCTTATGGACACTCTCAGAATTGAACCAGATGTTCAGGTCAGAATCAAGCTACTCCAACCGACAGATCCAGATGAGTAGAAAATTCTTCAGGAGGACATTGAGAAAAGAAAGGCTGACTTTCAGATCTCTAATGATGGAACACTAAGGTTCCGAGGATGTTTTGTTGTACTTGACGATGTGGAGCTTAGAGAGGATATCTTATCTGAAGCACATTGTAGGAGTTACAGTATTCATCCTAGTAGCACTAAGATGTATCAGAATCTGCGTCAACACTATTGGTGGTCAGGTATGAAGGCGGACATCGCCAAGCATGTCGCCAAGTGTTTGACATGTCAGCAGGTTAAAGCTCAGCATTGCAATTCGGGAGGACTTCTGCAACCTCTCGCAATCCCATAATGGAAATGTGGTCGACGGATTGACAAAGTGGGCTCACTTCATTGCAGTACGAAAAGACCTCTATCTGGATAGACACACAGACCAGCACGTGCATCAGGTGGTTCGTATGCATGGAGTGCCGATTACGATAACCTTAGATAGAGACCCAAGGTTTACCACCGCTTTTTGGAAGATCTTGCAAAGTGCTTTAGGTACAAAGTTTCAGTATAGTACGGCATATCATCCTCAGACAGATGGCTAGTTTGAGAGGACGATTCAAACCCTCGAGGACATGCTGAGAGCTTGTGTACTAGACTTCAAGGGAAGTTGTGAAGATTAGCTTCACCTGGTGGAATTTGCCTACAACAACAGTTATCAACAAAGCATCCATATGGCTCCATTTAAAGCGTTGTATGGCAGATCGTGCAGAACACCAGTGTGTTGGGATGAAGTTGGGGAAACAAAGATTACAGGCCCAAAGTTGGTTTAGTAATTAGCAGATGCTGTGGCAATAATCAGAGGCAGATTAAAGACTGCTCAGAGCAGATAGAAAATTTACGCAGGTAAGTGTCGGAGATTATTAGAATTCCAAGTTGGTGATCACATTTTTCTAAAGGTGTACCAATGAGGGGAACTTCGCACTTTGGAAAGAAAGGAAAACTAAGTCTGAGGTACTAGGCCCATTTGAAATTCTCGAGAGAATTGGGAACCTAGCCTATCGTCTTGTGTTGCCACCGAGATTGGCGCAAGTGCATGATGTCTTTCACATGTCAATGTTAAGGAAGTATGAGCCCAACCCGACCCATGTGCTTAATTTTGAAGAATTGGACGTGGATGACCGAGTGTCATACATTGAAAGCCCGATTTAGATCGTGGACAGAAAAGAACAAGTGCTGTGTACAAAGACCATTCCATTAGTCAAAGTGGTATGGCAACACAACAGTATTGAAGGAGCGACATGGGAGATTGAAGAGTCGATGAGACAATTGTACCCCCACCTTTTTGCTAAGGCTGATTTTGTTCAGAAAAAGGTAAAGATCGTTTTTGATCGTGCAGTTCAGATGCAAGATGGGTCAATTGGTGAAAAAAAATACCAATTTGATAATTGAGGTGCTAATTGAATTTATGACTGTCAATTGGGTTTGAATTGAGCAAGGATAAGTATCTAATTGAAGAGAAACCGAACCAAATTCGTGTGCCTCCACCACCCACGACATTTGGACCGTCTCGAGCTTCTAGAAGTGAGCCTTGTTGGCTAAATGAGGGCAAAGGAAGCCGGCATGTGGCTGAGGTTAGTCAAGGGGACCAAAAATTGGAAAATTTGGCCAAGATGGCCCTTCTTGTCTCCTTCTCTCTTCCCATCTGCTGTTGGCCAACCCTCTCCTCCCTCCTCCTTCTCAATTGTTGTTGCTTGAAGTCCAGACGTCCAGAGGAGAAGTCGGAGCAAGCCCGTTGCCGCCAGACCTTCACCACACGCTGTTCGCCACCCTACGCGCAACTTGCTCACTCGCCCTACAAGCGGTCGCCCCCACCCTTCGAGCTCACTACTGTGTCTCCACCGTGACCTTAGGATGCCACCAAGATTGCTCGAGCTGAACTGGAGCTCCTGCTGCCAACCGAAGCTCCTGCTGTCAACCGCCACGAACTGCCCCTCCGAGCCCCTGCTACCCCCGCCAACCGTGCCTCACCATTTCAGCCACCAAAGCCGCACCAACCAGCCCTAGACAGAAGCAAGATCAGTGAGTATCTCAGCACTATTTAGGCCCGTTTTGAGGTGGTTCCGAGCCTCGAAAGTTTGGCCTGCCATGAAGGAAGTCGGCCCCCATCGCGTTCCCGTCAATTTGAACCGACCAGCTTGCCAAACAAGTAAGATAACTCACTAATCCTCGCTTAGTATGTTAATGATACTTAGGGGTTGACTAGATTTAATTAAGCATGATTGGGTGGATAGATTAGATTAGAGTAATTAAATTCGAGATTTACCGATGCATGTTAGATTGTTAGTTATAGCAATTAGTAAGTAAATAGGTTCTAGTATTTATTGAACGAACCTTGAAATTTTTCTGGATCCGTTTCGACGTCCAATTAGGCATTACGGGCCTAAGTTAGATTTATTGCTATTTAATAATTAACTTTCGTAATTAATTAATTAATTAATTAATTAATTTTCAAAAATTAGACCGGGATAACCGGTGATTGGAATTTTATGCTGATTATCATGGTGCAGTCTATTTATTTATTTGAGTGCTAAATTGTGTTGAATAGATTTAATTGTGATTTTAGGAATTTATTTCTAAATTAATTAATTTTGGTAATTAATTTGAAAATTAGCGGGCGTCGGTTTATAGTGCCAAAAATGTTTTGGTGGACTACAGAAAATGGTGGGATTTGTGGAAAGGAAATTATAGTATTTTGGCTAAGGTCGATCGTGTACCTAGACAGGGCTATTTTATTGGGAATAATAAAAATGTTGAATTGATTGTGATGGTATACTATATCAGCCTAAGGGTGATATGCCAGCTTAGCAAAGAGTAGTATACCAGTATACTATATCATCTCACGGGCTCTAATATGGCAGCTTAGTAGAAAGCAGTATACCTTATCAACTTAGAGAGAGAGCATTAACGGTATACTATATCATCTGATGGGCTCTAATATGGCAGTTTAGCAGAGAGCAGTATACCTTATCAGCTTAGATTAAGCAATATCGGTATACTATATCAGCCTACAGGCGATATGTCAACTTAGTAGAGAGCAGTATATCCGATCATCTCAGAAGCGAGCTATACTTTCTATTTATCAACTTAGTAGAGCAGTCCAGATATGAGTGGACTTAATAGATAGTATGAGATAAGCTGACCAAGAAAGGGTCGTGGTGACATGTAATTGACTAGGTCGATTGATCAATGATTTGATCTAATGTTATGAATTAAGGGATTGTTATGATATGAGGCATCTGTAAATAATGTTGATTTGCGGGATGGAACTGAGGTCAAGGTAAGTCCTCTGACTCGTGTCGTGCATAGGCAGCCCTTATGGCGTATTGGCTTTCTAATTGTATCTTAGAAAGGTAGAACTCGCTAAGACGTAGTCTCACCCCATTGTGGAACAACATTTCAGGTCTCTAGATGGCAGCACCTCTACCTCTTCGTCCTCCTATGCATTTTGGTATTCCTGAGGAGATCACTGAGATAGGGTATCACTTTCCGATACACCATCACCCAGAAGGACTAGAGTATGTTTTGGTAAAATCCAAGGTTTGGGTTGATGTGGGTAGAGATGACATGGTGCCCCACAAGTATCGATTGTGGTATTGTCACTACTATGATGGGTGAAGAGAGGGTTCCATCTCGGAAGGTGATGTGCCTTTGTACGTTTTGGAGGCAGCATTCAGGGAGGGGATGGCAGATCCCAAGGATGGGTCGGTGGTGGATGCAAAGGATCCTAAGCTCGAGGACGACTCTCACTCTCCAGTATATTCAGCCAAGGGCACTAACTGGAGCAAGGAAGGGGAGATGGTTGAGCCTGAAGAGGAGGAACCTGAAGAAGAAGAAGAAGAAGAAGAAGAAGAACCTGAGGAGGAACCCGGAGAGGATCTAGAGTATGACCCGAATGATGACTAAGATCTCATCCTGTTTGCAAACCCTAGGATGGGGAATTGATGTGTGATATATCAGACTTTGGTGAATAGTATTGTAATATATACCATAAGGTTTGCTTTGTATAAAAGTGTGATTGTGGTTTTTCAGTTATGAAAAATATGGCCTACTTTTCTATCCTATTGTTTTATTGTCTGGAGATTATTTATATGCTTCCGCTTGCGTATTTAAAACAAATGGATCGGCGATGCGTCTTGGCACATGGCTATTTAATCGACCATGCAGGGATAGGCACGCGCTCGAGGGTCGAGGCGTGACATTCTCCCCCTGTGATGCCCAACGAAGATAGCGGCGATGAGTGGTGGTGGTTGGCCTGAGGCTTGGTTGTGAGGGTATCCCAAGTAGCCCGGCGACGACGACGAGCAACAACGATCGGCTTGGTGCAGGGACAACGTGAAGAGATCGGAAGCCGCGGCGGTGAGGTGTCGCGGTGGGTCATCGGGGATGGCATCGGGGACATTGCTAAAGTAGAAGTTGTCAGGAGGTAGAGCAGGTGACGCCGAAGCCAACGGTGTTGGAGAGCACGCGAGGTAGACGACCACAAGTTTCGAGGGCGACAATGCTAGCAGTTGGCGTCGTTGGTGGCGGAGCAGCAAAGGCGCCGGGCCAAGCATCCAGCACTGCGCACAACAAAGGGGGCTCACACTCCCAACCCCCTCTCTCTGAAACCTTATGTCTCTCTCACTCAGCCCCTCTTTTTCAAATTTGGGTCTCTCTCTTGCTACCCTTCCCCTTAGATTTCTGGTTGGTTGACTCTCAGACCTCCCTTGATGTCTCTCGGGGGAAGCTCTCGGAGCTAGCTTCCTTGGAGCTCTCTCCGCTTGTGTGTCTTTGGCCTCTGTTGGAGGCCTTATTTATAGGCAAAAGGGTGCCGATTGACAGATCTTCAGCTAGCGGTTCTTGGCATGCCAACCAGCCTTGGTGCGGGTGGACTAGCATCGCCTCAGCCGCCCACTTGCGTGCTCTACTTTGCATTGAAGGCATGTCCCCATCTACTACGCTATACGTCGCCATTCGCCTTTCCGTTCGGCATCGCACACATCAGAACTCCTCTGCGCATGTGCTGTAGAGGGAGGGGAGGAAGAAGACAAGGGAGCAGGGGGTTGGGCCAGGAAGGAAAAGGCTGGGCCCTGGGCCCTTGTGGGGAAAAAGGCAGAAAAAAGGGGGCTGGGCACGAAGGCCTAGCCCTAGTGGGCTGTTCTCTTTTCCCCCTTTTTTATATATATTTAATCAATTATCCGAAAGAGCGAAAAATAAAGGAAATAAAAAGGAAATAAAGCTTAAAGGATGTGAATAAAAATTAAGACCTAATTAATGCGAAAATTATTTTTGTTAGGGTCAAATTGATCCCTAATTTTCTATGCAAATTAATTTTTAGTATTTAATCAAAATTTAAATGTCAACATATGTGCTATTTCGAAAGCCAAATGCAAAACAAGTCCTTGATGTGTGATACAACTCAATGACCGTGTAGAATCATGTAGGCAACATTTGAAAGAACAGATTTTGTAGCTGCAGCAATCTGCATTATTGTTTTATCCAATGTGTGATGGATGACAACTATTTTAGTCTTTCCTTGGCAAAACTACAAACATTAAGACATGCCATCGCGGCTAATGCAACCAATTATCATAGATATTGGTAATGAATATTTGTTAAGCCTAGACATACAAAATAAATTCATACTTTAGAGATGATCGAAATGAATAGAGCATAATTACTTCATGCATCGGAAGAATTCAATTTGAAAACTAAAACATCATCTTAACCTCAGCAAGAAATATAATGCATCGCTTAAGGAGTGACGTAAGGACACCTGGATTATTTCATGGCTGTGGTGAATGCGCGTTGCATGCAAGGCCCCTAATTCGGTTTTTATTTCACGTGCAGGGCCACGAAACTCTGAATACTGCCGCCAACTCTTATTTGGCGTTTATTCCGAGCTAGCTCTACAAGTCTGCAAATAAAAGCTTATATGAAAAATTTTGTTTTCCTTTGTTGTAATCAAAACGAACCTGAGAATTTTAACAAGGCTATACTTGCCCATCTTTCGTACTAGTCCACTGAAAGTCGCACTTGCTTCGCTGATTGAATATTGTGTTATGCAAGTTCTGACAACATCCAATCTGTCTCCAACTTAGTGGATGCGGGCACATTAGGCAACCCTTTTAGGACGGGCAATATCTGATCTCCACATTCTCCAAAATTTTCAATTCTGCCAAGCCTTCAACAGCTCTCAACTTTGCACAATGTTTTAACTCGAGACGTAATAGATTTTTCAACTTCGACAGTTTAGGCAATTCTTTGATCTCATCACACATGGTAATGTGCATAAACTTTAGTGATTCCAATTCCTCCAAACTTGGAATCCCTGCTAGCTTAGGGAAGTAATTGAGCCGTAACTCTTGTAGCCTCTTCAAGCGTGATAGATCGGGCAAGCATGGCATTAGACATTTGCCGATAGAGATAACTGACAAGCTTTGAAAGTCAGAAATATCTAGCAATTGTGGGATAGAGTGAAGTTTCAAGGTTGATACGTTAGGTGGAAGCTGATTGATGGAGTGCATATCCTTCCAAGGCAAGGTTAACACGTTTGGGCTAAAAAACGTCATATATGGTTGTTCTTTATGTGACATTCTGAAATTTTCAGTTCTATTTTCAATTTAATAAATCGGACCTTTCATCGAAGTGCCTATAGCGCTATTCTCAGAGCTGATCACTCCTGAGATAACTAGACTATCTTGGGAAGTCATTAAGAAACTTTAGCGCAATAGACTTGAGAATTCAACCAAGAATTGACTACTCGACCGTGGTCATTTGCAGAGATCATTTCGGCAGAGTAAAGATTGATTACAAATCAGAGATTGGTTGGTTTGACTGAAATGTGTGGTTAAACGTGAAATTGAAAAATCCCCGTCGATTGACACTAGACTGATTTTTCTGTTGTTTTGGTACCTTGTGTCCGTATTTGAAACCACGAGATTTTCACCACAACTGAGAGTTGCTAATGTGTTGAAGAGGTTCATTGTGGTTCGAAGAAAATCAACAACTGGTCAATTGCACTAACATTTTCCGAAAGCTACTCAGTAACCTAGGTCACGCTAAAATCGTGCCAGATTGAAATTAATCGAGAATTTGTATCCGATTTCAAAAATTGAAAGTTATGTCATGTCACGAGTCATTTTAGGAATGTCGACTCAGTCTGCGAAGATTTTTCTGCAAAACGAGATTTTGGTGGAAAAAGTCGACATAGGGCTGTTTTCGACCGGAAAATTCAAAGGACCATTTTTTATCGCGAAATTGGGATGCAAGTAGATTCTATTGGTGAGGAAAAATACCAACTTGATCGTTGACTCGATAATTGAATTTATAGAGGCCGAATTGAGTTGATCCATGAGGCAATTGAAGTCCAATTTTGGGGAAATCACACCAAATTCGTAGCCCCCTTTAGACACAACCTTTAGACTCTTCCAAGGCTTCTAAAGGAAGAATTATGGTTGGAAAATCAGTTGAGGAACCCAATTGACTTGGTGGGACACACCAAGGGGACAAAGAGATGAGAGAGTGACCAAAGTGGCCCCCCTTGCTGCAGCCGGTCCCCTCCCTCTTCCATTGCCCATCGAGCACCCCCATCTCCAGCAAAATTTGAAGCTTCCAGCAACCTAGAAGAACTAGCAGCTCACCCTCCCTTCACCATCGACGCTAGCTGAAGCTCGGAGCACCGCCGCACGCCGTTGCTCGCGCCTACTCCCCCGCACGCGTCGCTCTGCCCCTGTTGCGTCATCTAGCCACCTCCATTGTCATGCTGCCCAGTCCGAAGCTCCTCCGGTTGCACCGAGCTTAGCCGAAGCCTGTCAGAGCTTCCACCGTCGCCATATGCCACCGCCTTCACCCGTCCAAGTCGCAACAGCCTCACCATGTCCGTTTCCAACTTAACCAACCACTGGATCAGCCTTCTCGGCCCACGACCAGAACAGAACAAAGTGGGTATTTCCAGCATTGTTTGGCCCATTTTTGTGCCCTTCCGAACCTCGAAAGGTGCACCCACTTTGGAGTTTATCGATCCCCTCCACGTCCTCATCATTGTGGTATGAGCGGATCGTTAATCAAGTGAGTTTACTCACTAATCCCTGCTTAGGAAGTTAATGACGTTTAATGATTGATTAGTTTAAGTTAATTAGAGATTAGGTGGTTAGTTAGAACGGATTAACAGTTTAGTTAATTGATATTGCATGTTAGGTTGTAGGATTAGTGCAATTAGCAACTAGATAAGCTCTAGTATTTATTTAACTAGGTTCGGAAATTTTCCGGGCCCATTTTGGTATTTAATTAGGCTTTTACGACATAAATTGCAATTTTTGGTATTTAATAATTAATTTTCGAAATTATTTAATTATTTTTCGGAAATTAGACCGGGATAGCCGGTGATCGGGATTTTATGCTGACCGTAATGGTGTGATTTTTTTTAATTGACTATTATTTTGTGCAAATTGGGTGTTGTTTGTAATTTTTGGTATTTATCCCAAAATTTAATAATTTTGGTGTTTAGTTAGAAAATTAATGGGCGTCGGTTTACAACGCCAAAAATGTTTTTGGGCACTGTAATGAATGGTGGGATTTTGAAGTGGTAGAAAATTGTATTTTGGCTAAGGCCGACCGTAGACACACGATTATTTTTATCGGGAATGACGAAAATGGTGGCATTCTAAGTTGGTGAGAACAAGTATGCTATATCAGCCTACGGGCTTTGATATATCAGTTTTGGGTGAGCAGTATACTTTATCAGTTTAGGGTGAGCATCAAAGGTATACTATATCTGTCTACGGACTTTAATATGTCAGTTTTGCGTGAGCAGTATACTGGTATACTATATCAATCTATGGACTTCGATATATCAACTTTGGGTGAGCAGTATACCTTAGAAGCTTCTAGTGAGCATTATTAGTATACAGACTCTGATATGTCAGCTTTGGGTGAGCTATATTATCTATCTTCAGCTTAGGGTAAGCAGTTCTAATATGATCAAACTAGATAGATCGTATTAAATGGATTGATCGAGAGATGGTCTTGATGACATGGAATTGAATAAGTCGATTGATCGATGACTCAATCTGATTGGATGAATTGAGGTGATGAAATGATTCGTTGAATTTATACATTGTATTGACTTGTAGGAAGGAACGGAGATTAAGGTAAGTCCTCTGACTTATGTTTGTGTCTAGGCAGCCCTTGTGGTGTATTTTCTTCCTATACGGGTCTTAAAGGGTGAACTTACTGAGATGTTGTCTCACCCCATTGTGGGATAACCTTTCAGGTCCCTGGATGGCAAATCCTCCCTAGCATTTTGGTTAGCCAAAGAAGGTGAAATAGCAGAAGTGTTTCATCCCGTTTCATGGAGACCCAAGGGGATGGGTATATGAGTTGGTGAAATCCATAGTCTAGGTCGATGCGAGTCTACCCAAAAACGTATCACATCAATACAAATCATGGTATCGACAGGAGTGGAATGGCTAGAGAGAAGGTCCCATACCGCAGTCCGAGGTTCCTTTTTACGTGCTGGAGGTTGCTTTTGGGAAAGGCACGGTAGATCCTCTAGAAAGTTCAGTAGTGGACATAAAACTGGACATGTCAGAACTAGAGTCCCCGGTGTATTTATGTGGCACCCCCGATTCGCCTGAGGTCGCCACAGGTGATCTCTTTTAATTACTCGATCTCATATAACTTCACAGACCGATACACTTTGACTAGGGATTTTTTTTTTTGAAAGCGGTCCCAGCACAACTTATTAGCGGAAGCATAAACAAGTCTCACCATCTCTCCCTCCAATAACCATAATGCAATACACACCAACTACATACCATAAGAAAAGATAAAGCCGATTCACTCTTATTTATATTTTCATGATGGACATCAAGGTCGATACAACAAAAAGGCCAAAATTTTAACTATACTTGGCTACCACCCCAAAAAGGACTCGATTCTACATCGAACATGTACCACCCTCCATCAACGAGCGTCGGCTATCTCCAAAAAGTGTCAACTCCAAACAGCTATACGAGCCATCATACCCAATCCGGTCCCTAACATCTCTCCATCATGTCGGACATGGACAGATAAAAACTCCTGGATAACCGGGCCATTAGCTCGACCCACGTCGTACATCACCAGGACACGGACTCGAACAAAAACTAAACCAGGAGCACCGACACAAACATGCTCAGTACACTCCATATCCACATCAGAAGGTATGCCATAGTAAGTACCGCATGCAACCAGCAGCAAAGGCATCTTTCTAATCTGAAATGTTAATCCCCAAAAGGGGCGAGTACAATCACTCAGCAGTAAAGATCCACCACACTACTCAATGCGTCAAACAGAACAATCAAGAATAAAACACATATCATTCATGCATCCAAGCATACCTTACCTTGCAGCCATGCGTATATCACCATGCCATATGTGCATATATCACCATGCACTTATCATCAAGCATTCATGCATATATCCATGCCATATGTGCATATACCACCATGCACTTATCATCAAGCATTCATGCATATATCACCATGCCATATGTGCATATACCACCATGCACTCATCATCAAGCATTCATGCATATATCACAATGCCATATGTGCATATACCACCATGCACTCATCATCAAGTATTCATGCATATATCACCATGCCATATGTGCATATACCACCATGCACTCATCATCAAGCATTCATGCATATCCATGCGCACGATACAGTCTCAATTTTTTTATCTTTCCAAGGACCAATGTTTGCATCCCACAATTTGTCGCTCGCATCCAACTTGGCATCACGAGGAACCTCCAGCACACACCTTCAGGCATCTGGCACACACACTCTGGGCATCTCGTATCCCAACTAGCATCACGAGGTATCCCCCCGGCACACACCTCCGAGGCTTCCGGCACACACACTCCGGGCATCTCGAAACTCCCGAGGACATCCGGCACACACACTCCGGGCATCCCAACACTCCCGGGGCATTGTTGGCTCACACCTCTGACAGTCTCGTTATTTTCTCAAGTTATATCCACACATGTATCTCAATTTCAACATGGTATTTGATGCAATAGTATCAAAGATCTCAACCAACTTTTCATGCCATATAACATTCCATATGTCATCACATATCCAGCAAGATCAACCACTCAAAGTATTACATCACATGGATAAATTCATTTATTTTTCAAAACACATCAATGTTTCGGGTAAATCAAAATGCATTCCTCTAATTAGTAAGTGGCATTAATAAATTCTGAAAACTTGACACATTATAGATGAGACCTAAAGGCAGATATCTCATGAATAACTCCATACCAAAAGAATCTCACACAAAACAGTTTGGTCCATGCATCACAGTTTTCAAACTTCAATATTTCAGCTTGCACAGTTTCGGGAGTAATTTAAATTAAATACACAAATGAACTCTAAAAATTATGAAATTTTGACATGATATAGACAAGTCCTACAGGTAAATATATCATGAAGAAATCGAAACCCAAATCGTTCTAGGTTAATAGATATAGACGATTATTTCCCCCTGTTCTCGGTGTCATCTTTCCCCAGATTATCATCTTTCAAAAGAAACTCATTTCACCGACCTAAATATGTTCATTTCTTCTACATGTTTATTATGTTATTCCTCAGAATATTACCTACAATTTTCCCAGATCCAGTTTCTTCAAAGAACAACGATTTCACCTACCTATTTTTGTTCATTTCCTCTAAATTTTTGATATGTTCTACCTCAAGAAGTACAATACAACTTTCATTACGAGATCAAAGTATGATTTTCACAAGAAAGTTACTTTACAGACCACGAAATCTCTAAAGGTCAGCACAACAGATTTCATATCTAATTTCTCCAAAGAAAAATCATTTCACTAACCAATACCTGTTCGTGTTGTCTCAAATTTTAGTATGTTGTTCCTCAATGTGTTCTCTAAAACTTTCATGAAGAGATCGAAACGAGATTTCAACTGAAAATTCACATGCAGCACACAAACTCATGGATGGTCGGACTGGTCTTTCCAGAAACAGCATGCTAGACCAACGAATCTCTCTTCAAAGCTCCAAAATTTCATCCCATCTACCACAACCAAGACTTACCATACACACAACACAGCAATGCAAGGGGTAGGTTTTAGGACTTCACTTGCCTTAAACTTAAGCACAAACAGCAACAAGGATGGCGGGCAAAGCGGCGAACGGACGGCGGCGAGCTAGGCGGACGATCTTCCTCCTTCCTCTCGCATGCCCGCTTCCTCTCTTTCCCTCTTCCTCTCTCTCGGTTTCCCTTTCTCTCTTGGACGACTCTCTCTCTCTCTCTCTCTCTCTCTCTCTTGGTCGATTCCCCTTCATCAATCCGCCTCCCTCTCTTTAGTTTTCTTCCCCTACAATCATTTGCAATCATTTGATTGCATGAAGCCGCCCAAGGAAGCCAATGGGGGCAGCCACACTTGGCTTCTCCTCCATGCCACTTGGCAACTCACATGCAAGGGTTTATGGGCTTCTATGCTGGGCTGGCCTTGGGCCTTCATGGGCCGGTCGACCAAGGGGTGGCGTGGGCTTGTTGGATGGTCTTTAGGCCTAAAAATCAGCCCGCCCTCTCCTATTCCTATTCCATTTAACCCTCATTTAAATTAACACCTAATTTCAACTTATAAGCCCACAAAAATTTGTAATTTAAATCAATAAAATTCTACTTATAAAGTGCACCACCAAGAATAAGATTTCTATATCAATTTGCACCTTAATAAAATCCTTGGGTCACATGTAGACACATCTCCATCCAAACAATCATCCATTACAATGCTCGGCCTTAAATTAATTGAAATTCATTAATTCAATGGCTAATACAAAATCAAACGGCACTTCCATTACCTAATGATGGTTCATGGTACTCCAGAGGTTGTCATGAGATTTTAGGATTCCACAGGTCTATCGCCAAAGAGAGAAATTGAGTTTGTGATTGAATTAGCACTCGGGACAGACTCTAAGACTCCTTACCAGATGGCGTTATCTGAGTTCAAAGAACTGAAGGTGCAGATGTAGGAATTGTTGGATAAGGGATTTATACGTCCTAGTGTATCATTTTGTGGAGCACCAGTTCTGTGCGTAAAGAAGAAAGATGGTTCGTTGCGTTTGTGCATTGATTATCGTCAACTCAATTAGGTGACGATAAAAAACAAGTATCTACTCCCAAGGATCGACGACTTGTTTGATCAGTTACAAGGAGCGTCGATATTTTCAAAAAATCGACTTGAGGACAGGATATCATCAGCTGAGGATTAGGAAGGAGGACATTCCAAAGTCAGCGTTTCGTACTCGATATGGCCATTATAAGTTCACTGTAATGCCGTTCGGGTTGACGAATGCTCCAGCTGCCTTTATGGATCTAATGAACCGAGTGTTTAAAGAATACCTAGATCAATTTGTGATCGTGTTCATCAATGATATTCTGGTATATTCAAAGAGTGCTGAGGAGCATGAAAGTCATCTGAGAATGGTGCTGCAAACTTTGAGGATTCATCAATTATACGTCAAGTTCAGCAAGTGCGAGTTTTGGTTGACTCGTGTTGCGTTCCTAGGTCACGTGATTTCAGGTGAAGGAATCTCCGTGAACCCGTCCAAGATTGAAGTAGTGATCAACCAGCCAAGACCGACTATAGTGATAGAGATCAGAAGTTTTCTAGGTTTGGCAAGTTACTACAGAAGGTTCGTAGAAGGATTTTTGGCTTTGGCGTCACCGTTAACTCGACTCTTGAAGAAAGAAGAGAAGTTTTTATGGACAGACAAATGCGAGCGTAGTTTCCAAGAGCTTAAGCAAAAGCTGACTACCGCACCTATGTTGACCATTCCATCTGGTCCTAGAGGATACGAGATTTACAGTGATGTGTCGTTCAGAGGACTGGGTTGAGTGCTGATGCAACATGGAAGGGTGGTTGCATACACGTCTCATCAGTTAAGACCTCATGAACAGAACTACCCGACGCATGACTTAGAACTCACGGCAATCATTTTCGCTCTGAAGATTTGGAGATATTATTTGTGGAGAAAGATTCCAAATCTTCACTGACCATTAAAGTTTGAAATATCTATTCTCTCAAAAAGAGTTGAATATGAGACAGCGCCGCTAGATGGAACTTCTGAAGGACTACGATTGTGATATCCTATATCACCCTAGAAAGGCAAATAGGGTCGCCGACACTTTGAGTCAGAAGTCTTTAGTCGCTCACCTACTGGTTAAGGAGTGGAATTTAATCGAGAGAGCTCGAGATTCGGTTTTCAAATTTGAGGTAGGCCACCTCTCACATCTCATGGCCACCCTAGGAATTGAACCGGATGTGTAGATCAGAATCAAGGCACTTCAGCCAATAGACCTCGACGTTCAGAAAATTTTGCAAGAGAATACCAATAAGAGAAAAGCTGACTTTCAGATTTATGAGGATGGAACACTGAGGTTCCGAGGATGATTGTGTGTACTTGATGATGCAGAGTTTAAAGAGGAAATCTTATCAGAAGCTCATCGTAGCAATTACAGCACTAATTCTGGCAGTACGAAGATGTATCAGAACCTACGTCAACACTACTGATGGTCTGGTATGAAGGTGAACATCGCCAAGCATGTCGCCAAGTGTTTGACGTGTTAGCAAGTGAAAGCTCGACATTGTAAGCCGGGAGGACTTCTACAACCTCTCAAGATCGCAGAGTGGAAATAGGAGCATATCACGATGGATTTTGTGACAGGTTTACCGAGGAGTCAAAGACGAAATGATTCCATTTAGATAGTGGTCGATAGACTGACAAAGTTGGCTCACTTCATTGCAGTCGGAAGGACCTCAATTTGGATAGGCATGCAGAATTGTATGTGTGTCAGATAGTTCGACTGCATGGAGTGTCAGTTACGATGACTTCAGACCAAGACCCGAGATTCATAGCCGCATTTTGGAAGAGCTTACAGAGTGCTTTAGGTACGAAGCTGCAGTACAGCATATTATCCTCAAACGGATGGCCAATCTGAAAGGACGATTCAAACCCTTGAGGACATGCTGCGAGCTTGCGTATTAGACTTCAAGGGGAGCTGAGAGGAACAACTTCATCTGGTCGAGTTCGCCTACAACAATAGCTACCCGTAGAGTATTCAGATGGCTCCTTTCGAAGCATTGTATGGCAGAGTGTGCAGAATGCCAGTATGTTCAGATGAAGTTAGGGAAATAAAGATTCCAGGCCCAGAGTTGGTTCAGCAATCAGTGGATACAGTTGCAGTCATCAGGAACATATTAAAGACCGCTCAGAGCCGCTAGAAAAGCTATGCCGATAAGCGCCAGAGACCATTGGAGTTCTGAGTTGGTGATCACATTTTTCTGAGTGTCACCGATGAGGGGTACTTCACGCTTTGGCAAGAAAGGAAAACTAAGTCCGAGGTATGTAGGTCCATTTGAAATTCTAGAAAGAATCAGGATCCTAGCGTATCGTCTTGCGTTACCGTCAAGACTAGCGCAAGTGCATGATGTCTTTCACATGTTGATGTTAAGGAAATATGAGCTTGACCCGACCCACGAGCTTAATTTTGAAGAATTGGACGTGAATGACAGAATGTCATACATTGAAAGCCTGGTTTAGATCGTGGATCGAAAAAAGCAAGTTATGTGCACCAAGACCATCCCATTGGTCAAAGTGGTTTAGCAACATCACGCCATTGAAGGAGCAACCTAGGACAGTGAAGAGTCGATGAGACAATTGTACCCGCACCTTTTTGCTTAAATATTGTAATGGTTTAAATTTCAAGGACGAAATTTTTATAAGAGGGGAAGAGTTGTGACATCCTGAAATTTTCAGTTCTGTTTTCAATTTAATAAATCGGGCCTTTCATCGACGCGCTTATAGCGCTATTCTCAGAGTTGATCACTATTTAGATAATTAGACTATCTAGGGAAGTCATTAAGAAACTTTAACACAATAAACTTGAGAATTCGACCAGAAATCGACTATTCGACCGTGCTCATCTGCAGATATCATTTTGGCACAATAAAGATCGATTAGAAATCGGAGATAGATCGGTTTGACTGAGATGTGTGGTTAAACGTGGGTGTTTCCACCAAATTGAAAACTCCTCGTCGATCGGTACTAGATTGATTTTTCTATCGTTTTGGCACCCTGTGTCCGTATTTGAAACCTTGAGATTTTCACGACAATCGAGAGTCGCCAATGTGTCGAAGAGGTTCATTGGGGCTCAAAGAAAATCGACCATTGGTTAATTGCACTAAAATTTTCTGAAACTTACTGGTAGCTTAAGTCATGCTAAAATCGCGCCAGATTAAAATTAACCCGAATTTGAATCCGATTTCAGAAATTGAAAGTTATGTCATGTCACGAGTCATTTTAGGAATGTCAACTTAGTCTCTGAAGATTTTTCTGCAAAACGAGATTTTGGCGGAAAAAGTCGACATAGGGTTGTTTTTTACTGGAAAATTCAAAGGACCGTTTTTTATCGCAAAATTAGGATGCAAGTAGGTTCTATTGGTGAGGAAAATTATCAATTTGTTCGTTGACTCGTTAATTGAATTTATAAAAGCCGAATTGAGTTGATCCATCAAGCAATTGAAGTCCAATTTTAGTGAAATCACACCAAATTCGTAGCCCCCTTTTGGACACAACCTTTGGACCCTTCCAAGGCTTCTAGAGGAAGAATTGTGGCTGGAAAATCAGCTGAGGAACCTAGCTGGCTTGGTGGGACACACAAAGAGATGAGAGAGCGACCAAGGTGGCCCCCCTTGCTGCAGCCGGTCCCCTCCCTCTTCCATTGCCCATCAAGCACCCCATCTCCAGCAAAATTTGAAGCTTCTAACAACCTAGAAGAACTAGCAGCTCACCCTCCCATCATTGTCGATGCCAGCAGAAGCCTGGAGCATCACCGCACGCCGTTGCTCGCACCTACTCCCCCACATGCGTCGCTCCGCCCATGCTGTGTCGCCCAGCCACCTCCGTCGTCATGCTGCCTAGTCCAAAGCTCCTCTAGTTGGGCCGACCTCAACTGGAGCCCGTCGGAGCTTCCACCATCACCGTACGCCACCGCCTTCGCCTATCCAGGCCGCAGCAGCCTCACCATGTCTGTTTCCAACTTAACCAACCACCAGAGTAGCCTTCTCAGCCCCTGACCAAAGCCGAACTGAGTGTGTATTTCCAGCACTATTTGGCCCATTTTTGTGCCCCTCAGGACCTCAAAAGGCACACCCGCTTTAGAGTTTATTGATCCCCTCCGCGTCCCCATCGTTGTGGTCTAAGCAGATTGTTAATCAAGTGAGTTTACTCACTAATCCCTGCTTATGAAGTTAATGACGTTCAAGGGTTGATTAGTTTAAGTTAATTAGGGATTAAGTGGTTAATTAGAACGGATTAGCAAATTAGTTAATCGATATTGCATGTTAGGTGGTAAGATTAGTGCAATTAGCAACTAGATAAGGTTTAGTATTTATTTAAACAGGTTCGGAAATTTTCCGGGCCCATTTCGGTATTTAATTAGGCTTTCCCGGCCTAAGTTGCAATTTTTTGGTATTTAATAATTAATTTTCAAAATTATTTATTGATTTATTTATTTTTCGGAAATTAGACCGGGTTAGTAAGTGACCGGAATTTTATGTTGATTGTAGTGGTGTGATTTGTTTATTTAATTGACTGTTATTTTGTGCAAATTGGGTGTTGTTTGTAATTTTTGGTATTTATCCCAAAATTTAATAATTTTGGTATTTAGTTAGAAAATTACCGGGTGTCAGTTTACAGCGCCAAAAATATTTTTGGGCATTAAAATAAATGGTGGGATTCTGAAGTGGAAGAAAATTGTATTTTGGCTAAGGTCGACTGTGGACACACATTCGATTATTTTTATCAGGAATGACGAAAATGGTGGCATTCTAAGTTGGTGAGAACAATTATGCTATATCAGCCTACGGGCTTTGATATATCAGTTTTGGGCGAGCAGTATATTTAATCAGTTTAGAGTGAGCATCTTAGGTATACTATATCAGTCTACGGACTTCAATATGTCAGCTTTGGGTGAGTAGTATATTGGTATACTATATTAGTCTACGGACTTCGATATATCAGCTTTGGGTGAGTAGTATACCTTAGCAGCTTCTGATGAGCATTATTAGTATATTATATCAGTCTACGAACTCTGATATGTCAGTTTTTGGTGAGCAGTATACTATATTATCAGCTTTGGGTGGGCTATATTCTATCTTCAGCTTATGGTGAGCAGTTCTGATGTGATCGAACTGGATAGGTAGTATCAAATGGATTGACTAAGAGATGGTCTTGATGACATGGAACCGACTAAGTCGATTGATCGATGACTCAATCTGATTGGATGAATTGAGGTGTTGAAATGATTCGTTAAATTTATGAATTGTACTAACTTGCAGGAATGATCGAAGACTAAGGTAAGTCATCTGACTCATGTTTGTGTCTAGGCAGCTCTTGAGGTGTATTTTCTTCCTAGTCGAGTCTCAGGGGGTGAACTTACTTAGACATCGTTTCACCTCGTTGTGAGATAACCTTTCAAGTCCCTAGATGGAGCTCCTCTCGAACATTTTGGTCAGCCAAAGAAGGTGACAGAGCAGAAGTACTTCATCCCGCTTCATGAAGACCCAATGGGATGGGTATATGAGTTGGTGAAATCCATAGTCTAGGTCAATGCGAGTCTACCCAAAAAGGCACCCCATCAATACAGATCATGGTATCGCTAGGAGTGGAATGGCCAGAGAGAATGGCCCATATCGGAGTCTGAGGTTCCTTTTTACGTGTTGGAGGTTGCTTTTGAGAAAGGCACGGCAGATCCTCCAAAAGGTTCAGTAGTGGACATAGAACCAAACATGTCAGAACTAGAGTGCCCGATGTATTCAGCTAAAGGCTTTAATGAGGATGAGGATGAGGATAAAGATGAGGATGGGGAACCGTAGTTTTGTGAAACTCCCCCGTTGTTTTGTAGATGTTATAAATAGATCGGCTAGTATTGTATATTATGACATAGTTTGATATATATATATATATATATAAGTGTGTTGTGATTTCCAGTTTGAAAAATTATGGCCCTACTTTTCTATCACATCTCGTTGTTGTATGGAGATTAATTATTTGCTTTCGCTACGCGTTAAAATGAATGGGTCGGTGATGTGTCCTGGGACATCGTTATTTAATCGACCATAGAGGGATTGGCATGCTCTCGAAGGATTGGGGCTTGACACTTTATGCACTTCGAGATGTTGTAAATGAACTAGGCTCGTGTGGCTAGGAAAAATAAGGAATTCAGCAGTTGCAACCATAAGGCATTTCAAATTTAAGGGAAGTTCTAACAACGGGTAAAGCCGGTGGCTTATAATTTTGAGAGTTTGGAGACTAGAGAAATCACTGATATTTGTTAGCACTTGAGACATTGGGTTCCCATGTAAGTATAAGACTTTGAGATAGCTGAGGCTCCACAATTTCCATGGGATTTCATCCATGAACTGCGGACAAAACAAGGCATTGAGCATTTCATGCATCTCTACCCCTTCAAGAGTGTTGGAGAAAACATCTTTGATGTTTTGAAGCTGGCAAAACTTATCCAAAGTCTATTATGAATAATTCCATACTTTTGTGTCAAAGTTTGAAGACGGTCAGACTTTGTGTCAAAGTCTGAAGACTTCCAGACTTTAGGCTAAAGTCTGCCCACTCTGTCAAAACTCTAGACTGAACAAAAATGAAGGATGAAGACTTTTCCAGATAAAGGATTTTCTTCCTTTCTTCGAGGGATTGGTTCGTATGGATTATATATGGACTTCTGGTTGGAAATATCACCTACGAGATTGGATACCTTTATTGGAATCAAATTCGATACACCAAATCTTTTGAAGGGCAAGTATTTTTGGTAAGAATCCAATTATGGAAACCAAGATCCTGATTGTATAGGCGAACAGGTTTGACAGGCTTTCATCTCAAATCTTCAAACGGCTCGAGATCTCTTTAATTGATTCTGTCCAATGGGTTGATTGGAAGAATTCTTTTGGAAAGTGTCAACGGTCGAGAATGCATAAATGAGTAGATGACCCTCCAGCTATTCTAAGGAGTGCATGAAAGAGAAATTCCAAAGTCTGAAGCTTATCATTTCCTTGTTACTTCTTACTTTGAACTCAAAGCTGTATTCAAAAGAGAGAAACTAATAGTGTGACTTCGTGAGTGAGCAGTAGAGACTCTTCGCTATGAAGTCAAGATTGCAAAACTATAAATTCTATTTTGTTTCATAATGGAATCTAGCCAAAAGGCTATTAGCATGGGAGAGTAGACATAAGCTTGATCTAAGCCGAACCACTATAAATTCTGTGTTCTTATTCTCTTCCCTTAACTTCTTTATTTAGTTCGTAATTCTATTTAACTGCTAAAGTCTAAACTAACTCAAAGTCTGTTGTTCTTCATACTCAATTTCAAAAATAAAATAATTTCATTGTTCTTTGCGAAAAATTGTTTCACACCTATTCACCCCCTCTAGGTGTTCATACTAACACTTACAATTGGTATCAGAGCCCGTGTACTTAAATTTTGAAGTGTTTTACTTGTAAGCTAAAGATCCTTTATGGCTAGTATTTTGGCTCTAGGTTTGGTTGAAGGTCAAAGCAACACCAAACCTCCTTACTTCGATGGAAAGGAATACAATATCTGGAAGAACAAGATTGTTGACACCTAAATTTTGCCTAATCATTTAGTAATTAATTGCATAAAAATTTAGGGATTAATCTTTAACCCCTAAGAAAAAAATAGTAAAATTGCATTTCATGTAGTCACATTTTTATCGGTACTAAAAGCGCGACAAGACGCAGCGGCTCGCAGTTGATTACATGCACGAAGGGAGGGTCTCTCTCCACTGGTCTAAACATGCGAAAGAGCTAAAGTCAAAAAAAGAGGAAGGAAGTTCTTGCACGTCCGTTGTCTCTCCCTCATTAATGCATGCGCATGCACGCACAAATTCGGCGGACGAGAGGAATCCTCAGAGAAGCAAAATGAGCCCATGATATATTATATAATATGCTCTCTCTCAAGTGTGGGTTGTCAGGAGAAGCAACGAGAAGTTTGCTGAAGGAGGAAGCAAATAACGAGAAAGAAAAGTCAAAAGTTGCGGCAATCCTATAGAAGGGAGGGACAAGTAGCCGCACAAGAAGCCCCAAGCATGAAGAAGAAAGAAGAATCCAACGTCCATTTTCTTCCCCCTCATTAATGCATGCACATGCACGCATGGAATGGGGGACGTGAAAATTCTACAAACGCCTGCAAAAAGATTGGACTAACATTTTTTATAATATTTTCCTTGCTGGAGAGAAGAAAGAAAGAGGTCTGGAGAAGAAAGAAAGCAAAGTTTAACTTGGATTTTGGAAAAGTTGCGGCTGGATCTTTTCACACTAAAGACGGCTATCTTCAAGAGGTGGTGGAGCGCCTATAAATAAGACCACGGGAGGAGGGAGGCCGGAGAACACAAAAAATCCATGAAAAAGGCCCGCAGAGAAACATTCAGACGAGTGAAAAAAAAAAAAGAAGAGATTAAGAGAGATGGAGTCTCGTTAGAAAAAAAAAGGGGAGCAAACGGAGGAGAACGAAAAATTTCACTGAAGAGGTTTTGTGAGAGCTATTAAAAAAGAGAGAGCCCGTAGAGAGACACATGAGTGGAGAGAAAGGAAGAGATTAAAAAAAGAAGAGATGCTCGTCAAGAGAACCAAGAAAAAATGAAGTCGGGGGGAAGTGAAAGGAGAGAGGAGGAGATTAAAAGATAGAGAGTCTGTCAGAAAAAGAAAAAAAGAAAGAAATCAGGTACAAGAGCTGAATAGAAACAGAAAAAGTACACTGAAAAGAAGAGAGAGAGAGAGAGAGAGGGAGAGTGGATGTGAGAGGCGAGAGAAAAGAAAAAAAGAGAAGAAAGAACAGATACACACTGTTCTTCTTCTTGGTGAGGCTTTTGCCGTCGACCCCCGCTGCACGCGCTCGCACCGCCGCGCCTCCACCTCCGCCGCACGCCGGCCTGCCTGCTGTGCGTGTGGCATCCCAAAATTCAATGACAAGCCATAAGGTGTGTTAAAGTCTCTAATTAGGTGATAAAAATTTCCATGGCTTATGCTTTAGCCATTAGTCTTTTAAATAGATGATTTGTGCATATGATTGTGAAAATTTAAATTTGATAGATTAATAATTTATGCTTGGCCATGTACTTTATAAAGTAAATTTCAATAAACAAAATGTCACAAGACTTTGGCCAAAATGAAAATTGAAATTTAAAAATATTTATAGAAGAATTTCAACAAAAAAAAAAGAGGAAAAAAGTTAATTTTTGGAATGGGCCTTAGGCCCATTGGCCTAAGCTTAGTGGGCCGAATGGCTGGCCCAATAGAGGCCCAAGAGAAGTGGTCGACCGGCCCAATAGAAGCCCAAGCCTAAGCCCAAAAGTCCATAGGACAAGTGGCAAGAAGTCTTCATGCATTGGCCTAGACTAGGATGCCATGCATTGGCTAATTTAAGTGGCATGCAATGATTATCAATCATGAGGATTTGGGGGTATAAAAAGGGAAGAGAGAGAAGGGTGGCTGGTCATTTGCTCGCCCAAGGAGAGAGAGAGAGAGAGAGAGAGAGAGAGTTGTGCGAGAGAGAGATTTCGAGAGAGAGGGAGAGCGGCCGAGAGGGAGGAGGAGCCGAGGAGGAGTCGTCGCCGTCCGACCGCCGTGTTCGCCGCCGATTCGTGTAGTCTAGAGGCAAGTGGGAGTCCTCTAGCTTCTCTTGCATGCTTGAATGTTGTTTGCATGTTAAGTTTTGGGTGTTTAAGTAAGAAAAACCGAGGTGTGGTTGGCTTATGCTTGAAATGCATGACTGTTCTTGCTCGGATCATGTGAGTCAGAATGTTGTTTAAGCTTGCATGTGTGTTTAGAGTCCGATTTTGGCTTCGATTTCTTTATGAAAGTTGTATCTAACATCTTGAACTACAACATACTGAAATTTAGTGGAAAATGATGGATATTTGAGGGGTTAAAGTCTCATCCTACGGAGACCTCAGATCTGGAGAGTTTTTACTGACCTCTTGCTGGATTCGTGGTTGCATGTTGGTTTTTGTTGAGAATATTACTTAGATTTCTTCATGAACGTTGTAGGGGATATCTTAAAATACAACATACTAAAATTTTAAGTGAAATGAACAAGTATAGCCTAGTAAATCAACTAGATCTTGAAGACGATGATTCTGGTGATGTATTCCGAGACACCCGAGACTTCAAGGACCTAAATGATGACTATATTCTGGTTATTTAACCTATATCTCTTCATCAAACTTGTAAAGGACATCTTGATATATATCATATCCAAATTTCAGAGAAAACGAAAGAGAATAGGTAGGTGAAATCTCAATATTTTGGAGATGTGTACACTGGACGATGCGGTAATGGATCCAGAAGCTTCGCGAGACTGTATAAAATAGTCTAAAAAGAATCTGGCTTGGAGTTGTTCATGAAAGGTGTACGAAAATTTCTTTTCTATAACTTGGTAAAATTTCGTAATTTTTGGAGGCCGTATGGATATTTTAATGGAATTTCTTCGGAAACTGTGCATTCTGGTTTCATCTGAAAATTATATGATGTTTTGTGAAAATTGGGAAATTGTGTGAAATGCTATTTGGCCTTGTATTTTGTATGAAATTATCATCCTATTGGCTTGTTTAATATTTGCTGTAATTTTTATAATTTTGGGAATCTGATGATATTAAATTTATGGAAATGACAAAAGTTGGAATTTAAATAAATAAATAAATAAATAGATTTTTTTTTTGTTGGCCATAAATTCCATTAAATTTATCTTGTTGCATGTGTGATAAAGTCTTGGTATATGTATGACATTGAATTGTGATGCATGTGTGAATCCTATGCCAAGTATGACTTGTTTGATGTCACGCCATATGCCATGTTAAATTGAGATCAAAATAATGGTAAATGTGGATAATGATAAGTGAGGAGGTGGTTGTGGTGGAGGATAATGCCCGGAATGTATAGAGATGCATTGCCGGATGGCCCTGGGAGATTCAGGATGCCCGGAATGTGGGGGTGCCGGAAGCCCTGTCGGAGGTTTCTTCCCGAAGGGAATGCCTCGCGATGCCAGGATTGGGGGTGCGGGATGCCCGGCTAGGGAGTGTAAATGCCGGAAGCCCTGTCGGAGGTTTCTGCCCAAAGGGAATGCCTCGTGATGCCAGTTGGGATGCGAGATGCCCGGAATGTTGGGGGCCGGATGCCCGGTGGCCTAGGATGGCTGAATGCCGGAAGCCTCGGAGGTCTTTGCCCGAGGGGATGATGAAATTGATGATTTGAGAAATAGGTGATGTGGTGATCAAATTGAAACCAAAAAGTGGAAATTAAACCATGGCATGATATGCATGATGATATGCATGATGATGATGATGATATGTGATGTGAAATAATGATGATCACCCATGGCATGATATGCATGATGATATGCATGATGATGATAATGATGATGATATATGATATGCATGATGATATGCATGACGATGATGATATGTGATGTGAAATAATGATGATCACCCATGGCATGACATGTATGATGGTATACACGATGATGATAATGATGATGATATATGATATGGCACGATGTCATGTGTGATGTGGTGATGTCATGATGATGACATGTATGATACAATGATGATACACATGTATGTGTTATAAATTGATATGATGATGCATGATAGTATGCGCATGGCTTCAAGGTAAGTAACGCCTGCAATGCATGTATGATTTGCATGATGCATTGAGTTGTTATTGGATTCCTTATCTGCTGAGTGGTTGTACTCACCCCTTTGGGGACCAACATTTCAGATTAGCAATATGCCGCTTCCTGCCGTCACGCGGGGTGCATTTTATGGGTTACCGTCCGACGTCGAGGTAGAGTGTGAGGAGTTCAGCTGTCCTTCTGTACCTGGACTCACATACATACATGTGCACTGTTTTGTCTCGTACGACATAGGCTTGGCTGGGGGCCTGATTGTCCAGGAGTTTGTCTCCGTCCATGTTCGCCGCGATGGGGTGATGAGAGGGATGCTGCCACCGCCGCCGCCTGACACACCGGACTGGGTGTGAGGCCTGTGCGTGACAAGTAGGGGCTGTTTCTTTTTGGATAGTTAGCCGACACTTATGATGGGGGTTGTGCACATGTGATGTAGAGGGTCGAGGGTTCTTTTTGAGGTTTTAGGCTGGACATGGCTGAGTCCTAGCTTTTCCTTTCTGATGTACCGACCCAAACGAAGTCCCATCTTGAAAATATATGTAAATAAAGTGTCGTGGCTTGTCTATAAAAATTATGGTGATTAGTGGTGTGTATTGGTATCATGGTTGGTAGGGGGAGAGATGGTGATGCTTTATTTTGCTCCAGCTAGTGAGTCGCGCTGGGACCGTTTTGTTTTAAAAAAAAAATGCCTGTGAATAAAGACGCTTCTTCTAAGTGTAGAACAAAATGGTAATAAGATGTAACATCGGTGCTTGTGGCGACCTTCGAAGGGTTCGGGGTGCTACAACGCCCCTTTTTGGTATCAGAGCGAATGGTTATAGGTGGAGTGATAAGGAGCTTCATTTGGAAATTGAGGAACATGATGACAATGCACACCATAGGATATAAAATGAAATAATTGAATAATGGGTGATGAGAATTCACTCGTAGATCCCTAGTAGTTTATTTTGAGTTGCCTTTAGGTACCAGTAACATGTATATGTTACTTATGTAGTGATAGTAATTGCTTTGAATGGAGGCAGTGAGTCTCAGATTATTCCTGAGGCAATGCTTGCAGGAAAGTCATGGTGCGAGGTGGAAGTGCTCATCCATCGAGGGCTGAAGCCTCTGCTGCAAAGGCTGAACCCCGAATGGAAGACATCCTGCAGGCATTAGCCAATATTGGAAATCTGATGGAAAGACAGGCGCAGCAACAGCCTGGAGTAGAACGCCGTACTCAAGGACTAGTGGAGCAGTTTTTGAAGCTGAAGCCACTTAAGTTTAATGGAATGGGAAGTCCTGAGGAGGCGGACCAATGGATTGATGGGAGCTTCGAAGGACATAATCTTTCCACCGGGTACTGATGTTAGCTGGGAGGAGTTTGTTAGAGCTTTCAATAGGAAGCATTTCTCTTATTGTGCTAAGGATAGGAAGATTACTGAATTTGTTCAGCTAGAACAAAGGGGGTTGACAGTAGATTAGTATGAGGCTAGATTTTCTGAATTGTCTAGATATGCTCCTAGATTGATTGAGGATCGAGAGGAGAAGGCTAAGAGATTCCTGAAAGGATTGAGGACTAACATTAGGAAGCGACTGGTGCCTTTGAACATAAGAGATTATAATGAGATTTATGAAAGGGCACAGTTAGTGGAGCAGGAATTGTTGAGAGAGCGGTCAGAGTTTAAGAAACCGTTGAATTTTAATGATGTGAGAAAGGGTAAGAGACCTTATTCTGGTCAAGGTCAGACCTGGAATGTGAAGAAGAATAGTAACTTTGGGAATTTTGGAGGAGCAAGGAGTGGTTCGAATATAGGGAAAGCACCCTATCAGCCTGGTATTTGTCAGAAGTGTAATGGACGCCATGGCCCAGGACCTTGTACTGGACAACTGAAATGTTTTGGTTATGGACAAGTGGGTCATCTTAGGAGAAATTGCCCACAAGAGAGGTCGCAAGTGAGTGTTGGTTCGGTGCGACAGGGATATCAGAGTGCTGTTAGGTTAAACCCACAAGGAAATCCTCAGAGACCACCTGCACAAGGAAGGGTGTATGCGATCACCCAGGAGGAAGCGGAAGCTTCCAAAAATGTTATCTCAAGCACGATTCTTATTAATGGTGAAAAGGCATATGCATTGTTTGATACAGGTGTTGCCCGTGCCACTGTCTCTCGGTCCGCCAAGCACCACCAGCCACGACGCCCCCGCTGCCCTGAGCTCGCTGACTCGACACCGGCCTACTCGCTGCTCCGCCAAGTCCGCCAGCTCTCCCTCATGAGTTGCTGCACCTGAGTTGCCTCCATAAAGCCCACGACGAGATTGACCAGGAGATGCTGTTGCGTTCCTACCGCCCCCATTCTCACTCATGTCCGAACCGAGTCGGTTCCACGAGCTTTATTGCAGGATCTTTGGTCGCGAGCCTATTGCCACTAAGCCGACCCCAACGCAAATTGTGTTCGCGAACCCTTGTCGCCGGTCCCGTTTTGGAAACGAATCATCTAAATTAGGTAGGTTTATTTTATTTTATTAGGTAGATTTATTTCATTTTATTTTATGTTTTCGTTTCTTTATTTGAATTAGTTTCTTGATGCATGTTTAAAAATCCCTGACGTATCTTTACCAAAAAAAAAAAAAATTTACTTTACCAAAAAAAAAAATCCCTGACGTACCACCTAATTCGCAACCGCACAATCATTTTTTTATTTCATCTATAAGGCTTTAGATGAAATAATTAATCACGCAGGAATAAAATTGATATTTTGGTCTTTAAGGCTTAAGATCAATTTATTGATTTTATTAGCGAAACAACCATGGAGGATTTGGTATCTTTTAATTGTTTTGTTTATCTAAAAAATACAAAAAAATTGCATTTGCATTACATGTAGGTCAGAATTAGGTTTATTTCATGTTTTATGGTTTGCATATTAAGAATAGGAATTTTATTTCTAATATAAAAAAATAAGAAAATCAAATCGATCAATTTAGGTTGCTAGTTTTAACTTAGGTTTCATGTTTAATTACTTGGCAATTTTTAATTTCGAAATTAATTAAAAAAACATAAAAAAAATAGAATTTTGGCACTCTTTGCATGTCATTGCATCTTAGGGTAAAATTTCACATAGTTTAACTCTAGATAATAGTTTTTTTAATTTATTATAAGTTTAGTTTTATTTTCTAGGATAAATTGCATTTTTTAAGAAAAAAGAAAAAATGTCATGTGCATATCATATAGTTTAGGCTATGCTACCATGTCATATCATGTTAAATTAGTAGCATGCATTGCATAAAGCATGATTCTCATTAAATAAGTGAAAACCAAAAAAAAGAAAAGGAAATTGCCTGTTAATTAGAAATCATATCTAGGTATGTTGATGTGAATTATGATCTAACAATGTAGATGTTTTCGTTGCTACGAGGTAAGTCCCCGCATTTTATTTATTTATTTTCTTTCCTTGGGTGTTAAATTGGTGGATTGCGCACCCGCATGATCACATCACATGTTAGGGAAATAGATTTAAAATCAATCCAAAATTACCTGCAAAAAAAAACATTTTTGAAAATAAAAGAATGGTACCGAAAGGGCATTAAAGAAATCTAGTGTAACCAAGTCCCCGAACTCACAATCTCTGGTTCGTAGGAGTGAAGTAATTCTCCCATTACTTCACTTGGGTTTCTAATCGACCCACCAAAAATAGATTAGTGACGACTCCATGATAAACATCATTTGCATATTAAGAACTTGAACCTAAGTCGCGAATTGGTATGGGCTTACGAGAGCCCGAGTTAAGTCTAGGCTTAACAATCCATTAGCCGAACCCTTAGGTGGTCCAACCCGCTTCGGGGAGGTCGCGACAAAGATGAAGGCATTTCTCAAATCTAGAGACCCCCTAGAGTGGGATGTTGTAGAAAAAGGGATCAACCCTAAAGTTGCATTAGCTTCAGATCGAGGGAAAGAAGTCATTGATGCTGATGAAGCAACACAAGCTGAATTTACCAAGAGACAAGCTCTTAACGCTAAAGCAATCTACTCTTTATACTGTGCTTTATCTCTTATTAAGTATAACCAAATTTATTCTTGTGAAACAACAAAAGAAGTTTGCGACAGATTGCATGTAACCTACGAAGGAACAGACCATGTCAAGGAAACCAAAATAAACATTTTGCTCGGACAGTATGAAGCCTTCAAAATGAAGCCTAGAGAATCAATTACTGATATGTTCAATCGATTTACAGAGATTGTAAATGGTCTGGCTTATCAAGGTCAACCAATCTCAAGACCAATGAAAGTCAATAAGCTGCTGTGTGGGCTTTCGAAAGACTGGAATCATGTGAAGAATCAATTAAAGAGACCTAGAGGATCATGCCTCTATTAGTTGATGAACTGATAGGCACATTTCAATCATACGAAATGGAACAAATAAATGATAAAGAAGATCCTAAAGGTAAGAAGTTGATTGCTTTAAAGTCTAACGTTGATTTCGATGATACAGATTCAAATGATGATATGGACGAGGAAGAGCTGGCATTTATGATCAAGAAATTCAGAATGTTGAATAAAGAGGGGGGAAGACTCAACTGGAAGAAGCAGAACACGCAAAATTTCCAGAAGAGAACAATTGAGGACAACGAAACCAGCAAAGATGTGATATGCTTCGAATGCAAGAAAAAGAGACATATCAGACCTAACTGTCCTCTGTTGAAGAAGAAGAAAGGAAAAATTGAGAAGTACAAGAAGGCTCTCAAAGCTGAAACTTGGAGTGACACTGAGTGTGAGGAAAGCGAAGAAGAATATGCCAACATATGTCTAATAGCTCATTCCTACTTAGACTCAGAATCATAAACAAACTCTGATTCAGATTCAGACAATGAAATTGAGGTTAGTGATTCAAAAATTCCTGTTAAAGTATCTAAATACATAAATGAACTTTGTCTCAGTCTCAAATCTTCTCTTAAAATGATTTTTTGAACTAAAAAGGGAAAATTCTAAACTCAAGCAACAGGAAATTTCTTGGAATGAAAAATTTGAAAGTCTGAAAACAAGTTTTGAAATTTTGAAAGAAAATTTTGATTCTCTTTCAAAGGAAAATACTTTTTTGAAAAGTGATATCTCAAATATAACAAAAAGATTTTCAAAAGGATTTGAAAAACTGGAGAAAATTCTTTCAGCTCAAATGCCTTACTTTGACAAATTTAGTTTGGGTATGACTTCATAAACTATTCCATTTATCGATTTTCCTAAAGTAAAGGAAAGAATCAAACAAAGACCTGCAAAGGCATTTTATAAAAATCATTTTCAAAAAGTCTTTGTAAAACCTATTGGCCGAAGTGCACTCAGATGTTCAAAGTGTAACAACTTAGAACATTTCGAGAAAGAATATCCCAAGGTTTGGAGACCAGTTAAGAAGGACTAGACTAAGACTATTTTTAAAACTAACCCTCCTGGACCTAAGAAAATCTGGGTACCAAAGAAAGTTTGAATTTATCTTTTGATCGCAGGTCAGTATCAAAAGGAAGATCAAATGGTATTTGAATAGTGGCTGTTCGAGGCATATGACATGAGACTCAAGCTATTTTATAAAGCTTGTTAGACTTAATGGAGGAAAAGTATCTTTTGGAGGAAACAGCAAAGGGAAGATTGTAGGATGTGGAACTGTGAAGATTGAAATCTTAACTATCAACAACATTTCCTTGGTGGAAGGTCTGAATTATAATCTGCTAAGCATAAGTTAGCTTTGTGATACTGATTTCAGAATAAACTTCCAAGAAGGCATTTGTTCTGGAATGAGTCAAGACTTCTCTCAATCTTTCACTGGGCGAAGGCATGGCAACATTTATCTTCTGGATGTAAACCTAGAAAATTCTCAGTGTCTTATTTCCATTCAAGATGAAGCAAGTCTCTAGCATCGGAAGCTTGTTCATGTCAACCTGAAGCAAATTACCAAAATTTCTTCTAAGAAGCTTGTTCAAGGACTTCCAAATCTGGCTTACCAGAAGAATGAGTTGTGCACTCCCTGTGTTCTAGGAAAACATGTTAGAAGCTCCTTTAAGCCTGTGAATCAAGTCTCGACCAATCGAGCTCTGCAACTTCTTTATATGGACCTTTTTGGTCAAACCAAAACTCAAAGTATTAGTGGAAAGAAGTATTGTCTAGCAATTGTGGATGATTACTCTCGCTTCACTTGGGTCTACTTTTTGGCAAGTAAATTTGAAACCTTCTCTTATTTCTCAAATTTTGCCAAGAAGGTTCAAAATGAAAAGGAATCTGCTATTTCAAGCATACAAACTGACCATGGAGGTGAGTTTGAGAATTAGGACTTTGCTAAGTTTTGTGATGAATCTGGTTTTCAGCATGTTTTCTCTTCTCCATACACTCTAGAATAAAATGGGGTTGTGAAAAAAAAGAACAAATCCTTACAGGAGATGGCCAAAACTCTCTTAATAGAGAGCAAAATATCTTCACAATTTTGGGCAAAAGCAATTTCTACAGCTTTCTATATTATCAACAGAGTATTCTTGATGCCTATTCTAGAGAAAACTCCTTATGAAGTGTACAAAGGAAAGTAGCCAAATGTCTCCTACTTTCATGTCTTTGGCTGTAAATGTTTTATTCTGAATAATGCAAATGATAGATCTGAAAAATTCGAAGCAAAGTCAAATGAAGGAATCTTCCTTGGCTATTCGACTTCAAGCAAAGCTTACAGAGTCTTTAACAAGAAAACTCAATCCGTGAAAAAATCTATGAACATCAAGTTTCAAGATTATGTGGAGAGTCTACCAGATCAAACTCAACTTGAAGAGTCTGAATCTGTTCCAAACTTTACAAAGTCTACTTCCCTCGAAGAGGTTTGGACTTCTGGAGAACAGCAACAAGCAGAACGAGAAGATTCAACCTATACAAAGGGACAACCAACTATCAAACCAAGCAACAACTGGAAGCACAAGTCAAGTCATCCCAAAGAACTCATCATTGGCAACGTTGATGAAGGAGTTCGCACCAAATCCAAAGGAAGAGAAGAATCTAGTGTTCTAGCACTTGTTTCTAAGATAGAACCAAAAGGTATAGATGAAGCCTTATCTGATGAAAGCTGTATAGAAGCTATGCAGGAAGAACTCAGACAATTTAGCATCAACGATGTATGGGAATTGATTCCAAAACCCAAAGGCAAATCCATTATTAGAATGAAATGGGTTTTTAAGAACAAGATGAACGAGAATGGTAAAGTAGTTAGAAACAAAGCAAGACTTATGGCAAAAGGATATACACAGGAAGAATGAATAGACTATGACGAGACCTATGCACCAGTAGCGAGGTTGAAAACAATTAGATTATTACTTACTTTTGCTTCCTATAAAAATTTCAGGTTATTTCAAATGGATGTCAAAAGTGCATTCCCGAATGGGTTCATACAAGAAGTTTATGTGGAATAACCAGCAGGATTTGAAGATCCAAGAAAGACAGACTTAGTCTATAGAATGAAAAAGGCCTTGTATGGACTCAAGCAAGCACCTCGAGCTTGGTATGAGAGGTTGAGTAAGTTTCTAATTCAAAATGGTTTTGAAAAAGGAAAGGTTGATACTACCTTATTTATAAAGAAAGAAGGAAAAGACTTTCTACTTGTACAAATTTATGTAGATGATATTATTTTTGGTTCTCCTAACGAAGATCTTTGCTAGAAATTTTCAAAGTTTATGCAGGATGAATTCGAGATGAGCATGATTGGTGAGTTAACTTTCTTTCTGGGATTGCAAGTGAGACAATCGAAGAAAGGTATATTCATTCACTAAGAAAAATATGCCAAAGATCTCATCAAGAAATTTGGGTTGGAGAATTGCAAGAAAACAGAGACTCCAATGTCAAGTTCTTCGAAACTGGACAAGGATGAAGATATGAAGAAAATGGATCAGAAGCTATATAGAAGCATGATCGGTTCACTTCTCTACCTTTCTGTTTCTAGACCTGATATTTTATTCAGTGTTTGCATGTGTACGAGATTTCAGTCTGACCTTAGGGAATCTCATCTAAGTACTATAAAACGCATCATTAAATATGTTGTGACCTGTCCAAAGCTGGGTCTGTGGTATCCAAAAGAATGAGACTTTACTCTTCTTGGATATTCATATGCTGATTTAGCATATTGTAAAGTCGATAGAAAAAGCACATTTGGCACTTGTCAACTGCTAGGAAATATGTTGATATCTTGGTTTTCAATGAAGCAAAGTACTGTGGCACTTTCAACTGCAGAAGTAAGGGATGTTGCTGTTGGAAGTTGTTGCTCTGAAATCCTATGGATAAGACAACAACTGAGAAACTTTGGGATTGAAGAATCATGTACCGAGATCAAATGTGACAACACCGGTGCCATTAATCTCACCAAGAACCCAATTCTTCATTCAAGGGCAAAGCATATAGAGATTTGACATCACTTTATAAGAGATCATGTCTAGAATGGGGAGATTATGATTCAGTTCATTGAAATTCAAAGAATCAGCTAGCAGACATCTTCACAAAGCCTCTGGAGAAAAATCTATTTAAGTCTATTCGCATCAAACTGAATGTTATTTCTATTTCGGAGTAAAGTCTAAAATGGCTAGACTCAAACTTTCCAGACGCTACTTCAGTAAAGTCTCGAAGCCAGGTATTTTATTTTTGGAAAGAAAAGGTATGATTATTCGAATCAGTGTTTGCCTATTTTATTTTTTAAAGTTATCTTTTTCGAATTTTTGATCTTTTTTTTGGCAGTTTTTATCTTCAGTTATTTCGAAAAGGAAGTTTTATTCTTTTTCCTGTGATGATTCGATTTTCCTTGTGACTTTTTCATTTTCTTTATATATACTCTTGTATTTCTTTGGTAGCACTTTTTTCCAAACCCTAAAAGACAGACGCTCTACTCCCTCGTTCCTACTCTCTCGTTTTTACTCTCAAGATTGTTTCGCAAGTTTCAAACTTTTTCACTCGAATCAGTCTGAGAAGTCCTCCAAGCTTGCTAGTATGTCTTACCAAAGGAAATCCTCCCGGATTGCTAACCAAGGACCTTGAGGCATGCCAGAAGGACAGACTCATTTCGATCTTATAGAGGAAGACTCTCCGCACAACTCTCCACAACATTCTCAGCAGCAATTTACTCATAATGTTCTGCGTGAACCCCTGGAAGAGGAAGTTGTAGAAGACGTTGAGCCTCTTAGTGCCTCGAGACCCCAGGTTCATTTTAAGCTTTACACTCATTTAAAATTGGGTGGAACTCCCATGATTGTTTTTTTTTTTTTTTCAGTAAAGAACTCCCAGGATTGTTATCGATGACTTTTTAAGAGAAAAAGGTTATAAGAACGAGACTTTGTTCTTAAGGAAGATGGAAGAGTTAGGAATTGCATCTAAAGGATCAGTAGACAATGCCTTTCTGCATTTTCCTCCATACCCCAAGTTTTGTTCGAATCATCCTGAGAATAAGGATGATGATGAGAAATTTTATTCTAATTTTCAACCAAGAATGGGTGTTGCTACAAATATTCCTGGGGATAGAATGGAATTGTTTCGTTCTAAGGAGCATAAGAAGGTTTACTCATAGATGCTAAAGAGAGGGGTGATGAACCCTCATATTGTTAATTTTGATTTCCTAGACTCTATCAAGGTTTAACTTGAGGGAGACGTTAGCGTTACTTCAATTGAAGAATTTTTGTTCTGAGACAACGATTGCTTATCTAGAATTGACTGCTTATTTCATTTACTATGTATGACAAAGCCTATGTGGTGGATGTAGACACTTTGGCTGATATTATTGGGGTGGAAAGGAGTGGCTTCCAACCAATAAATGTCTCTTTTGGTCAAGTAATGAGATTCCTTGTCAAGGACAGGCTACTCGAAGGAGGCATTACTTATTCTAGACTGTCTACCTTAAACGTTATATTGCAGAAAGTGGTCATTAACTGCATCAGACCAAAGGCAGCATCGAAAACTGATGTTTCCAGGTTCGAAGCTCAGCTCATGTTTGCTGTTGTCAATGGGATGAGGTTTTCACTCCTACACACTATCCCGATGCACATGCATGGAACAGTTGTGAAGGACGAGGGATAGTTTCCCTATTCAGCGCTGGTTACAAAACTGTTCAGACATTTTCAGATCGTGTTTCCAACCTCTCTCTGTAATCGAACAATTGCTCCTATGGTTATAAGACTTAAAATGATTTCAAAGATGAAGCTGAAAGATCTAAATAAGATTATTGAGCGCATGAAGAATGAGTCCTTTAGCAAAACCAAAGTGGATTCTACTGCAAGGAAGAGAAAAGGCAAGGAAGTTGCAAGAGAACCGGTTAAGAAGATAAGATCTCTCATTCTGCAGGACGAAGAAGAGGATGATGATGATCTTACCATTTATGCACTTGCCTTGAAGAATCTTCGAGGTTTTGTTGGTGCTGAACAATCATTGCACGGAGAAGGAAGAGAAAGAGCATAAACAGAGCCAGAAGAAGAAGCAAGAGAAGAAGAAGGAAGAACAAAAGAAAGAAGAGAAGAGGAAAGAAGAAAAGAAGAAGAAAGAGCAAGAAGAGAAGAGGAAAAAAGAACATAAGAAGAAAGAGATGAAGTAGAAAGAGGTCTTGTGGATGAATCTTATGAGGCAACCATTGCCATATCTTTATCTGCAAATTCTGAAGCAACTCTGAGTGGTCAAATTGGAGTACGTACAGAGGAAGCACATCACTCTCATCCTGAAAATGAGAAGATTCAAGAAGAAGAAATTATGTCTCCACCTGTAGGCACACAAACAAGGGGAGTTGTTGAGCAAACATAAACTTCTTCTGTTCTCTTTACGAGTGGTGGTATCAGTCGGTCTCCAGCACACCCTGAAGATGTCTACGCTTCTCATTTTCCTGAAGCAGACATTGAAGAATCCACACCGAGTCAAGGAACTAGGCAAGTTGATGTTCCCTCGTTTCTAAACTCTCCACGCACTCATTACGCTGAGGCTAGTGCGCAAACAGAACCAAATGCCGATTATCCAAGGATGATCGAGCTTCTTTTGGAAGTAAAGGCACATCAATATGCTTTGGAGATTGAAATTTAGAAACTCCATATTGCGTTGAGATCCTCCTCAGACTTTCACACTGAAAAGGTATAGTCCTTAAATACTCAGGTACAGACTCTGAATCAGTAGGTATCTCAGACTGTTGCCCAAAATCAAATTGAGCATGAACATACTCGTCAGCTTATCAAGATTGTGCAGAATCAAGTCGAGAATGTTCATCTCCAATGCCAGAAGCTTGAGGAATCATTGCAGCCAATCGGGGATTTCCAGCTTGTTCGACTTCCCAAACAGCCTTGATTCTTTTTATACTCTCTTTATTTTAACTTTTTCCACTTTTTGCTATTGACAAAAATGGGGAGAATTTGCAAAAAAAATTTCGAAACCTTTAACTTTTTTTGCATTTTTGTAAGATTTGATTTAAGTATGTTTTGAACATTTTCTACAGAACTTCTTGTAGTAGGGATGGTTATGGAGGTGGATGTGAATGTTTAAATCTTGATATGTGTTTTTCAAGATTAACTTGTTTTCTGTGGTTGCAAAATCGATGTTATCCAAATCCTTAACTAACTATTTTTATAAGATATCTTGTACTGCTAAGAGTTGTTTTACGGGTTATAAATTTATAAATCTATAGGGGAGTTTTGTCACCATCAAAAAGGGGGAGATTGTTGGAGAAAACTCCTTTGATATTTTGAAGCTGACAAAACTTATCCAAAGTCTATTATGAAGAATTCTAGACTTTTGTGTCAAAGTTTGAAGATGGCCAGACTCTGTGTCAAAGTCTCAAGACTTCCAGACTTTCGGCTAAAGTCTGCCCACTCTGTCAAAACTCCAAACTGAACAAAAATGAAGGATGAAGAAATTTCCAGATAAAGGATTATCTTTCTTTCTTCAAGGGATTGGTTCGTATGGATTGTATATGGACTTCTGGTTGGAAATATCACCTACGAGATTGGATATCTTTATTGGAATCAATTTGGATACACCAAATCTTTTGAATGGCAAGTATTTTTTTGGTAAGAATCTACTTATGAAAACCAAGATCCTGATTGTATGGGCAAATAGGATTGACAGGCTTTCATCACAAATCTTCAAATGGCTCGAGATTTCCTTGATTGATTCTATCCAACGGATTGATTGGAAGAATTCATTTGGAAAATGCCAACGGTCGAGAAGGCATGAAGGAGTATTTAAGGATGACCCTTTAGTTGTTCTAAGGAGTGCATGAAAGAGAAATTCCAAAGTCCAAAGCTTATCATTTCCTTGTTACTTCTTACTCTAAACTCAAAGCTGTATTCAAAAGGGAGAAACTAATAGTGTGACTTTGTGAGTGAGTAGTAGAGACTCTTCGCTATGAAGTCGAGATTACAAGACTGTAAATTCTCTTTTATTTCATAGTGGAATCTAGCCAGATGGCTGTTAGTGTGGAAGAGTGGACGTAGGCTTGATCTAAGCCGAACCACTATAAATTATGTGTTCTTATTCTCTTCCCTGAACTTCTTTATTCAGTTCGTAATTCTATTTAACTGCTAAAGTTTGTATAGCTCAAAGTCTGTTGTTCTTCAAACTCAGTTTCAAAAATAAAATATTTTCATTATTCTTTGCAAAAAATTGTTTTCACGCCTATTCACCCCCCTCTAGGTATTCATACTAGCACTTACAAAGAGTACAATGTATCGTGTGTATCTTTGTATATACCACCTTTAAGACTTTTAGTCTCTTCAAATTTCCAATAGAATTAGGGAGAAGGGAGATCTCTAAAGATTTTATATCGAACTCAGCCAATGATTCCATTTCCCTGATAAATTTCAGAAGCTTGTATAGATTCTTGCATTCATCTAAAGGCAAATGCTTGAGATTATTTAACTTTCCAATAGAATATGGGAGAATAGAGTTCTTTGAGAGTTCTAAATCCAACTTGACCAATGATTCTAATTTCCCAGTAGAGTCTGAAAGGTCATGCAAATCTTTGCAAGGAGAAAAAAGAAAATGCATGAGATTCTTCCACCTTCCAATGGAATCAGAGAGAACAGAAATCCTTGAGAGTTTTAAATCCAAATGGACCAATGGCTTTAGTTCCTCAACTGAGTGGGGAAGCTCAAGTAGATTGTCACTTCTAGAAAAAAAAACAAATACTCAAGACTTGTTAACTTCCTAATGGAATCAAGGAGAACAGAGATCCCCGAGAGTTCTAAATCCAAATTGACCAATAATTCTAGTCACCCAATAGAGTCCGAAAGCATATGTAGATTCTTGCATTCATGTAAAAGTAAATGCTTGAGATTCTTCAACCTTCCAATAGAATTAGGGATTAGGGAGATCCCTGAGAATTTTAAATCCAACTTGACCAATGATTCTAGATCTCTAATAGAGTGTGGAAGCTCATGTAGATCCTTGCATTCATATAAAAGCAAATGATTGAGATTTTTTAACCTTCCAATAGAATTTTGAAGAATGGAGATCCCCGAGAGTTCTAAATCCAACTCGACCAATGATTCCATTTCACCAATAGAGCTAGGAAGTTCATGTAAGTTCTTACATCTAGAAAAAGACAAATGAGCGAAACCCGTTAACCTTCCAATGGAATGAGGGAGAATAGAGATCCCTAAGAATTTTAAATCCAACTCAACCAATGATTCTAGTTCCCCAATAGAGCTTAGAAGCTCATGCAAATTTTTGCAGTAAGATAAAAGCAAATGCTTAAGATTTTTTAACCTTCCAATGGAATTAGGGAGAATGAAGATCCTTGAAAGTTTTAAGTCCAACTGAACTAATGATTCCATTTCCTCAATTGAGTTCGGAAGCTCACGTAGATTCTTGTGTCCAGAGAAAGACAAATGCGTGAAACTCGTTAACCTTCCAATGGAATCAGGGAGAACAGAGATCCCCAAGAATTATAAATCCAACTTGACCAATGATTCTAGTTCCTTGAAAGAGTCCAAAAGTTCATATAGATTCTTCCATTCGTATAGAAGCAAATGCTTGAGATTCTTTAAATTCCAACGGAATTAGGGAGAGCGGAGATCCCCGAGAATCGTAAATCCAACTTGACTAATGAATCTAGTTATCCACTAGAGTTTGGAAGCTCATGTAGGTTCTTGCATTCACATAATAGCAAATGCTTAAGATTCTTTAACCATCCAATGAAATTTGGGAGAACGGAGATCGTTGACAATTTTAAATCTAGCTCAACCAATGATTCTAGTTCCCCGATAGAGTTTGGAAGCTCATGTAAATCTTGCATTCACATAAAACCAAATGCTTGAGATTCTTTAACCTTCCAAGGGAATTGGGGAGAATGGAGATCTCTGAGAATTTAAAATCTAACTTGACCAATAATTTTAGTTCCCCGATAAAGTCTGGAAGCTTTTGTAAATTCTTGCATGAAGATAAAAACAAATGCTTGAGATTATTTAACCTTCCAATGGAATTAGGAAGAACAGAGAACTTTGAGAATTTTAAATCCAATTGGATCAATGATTCTATTTCTCCAATAGACTCCGGAAGCTCATGTAAATTCTTGCAAAAAGACAAAGCCAAATGCGTGAGATTCATCCTTCCAATAGAATGAGGAATTTGGTTGATATCAGAATGACCTATAACTTCTAACTTCGTTAAAAATTTTAGATTGCCTAGTGTCTTAGGAAGTTTAAATAGTTTGCCAAAGTTTAAATAGATTACCTTGTGAGAATCAATTTCCCCAACTTACTAAACTCTGATAAATCAAGTGTCTTGGTTAACTCATAGCACTGTGTCAATCTAGAATTTTCAACCTTTTCGCCATCTGCAATGGAAAAATAGGTGAATCACATGCTAACAAAAAGAATTGAGACTATGAAGGTCAATTGATAGAATTTGAAGAGAACATGAGTGAGGTGTGTTGGTACCTAGATTTGCCTCCGTCCACCTTAGCCATTGCTAATCTTACTTCCCGAGAGATTGAGCACGACCATATTCACCAAGTGAAGATTTGTCACTGAAAAATCCAGTGAGCAATGATGCCAAGAAAGCCACTTGAGACCACAAAGAAGATTTCTGAAGTCGCCTACAAGATTCATTCCCCTCCAAGGAACCTCAGCATTGGCAAACATGCTAATTCTTCAACTGATAAGTCATGACTAACGCCCAAACTGAGTGCTCGTACAGCTTGTTTTTCTTGCCAGTAGCAACAGAGCATAAAGATGAATGTGCAGCATAGGAGTAAAAAACCAATGCAAGTAGTCAACAATGTTAGTGTTCTTTTTTGACCCCAGACTAATTAAACCATACGCATGTTGAAACAAAAATTTACTGGTCTTCTCCTTAACTTGAAAAAATGACAAACCAAGCATGTTTAAAATGTTGATTGGGTGTCTAACTTATCCGTCTCTTCACAAACTAAACACTTTTTCAAGGAAACAAAGAACTCATTTTGATTCACTGAAACAAGAAATGAAGAACTTCAACTAACCGATTATGCCTCAGATTTCTTCTCGTTACACATGGTAAGGCATAAAAACATATGATTTTTCTGTTTATATAGTTGTTTTCTAATTCTCTATAAGTTAGAAAGCGAAGCTTGCCATCGACCAATATTCTTGATTTTAAAGAACATGACAAAAGATTTTGTGAGATTGATAATATCATCTACTCTTGATAAAAATTTCACCTCATTGCTCCTCAGTATGTCTAAAGTATTCTCATCAATCCACACCCAACGTTGCTTTCCAGCATCTTCGAAATTCTCTTCCATACAATGTACCTTCCTAGATCTCGAACTTCATCGTGCATCCAAAACTTATTATGCTCATCGATCTTTATCAACGACATGAGGAGAAGATCCTCAATTGCATTGTGTGGAGAATATCCACAATCATCCCACATGTAATATGCATTCGTCCTGTTCTCCCCAATGCAAAAACATGCTATGTCTAAGAATATGGCCTTTTCCCTATAGTCCAATTTGTTGAAACTTATCATCAGAGTGTCTTGGAAATTACGAGGGGGGACTTGATTTAGGTCCTTTAATGTCTTTTCCCACTCCAATTTGATCGTGTGGGCTAAATGAGAACCCACTACTTCTAGCGTCAAAGGAAGCCTTCCTATGCTTGAAACGACTTCTTTTGAGAAATTATGCCAATCTTCCGGAGGAGTATTGGTTCTAAAGGCATGTTTGCTGAAAAGTTGAATAGCTTGATCCAGAGGCATCTCCTTCACTAGGTGGTCCATGTAACAACTATGTTGGGTTTGGTTGTCCTCATCTAGTATTGGCCTTCTGTCCCTAATTGTGACTATAATCCTACTTCCTGAACCAAACCATGTGTAGCTCCCTACAAGGTTATCAAGTTGCTTCTTCTCGTTCACATTATCGACAACAACCAAATCTTTTTTGTTGCTAAGTACTTTTCTTATTCAATTGATCCCATCATTGGTGTCATGGATTCTGTCAGTAGAGGTTGAGCCCAATGTGTCGGATAATAGTTTCTTTTGCACGTGTAAGACCATGACGTTTGGACAAGTCTTGGACATCTTCAAGGAAACTAGAGTAATCGAACTTGGACCGGAATCGGTTGAATATAATGCTAGCAAGAGTGGTTTTACCAATACTGCCTGTCCCATGAATTATTACAAAACGTGCATGGTCAGTAAAGTCAACTTTTCTGACATCCTGAAAATTCAGTTCTGATTTCGATTGGATAAGTTGGGCTTTTCATCAACGTGACCATAGTGCTTTTCTCTTAAATGGCCACTCACGAGATAACTAGCCTATCAGGTGAAGCCGTTAAGGGATTTTAAACGCAATAGACTTGAGAATTCAACTAGGAATCAATTGCTCGACTATGCTAGTCTACAAGGGTTATTACGGCACAGTTGAAAATCAAATAGAGATCAGAAGGTCAGTTCAATTGAGATGTATTGCTAAACGTGGGTGATTCCATTAATTTGCAAAATTCTCGTCGATCGGCACTAGACTGATTTTTCTGTCATTTTGATGCCTTATGTTCGTATTTGAAACCTTGAGATTTTCACAACAATCGAGAGTCACCAAAGTGTTGAAGAGGTACGTGTGGCTCGAAGAAAATCGACCACGGGTCAATTGCATCAAAAATTCCTAAAAGCTACCCAGTAGGTTAGGTCACACTAAAATCATGTCAGATTGAAATTAATAGCGAATTTGAACCCGATTTCAGAAATTGAAAGTTCTGTCATGTCACGAGTTATTTTAGGAACGAAAGGATTTTTTGATGAGTTCAGAATTTTTATGGAAAATCAATTCGGACGATTCGGAAAACGAACGGAAATTTGTATTGACCGATTTGAAGGGATTTTTGGCCTCCTGTGTGAACTACTTGGTGAAAGGAAGTGGTGTGGGCTTTTTCTTTGGCAAAATTGGGCCTCAATTGGAGAGGTTTGTTCAGAAATCGAATTCCGAGAAAAAGAAAATAGAATTCGGAATTGAGGGAAATTCGCAGGTTTGAAGGGCCGTCACATTTTGATCCTTATTTGGACTTCAATTGGGACAAGTTGGTGTGGAAATTGGTCTTGGATGACCAATTGATATTGTTGTGGGAAGTTGAGCTAAAGATAATTGTATTTTGATTACCTTTTCTTTTTTATCCCACCGGTCTCTCTCTTACTCGTCTCTCTCTCTCTCTCTCTCTCGCAAGTCCCTCTCATCTTTCTGTTCGAAGCCACGCACAAAGGGCCCCCCTGCAGCAAGTCTTCGTTCATGCTTTTCCCTTTGACTTTAATTTCTTCTTATTCTCTCTCTCTCTCTCTCTCTCTCTCTCTCCATTTGCACGTTTCTTTTTCCCTTTCGTGGCCGACACACCCCTGCTCCTCCTTATCCCTTTCTTTTCTACTTTCCTAACCCATTTTTCCCCTCCCCTCTTCTCTTCGGGGACACCCCCTGCAGCCGCCCCACTCCACCGAACGCTGGCTCTATTTCCTTAGGTCTTCTCCATCGATTCTTCATGCCAGCAGCAGCGCCGAAACTGATTTTTCCCTGCAGCTCGCCCACGTATTTCACTCAGTCAACAGCCTAGCTATTCCTTCCTCCTCAGTGGACTCCAGCAACCAACAACCTTCTTTCTTCGTTGCCTTCACGTTCGCGACTCCACCTGCAGCAGTCCACGAGCCGAGCAGCCCATCCCACGTCCACCTCCGATCAGCCGCACCAAGGTCTGCTCAGCCCAGCTCAACCGAACCGGGGCCAGCTCTCTCAAAGCTGCGACCAGCAAGACCTGCGGCCAGCCTTGAGCAGAAAGCCAAGCTCCACCGTGGGATTGCAGGGGCAATTTCGGGCCCATCCCGGCCCCGCTTGGCGGTCCCGCTTTGAAGTTTATTGAGCCCCTCCACGTTGCCATCGTTTTGGTCCGAGAGGATCGCAAATCAAGTGAGTTTAACTCATTAATCCTCACTTAGTAGGTTAATGACGCTTAAGGGTTGATTAGTTTAAGTTAAGCATGGTTTAGGTGGATAGTTAGATTAGATTAGCGATTTAATTAACTATCAATGCATGTTAGGTGGATAGTTTAATGCAATTATAGCCTAGACAAGCTCTAATATTTATCTAGAGTGATTCGGAAATTTTCCGGGCTCGTCTCGGCTTCCAATTAGGCTTTACGGGCCTAAGTTTTAATTATTGGCATTTAATAATTAATTTTCGTAATTATTTAATTAATTAATTATTTTCCGAAAATTAGACCAGGGTAGTTGGTGATCGGAATTTTATGCCGATTGCTTTTGTGTGATCCGTTTATTTAATTGAGCTCTAATTTGTGTTGATTTGGTGTGATTAGGATTTTAGGAATTTATTCCTAAATTTATTTAATTTTGGTAATTAATTAGAAAATTATCGGGCATCGGTCTACAGTACCAAAAATCTATTTTAGGACTGCTGAAATTAGTGAGACACTCAAAAGTGAAAGTATTGTATTTTGGCTAAGGCCGACTGTGTACCCACACACGGCTATTTTTATCGGGTATGATAAAAATGATGAATTAATTAAATGGTTGGGGTGGTATATTATATCAGCCTACAGGCGATATGTCAGCTTAGATTGCAACAGTATATTGGTATACTATATTAACCTACGGGCTCTGATATGTCAGCTTAGATTGCAAGCAGTATACCTTATCAGCTTAGAGCGAGCTATATTATTTATTAGCTTAGAGTGAGCAATGTTACTTATTAGCTTAGAAGGAGCATTATTAGTATACTATATCAACCTACAAACTCTAATATGTCAGCTTAGATTGAGAGCAGTATACTATTTATTAGCTTAGCGCGAGCTATACTATCTATTATCGGCTTAGAGTGAGCAGTCTTGATATGATTGGACTTATTAGATAGTATTGAATGGGCCAACTAAGGAAAGGTCGTGATGACATGTAATCGACTGAGTCGATTGATCGATGATTCGATATGAGTGCTGATTTGATGTGATGATGTGACGATGTGATTCGATGATGGTACGAATTAAATTGACTTACAGGGAGGAACTAAGACCAAGGTAAGTTCTCTGACTTGTGATTGTGCCTAGGCAGCCCTCAGGGCGTATTTTCTTCTTAATTGGGTCTTAGGGAGTGAACTTGCTGAGACATTGTCTCACTGGTTATTATATAACCATTTCTAGATCCCTAGAGCGAAGAACTCGGAGTTTGAGGCAGAAGGGTCAGGAGCATGGATAGCTCAGACGTTCTTCTCATGAATAAACCTCCTGTAATTAGACCCTAGAGTTGGCCTTTGTTTGTAAACCATATTGTGATTTTTAATAATGTGTTGATTTGAAAATTGTGGCCCTACTTTTCTATACCATCTTGTTGTTGTCTGGGGATTAATTATTTACTTCCGCATGCGCATTAAAATGAATGGGTCGGCGACATGTCCTGGGACGTTGCAATTTAATCGACCAATGAGGGATGGGCACGTGTTCGGAGGATCGGGGCGTGACAACTTTCAACAATTTCTCTATATCATCTTCATCAACCATTTCAACTAGATTGTCCGAAAGGGATCTGTTCTTCACCTTCAACTATAGTAGAACCTCTCGAACAATCAATTTTACAAGTTGCTCAGACCTGCAAGATACCGATGATGGACGAATTTAGATTGAGAAAAATGAAGACAATGTATTCCTAACTTTAAGCATATGCTGTTCGAATAAGATACGCTAAACATGTTAAGACGGCTTGACAAACTCTGGCAGTTTTTCAAATAGCAAATCTGAAAACATGACAATCTCAAGTTACAGTGAAAATTATCTGAAGTTGCCAGAACGCCATTTGGTTGGGTTAAACACTATCACTCAGTTTGGATGCTGCCCAGACTCTTATCGATAGGGTTTAACCTCCAACACTTGGATTGAATCCAGCGAGTAAGAGGAAATGGACATGATTCAGATACTGACCGCAGGAGAGAAAACAAAAGAAATGAATGATTGGATTTTATTGTTGTCTGTATGCTTACGAAGAAAATAAAGGAAATGAAGGAACTTACGTGATTTCATGTTTGGTTGAACAAAAGAAAATAATAAAATGGAATCTAATTATATCTTTATGACTATTTTGTCCATTCAATTATTCATGTAATAAATAGATGAACACAAGCGGGATTGGCTAGTCCAAGATTCAATATTAACAAATCTCCTCCCCCCCCCCCCCCCCCCACACCGAAAAAAAAAATTCTTGCTATTAAAGCACATGAAAAAGCCATGAGAATTTGTAGATAAAATTCACCATTCATAGAAGTCTATATCTACATAAAACTGATAAATTGTTCTTTGTTGAAAACTGATATTCATCAAAAAAGTTTTATTTATTTTTTATGTGCAGGCAATATTTGAGGTTGATCAAATATATAATTAGTTCATAAGCTAGTAGTACAAAATCAGTCTGTTTGATCTACACTGAAAAAGCATTAATATTTGTCTTTTTGTTGTTTCTACTTTTCCTTTTATCTAAATTGTTGAAAAATATTTGTTTTGCTATTTAAATTTGTTTTTAGGTTTTTGACAACCAAATAGGATGCTAACTTAGCATTTAACAACAACTTAGACAATGACTTCAACATTGGCATTAAATTTTTACAACCATCCTATCAATTATAGTTACCTCAAGATAAAATGTGGGGATAAGTGCACTGGAGGTCTTAAACTTGTTACAAACTGCAGTTGAGTCCTAAATTTCAAAAAGTGTAATCAAGTTCTAAAACTTGTTACAAAAGTTCAATCGAGTTCTAAAACTTTCAAAAAGTTATATCAATGAAAAGACTTGATTGGATCAATTTGACAAATTTTAGAACTTGATTGTACTTTTTGAAAGTTTTATGATTTTTAATACACTTATCTCTAAATTAAATATGAGTTAGAAGAAAAAATGCATCCTTTTCAGATTATATTAATAGCTGGAAAAAGTCGTGGAAACTTATGGCATATTTAGTAACGCTTCTGTTCCCAAAAACAATTTCTAATCAGAAATAATTATTTTTTATTTTGTTATCAGGAACAATTTCTAAGCATTTTAAGCCGTTTGTGTGGCACCCCGAACCCCTCTTGGGTCGCCACAGGCACCAACGTTACACCTGATTACATCTCTTAGAAGAAGCGTCGTAAATCATGGACTTTTTTTTTTTTAAAACGGTCCCAGCGCGACTCATTTAGCGGAAGCAAAATATAACATCGCCATCTCTCCCTCCATCAATCATGATACAATTGCACACCACTAATCATCATAATAAAAGACAAAGCCATGACACTTTATTTACATATTTTCAAGATGGGTTTCCTTGGGTCGGTACATCAAAAGAAAGGCCAGGACGTGAAGCCACACTCGGCCTATACCCCAAAAAGAAACACTCGACCCACTACGACTAACGTGAAAGATCCCCCATCACTAGTGTCGGCTAACTATCCCAAAAAGTTTCAGCTCCTACTTGTCACGCACGGGCCCTCACACCCATCCCGGTGCATCAGGCGGTGGCGGTGGCAACATCCCACGCATCACTCCGTCGCGACGAATGTGGATGGATATGAACTCCTGGACAATAGGGCCCCTAGCCAGGCCCACATCGTACATAACTAAACAGCACACTCGAATATACGTAAGACCAAGAACAGTGGGACAGTCAAACTCCTCGCACTCGACCTCTACATCCGAAGGTAGCCCATAAAATACGTCCCGTGTGACAGCAGGGAGCGGCATCCTGCTAATCTGAAATGTTGGTCCCCGAAGGGGTGAGTACAACCACTCAGCAGGTAAAAGAATCCAATAACCACTCAATGCATCATACAATATAATCACAACATCATACATGCCATTCATGCATCCAAGCATACTTACCTTGAAGCCATGCATATACCATCATACATCCTCATCATAATCATATCACATACATGTCATCGTACCATAGGTGATCATTATTATGTCACACACATGTATCATCATCACATCATACACATGTCATCATACCATAGATGGTCATCATCACATCATACACATGTCATCATGCCATAGGTGATCATCATCATATCATGTCATATATGCATATCATCATGCCATAAGTGATCATCATCATATCATGTCATATATGCATATCATCAATGCCATAAGTGATCATCATCATATCATGTCATATATGCATGATTCAATTTCCACTTTTAACTTTCAATTCGATCACCACATCACTCTTCCTCGGGATCATCAATTTCATCTCATACTTTACACTCGCACCCCATCCTGGCATCGCGAGAAAAAAAAACCTCCGGCATTCAGCCATTTAAGGCCACCGGGCATCCGACACCCCCACATTCCGGGCATCTCACATCCCAACTAGCATCACGAGGCATCCCCTCGGGCAAAGACCTCCGAGGCTTCCGGCACCCAACCATTCCGGGCATCCTGATACTCCTAGGGCCATCCGGCCATGTATCTCTATACATTCCGGGCATCCGGCACCCCCCATCCTGGACATCCTGATACTCCCAGGGCATTATCATCCGCCACAAACAGTTTCCTCATTTATCATTGATCATGTTTACCAATTTAGGTCCCAACTCAGCATGGCACATGATGTAATGGCAAACAAAATCACTTTCATCCTTTGATTTATACATGCATCATCAGTCATCATCATACATGCAGCAAGACGCAATCATTCATAAAAATATAGTTTATGGAATTTGTACAATTTAAATAGTCCATTTATCATGCCTTTTTGGAATTTATTTAAATTCCAACTTACACCATTTTTGAAAATATTTAAATTAAATATCCATATGCTTTCCCAAAAATCATGAGATTAAGGCATGTGATAAATAAGACAATAAGATAATTATTTCATGAAAAACACATGGCCAATAAAGTTCCACACAAAAGATATCATTCACACAAATACAGCATGCAATTTCGGATAAAAACAGAATGTGCAGTTTTTGAAATAATTCGATTAAAATACCCGAACGACCTCAGAAAATTATGAACATTTACCAGGTTATATTTAAGACACTAAGGTAGTTTTTTCGTGAAGACATATAAGCCAGATTCGTTTTAGATAATTTTATATAGACGTCCGAATCTCCTGATTCTAGCGCCGAAATGTCCAGTATAGCTATCTCCGAAATATCGAGTTTTCACCTACTTATCCTTCTTCGTTTCCTCTGAAATTTGGATATGTTTTACTTCAAGAGGTACCCTACAACTTTAATTCAGGAATCTAAGCCAAATTTCCAAAGAACAGTCACCATATGGGTCCATGAAGTCTCGGGTGTCCTGTACCGCGTCTCCAGATATACCGTCTTCAAGAGTAAGTCGATTCACTAGGCTACACTTGCTCGTTTTACTTCAAATTTGAGTATGTTAGTATTTAATATGTTCTTTACAAGTTTCATGAAGAAGTCGAAGAAAAATTCTTAGTAAAAATCAACATGCAACCACGAATCCACCGAAAGGTCAGTGAAATCGTTCCAGATCTGGTGTCTCCATAGGATGAGAGTTTGACCCCTTAAATATTCACCATTTTGTACCAAATTTTAGTATGTTGTATTTCAAGATGTATTCTATAACTTTCATGAAGGAATAAAAGTTAAAATCGAACTCAAAACATGCATGCAAGCTCTCACAAGATTCTGGCTCAGGCGGTTCATGCGAAGACAGCAACATCACTCAAGAACAAGTCATTCTAGCTTCGGTTTCTCCCTCCTAATCACCCCAAATTCGACACTACTCTAAACATACATGCAACACACACATGCAAGAGCAGCAAAAGGACCCTAACTTGCCTCTAGACCGAGGAGGACGACGGCACACGGCGGACGAACGGGCGGCGTGCGGCGGCAACGGGCGACTCCTCCTCCCTCTCGGCTTCTCTTCTCTCGGCCTCACTCTCTCTCGCAACCCTCTCTCTCTCTCTCTCTTTGGCTTTGGCTTGGATGGAACCAACCGGCCACTCTCTCTCTTCTTCCCTTTTATTTCCTCAATTCCTCATCATTTGCAATCATTACATGCCTCTCCACTAGCCAATGCATGAAGACCTCTTTGCCACTTGGCAAAGCCCATTTAATGGGCCGGCCATCCTCTTCTTGGGCCTCCCTTGGGCCGGCGACAGCCCCTCTGTGGCTTCATCCTCTTCTTGGGCCTCCCTTGGGCCGGCGACAGCCCCTCTGTGGCTTCTATTGGGCCGGCCATTCGGCCCACCAAAAATTTCCCCTTTGGGCCTAAGGCCCAAACCTAAATTAAATTAAATTTTCCCCTTTTTATTCTTTCTTCTATAAATTTTTAAATTTTAAATTCCACATGGCCAAAGTCTTGTAACATTTTATTTCTAGGAATTTAATTTATGAGGTGCATAGCCAAGCATAGATTATTCTCATTAATTTATCCTATAGTCCTAATTTCAAAAATTCATGAACACAAGCATATCACTTAGCCTTAAGAGAAAACTAATGGCTAAAGCATAAACCATAGGTAATTTCATTACCTAATTATGGGCCTTAATTCCTCTAGAGGTTCTCTTGAATTTTGGGATGCCACAGTTTGGTAACTGTCCAAAATTTCAATTCCCGAAATAGAATTGTGTTTGGCACCGTGCTCAAAATTTCTACTTCAAATCATTTTCTTTTAATTTTTAAATAATTTTATTTTTTTCCTTTTTTTCTTTTTTCTTTTTTTCATTTTTTTCTCTTCTTCTTCTTCTTCAAGTTGTCGGTCGCTGGCCTTGGGATGATAGGAGACTGACCAAATGAGGGCTGAGGGCCGATGACCTCACCAGAGCATCGCCAGCCCTCGGCGAGGCCGTGCCTCGTTGGCCGAGCCTCACCAACAATTGGGCGAGGCTCGATTGAGCCATGGTTGGGCTAGTAGCCTTGCCCAGATTTGGTGAGGCCGAGCTCACCTAGCCACTGACGAGGCTCGACCTCGCTAGGGATAGGCAAGGCCCACTTGGCCACCAGCGAGCTCGCTAGACCAGTTGCTAGCGACTGGCAGTGTTGGGCGACGAACAGCGAATGGTGGTGGATGGCAATGGCAACGGTGGTAGCAGATGAAGAAGAAGAAAGATGGAAGAAGAACAAGAAAAAAAAAAAGAAAAGAGAGAAAATAGTTGCTTAATTTTAGAATTGTTCTCGGGAACAAAGAATCAATTTTTTTTTTTTTTACTTATCGATTCTATTCCAATCCAAATCTACTTCTAGGAATAACAAAATAGAATTTATTCTCGGAAATAAAAATTTTACCAAACAAATTTCTGTTCCAAATCTACTAACAGGAATAAAAAAAAAAAAGAAATTGTTACTATTTGGCAAGTTGCCAAACAGAGCCTTACTCTCTCACTTCTCGCTTCCAACCTACTCTAGTTTCAACCTCAACAAGAGCAGCTTTCCAGCACTTCACCTTATCTGAGCTATACTTCTCCTCATGCTTAGACAAGGCATTTTTGGACAATTCAATTTTGAGTTTGACATCCTCCGGCTTCACATCAAAGAAAAGGGGAAGGATCTCCTTCTTCCTGTTCGACTTTAAAGTGTTATCTATCATACGTGCAACCTCACGGCGACACCACACACTGGAAGCGAAATCTTTAGAAAAGATGGGATTATAGATTTGAGAGTTGTTGAGAGCTTGCAAAAGCTTCTCAATCTTCTCACCAACTTGGAGCTCCTTGTCATCTTTAAAGACGCGGATTCATTTCTCAACCATGTCATGATAGAGGTAACTAGTAAAGTTGTCCCGAGTATCAGGATCACTGAAACTCAGGAACATCTCGAACTCCAATCCTGAGGTGTTAGTGGCCAATGCCATTGCACCTGAAAAGCAAGACTTGAGACAGAATTGAGCTAAACGAAAATTGTCAACGAGCTCATTTGAGGCGAGACATCAACTGAAGGCAGCTTTAAATATATAAGACAAACGGCCGAAGAAATCGAAATCGCAACACACCAAAATCGAATCATTTGATGAAGAAATCGAAAACGAAAGCAAAGTGTACCTTGTGGGCTGATTGACGGCGGATTGACAAAGGCAAGGCCGCGACCAGCGAGGTCGAGAGAGAAACGAGACGAGACAGCGACTCAGGCAAGACTCGAAATATGATTTTGACTTTAGGACACTTTAGTGTCTTTTTTTTTTAATATACTTAATTAATGCTACTGTTATTCTACATTAAAAAAAGTACTATAAATATGATTTCAATTCATTTCCTATTTTTTTTGTAATTAACAATGCGACCTGCTTTGAATAGATTTTTTTTATTATCTAATACCATAAAAAAAATATTTCTGACTTGTTTTCACTACAAACAATTATAAGAAAAAGGTTGACTTTCTCTAAAATCGAATTTCCTTGACAAAAACTTTTTAGCGATAGGAAGTTATCAATGAAATAAACAAACTCTTACATTTACTTTTGGAACAAATTTAACCCAAACTTTCGCAAGTCAAAGTAAAAATGGTAATTTCTGTGCTCGTAAGGAGAACTTGGTGTGAGAAATTGCTGCAGGTGATTAGGGCAAATCTCCAGAGAGGCATCTTTAATTGGAAACTCTGAATCTTGTGCTATCGCGTCCAAATGATAATTTCAACTCCATCCGCCGGTACACCCAAGAAGAGCCTCTATAATGACTCTCTTGCTCATTTGTCCCCTAAATCTTCTGGACAAAGTCATAAAAAGCTGCATGAGTCTCTAATACTTCAAGCCTGGTCCCAAAAGATGGGCTTCAGCTTATTCAGCACTCTTACTCATTTGCTTGTTGCTGCATTGCACATCTGATAGTGCATGGAGGCGACATCACGGGAACATAAGGAAGTCTGGAATCCGAGCACTGAACGCAAAAAGAGAGGAGACAGGACGATGACATACAAACATCCACTCCACCAGGTTATTACACAAATTACCATTTGACTGTGTTTTCTACGTCACCTACACCAAATAAACTTCAATAACTTCCTTGGTTGAACCACTTACTCCCAAATGCCAATTCTAAGTAGAAAAGAAAAAAGAAGAAGAGGAAACTATGAAGAGGGCATCTTTTTCGTTACGGAAAGCGACGAACTCAGGGCAGTTCCGCTGACTCCCAACCCTCAAACAATCCTTATCAACGGTTCCACTCTCTACGACTTTCATTTTTATTTTTCCTTTAGTTTTTTTCTTTTTTTTTCAAAGCTTTTTTCCACTTTTAAAAGAATTTCTTTGGTCTTTCTTAACATTTTAATTTTTTAATTTTCACGACGAGACCCTACATTAGTGCCATATCAAAGCCATGTATGCAAAAAGATAATACAAAATGTCATCTCATATTTTAAAATCCATGTTAGCAAGTTTGGTTATGAGCTTGCCAGAAAGAATGAATTGCACTCAACAAAAGACATTTAGGACTTGATTGCACAAATTCAAATTTTAGGAATTCACTGCATATTTGGCCAAACATTCAAGACTGTGGGGAAATTATCAAAAAAATCCTAAACCTTTTGCACTTGTGCTAATTCAGTCATAAACTTATTTTTTAATCAATTAAATCCTAAACATTTTAAAATTATACCAGTTCAGTCCTTCTGGCATACGCTGACATGGCTGCCGATCAGCACCAGCAACAAATTTTTTAATAATATTTTTTTTTCATATTATTTTATTAATTTTAATCTTTTTTACCTTTTTTTTTCTCTTTTTTTTCCCCTCCCTCCTCCTCCTTCCTTCTTCCTTTGGCTCTAAGTGACCAGCCAGCCCTCACCGATCACCGGACTGAGGCGACTGGGGCAAGCCCCCACCAGATCTAGTGAGAGCTCACCTCGCCAGCCTGAGCGACGGCCAGCCCCCCCCCCCGCTAGCCCGAGCAATGGTGAGGCAAGTCCTCGCTAGATCTGGCTAGGGGGGCCTCGTCGTCGCTCGGGCTGGGGAGGCGAGCCCTCGCCAAATCCGGTGAGGACTCACCTTGCCAGTGGCTAGGGGATCTCCCCTTCGCCCAATGACGGCGAGGCAAGCCCTCGCCAGATCTAGCGAGGGGGCGTTGCCGTCGCTAGGTCTGGTGAGGCGAGCTCTCGCCAAATCCGATGAGGGCTCGTTCTGCTAGTGACTGGGCAAGCTCGCCCTCACCAAGCTACAGTGAGGCGAGCTCGCCCGACCACCTCAGTTTGGTGTCAGTGACCGGCGAGGGCTAGCTGGTTGTCGGAGCCAAAGGAAGGAGGGAGGAGGAAGGAGGAGGGAGGGAAAAAAAAAAGAGAAAAAATGTAAAAAAAGATTAAAAAATAAAAAAATAAAAAATTGAAAAAAAATTATTAAAAAAATTTGTTGCCGGGGGCCAAGTTAGCATTGGCCGACCAATTTTTGTCAGAATGACTAAACTGACACAATTATAAAAGGTTTAGGACTCAAGTGGCCCAAAAAAGGTTTAGGACTTTTTTTGTAGTTCTCCCCAGGACTATTGGTGTAATTTTCACTTGTAAGAGCCTAAAACGAGAACTATTGTAGTGGATACAAAATATTCTTATATGAAAGTAACAAATTCGGATTACTGAGATAAAAATTCTAATGTGATACACATCCTACATCGGAGAAGAACTCTACTATTCACGGGCTTCCTAATGCATCTTTTTTCTTTGTGGAACATGAAGTAAAAAATTTCATTACACACAAGAAGGTAGGCATGTAAATTCATAGGCAATTTCATTGAAGAACTGAGATTGATGTCATTTTTTTTCCCCGGGTTCGCAGTCAAGAAAAGGCGGATTGCATGTACATGGTTCATATCATTTTCACAAGATAAAGCATAAGTTGCGCATTATAATTAGGAATGCATCGATTGTATTATACCATGTCCCTCTTCAAATGATACTGGATCTAGTGAAAAGTGAGTTGTCTCTTTGTTTGACGCCGATATGTGATGAGAAAAAGCGGAAATCCTTTTCCTTGTCCGACCATAATTTAGGACACGATGCATGTGATCGTGGGTCATTGTTTTCTTTTTCGTAGCGTAGCTTTTGGTTCGGATTGCCTCGGGCTGGCATTGATTTGGCGATAGGACAGCAGACAGCACCTCTTTCCTTCATTCATCGTCCCAACATCTGATGAAACCAATCCCGACCGTCGAATCAGATGACTGCGTCCGAGGATCCATCAGGAGAGGAATTCGCGTTCAACGGTTGATTTCTAGTTGTGGTGCGTTGGAAAAGCTGAGACATGTTGGAGAAAGAATTTGAATTGATCTCTTGATTGATTTCCGAGTCAGATTCCAATCTCATGATTGATACAGTAGATCATAGATTTGGAATATTTTAGGGATATAATATTCTCTTATGATTCTTCTGATTTCATTTCTTGTAACATAAAATACAAACGCATACTTGTATATTGAACACAACAAGAAATATAGAATAGCTTTCTCTCCATTGTTCTTCATTTCCTTTCATGATATCAGAGCGGTGTTTTTTATCCACCTTCCACAATTTTTTTTCTGGATTGCCTTCAACTTTTTTTGTTTTTTTTTGTTGCAAAACATTACCTGCAGAACAAAATTAACACATTAGAAAGGAATTTAGTCTTCGATTCATTGTTTGGTTCAATATGTAGAACCCAAATAGTGAAATTCAAGACCCGATCCTACCTACAGTATAGGAATCGTCCGATCAAATCTCGAAGCAACTCAAGAAGTTGCTCAACATCCATCTGCTCCAATCGTAAACCAATTCCCTACTCCAGTTCAATGGCCATATGCACCGTGGATTCTTGTTCAAGGCCCATGGGCTGCCGGAGCAAATCAATGGGCCTCTGGGTCCCGTCAACAATGGGCAAACTATGGCCCATGTCACCCGAGCGGAGATCCAGACCCGACTTCTCTGGGTCAAAGACCCGAATTGAACTTGGGTGGCTCGGGAGCAAATCCCTACCCGAGATTCCCACCCAGGTTCTTGCTGTTCATTTTTCCAAGCATTGTCGGTCACCCCTGAGCTAGCCAAACCTCTTTAAGTATCATTAGTCGACCGCCGGAATTATGATTGATTACTCTTTAGCTCATCGGACCAGACCACTACTCAATTTGGGTAAGAGATTTCCGATGAGCCCTCATCATGAAGGACAAAGACAGATTCCTTGATAGATTCGTCCCCTTCCCGACTGACGGCTGAAAGAAACGCCATTGGCGCAAGTGCAATCCATTAGTCCGAACTTGGATTGGAAATTGCGTGCGGGCGGTAGTGATGGCTCGGGTGGGCAGCGTGCGGGCGTGTGACTTCAGCGGGCAGTCGACGGGCTACTACTGGCTTTCCTCTGGTTCTTGAGCTCTCAATTAGCACAAAAAATGGAGAAAGCAGCCAAATGAAGAAGAAGAATACAGTTGCTGAAGAGAGGGGGCCACAAAATATCTTAAACACTCATCACCAATGCCCCACCATGTCCAACCCTATCCTCAGCCACTTTGTTGCGCCAAGGCTTCTCCAACAAGCCTCCCAAGTGGTCCAAATGTTGCAACCCCCCATTGGCTACGAATTTTGATCAATCCCCTCCAATTCCAACTCCAATCTTCTCCAATTGAGCTCAAATCAAAGGCCAAAATGTCAAGGAGGATGCCCACATCCCATTCCACATTTTTCCTTGCCAATTAGTCCAACTTGATTGCCAAAAAAAGCAACAAAAAAGGGTCTTCTAATTTTCCTTATCCAAAATAGCCTAACTTTGAATTTTTGACACAAACTCAAGTTTGCAGAAAAATCTTCAGAGGACGAGTTGACGTTCCTAAAATAAATTGTGACATAACAAAACTTTCAACTTCTGAAATTGGGTTAAATTTCGTGATTAATGTCAATCGAGCACGATTTTAGCGTGACCTGACCTACCGAGTAGCTTTTAGGAATTTTTAACACATTTGACCTGTGGTCGATTATTTTCGAGCCACATTGTGCATCTTTGACTCATTAACGACTTTTGATTGTTGTAAAAATCTCAAGGTTTCAAATACGGGCACAAGGTACAGAAATGACAAAAAAAATTAGTATAGTGTCATTCGACGAGAATTTTGCAATTAGGTGAAATCACCCACACTTTAATTACATACCTCAGTCAAATCGATTTATCTCCGATCTCTGATCAATTTTGATAGTGCTGTATTGACTCTTGCAGATTAGCACAGTCGAACAATCGATTTCTAGTCGAATTCTTAAGTCTATGGTGTTTAAATTCCTTAACAACTTCACCTGATAGATTAGTTATCTCGTGAGTGATCAGCTCAGAGAAAAGAACTATAGGCGCGTCGATGGAAAGCCCAACTTATTCAATCAAAAATAAAATTGGAAAAATCAAGATGTCACAAAAGGTACCTCATCAATCTACTTGTTAATTTATGTTGATGATATACTTATCATGGGAAATGATGATGGTGTAATTCAGAACTTTAAAAGATACTTGCATTTGACCTTCCATATTAAAGACTTGGGGGATCGAGATAGCTCGATCCAACGAGGGAATTTGTTTCAGTCAGCGAAAATTCGTCCTGGAAATCATATCAGAAGCAAGATTATTGGGATGCAAATTAGCAGCTATACTTATTGAGCATAATGTCAAATTGACAACATATGAATATGATGCAAGTTCTTCTGCAAATGAAGACCCACTACTCAAGGATCCATCAGGATATCAGTGACTTGTTGGAAAATTGATTTATCTCACTATGACCGGACCTGATATATGTAATGTAGTACAAATACTTAGCCAGTTTATGCCTAATCCAAAGCAATCACATATGAATGTAGCACTAAAGGTGGTAAAGTATTTAAAGGGATGTCTAGGACTTGAAATTTTGTCATCTCGTGAATGCAGCATAAAGATGACGGCCTATTATGACACGGATTATGCTACCTACCCAATGATAAGGAGATCTATTACTGGCTTTTGTATAAAATTGGGAAAATCCATGATTTCATGGAAGACGGAGAAGCAATCAATAGTTTCATTATCATAAGTTGAATCGGAATATTGAGCCATGGCGAAAACTGTTTGTGAAATAGTTTGGATGCGAGAATTACTTTCACACTTTGGCGTGCAAGTCAACGACGCAAGTGAATTATTTTGCGATAATGATGTCGCACTTAAGTTAGTGGCAAATCTAGTTTTTCACGAAAGGACAAAGTATATTGAAGTTGATCGTCATTTTACTTGAGAGAAAATTCAAGAAGGGGTAGTTACTGTCACGCCCCGATCCTCCGAGCGCACGCCCATCCCTCATTGGTCGATTAAATAGCAACGTCCCAAGATGCATCGCCAACCCATTCTTTTTAATGCACATGCGGAAATGATTAATAACTCCTCAAACAACAAAACAATTGGATAGAAAAGTAGGGCCGATTTTTCAAAAATGCCTTTTTATAAACATACAGGTTTATACACAACAGTCTATAAAAAGGAATCAGCTATCAACCAAAAGAGAATTGTCCTATGACTAACTAGTCAAACAAGATCGTCAATTCTTTAGGCTTCACCTTCTAAACTTCGGGCCTCGGGTCCTCCACCGCTATCAACTAGGGACCTGAAAATGATATCCCATAACGGGGTGAGACTACGTCTCAGCAAATTCAATCCACTAAGACCCGATTAGGAAGAAAATACGCCCTAAAGGCTGCCTAAGCACAAACACAAGCCGGAGGACTTATCTTGGCCTCAGTTCCTTCCTGCAAGTCAATTCAATAAACAATCATTGAATTACATCATTACATCAATCAAGAATTCAGATCGAATTATTGATCAATCAACTCAGTCGATTACATGTCAACAAGACATTTCTCCAGCCATCTCACTTACTCAACCCCAACGCTAAATTACGGCTCAGCGAGCACAACCTAGATTAGGTGGTAATGCTGAATTACGGCTCAGCGAGAACGGCCTACTAAATCTTGGCAGTAATACTAAATTACGACTCAACGACACAACCTAGATTAGATGGTAATGCTGAATTACAGCTCAGCGAGCACAACCTAAATTAGGTGGTAATGCTGAATTATGGCTCAGCGAGCATGGCCTACTAAATTTTCGGCGGTGGATTACGACCCAGTGGGCACAACTGATTATAAGTTTGGTGGTTTCCATGTCCTATTCCACATTGTCACACACCCAACATACATCGTTTCATCTTTCAATAGTCTTCTCAATGCGACTAATAATCCTCACACGATTAATTACTCTCGGCCAAGGACTTGTGTGCTTCACACTTAGAATCCTCAATCAAAGTAATAATTGGCCTCTTTCCCTCGTATTAAAGATACCCGATAAAAATTATCGTGTATGGGTACACGGTCGACTTTAGCCAAAATACAATATTTTCACCTTTGAAAATCCCACCATTTCATGTAGTCCACCAAAATATTTTTGGCATTGTAAACCGAAGCTCGGTTATTTTCCAATCAATTACTGAAATTAAATAAATTTAAGGATAAATTCCAAAAAATGCAATTCATGCACAATCAGCACTAATTAATGCTCAATTAAATAAACAAGTTGCACCACTGCAATCAGCATAAAATTATGATCATCAGCTATCCCAGTCTAATTTTCGAAAAATAAATAAATAAATAAATAATTACAAAAATATGAAATAAATGCCAATAAATCCAACTTAGGCCCATAATGCCTAATTGAACGCCAAAACGGACCTGAAAAATTTTCAAGTCACTCTAGATAAATACTAGAGCTCTTCTAGGCCTTAATTGCACTATCCACCTAACATGCACCGGTAATTAATTAAATTCACTAATCTAATCTAACTAACCACCTAGTCCTAGCTTAGTCTAAACTAATCAACCCTTAAGCGTCATTAACCTACTAAGCGAGGATTAGTGAGTTAAACTCATTTGTTTAGCGATATGGCGAGTCCATGGCAATGGCAACGCGGAGGCGAGCGACAATCCTCCTAGCGGTGACACCAAGCGAGGCCGGGAAGGGCTCGAAAATGGGCCACAAAGTCTAAAAACCCTTGCTGGTTTTTGCTTCTGTTATGGGCTGAACTTCAGAGAAGAAACCAGCAGCTTCAATGGCGAAAACGGGCTAATCAAAGCTTCGGCGAGTGGGTGGTTGGCAACCAGAGGCTCTCGGGGATCTAGGGGAACTTGTTGTTGGTGGTTGGGATGGGCAAAGGAAGGGTCGGATTGGGAGAAAAATGAAGAAAAATGCAAAACAGTGCAGGAGGGCAGCAGATCGGCGGATCGGCGACCAGCGGCTTGCGACGGCCGAACGGGACGATTGGCGGCTCCGTTTGGGGCAGGATTGGGGTCGTTCGGATGGCTCTCTGTCCTGGTCACGGTGGTGGGTGGAGCGTAAGCTAATTCATCTGAGAATGCAACTTTTAAATCAGATCTTTGACAAAAGGTCAGCTAGAGTAGATCCTGAAACGAGGAGAAAATGGAGGGAAAAAGAGGTCGACGAGTAAGGGGGAAAGGCTAGCTCGATTTTTCTGATTCTCTTGAGCTTTCCAAGAACCTTGGCAATGGAGAAATGAGGACGATAGAGGAAGAAGATAGCTGATGGAGAGGGGGACAAGTTTTGATAGGAGGAGGCCATCACTCGGTCTCACTTATCCTCTTTGGTCCCCTTGACCACTCCCCTCCCCCAGCTGGGTTCTATGGCTGAAAATCAGCCACCCATGCCCTTCTAGAAGTTCATTTGAAGTAGTCCACAAGTCATGGATGGGAGGCATACGAATTTCACAAGTTTTCTCTTCAATTGGACATTAATTCCTCTTTAAATCCATCCAATTTGGCTTCTCAAAATTCAACCAACACCTCATTGATCCAATTGGTATTTTTCCTCACCAATTGATCCCACTTGCATCCCAATTGCAAGATAAAAAAGGTCCCCGACATTTTCTGGACAAAAACGGCCCTACCTCAACTTTTTCCCAAAAAGTCTCAGTTTGTAGAAAAAACTTCAGAGACCGAGTGAACGTTCCTAAAATGACTCGTGACATGACAAAACCTTTAATTTATGAAATCGGATTCAAATTCGCAGTTAATTTCGATCTGGCACGATTTTAGCGTGACCTAGGCAACCCGGTAGCTTTCAAGAATTTTTTTGTGCAAATGACCCGTAATCGATTTTCTTCGAGCCACAATGAACTCCTTCGACACATTGGTGACTCTCGGTGGTCGTGAAAATCTCAATGTTTCAAGTACGAACACAGGGTATCAAAACGACAGAAAAATCAGTCTAGTACCGATCGACAAGAATTTTGCAATTTAGTGGAATCACCCACGTTTAACCACATATCTCAGTCAAACTGACCTATCTCTAATTTCCAATTAATCTTACTGTACCGTAATGATCTCAGTAGATAAACACGGTCGAGGAGTCGATTCCTGATCGAATTCTCAAGTCTATTGTATTAAAATCCCGTAATGGCTAGTTATCTCGTGAGTGACCATCTCAAGGAAAAGCACTATAGTCGCGTTGATGAAAAGCCCAACTTATCCTATCGAAATCAAAACCTGAAAATCAAGATGTCACAGTTACAACTCGAGGAATTGGCACTGTTGAACAGCCTGCATATATTTTCACTAAGCCCTTTATGTCAAAGACAGCACACATATTTATTGAGCAAGCTAGGCGTCTTTGATATATATAAGCCGCCAGCTTGAGGGGAGTGTTGGAGAAAGAATTTGAATTGATCTCTTGATTGATTCCTCAGTCAGATTCCAATCTCGTGATTGATATAGTAGATCATAGATTTGGTGTCACGCCCCGATCCTCGGATGCGTGCCTATCCTTACATGGTTGTTAAAAAGCGATATCCAAGGACGCATCGTCGACCCATTCATTTTTAATACGCATGCGCAAGCAATTAAATAATCCCTAGACAATAAAATAATGGGATAGAAAAGTCTTGTCAACTTTTTCAAACCAAAACAAGCCTTTTATAAACAAACAGGTGTATATACAATGCCAGGCTATTTACAAAAATATCGACTTAACAGAAAGGGAACTGTCCTATGACCCTCTAGTTAGACATGTTCACCGATTCTTCGATCTCCACCTTCCCAGACATTGAGGCTTCCGGTCCTCCACTAACTTCCTCTAAGGACCTGAAAATGGTTATACAATAACCAGTGAGACAATGTATCAGCACGTTCTACTCCCTAAGACCCGATTAGAAGGCCAATACACCATAAGGGCTGCCTATGCACAACATGGGTCAGAGGACTTACCTTGACCTCAGATTCCACCTGCAATTTAACACAATTTTAATAGGCATCCAATCATTTACCACAGATCAAACATCGATCAATTGACCTAGTCGATTACATGTCAATCAGACCATTCCCCGGTATTTCATTCAATACTATCTATGAATCCGATCAACATCTAGGATTCCTCAATCAAAGTGAAATATAGATAGTACTATCCTATCTCAAGATGACACATAGAGCCATCGAGCGGGTATGCATAACGTTCTATCTCCGAGACGACATATAGAGTCATCGAGCCATTATAACATACCTGTGCATAACGTTCTATCTCCAAGATGACGTATTGAGTCATCGAGCTGTTATCACACACCGTTGGGTCATACCGTCCTATCTCCAAGATGACATATAGAGTCACCGAGCCAGTATAGAAACAATTCTTTCCCAAGATGACATGAAAGTCATCGAGCTGTTAAATCATACCGTCCTATCTCCAAGATGACATATAAAGTCACCGAGCCGGTATACAAACAATTCTTTCTCAAGATGACATGAAAGTCATCGAGCCATTAAATCATACCGTCCTATCTCCAAGATAACATATAGAGTCACCGAGCCGGTATATAAACAATTATTTCTCAAGATAACATGAAAGTCATCGAGCTATAATAGTATAACGTCCATTCTCCAGATGACATACGAATCATCGAGCCGTTATAGTATTTTTGTTCCGAAGACACAATCAATTTTACCTTTTTTATCTTACTTGATAAATGTACACATGTGTGGGTACACGGCCGGCATTAGCCAAAATACAAGATTTTCACTTTTGAACCTCCCACTATTTTCAGCAGTCACAAAATAGATTTTTGACGTTGTAGATTGATGCCCAGTAATTATCCACTTAATCACCAAAATTTATTAATTTAGGAATTAAATCCTAAAATCACAATTAAATCAATTCAGCACAAATTAATGCTCAAATAAATAAACAAACTGCACCACGATAACCAGCATAAAATTCCGGTCACCGACTATCCTGGTCTAATTTCTGGAAAATAATTAATTACAAAAATTAATTATTAAATAGCAATAAATCCAACTTAGGCTCGTAATGCCTAATTGGACGCCGAAACGGACCGGGAAATATTCCAAGGTTCGTTCAATAAATACTAGAACCTATTTACTCACTAATTGCTACAACTAACCACCTAACATGCATCGGCAATTCACTAATTTAATTACTCTAATCTAATATATCCACCTAATCACACTTAATTAAATCTAATCAACCCCTAAGTATCATTAGTCTACTAAGCAAGGATTAGTGAGTTAAACTCACTTATTTAACAAGCGGGTTAGTGCAAAACGACGGGAACGTCGCGGGGCTCGACTTTCTCCAAGGTGGGCCTAGCAACCGAGGCTTGGAACCACCTCAAAACGGGCCTAACAGCCTCTTACAAACCCACTCTGGTTGCTCTTTGTTCTTGGCTGGAAACGACGGAACCAGGGTTGGTTGAGGCGAGCAAGGGTCGGTGGGGCTATAGCAAGGTTGAGCGGCCAACAGTAGGGCCTCACGGTGGCTCCGGCAAGTCCTACAGCCCCACAAGGTGGCTGGACAGCCTCCTGGAACAGTGAGCTGGGCGGAACGGAGAGGTGAGGGTGTAGGGATCGCGCGAGGCAGCGACAGCACGAGCGTGGGGCAGGAGCGGCGAATGGCAATCGGACGGCTTCGGCTGGTCTCTAAGGCTCCTCCGCTAGACGCCAAACAGCAACGAGAGAGAGGGATGAAGGAGTGTCGGCAGCCTTGAGGAAGAGAAAGGGGGCAAGGGCTCCACCAAAGGCCATTTCTTCCCATTTCTTCTCCTCCATGGTCTCCTTGACCATCCACCACCACTAGCTGCTCCTTGGCTCTCATTCAACCACCAAGGCTCATCCTTGGACTCTTGAAATGGTCCAAAAGGCTAGGCAATGGGAGGCATACGAATTTGCTTGCCATTTCTTCCAATTGGACTTGATCTCACTCACAATTTAATCCAATTTGGCCCTTACAAATTCAATTGACACTTTCATTATCAAATTGATATTTTTCCTCACCAATTGATCCCACTTGCTTCCCAATTGCGTGATCAAAAACGATCACTAGCATTTTTTGAGCAAAAACGGCTCTAGGACGACTTTTTCCCAAAAAGTCTTGGGTTGCAGAAAAATCTTCTGAGACTAAGTCGACACTCCTAGAATTTATTGTAACATGACAGAATCTTCAATTTCTGAAATTGGACTCAAATTCACAGTTAATTTCCACTTGACGCGTTTTTAGCATGACCTAGGCTACCAGGTAACTTTTAGAAATTTTTCAATGCAAATGACCCGTGGTTGATTTTCTTCGAGCCACAATGAACCCACTCGACACATTGGCGACTCTCGGTTGTCGTGAAAATCTCGATGATTCAAATACGGACACAGGGTACCAACATAATATGAAAATCAGTCTAGTGCCGGTCGACGAGAATTTTCTAATTCAGTGGTGTCACCCACGATTAGCCACACATCTCCATCTAATTGACCTATCTCTGATCTCAAATCAATTTATATATGTGCCATACTGGCATCTAAAGATGGACACAGTCGAATAGCCTATTCCTGGTTGAATTCTCAAGTCTATTGCCTTAAAATTCCTTAATGGTTTCCCTAAATAGTCTAGTTATCTCGAGAGTAATTAGCTATGAGAACAACCCTATAGGCGCGTCAATGAAATGTCCGATTTATTTAGTAGAAAACAGGATTGAAAATCCGGGATGTCACATTTGGAATATTTTAGCGATATGATATTCTCTTCTGATTCTTCTGATTTCATTTCTTGTAATATAAAATACAAACGCATACTTGTATATTGAACATGACAAGAAATACATAATAGCTTTCTCTCCATTGTTCTTCATTTCCTTTCAAGACAGGGCAGTAACTGATCAGAAACAACATCGAAGGGACTCGGAAATGGCCGGCCAGAGAGATGCGTCAGAATAAACTTGTAGATTAGCAAAAAAAATAGCATATCGGTTGTGAGGACAAATTTTCACGCTGACAAGTGCAATAAAAGTGAAAACGCGTGGAATAAGGTCGCTATTCTCAAGCCATGTCCATGTGATGGACACATGAAACTTCCCCTCAACTCCCTGTGAAGTCCCCATGTAAACACAAGGAAACTAAAAAAGCAGAAGGACAAACTCACGTGACTTTATGTCTTTCATGTTTTTCCATAACTTAGTTTTTTTCTCTGAAACTTCAACTCAATTGCGAGTTGATGCATGAAGCGTACATAAAAGATAAAGAGAGGAAAGAGACGTGAAGAGGACAAGACTTTTGCATTAAGGTCGAAACCTTTTGAGGCTTCTTTGATGCATGGATATTAAGTTGAAAATGAGAGGAAATTGTGGGGGCAAGTAAATAGAATGAATGTGTCATCAAAGAGTCTTGAATGTGGATGATCAATTTGTGAGGACCTTGGTGCAAGCAGTGAACGGACAATAGGACAAAATGTTAACAAGAAATCTGAATAAAATTACAAGCGGAAAGTGGATTTCTACAATGCTTGGAGAAAAGACATCTTCAAAATTTGATTTGAATTCAAATTGGTATTTTACAGCTGGTTCAAAGCTTCGAAATATATGGAAAGAAGGTAGCTTAGAGAAAATAAATTATTCTGAATTTCAAGAAGTGTCCGGCGAGAAGATGTAAATTGCATTGAAAGGAAATGCACCTACACGTCCACATTATGCAAAATGACATCTTCATTGACCCATGCTTCATGCGTGTTTCATCATCATCTTGAAGGCTTGAAGTAGCCACAGGCCCATAATCATAAATCCCAACTTCCCTTAAAGAACTTCGTCTACCATGGCCATCGAGGAATTTTTAGTGATACATATCCAAAGTAAAATCCTCATTGCCACAAAATGCCAAATGTCATCCAAGTTGGATCAATATTGATATAGTGTGTCAAAGTTCATTTGACCCAGCTTGGTCGAATACACACGTAACACAGTTAAGTTGGACACTCATTGATAGTCGAGCATAACACAATGTAGCAACACATCAAAGCGCAAATAGAGAAAAGTGTCATTATTTGGAGGGTTAAACTGAATTTACGATGAATGATGAAATACTCATAAGCCCAAGCAATGATCTAACTCCAAATAAAGAAACAAGAGAAAGGAGGAGATAAACTCTTACTCCACCAACTATGGGTTATGAGGTTTACCCCACCAACTAAGTTTGGGTGAAGAAAAGAAAAGAATAAAATGGAATCTAATTATATCTTTATGACTATTTAGTCCATTCAATTATTGATATATTAAATAGATAAACACTGTTAGAGAAAACTCCTTATTGTTTTGAAGCTGACAAAACCTTTCCAAAAAGTCTAGTCTGAAGGGTTGCAGACTCAAGTGTTATAGTCTAAAGATCTCAAGACTCTTCTGTCAAAGTCTGAAAACTGTTAGACTTTAAGCTCAAATTCTGACCTCACTGACAAATTCCAGACCAATGAGAGAAGACTTATTCGAATGGGAGTTTATCTTCAAGGATTTAGTTCGTATGGTTTATGGAAGATATCACGGCTGGAGATAGCACCTTGTGATCAATTATTCGTATTGGAATCAGTTCGGATAATCATATCTCTTGAAGGGCAAAGTATACTTGGAAGGTTCTACTTATGAAAACCAAAATCCTAGTTGTATGGGCGAGCAGGATTTGTGGGCTTCATCACATTCCTTAAATGACTCGAGATTTCCTTGATTGATTATGTCCAACAGGTAGATTGGAGAAACTCCTTTGGAAAGTGCCAATGGTTATGGAGGCATGGAGGAGTATATAAAGAAGACTCTCAAGTTGTTCGAGTGTATGCGTGAAAGAAAAATTTCAAAGTCTAAAGCTCTTAGTTCTTTGCTATTTCAATTGTTGAGATCATATTGTACTCAAAGGAGAGAACAAACATTTGTGAGACTTTGAAAGAGTGTAGTAGAGTTTCTACACTGTGAAGTCAAAGACGTGAGACTGTAAAAACTCTTTTGATTTATAGTGAAATCCAGCCGGTGAGCTATCAGTGCGGGAGAGTGGACGTAGGCTTGATCTAAGCTGAACCACTATAAAGCTTGTGTTTCTATTCTCTTTCCCTGAACTTCTTATTTTAATTCGTAGCTTTATTTAATTGCTTATAGTCATTTACATCTTTAGTCTATTATCTTCTAAAGACGATTTGATTTACTAAGTCTTGTGAAAATTTCTATTAACACCTATTCACCCCCCCCTCTAGGTGTTATTACTAGCCCTTTCAATTGGTATCAGAGCCTGTGTGCTTATTTATTGAAGTGTTTTTACTTCTTAAGCTAAAGATCTATGGCTAGTATCTTGGCTCCAGGATTGGTTGAAGACCAAAGCAACACCAGACCTCCCTACTTTGATGGGAAGGAGTATCATGTTTGGAAAAAATAAGATGAAGGCATTTCTGAGATCGAAAGATCCACTGGAACGGGATGTAGTAGAAAAAGGGATCATTCCCAAAACTGCATCAACTTCAGAAAGAGGAAAGGAAATCACAGATGCTGGCGGAATGACACAAGAAGAAATAACCAAGAGGCAAGCTCCTGATGCAAAAGCCATCTACTCCTTATACTGTGCTTTATCTCCTACTGAGTATAATAGAATTTCATCTTGTCAAACATCGAAAGAAGTCTGGGATAGGTTGCATGTCACCTATGAAGGAACTGATCGAGTTAAAGAAACAAAAATTAACATACTACTCGGACAGTATGAAGCCTTCAAGATAAAGCCAGGAGAATCCATTACTGACATGTTTAGTCGTTTCACAGAAATTGTAAACGGTCTAGCATATCAAGGACAGCCAATCTCAGGACCGATGAAGGTCAATAAATTGCTACGAGGATTCTCCAAAGACCGGAATCACGTGAAGACCTCTATAAGAGAAACCCAAAGGATCATGCCTCTTTTTGTAGACGAATTGGTTGGCACACTTCAATCATATGAAGCAAAGCAAATCAATGAGGAAGAAGATCCCAAAGGTAAGAAGTCAATTACTTTAAAATCTAACAATGATTTTAATAATACAGACTTAGAAGATGACTTGGACGATGAAGAACTGGCACTCATGATAAAAAAGTTCATAAAGCTAAACATGAAAGAAATAAGGTTTAACTGGAATAAACAGAACACTTGAAGATTTCAGAAGAATTCAACTGAAGACAAAGGGACCAACAAAGATGTAATTTGCTTCAAATGCAAGAAAAAGGGCAACATCAGACCCAACTGCCCTCTGTTGAAGAAAAAGAAAGCAAAAATAGAGAAATTCAAAAAGGCTCTCAAAGCAGAGATATAGAGTGATACTGAATGCGAAGAAAGCAATGATGAATATGCCAATATATGTCTAATGGCAAATTTAGAATCAAACTCAGACTCTGAAACAGATCTAGACTCAGACTCAGATGAGGAAGTTGAGGTTAGTAATTTAAAGATTCCCGCTAAAGTCTTAAAGTATATAGATGAACTCTGTCTTAGTCTCAAGACATCTCTTAAAATGATTTCCGAGCTGAAAAGGGAGAATTCTAAACTGAAACAATAAGAAATTTCTTGGAAGGAAAAGTTTGAAAATCTAGACAAAAGTTTTGTTGATTTAAAAGAAAATGCAGATTCTCTTTCGAAGGAAAATATCTTTTTGAAAGAGGACATTTCAAATATCACAAAAAGGTTTTCTAAAGGATCTGAGAAGTTGGAAAAGATTATCTTAGCACAAAGACCTTATTTCAACAAATCTGGTTTAGGAATGACACCAGAAACCATTCCTTTAATTGATTTTCCAAAAGTAAAGAAAAGAATCAAACAAAGACCTACAAAAACATTTTACATAAAGCATTTTCAAAAAGTTTTTGTAAAACCTATTGGTCGAAGTGCTCTCAAATGTTCAAAGTATAACAGCTCTGAACATTTTGAAAAGGATTGTCCCAAAGTTTGGAGACTTGTTAAGAGGGATTGGGCAAAGATTGTATTTCGTACTAACTCCCCTGGAACCAAGAAAGTATGGATACCAAAGAAAACTTGAGTTCTTTTTGTGATTGCAGGTCAGTATCAAGAAGAAGATCAAATGGTATGTGGATAGTGGCTGCTCAAGACACATGACAGGAGATTTAAGTTGTTTTATAAAGTTTGTTCAAGTAAATGGTGGAAAAGTTTCATTTGGAGGAAATAGTAAAGGAAGAATTGTTGGATGTGAAATTGTAAAGATTAGAAGTCTCACAATCAACAATGTCTCCTTGGTGGAAGGTTTGAATTACAATTTACTCAGCATAAGTCAACTATGCGACACTGGTTTCAAAATTAATTTCCAAAAAGGTACTTGTTCGAGAATTAGTAAAGATCTCTCTCAATCTTTCACTGGACGAAGACATGGGAATATTTATCTTCTGGATATAAAACCAAAAAGCTCACAGTGTCTAATATCGATTCAAGATGAAGCAAACCTTTGGCATAGAAAGCTTGGCCATGTTAACATGAAGCAGATTGCCAAGATCTCATCCAAGAAGCTTGTTCATGCACTGCCCAACCTGACTTATCAAAAATATGAATTATGCACACCATGTGTATTAGGAAAATAGGTTAGAAGCTCTTTTAAACCTATAAATCAAGTTTCTAATAATCGAGTTTTGTAGCTTTTGCATATAGATCTCTTTGGACCAATCAAAACTAGCATTGGTGGAAAGAGATACTGCCTAGTAATCGTGGATAATTATTCTCGATTTACTTGGGGTTTATTTCCTGGCAAGTAAGTCTGAAACTTTTTCTTACTTTTCAAAATTTGCCAAGAAATTCCAAAATGAGAAAGGTTATGTCATTTCAAGCATATGGATAGACCATGGAGGTGAGTTTGAAAATCAAGACTTTACTAAATTTTGTGATGAATCTGGTTTCCAGCATGTTTTCTCTTCTCCATATACTCTAGAACAAAATGGAGTTGTGGAAAGAAATAGTAGATCTTTGCAAGAGATGGCAATAACCCTTTTAATTGAAAGCAATATCTACTCTCGATTTTGGGCTGAAGTAGTTTTTACAGCTTGCTATATTATTAACAGAGTGTTTTTAAGATCCATTTTAAAGAAAACTCCTTATGAAGTATTTAAAGGGAAGAAGCCAATTGTTTCTTATTTTCATGTGTTCGGTTGTAAGTGTTTTGTTTTGAAAAATGCAAATGATCGAACTGGTAAGTTTGAAGAAAAATTAGATGAAAGAATTTTCCTTGGCTACTCAACCTCAAGCAAAGCTTACAGAGTATTCAACAAAAAGACTCAGTCTGTGGAAGAATCTATGAATGTCAAGTTTCAAGATTTTATGCAAACTCAAGTGGACCAGACTCAACTTGAAGAGTCTGAACCGGCTCTAGACATCATAAAGTCTACTTCCCCCGAAGTGATTCAAACTTCTGAAGTTCAACAACAGGAAGAACCAAAAGAGTCAACTGAAGCAGAAAATTAGCAAACTTTCAGACCTACCAGCAACTGGAAGCATAAGTTGAGTCATTCCGAAGAACTCATCATTGGCAACATTGATGAAGGGATTCGCACCAGATCCAAACGACGAGAAAAGTCTAGTGTTTTGGCACTTGTTTCTAAAATTGAACCTAAGAGTATAAAAGAAGCCTTAGCTAATGAAAGCTGGATTGAAGCCATGCAAGAAGAGCTCAGATGGTTCAGCATCAACGATGTTTGGGAATTAATTTCTAAACCCAAAGGTAAGTCCATTAATGGAACTAAATGGGTTTTCATGAACAAGGCGGATGAGAAATGAAGAGTGGTCAGGAACAAAGCAAGACTCGTGGCCAAAGGATATACACAAAAAGAAGGGATAGACTATGACGAGACCTATGCACTAGTAGAGAGGTTAGAAGCAATTAGATTATTTCTTGCTTTTACTTGCTATAAAAATTTCAGGTTATTCCAAATGGACGTCAAAAGTGCATTCTTAAATGGATTTATCCAAGAAGAAGTTTATATGGAACAACCACCTGGATTTGAAGATCCAAAAAGACCAGACTCAATTTTCAGACTGAAAAAGGCTCTATATGAATTAAAGCAAGCGCCTCGAGCTTGCTATGACAGGTTAAGTAAATTTCTAATTCAAAATGGTTTTGTTAAAGGAAAGGTGGATACTACATTGTTTATTAAAAAGGAAGGTAAAGATTTTATACTTGTTCAAATTTATGTTGATGACATTATCTTCGAATCATCTAATGAAAATTTGTGCAAGAAATTTTCTAAGTCTATGCCATATGAATTTGAGATGAGCATGATGGGTGAATTATCTTTCTTTCTTGGACTACAAGTGAAACAATCAAAGGAAGGAATTTTCATTCATCAAGAAAAATATGCAAAAGACCTCATCAAGAAATTTGGATTGGAGAATTGCAAAAAAGATTGATATACCAATGTCAAGTTCTTCGAAGCTAGACAAAGATGAAGGAGGAAAGAAAGTTGACCAGAAGCTCCATAGGAGTATTATTGGTTCACTTCTTTATCTTACTGCTTCTAGACTTGACATTTTGTTTAGTGTTTACATTTGTGTTAGATTTCAATCAGATCCCAAAGAATCTCATCTAAGCGCCGCAAAACGCATCATCAAATATGTTGCAACTAATTCAAAGTTAGGTCTATGGTATTCAAAAGAGGGAGACTTTACTCTCCTTGGATATTAAAATGCAGATTTTGCAGGTTGTAAAGTCGATAGAAAGAGTACTTCTGGTATTTGTTAATTGCGGGGCAACAAGACAGTATCTTGGTTCTCAAGAAAACGGAGTAATATAGCTCTTTCAACAGCAGAAGCGGAGTATATGGCTCTTGGAAGCTGTTGTTCTCAAATCTTATGGATAAAGCAATAGTTGAGAGACTTTGGAATCGAAGACTCATGCACCGAGATCAAATGCGACAACACCAGTGCAATCAATCTCACAAAGAATCCAATTCTTCATTCAAGAACAAAGCATATAGAAATTCAACATCATTTCATTAGAGATAATGTTCAGAATGGAGAAGTTTTGATATAGTTCATTGACTCAAAGAATTAGTTAGCAGACATATTTACAAAGCCACTGGCGAAAAGTCTATTTGAGTCTATTCGTACCAGACTGAACATTGTATCTATCGGTTAAAGTCTAAAGATGATCAAACTCAGAACAACCAAAATGGAAGACTGTAAGTTAATCCTGTGTTAGTATTTTAATTTCTAGGTAAAAATTTGAAAAAGTACATTTACTTTTTGAATTGTTACTTAATTTATTTTTAGCAAATATCTCTTTAATTTTGAATTAATGGCAGTTATTCATTTTCAAAAAGGCGGTTATTTTCAAAAAGGCAGTTTTTACTTTTTCTTTAATGACTATCCGTATACCCTGTTTCGTCTGCTTTATAGACTATAGATTTTCTTCTTCTTCATTTTCACACAAAACCTTGAATACGTAACTCCATTTTCTCTCACTTTGTCTCTAGTTTATTTCAAAAAAGATCTCTTTTTACAAATGAGTTCGAGAAATCCCTCAAAGAAAGTGACAATGTCTTCTCAAAGAAAGTCTTCTAGAATTGCGAGCAGGGGACCACAGCATATGCATGAGGGTCCTATGCACTTTGATCTAATCGAGAAAGAAGAATCTCCACTACAGCAATAGCAAAGTCAACAACAACATTCTCAACTGCGTCAGTCTTCTCAACATAGAACACAAGATCCTCCATAGCAACAACCGGAAGAAGAAACTGTGGAAGATGTTGAGCCAGTAAGAACTCAAAACCCCCAATTTTTGTTTAGACTCTACTCAAACTTAAAGATGGGTGGTTCTACAATGACTTTGATCGATGAGTTTCTGAAGTCAAATGGTTACAATAATGAAACTTTCTTCTTAAAAACCATGGAGAGGTTAGGCATTGCGCCTACTGGTACGGCAGCAACAGCTTTTGCGAATTTTCCAAGTGATCCACGGTACGGAACTTTTAATCAACTTGAAGGTAAGGACGATGATGAGAGGTTGTATACACATTTTCAGCCTAGGATGGGCGTAGCTGCAAATGTTCATGGTGAAAGGATGGATCTTTTTCGTTCTAAGGACCATAAGAGAACTTATTCTAAACTGCTAAAGCGAGGGGTGATGAACCCTAAAAGTGTTGATTTTGATTTTCTTGATTCGTTGAAAGTGAAACTAAGGGAGAAGTTTGCACTCCTTCAACTTGAAAGTTTTTGTTCGGAGACGACTGTTGCTCATCCAGAACTTATAGCTTATTTCTATTCAAATCTATCCTTTTTAGATACGAATGGATTTTCCTTCAGTGTTAGAGATAAGGATTTTGTGGTCGATGTGGAAACTCTGGCTGATGTGATTGGGGTGGAAAGATGAAGTTTTCAACCAATCAGTGTATCTACTACTCACGCTACTTTGGAGCTTGTTCGAGATAGGATTGCTGAAGGCAGAATTTCTTACTCCAAAATGAATTCATCCAATATCTCGCTTCACAAGATTGTGATTAATTGTCTCAAACCCAAATCTACATCAAAGACTAATGTCTCAAATTTTGAAGCGAAGCTGATGTATGCGATCAACATCGAATTCAAGTTCTCTCTGCCTCACACCATTCTTATGCACATGTATAGGACAGTGGTGAAGGACAAGGGACAACTCCCTTATTCTGCTCTTGTTACTAGATTATTCAGACATTTCAACATTCAGTCTCCCAAGATTTTGTGTGTTCAAACCATTGCTCCAATGGTAGTGGGATTGAAAATGGTTTCAAAGATGCGTCTGAAGGAGCTGAACAAGGTTTTGGAGAGCATTAAGGTGAAGTCCCCTGACAAGGCTAGACAAGTCTCTGCAGCAGAAAAAAGGAAAGGCAAAGAACCCATGACTGAACCAATTAAGAAGAGGAGAGCACTCATCTTGCAGGATGAAGAAGATGAGGATAACATCACTCTCTCCACTTTTGCCTTAAAGAATTTGCAGAGTTTTTCAGAGATAGAGGATCAAGAGAACTGAGAAAGAGAAAAGACAGACCTGAGAGATATGATGAGGACAGAGGAAGAGGAAGGAAGAACATAGGAAGAAGAAAGAGGAAGAGAACAAGAAGAAAAAGAGGGTCATCATGATTCTCATGTAGAAGAAGAAGGACAACATCACATTGATGCTGCAGAAGAGCAAGAACATGAAGAAGAATACTTTTCTCCACCTGAAGGCACAAAAAATGGGGGGGGGGGGGGGGGGTACTAATAAAAGAGGTACTTCTTCACTTGCTTTCATTAGTGATGATGTTAGTCGTTCTCCTGCCGATCCAGAGGATGTGTATGCCTCACAATTTCCTGAAGATGGTAATGAGACTTCATCTCCAAGTCAAGATGTTCATGCTGAGGTTCCATCATCTGTTAACACTCCTCAACTACACGTGCTAAAGCGAGTACTCAAACTGACAATACAGCAGACTTTAGGAGACTGCTCGAGCTTCTTGTGGAGATCAAAGCTCAGCTTTATGGATTGGAGTGTGAATTTTAGAACATGCAATCAGCTCATCAAGCCACTTCAATTTCTTTGCACGATCAAGTACAAGCCCTTAAGCTTCAAGTTCAGGCTACTGCAAAGGGTGAAGATATTCAGCAACTAAAGGAGGACCTGAGGAAGCTGGAGGAGACCGTCAAATCTATTGGGGATTTCTAGATCGTTCGCATCCCCAAACAGCCATGATTTTGTCCAAACTTCTTTTTAGTTTTCTCCATCTTTTTGCTATTGACAAAAAGGGGGAGAAAGTGCATATCTGATCTTTAGATGATTTGATCTTTTGATGACTTTTTGCTTAATTTGATTTGGTTTGATTTTGGTTTGATTTTGATGTTTATAGACTGACTAGTGATTTTATTTGGTTTGAATATTTTGGTTTGCAGCAACTATGTCCGTGATTTTAATTATGGATGGATAGTTATTATGCAGAACTAGTGTGTTGCTAATGTGTTTTCTGTGGTTGCAGAATCAATATTATCCAAACTCTAATTAATTTATCTTTATAAGATATCACGTTGTGTTTAAGTGTTGCAGGTTAAAATTTTACAAATCTGCAGGAAAATTTTGTCACCATAAAAAAGGGAGAGATTGTTAGAGAAAACTCCTTATTGTTTTGAAGCTGACAAAACCTTTCCAAAAAGTCTAGTCTGAAGGATTGCAGACTCAAGTGTTATAGTCTGAAGATCTTAAGACTCTTTTATCAAAGTCTGAAGACTGTTAGACTTTAAGCTCAAAGTCTGACCTCACTGATAGAATCCAAACCGACGAGAGAAGACTTATCCAGATGAGAGTTTATCTTCAAGGATTTAGTTCGTACGGTTTGTGGAAGATATCACGGTCGGAGATAGCACCTTGTGATTAATTATTCTTATTAGAATCAATTCGGATAATCAGATCTCTTGAAGGGCGAAGTATACTTGGAAGGTTCTACTTATGGAAATCAAAATCCTAGTTGTATGGGCGAGCATGATTGGTGGGCTATCATCACATTCCTTAAATGACTCGAGATTTCCTTGATTAATTCTGTCCAATAGATAGATCGGAGGAACTCCTTTGGAAAGTGCCAACGATTATGGAGGCATGGAGGAGTATATAAGGAAAACTCTCAAGTTGTTCGAGTGTGTGCGTGAAAGAAAAATTCCAAAGGCTGAAGCTCTTAGTTCTTTGCTATTTCAATCGTTGAGATCATATTGTACTCAAAAGAGAGAACAGACATTTGTGAGACTTTGAAAGAGTGTAGTAGAGTTTTTACACAGTGAAGTCGAAGACGTGAGACTGTAAAAACTATTTTGATTCATAGTGAAATCCAGCCAGTGGGCTGTCAGTGCATGAGAGTGGACGTAGGCTTGATCTAAGCCGAACCACTATAAACCTTGAGTTTCTATCCTCTTTCCCCGAACTTCTTACTTTAATTCATACTTTATTTAACTGCTTATAGTCGTTTACATCTTCAGTCTATCATCTTCTAAAGACGATTTGATTTACTAAGTCTTGCAAAAATTTCTATTAACACCTATTCACCCCCGTCCAGGTGTTATTACTAGCCCTTTCAAATACAAGCGGTGTTAGCTAGTCCAAGATTCAATATTAACAACTCTCTCTCCCTCCCTCCCTCCCTCCCTCCCCAAATCTCGACACCATCCATGTACCGTCAATTGGGCCATCACTACAACCGATACTCATCAAATAAAACACATGGAAAAGCCATGAGAATTTGTAGATAAAATTCACCATTCATAGAAGTCTATAACTTCATAAAACTGATAAATTGTTCTTTTTTGAAAACTGATATTCATCAAATAATTTTTATTTATTTTTTATGTGCCGGCAATATCTTGAGATTAATCAAATATATAGTTAGTTCATAAGCTAGATGACCAAATCAGTCTGTTTGATCTACACTTTTTCTTTTTTGGTCGAACTATGATCTACATTGAATAATTGTTAATATTTGTCTTTTTGTTGTTTCTACTTTTCCTTTTATCTAAATTGTTGAAAAATATTTATTTTGCTATTTAAATTTGTTTTTAGGTTTTTGACAACCAAACAGGATGCTAACATAGGCTTCAACAACAACTTAGACAATGACTTCAACATACTCATTAAATTTTTACAACCATCATATCAATTACAGAGAAATTATAGTTACTTGAAGATAAATTGAAGAGATAAGTGCACTAGAAGTCTTAAACTTGTTATGAAAATGTAATTGAGTCTTCAATTTAAAAAAAAATGTAATCAAGTCTTAGAACTTGTTGTGAAAGTGTAATTGAATCAAAAAACTTTAAAAAAATGCTATCAAATTCTAAAACTCATTGCGAAAGTTCAATCGAGTAATAAAACTTTCAAAAAGAGTAATCAATGAGAAGATTTAATTTGACTAATTTGATAAATTTTAGAATTTAATTACACTTTTTAAAAATGTTAGGACTTTTAATACTTATTCCTAAATTAAATATGAGATATTTTCAAACGTAGGAGGAAAAAATACGTCCTTTTTAGATTATATTAATAGCTGGAAAAAGTCGTGAAATTTTACTCTCTCTCTTCCAACTTCCAACCTACTCTAGTTGCAACCTCAACAAGAGCAGCTTTCCCACGCTTCACCTCATCGAAGCCATACTTCTCCTCATGCTTAGACGAGGCATTTCCATAAGATTCAGTTTTGAGCTTGACATCCTCCATCTTCACATCGAAGAAAAGGAGGAGGATCTCTTTCTTCCCATTCAACTTGAAAGTGCAATTTGATAATGCTAGTATGAACACCTAGAGGGGGTGAATAGGTGTTAAAGAAGTTTTTGCAAGACTTAACAACTTAATTCGACTTTTATGAAAACAGTAGACTAAAGATGTAAAAGACTGTAAACAGTTATATAAGACTGCGAATTAAAGTAAAGAGTTTAGGGAAAGAGAATTGAAACACAAGGTTTATAGTGGTTCGGCTTAGACCAAGCCTACGTCCACTCTCCCGCACTAACAGCCCACTAGCCGGATTCCACTAAGAACCAAAAGAGATTTCACAGTCTCACGTCCTTGATTCCACAATATAGAGACTCTACTACACTTTATCAATGTCTCACAAGTATTTAATCTCTCTTTTGAGTACAACTTAAACTCAGCGAGTGAATCAGCAAAGAACTAGGAGATTCAGACTTTGGAATTTTTCTTTCACGCACACACTCGAATAACTTGAGTGTCCTCCTTATATACTCCCCCATGCAATTATAACCGTTGGCACCTTCCAAATGAGTTCTTCCAATCTACCCGTTGGATCGAACCAATTATGAAGATCTTGAGTTATTTAAGGAATGTGATGATAGCTCACCAATTCTGCTCACCCATACCATCAAGATCTAGGTTTTCATAAATAGAACCTTCCAAGTATACTTCGCCAATTAACATATCTAATTATTCAAATTGATTTCAATAAGAATAATTGATCACAAGATGCTATCTCCAGCCGTGAGATCTTCTTCAACCGTACGAACTAAATCCATAAAGATATTCTTGCATCTGGATAAGTCTTCTTCATCGGATAAATATTTTCTTCGTCAATCTGGAAATTATTAGTGAGGGTAGACTTCAAATCTTGAGTCTGGAGGTCTTCAGACTTTGACGATAGAGTCTACAAGTCTTCAGACTAGATTGATGAAAACGTTTTGTCAACTTCAAAACAGATAAGGAAGTTTTCTCCAACAATCTCCCCATTTTTTATGGTGACAAAACTTTCCTGCAGATTTGAACACTTTGACCTACAAAACAACACTTAAGTAAACCAAGATTTCTTATAAAAGATAGGTAGAGATTATGATAAAGATAGTAGCGATTGAGATTAGGATAAGGATAGTAGCAATTCTGCAACCACAGAAAACGTGTTAGTCTTGTAAAAGCAACTATCTTTACCATAATCAATAACATAGCTTAAGTTACTTGCAAGCATCATCAGTCCAAACCAGTTCACGCCACAACCAAACAAAAGATAAGTCCAAAAATCCAAAAACAAAATCAAATCTGCATCAAATTCCCCCCTTTTTTGTCAACAACAAAAAGTGGAGAGCAAATAAAAGAGTTGGTTGAAAATAGGGTTAGAATCATGGCTGTTTTGGAAGGCGAACAAGCTCGAACTCTCCCATAGAATTCATTGTCTTCTCAGCCTTACAAAACTCTACTTCAGTGACTGAAAATCTTCAACCTGCACAAATGACTGCACTTGATTCTTCGGGGCGTTTAACTAATCTTGCAAAGACACTGAAGTGGCCATGAAAGCATTCTTGAGATCCTGCATCTCATACCCCATAGCATAATACTGCTTCCTTACATCCAATAAAATCTCTAGCAGTCTCAAAAAGTTTGCTATAGGTTTTGTTGCAGCACTAGGACCAACCAAGTCAATTCCAGGGATTTTGAGAATGGGTGGAACTTCAGCAGATTATCCACCATGACTATGAGTGGAAGCTTCTAGATAATAAGAGGCATACACATCCTCTGGATCTGATGCAGAACGACTTACATCACTAGTAAATATAGGTGAAGAAATACCTTTCGGTCCAACAGCTCCCCCTGTTTGGTTGCCTTCGGGTGGAGTAGGTAAGATTTCTTCTTGATCAACTTTAGCTTCAGAGTGATGCGTGTCAGCAGTTCCAGTTTCTGCCATCTCAGAATTACTGGATAGGGAGACAGCCAAAGTTGGCTCAAAAGAGTCTTCTTGACCCTAATCTTTTTCTCTTTCTTGTCCTCTTTCTTCTCTTCTTTCCTCTTCTCTTCTTTCTTCCTCTATTCTCCTTTGTTCTTCATCTTCCTTCTCTATCTCTTCTCTCTCTATTTCTCCTTCTTCTGGCTCTTCTCAAGTCTCTTGAAAGGTAACAAAACTCTTCAAATTTCTTAAGGCTGGAAGAGTAATTTCATCATCATCCTCTTCATCCTGCAAGATAAGAATTCTTTTCTTCTTTACTGGAGCAGCCATGGGCTCCTTGCCTTTCCTCTTCGCTGCAGCAGAGTCTTGTTTTGCTTTGACGGGAGACTTCTCCTTCATACGCTCCAACACCTTGTTCAGCTCTTTCAAATGTCTAGTTGAGTCGGTGGAGAAGACTGACATTGCTGAGAAGGTTGTTGCTAACTCGGACGCAGTGATGGAGAAGAATCTTCTTCCTCGGTCAAGTCGAAATGCGTAGGACCCTCGGGCATATGTCATGGTCCCTTGCTTGCAATCCTTGAAAACTTTCTTGAAGACATTGTCGCTTCAAGGGAGAAATTCACAAACTTGCTCGAAAAAGGTGAAAACTTTTGGACAAATCAAGAGTGAAAGTGAAAGCAAGTGGGAATTTTGTATTCTAGGGTTTCAGTGTTAAAACAAAGAAGACGAATCTCGGTAGTAAATCAAGCGAGTGAAGCGAGGTAAAGGAAATGACATAAAAGGAAAAATAAAAATACCTTTTCGAAAAAAAAATAACTTTTTGAAAATAACTGTCTTTTCAAAATTGATAACTACCTTTTTGAAAAAGAAAAACTTGGAAAGATAATTTCAATCAATTAGCAATTAATAAGTAACCGTACCTTTTTTAAAATACTGGAATAGAAATAACTTACAGTCGTAACTCTTGGTCTTCTGAGTTTGAACACCTTTAAACTTTACTTCTAAGTCTGAGCTCCTTCAGATTTTAATGGATAATAGATGTAATGTTCAGTTTGGTGCGAATAGACTCAAATAAACTTTTCTCCAGTGGCTTTATAAATATATCTGCCAGTTGATTCTTTGAATCAATGAATTGAATCATAACTTCTCCAATTTGAACATGATCTCTAATAAAGTGATGTCGAATCCCTATGTGCTTTACTCTTGAATGAAGAATTGGACTCTTTGTTAGATTGATTGCGCTGGTGTTATCACATTTAATCTCGATGTATGAGTCTTCGATTCCAAAGTCTTTCAATTGTTGTTTTATTCATAAGATTTGAGAACAGCAACTTCCAAGGGCCACATACTTTGCTTCAGCTGTTGAAAGAGCTACTGTGTTTTGCTTCCTTGAAAACCAAGATACTGTCCTATTTCCCAACAATTGGCATGTACCAGATATACTCTTTCTATCAACTCTGCAACCTGTTAAATCTGCGTCTAAATATCCAAGGAGGGTAAAGTCTCATTCTTTGGGATACCATAGACCTAAATTTGAAGTAGTTGCAATGTATTTGATGATGCGTTTTGCGACACTTAGATGAGACTCTTTTGGATCAGATTGAAATCTAGCACAAATGCAAACACTAAATAAAATGTCAGGTCTAGAAGCAGTAAGATAAAGAAGTGAATCGATAATACTCCTGTAAAGCTTCTGGTCAACTTTCTTTCCTCCTTCATCTTTATCCAACTTCGAAGAACTAGACATTGGTATCTCAGTCTTTTTACAATTCTCCAATCCGAACTTTTTAACAAGTTCTTTCGCATATTTTTCTTGGTGAATGAAAATTCTTTCCTTCAATTGTTTTACTTGTAATCCGAGAAAGAAGGATAATTCACCCATCATACTCATCTCAAATTCATCCTGCATAGACTTAGAAAACTTATTGCACAGGTTTTCGTTAGGTGATCCAAATATAATATTATCAACATAAATTTGAACACGTAGAAAGTTTTTACCTTCCCTTTTAATAAACAAGGTAGTGTCCACTTTTCCTTTGACAAAACCATTTTGCATTAAAAAATTACTTAACATGTCATACCAAGCTCGAGGTGCTTGCTTTAATCCATATAAAGCCTTTTTCAGTCTGAATACTAAGTCTAGTCTCTTTGGATCTTCAAACCTAGGAGGTTGTTCCACATAGACTTCTTCTTAGATAAATTCATTTATGAATGCACTCTTGACGTCCATTTGGAAAAACCTGAAATTTTTATAATAGGCAAAAGCAAATAATAATCTAATTGCTTCTAACCTGGCTACTGGTGCGTTGGTTTCATCATAATATATCCCTTCTTCTTGCGTATATCCTTTGGCCATGAGTCTTGCTTTATTCCTGATCACTTTTCCTTTTTCGTCCAACTTGTTCACCCATTTAGCTCCAATAATGGATTTATCTTTTGGTTTAGGAGTTAATTCACATACATCGTTAATGCTGAACTGTCTGAGTTCTTCTTGCATTACTTCAATCCAGCTTTCGTCAGCTAAAGCTTCTTCTATGCTCTTGGGTTCTATTTCAGAAATAAGTGCCACGGTGCTAGACTCTTCTAGCTTTTTGGATCTGGTGCGAATCCCTTCATCAATATCACCAATGATGAGTTCTTTGGGATGACTAGACTTGTGCTTCCAGTTACTTGTCAATCTGACAGTTTGCTGATCTTCTTCTTCAGTTGATTTTTCAATTTCCGTCTGTTGTTGATTTTCAGAGGTCTGAGCTGCTTCAGGGGAGGTAGACTTTGTAAAGTTTGGAGCAGGTTTAGATTCTTTAGGATGAGTCTGAATCAGTTGATTCTACAAAGAGTCTTGAAATTTGACATTTGTAGATTCTTCCACAAACTGAGTCTTTTTGTTGAATACTCTGTAAACTTTACTGGTGGTTGAATATCCAAGGAAGATTCCTTCGTCTGATTTCTCTTCAAATTTACCAATTCGATCATTTGCATTTTTCAAAAAAAAAAAATTTGCAACCAAATACATGAAAGTAAGAAACAATTGGCTTCTTTCCTTTAAATAACTCATAAGGAGTTTTCTCCAGAATAGGCATTAAAAAGACTCTGTTAATAATATAACATTCTGTAGAAACTGCTTCAGCCAAAAAATGAGAGGAAATACTACTTTCTATTAAAAGAGTTCTTACCATCTCCTGCAAAGATCTATTCTTTCTTTCCACAACTCCATTCTGTTCTGGTGTGTATGGAGAGGAGAAAACATGCTGAAAACCTGATTCATCACAAAATTTTGCAAAGTCTTGATTTTCAAACTCACCTACATGGTCTATCCGTATGCTTGAAATAGCATATCATTTCTCGTTCTGAACTTTCTTAGCAAACTTTGAAAAGTAAGAAAATGTTTCAGACTTACTTGCCAGAAAGTAAACCCAAGTGAATTGTGAATAATCATCCATGATTACTAGACAATATCTCTTTCCGCCTATGCTTTTAGTTCTGATTGGCCCAAAGAGATCCATATGCAGAAGCTGCAAAACACGATTAGTAGAAACCTGATTTATTGGTTTAAAAGAACTTCCAACTTGTTTTCACAATACACATGGTGTGCATAAATCAGATTTTTGAAACTTCAGGTTGGGCAGCCCTCGAACAAGGTTCTTAGAAGAGATCTTGGCAATCTGCTTTATGTTGACATGGCCAAGCTTTCGATGCCAAAGATTTGCTTCATCTTGAATTGAAATTAGACATTGAGATTTTTCTGGTTTTATATCTAGAAGATAGATGTTCCCATGTCTTCGTCCAGTAAAAAATTGTGAAAGATCTTTATTAGTTCCCGAACATATTCCTTCTTGAAAATTGATTTTGAATCCACTGACACACAATTGACTAATGCTAAGCAAACTGTAATTGAGTCCTTCCACCAAGGAAACATTATTGATTGTGAGACTCCCAATTTTTACAGTTCCACACCCAACAATTCTTCATTTGATGTTTCCACCAAAAGAGACTTTTCCACCATTTATTTGCGTAAGTTTTATAAAACAACTTGAATCTCTAGTCATATGCCTTGAACAGCCACTATCCAAATATCATTTAACCTTTTTCTTGATAGTGACCTGCAATTAAAATATAAACTCAAGCTTTCTTTGGTACTCACATTTTCTTGGGTCCAGAGGAGTTAGTGTAATAAGCAGTCTTTGCCCATTCCTTATTAACAGGTCTCCAAACCATAGGACATTCTTTTTCAAAGTGTTCTAAGCTGTTGCGCTTAGAACATTTGAGAAAACTTCACCCAACAGGTTTTACAAAGACTTTTTAAAAATGATTTCTATAAAAAGTTTTTGTAGGCCTTTACTTGATTCTTTCCTTTACTTTTGGAAAATCAATTAAAGGAATAGTTTCAGAAGTCATTCCCAAGCCTGATTTGTTAAAATAGGGTCTTTGTACTGAAAAAATCTTTTCCAACTTCTCAGATCTTATCGAAAACCTTTTTGAAATATTTGAAATGTCATTTTTCAAAAATGTATTGAGTCTACATTTTCTTTTAAAGTAACAAAACTTTTATCTAAATTTTCAAACTTTTCTTTCCAAAAAATTTCCTATTGCTTCAGTGTAGAATTCTCCCTTTTTAGCTCAGAAATCCTCTTGAGAGAAGTTTTAAGACTAAGACAAAGTTCATCAATGTATTTCGAGACTTTAGTAGGGATTTTTAAATTATTTACCTCGATTTCACTATCTAAGTCTAAGTCTGTATCTATTTCGGAGTCTAAGTCTGATTTTGATTTTGTCATTAGACAAATATTGGCATAATCTTCATTATTTTCTTCACATTCAGTATCACTCCATGTCTCTGCCTTGAGAGCCTTCCTATATTTCTCAGCTTGTCCTTCTTCTTTTTCAACACGGGACAGTTGGGTCTAATGTGTCCCTTTTTCTTGCATTCAAAACAGATCACATCTTTATTGGCTTCATCATCCTCAGTTGATTTGTTTTGAAACTTTGCTTTGTTTCTTCTAATTGAATATTTTTCCCTTTTTTTTCAATTTCCTGAACCTCTTTATCATAAGAGCTAACTCTTCATCATCCATATCATCTTCAGAATCTGTAACATCAGAATCATCATTAGATCTCAAAGCAATTGACTTCTTACCTTTGGGATCTTCTTCCTCGTTGATTTGTTCCACTTCATAGGACTGAAGTGTGCCAACCAATTCGTCTACGGAAAGTGGCATGATCCTTTGTGTTTCTCTTATTAAAGTTTTTACGCGATTCCAGTCTTTGGAGAATCCACGCAGCAATTTGTTAACCTTCATGGGTCCTGAGATTGGTTGTCCCTGATACTCTAGACCATTTACAATTTTTGTAAAACGACTAAACATGTCAGTGATAGATTCTCCTAGCTTCATCTTGAAGGCTTCATACTGTTTGAGTAGAATATTGATCATTGTTTCCTTCACTTGATCAGTTCCTTCATAGGTAATGTGCAGCCTGTCCCAGACTTCTTTGGTTGTTTCACAAGAAGATATTCTATTATACTCAGTAGGAGATAATGCACAATATAATGAGTAAATTGCTTTAGCATCATGAGCTTATCTCTTGGTTATTTCTTCTTGAGTCATCTCGCCAATGTCTACAACTTCTTTTCCCCTTTCTGAAACTGATGTAGCTTTAGGAATAATTCATTTTTCTACCACATCCCATTCAAGAGGATCTTTCAATCTTAGGAATGCCTTCATCTTGTTTTTCCATATGATGTATTCCTTTCCATCGAAATAAGGTGGTCTGGTGTTGCTTTGGCCTTCAACCAAACTTGGAGCTAACATACTAGCCATAGATCTTTAACTCAGAAATAAAAACACTTCAATTAAATGAGCACACAGGCTCTGATACAAATTGATAATGCTAGTATGAACACCTAGAGGGGGGTGAATAGGTGTTAAAGAAGTTTTTGCAAGACTTAACAACTTAATTCGACATTTATGAAAACAATAGACTAAAGATGTAAAAGACTATAAACAGTTATATAAGACAGCGAATTGTAGTAAAGAGTTTAGAGAAAAAAAAATTGAAACACAAGGTTTATAGTAGTTCGGCTTAGACCAAGCCTACGTCCACTCTCCTGCACTGACAGCCCACTGGCTGGATTACACTAAGAACCAAAAGAGATTTTACAGTCTCACGTCCTTGATTCCACAGTGTAAAGACTCTACTCACTTCCTCAAGGTCTCACAAGTATTTAATCTCTCTTTTGAGTACAACTTAAACTCAGCAAGTGAATCAGCAAAGAACTAGGAGTTTTAGACTTTGGAATTTTACTTTCACGCACACACTCGAATAACTTGAGCGTCCTCCTTATATACTCCTCCATGCCATTATAACCGTTGGCACCTTCCAAAGGAGTTCTTCCAATCTACCCATTGGACAGAATCAATTAGGAAGATCTCAAGTTATTTAAGGAATTTGATTATAGCCCACCAATCCTGCTTGCCCATACAATCAGGATCTAGGTTTCCATAAGTAGAACCTTCCAAGTATACTTCACCAATCAACAGATCTAATTATTCAAATTGATTTCAAATAAGAATAATTGATCATGAGATGCTATCTCCAGCCGTGAGATCTTCTTCAACTGTACGAACCAAATCCTTAAAGATATACTTGCATCTGGATAAGTCTTCTTCATCGGATAAATATTTTCTTCGTCGGTCTGGAAACTATCAGTGAGGGTAGACTTTAAATCTTGAGTCTGGAGGTCTTCAGACTTTGACGATAGAGTCTACAAGTCTTCAGACTAGACTGATAGAAACGTTTTGTCAACTTCAAAATAGATAAGGAAGTTTTCTCAAACACAATTTACCATACACACCACGCACTAGAAGCAAAGTCCTTAGAGAAGATGGGGATATAGATGTGAGAATTGTTGAGGGCTTGCAAAAGCTCCTCAATCTTCTCACCAACTTGAATTCATTGTCATCTTTAAAGACGTGGATTCCTTTCTCAACCATGTCATGATAGAGGTAAGTAGTAAAGTTGTCCCGAGTATTAAGACCTCTAAAACTCAGGAACACCTTGAACTTCATTCTTGATGTGCTAGTGGCCGATGCCATTGCACCTGACAAGCAAGACTTGAGACAGAATTGAGCTGAACGAAAATTGTCAATGAGCTTACTTGAGGCAAGACATTAACTGAAGGCAGCTTAAAGAAAAAACAACAGGCAAACTGCCAAAAAAATCGAAATCGCAACACCTTAAAATCGAATCATTGGATGAAAAAATCGAAAACGAAAGCAGAGAGTACCTAGTGGGCTGATTGACGGCAGATTGACAAAGGCAAGGCCGTGACCAGCGAGATCGAGAGAGAAACGAGACGAGACGGCGACTCAGGCAAGACTCGAAATAGATCGAGGGGCACAGCTGTAGAGATGAGAGACGGGAGCCAGATCTGAGAATGAGAACTAAAAAGTAGAGTGTTTTGACTTTAGGACACTTCAGTGTCTTTCTTTTCATATACTTCATTAATGCTATTGTTATTCAACATTTGAAAAATAGTACCATAAATATGATTTCTTAATTTCTTTCTTAACTTCTTTGTAATTAACGATGCGACCTGCTTTTAATGGATTTAATTTATTATCATATACCATAAAATAAAAAATTTCAACTTGTTTTCAGTACAAACAATTATCAGAAAAAAGGTTGACTTTCTCTAAAATTGAATTTCCTTCAAAAAAACTTTCCAGCGATAGGAAGTTATCAACGAAATAAACAAAATCTTACGTGTACTTTTGGAATAAATTTAACTCGAACTTTCCAAGTCAAAGTAAGAACGGTAATTTCTATGCTCGTAAGGAGAACTTGGTGTGAGAAATTGCTGCTGGTGATTAGGGCAAATTTCCGGAGAGACATCTTTAATTGGAAACTCTCAATTTTGTGCTATTGTGTCCAAAAGATAATTTCAACTCCCTCTGCCGCTACACCCAAGAAGAGCCTCTATAATGGCTTTCTTGCTCATTTGTCTCCTAAATCTTATGGACAGAGCAACAAAAAGCTGCACTTGAGTATCTTATACTTCAAGCCTAGTCCCAAAAGACGAGCTTCAGCTTATTCAGCCCTCTCTGTCTATCATTTGCTTATTGCTGCATTGCACATCTGTTAGTGCATAACGGGTGCATAAGAAAGTCGGAAATCCGAACACTGAACATGAGAAAGATGGGACATAGGACAATGACATACACATTGGTCCACCAGGTTATTACACATTACCATTTGAGTACATTACATGCAAGAAACGAAAAACCTGTGTTTTCTACGTCACCTATCAAAATAAACTTCGATTACTTCCTTGCTTGAACCTCTTATTCCCTAGTACCAATTCTGAGTAGAAAAAATAAGAGGAAACCATGAAGAGGACATCTTTTTCATTACGAAAAGCCACGTCTTTAGCCCGCTCACTTCTTGATAAATGAAATGCCCTTCTGAGTACTCTCCGCCAGCTCTTTCTATACATTTTCCAAGCCAGCTCTACAGGTTAACAAAACAAAGGCCGAAATATAAAATTTCTTCGTCCTTTGATATAATCGAAGCAGACCAAAAAAATTTAAGATTATTAAAACTCCAGACCTTTCGTTCTCATCCAGCGGGCCAAGGGGAAGAACCTCAGCCCTAGTACAACTGAGGCGCACTTTGGATGCAAAGAAGGGAAGCTTAGTCACCTGAAAAATGGGGACAATAATAAAGATTACCATTGGTCGTTTTAGTTTGAATTTGAGAGACAAAAAGATTGGATCTTGATAATTTTTTAAAAAGCACCAAAGCCTTTGAAATGGGTGTTGAGAAAAAGCATCGCCTCTCTCTCTCCAGATTTTTCTCGACCACATCTTTGTTTCTTTGGTCAAAATCCTTGCTGGACAAGTAGCCGAAATTGTTGACTACTTGAAGACGGCAAGTTGAGAGCTTGAAGGACTCCACCGACTTTGCAGCCTATAAATAGGAGGAAGTGTGTCTTGTACGTGAGAGTTGAGTGGGAGGGTGATAGGGGTCTTGTGTAGTAAAGTTTGTAGTATGGAGTCCATGCGTGAGATGTGTGTAGCGTGAGGTGTAGAGAGATAAAAGAGTGAGTGGTGTGTGTGCATGAGTCTTGAGTCTTGAGAGATTGTTGTGTAGAGTGTGCCATGTATGCATGAAAGTGTGAGAGGAATTGTGTAGAGTTGTCCAAGTATTGTATGTGGTATAAGGAAATATTATAATAGTTAAATTCATATTTTGTGAATTATATTTGTATCACGTTTCCGCAAGGTTCAACAAGTGGTATCAAAGCAGGTCGTCGGAGACCATGCAAAGACAGTGGTCGGGCACCATTGTAAGTGAGCAAGGTTGTCGAGGATCGTTGAGCGAAGGAGCGGAGTACGTCGGAGTTTTGCCAATGCACAATCCGGGATTGTGAAGTTGGTTGGTCCGGGACTAGGCTTACTTGGTATAGTGCTAAGCATTACAACCAAGTCATAATGGCAAATTTCTCAAGTTCAATAAGTGGCGTCGAGAAGCTCAACAACTCAAATTATAATAATTGGAGTACCCGCATGCAATATTACTTGCTAGGTCAAGATTTGTGAGATATTGTTGGCGGAGCAACACCACAACACCCACGAATAATAGCGAATTAAGAAAATGGAACATAAAATCAGGTAAGGCTCTTTACGTTCTTGCCATGACTGTTGAAGATGAATTATTGCAACACATAAAGAGTGCGAAGACCTTGAAGGAGACCTAGGATAACTTGGCGACGTTGTTTATGAGGACAAATGATGCCAAGTTACGATGCCTAGAGAACGAGCTCCTCTCAATCTCGCAACAAAGTATGACGGTAAGTCAATACTTTTCTAAAGTTAAATCTATTTGCGAAGAAATTTCAAAATTAGATCCTCAGAATGCCATCTCTGAGACAAGAATGAGAAGAATAATAATTCACAGGTTAAGGCCGGAGTATAACGGTATTGTTACGGCCACTGATGGATGGGCAAATGAGCCAACTCTAACAAAGTTGGAGAATATATTGGTCAACCAAAAAGCCTTAGATAAACAAATTTCTAAGGTCACAATTAAAGATGATGAAAGTGCTCTCTTCAATAATAAAAGAGGGTTCAAAGACCATAATACAAATAGAGCAAGTGCAAGAGATGGCAAACCATGGAAAAGTCATGGAGATTGGCGGAGGCAACTAGAAGAGAAGGGTTATCAGCCAAGGGGAGCTTGTCAAGATTGCGACGACGATGATGATGAAGACAAGAGCAACAAAAGTCGTAGCAAATGGTGCTATGGGGCTGTTTGGTTCAGCATTCCCAAGGGGCTTTCAGCCCCGAAAGCCCCTTGGGAAAAATTTAAACCGTTTGGTTCAGCATTTGGAGCCATACTTGGAGGAATGCTAGCATTTGGAATGCTCTGGAATGCTGAAAGCCCAAAGCAGGTGGGGAGCTGCTTTGGGCATTCAGCATTCCGAAAATGCTGAGGGGGGATTTAATGAATTTTTTTTCTTCCAATATTGCCCTCACTGATAATTGGGTTTTCTTGTTTTACCCTCAAAAATAACTATTCATCATCTTCCTCGTCTTCCTTGTTTCTTCAAGACCAAAGCTCAGCCAGCGGAGCTCAACCGGCCGGAGCTGGTCACCCACGCACGGCCGTCGCCACACATCGCCGTGGCCACGCACCACCGTCGCCACACACCGCCGTGGCCACGCACCACCGTCGCGTGGGTCGCGACCTCAGCGGCGTCGCCTGGGTCGGGCGACCCACGCGACAGGCTAAGCGATGCTCGCTGACCAAATCCGGCACCGCCGTTGCGTGGGTTGCGGCCTTAGGCAGCGTCGCGCGACCCACGACGCTTAGCCGCCCAGATCTGGTGGCCACGCACCGCCGTCGCGTGGGTCGCAACCTCAGGCGGCGTCGCGCGACCCACGAGACACAGGCTGAGCGGTGCTCGCCGACCAGATCCGGCACCGCCGTCGCGTGGGTCGCGACCTCAGGCAGCGTCGCGCGACCCACGAGACAAGCTGAGCGGTGCTTAACCGGCCGGATCCGGTCGCCCTGAGGCCGCGCGACCCACAAGACGGCAGTGCGTGGGTTGCGCGACCCACCGCCTCCCCACCACCAAAGCCACCCGCCGCCTCTCCCACCACAGCCACCGGCCGCCTCCCCCACTAGCTCCGATTGCCTCCCCCTCGCTCCGCTCCTCTGCGTCAACATCTCCTCCTTCTTTTTCCTTTTCTTTTTTTCCCTTTTCTTTTCACCTCAAAGCTATTTTGCAAAATGCTACATCAAAATAAGAGTTCCCAAACACTTCAGCATTCACCAAATGCCCATTCTTATGAAGATACTTGGGGAAATGCAAAGCCATTTCCCCAAAGTTGAACCAAACAGCCCCTATGTTTGTGGCAAGGTAGGACATATTGCCAGATTCTATTGGTACAGGCAAGAAGAAGGAAATGTCGTCACGTCCTGCAAGAAGGAGATTGAAAGTGAAGAAGAATGGGACTTTCAAGCGCTTGTTGCGGTGAAGGAACGAGAAGAGCTTACAACCACTTGTATAATTGAGTTGGATAATTCGACGGGTTCTATCACGACCCTGAATAAGAGCAAGCCAAGGAAGAACTCGAAGAAGCGACTAACAATGCCAACAAGCAGTTGTGAAAAGAAACTGCAAGAGATGCAGGAGATGATAAAGAAACTGAAAGTTGAGAAGGCAAAGATGGAGAATATGATGAAAAAGAGGGATGAGATGCTGAGACAGAAGGATCAAGAGCTCATGGAAAAAGAAAGGGAGCTAGAGAAGTTTCGATGTGAGTTTAAGAAGTTGCAAAAGCTTTAGGACCTCAAGCCCACTATGATGTTCCCAATTGGTCATACTGAGAGAGGTATCAAACACATGAAGGAGAAAAAGAAAGGTTTCTTTGAGAAAAGGAGGCCATTTACACCCTACATCCCGTGGTGCAAGGATTGGTGGAATAAGATCGAGGAAAAGAAATTTTATGAGAAAAAGGATCAAGATATCTCTGCTAAAGTGCTTCGGATGGGACTGAATTGGTTGAAGCACGAAATGAAAGTCGGTGAGTTCCAACCTCAAAATTCTTATAGGAGATATGTCGAATACGAAGACCGAGTTGAGTGAGAAGAAGGAAAATGAGACTAAAGGGCAGAATGAATTGGCATTGCAAAAATTCAAGAATCACAAAACTCAATGGAAAGTCGCAGTAAGAGAAGCAACTCAAGATGGAGCCATAGAGCCATCCACGTACGAGGAAGCTTCACAATGTGCTGAATGGAAGAAGACAAAAGCAGATGTCGAAAAGCAACTTGACATAGTGTTACATCCAAAAGAGAGAGCAGTCGGTGAGGGGAAGTGTTGAGAAAAAGCACCACCTCTCTCTCTCTGGATTTCTCCAAATCTCTCTCTCTCTCTCTCTCTCTCTCTCTCTCTCTCTCTACTCCTCCAAGTTTTTTCTCTCTCTCTCCCAATTTTTCTCGACCACATCTTTGTTTCTTTGGTCAAAATCCTTGCTGGACAAGTAGCCGAAATTGTTGACTACTTGAAGTTAGCAAGTTGAGAGCTTGAAGGACTCCACCGACTTTGTAGCCTATAAATAGGAGGAAGTGTGTCTTGTACGTGAGAGTTGAGTGGGAGGGTGATAGGGGTCTTGTGTAGTAAAGTGTGTAGTATGGAGTGCATGCGTGAGGTGTGTGTAGCGTGAGGTGAAGAGAGATAAAAGAGTGAGTGGTGTGTGTGCACGAGTCTTGAGAGTATGTTGTGTAGAGTGTGCCATGTATGCATGAGAGTGTGAGAGGAATTGTGTAGAGTTGTCCGAGTATTGTATGTGGTGTACGGAAATATTATAATAGCTAAATTTATATTTTATGAATTAAATTGTGGCATCCTAAAATCTCATGACAACCTCTGGAGTACCGTGAACCATGATTAGGTAATGGAAGTGCCGTTTGATTTTGTATTAGCCATTGAATTAATGAATTTCAATTAATTTCAGGCCGAGCATTGTAATGGATGATTGTTTGGATGGAGATGTGTCTACAAGTGAACCAAGGATTTTATTAAGGTGCAAATGGACATAGAAATCTTATTCTTGGTGGTGCACTTTATAAGTAGAATTTTACTTATTTAAATTACAAATTTTTGTGGGTTTATAAGTTGAAATTAGGTGTTAATTTAAATAAGGATTAAATGGAATAGGAATAGGAGAGGATGGGCTGATTTTTAGGCCCAAAGACCATCCAACCAGCCCACACCAACCCCTTGGTTGACCGGCCCAACATTTGAAGCCCATCAACTTTGCATGTGAGCTGCCAAGTGGCAAGGAGGAGAAGCCAAGTGTGGCTGCCCCCATTGGCTTCCTTGGGCGGCTTCATGCAATCAAATGATTGCAAATGATTGTAGGGAAGAAAGCTAAAGGGACAGAGGCGGATGGGTGAAGGGGAACCGACCGAGAGAGAGAGAGAGAGAGAGAGAGAGAGAGAGAGAGAGAGAGAGGGGGGGGAAGAGAAACCGAGAGAGAGGAAGAGGGAAAGAGAGGAAGCGGGCGTGTGAGAGGAAGAAGAAGAAGACCGTCCGTTCGCCGCTTTGCCGCCGTTGTTGTTGCTGTTTGTACTTGAGTTTAAGGCAAGTCAAGTCCTAAACCTACCCCTTGCATTGCTGTGTGTATGTGTAGTAGATGGTAAGTCTTGGTTGTGGTAGATGGGATGAGATTTCAGAGCTTTGGAGAGTGATTCGTTGGTCATGCATGCTGATTTCGGAAAGACCAGTCCGACTGTCCGTGAGTTTGTGTGTTGCATGTGACTTTTTAGTTAGAATATTGTTTTTACATTTTCATGAAAGTTGTAGAGAACACCTTGAATAACAACATACTAAAATTTGAAGCAAAACAAACAAGTATTGGTTAGGGAAATGATTTTTCTTTGGAGGAGTTAGATCTGGAATTCGCTGTACTGACCTTTAGAGATTTCGTGGTCCGTAAAGTAACCTTCTTGTGAAAATATCACTTAGATATCTTAATGAAAGTTGTAGTATACTTTTGAGGTAGAACATATCAAAATTTTAGAAGAAATGAACAAAGATAGGTTGGTCAAATCGTTGTTCTTTGAAGAAACTGAATCTGGGAAAAATGCTACCTCGACCTAGCATGATTTCGTGATTTTTATAAAATCATACAGTTCAAATTCGACCATGTGTCCTTAATAAAAGTTGTAGGTAACATTCTGAGGAATAACATACTGAAAATTTAGAAGAAATTAACATATGTAGGTTGGTAAAATGAGTTTATTTTGAAAGATGATAATCTGGAAAAGATAACACCGAGAACAGGGGGAACAAATCGTCTATATCTATTAATCTAGAACGATTTGGGTTTTGATGTCTTCTTGAGATATTTACCTCTAGGACTTGTCTGTAACATGTCAAAACTGTGCAAGCTGAAATATTGAAGTTTTGAAAAACTGTGATGCATGGACCGTGTTGCTTTGTGTGAGATTCTTTTGGTATGGTGTTATTCATGAGATATCTGCCTTTAGGTCTCGTCTATAATGTGTCGAGTTTTCAGAATTTATTAATGTCAATTACTAATTTTTCTGGAGTTTTAATTAGAGGAATGCATTCTGATTATCCAAAACATTGACGTGTTTTGAAAAATGAATGAAATTATCCATGTGATGTAATACCTTGAGTGGTTGATTGTGCTGCATATGTGATGACATATGGCATGTTATATGGCATGAAAAGTTGGTTGAGATTTTTGACATTATTGCATCAAATGCCATGTTGAAATGGAGATACATGTGTGAATATAAAATTGAGAAAATAACGAGATTGTTGGAGGTATGAGCCGACAATGCCCTGGGAGTGTCAGGATGCCCGGAATGTGGGGGTGTCGGATGCCTGGAATGTGGGGGTGCCGGATGTCCTCGGGAGTTTCGAGATGCCCGGAATGTGGGGGTGCCGGAAGCCTCGGAGGTGTGTGCCGGGGGATACCTTGTGATGCCAGTTGGGATACGAGATGCCCAGAATGTGGGGGTGCCGGAAGCCTCGAAGGTGTGTGCCAAGGGGATACCTCGTGATGCATGTTGGGATACGAGATGCCCAGAGCTTGGGGGTGCCGGATGACCGAAGGTGTGTGCCGGAGGTTCCTCGTGATGCCAAGATGGATACGAGCGATAGATTGTGGGATGAAAACACTGGTCCTTGGAAGGATAAAAATTGAGATTGTATCATGCGCATGAATATGCATGAATGCTTGATGATGAGTTCATGGTGGTATATGCACATATGGCATGAGTATGCATAAATGCTTGATGATGATGGCATGGTGGTATATGCACATATGGCATGAGTATGCATAAATGCTTGATGATGAGTGCATGGTGGTATGTGCACATATGGCATGGGGATATATGCATGAATGCTTGATGATGAGTGCATGGTGGTATATGCATATATGGCATGAGTATGCATAAATGCTTGATGATGATGGCATGGTGGTATATGCACATATGGCATGAGTATGCATACATGCTTGATGATGAGTGCATGGTGGTATGTGCACATATGGCATGGAGATATATGCATGAATGCTTGATGATGATGGCATGGTGATATATGTATGGTTGCAAGGTAAGATATGCTTGATATGCATGAATGATATGTATTTTATTCTTGATTGTTCTGTTTGACGCATTGAGTAGTGTGGTGGATCTTTACTGCTGAGTGGTTATACTCACCCCTTTTGGGGAATAACATTTACGATTAGAAAGATGTCTTTGCTGCCGGTTGCACGCGGTACTTACTATGGCATACCTACTGATGTGGATGTGGAGTGTACTGAGCATGTCTGTGTCGGTGCTCCTGGTTTAGTTTTTGTTCGTATCCGAGTCCCGGTAATTTACGACGTGGGTCGAGCTGATGGCCCGGTTATCCAGGAGTTTTTATCTGTCCATATCCGACACGATGGAGCGATGTTAAGGATGTTACCGCCGCCGCCACCCGATGCACCGGATTGGGTATGATGGCACGTATAGCTATTGGGAGCTGACACTTTTTGGAGATAGCCAACGCTCGTTGATGGAGGGTGGTACATGTTCGATGTAGAATCGAGTCCTTTTTGGGGTGGTAGCCAAGTATAGTTAAAATCTTGGGCTTTTTGTTGTATCAACCTTGATGTCCATCATGAAAAATATAAATACGAGTGAATCGGCATTATCTTTTCTTATGGTGCGTAGTTGGTGTGCATTGCATTTTGGTTATTAGAGGGAGAGATGGTGAGACTTGTTTATGCTTCCGCTAATAAGTTGCGTTGGGACCGCTTTAAAAAAAAAAATTATCCCTAGTCAAAGAGTATCGGTCAGTGAAGTTATATAAGATCGAGTGGTAAGAGAGATCACCTGTGGTGACCTCAGGCGGATCGGGGGCCATCGAGGGGTGCCACAATATTTGTATCACGTTTCCGCAAGGTTTAACAATGGGATAAAATGATGGCTGTATATGTGCAAATCTTCTAAAATCCTCTACAGAAAGGGAGATATAATATAGTCAAAGGCTACATTTTCAGGAGGAACTAGCCCACCTCATGATCGCTCCCTTCAATCGGTCTACACCTCTGAGCAGAGGTTAAATCTTTCATTTTCCGTTAGCTTCTTAAATCAACATAACATTCTTAAAAATCATGCTACCTGATTCATTAAATTATAGGTTCGTGTCAACTAAAATGAATAGGAAGATGAAGGACAGAAAAGAAAGTGCAGGCTTTGCTCATGGGCATTATAAGGAGAATAGACAAAGCAACGAACTCGGGGCCGTTCCGCTGTCTCCAAACCCTCAAACAATCCTCACCTACGGATCTACTCTCTACGACTTTCATTTTTATTTTTCCTCTAGTTTTTGTCTTTTTATAGCTTTTCTCCATTTTTTTTAAATTTCTTTGGTCTTTCTTAACTTTTTAATTTCATGATGTGACACTACATTAGTGCCATATCAAAACCATGTATGAAAAAAGATAATACAAAATGCCACGTCAAATTTTAGAATCCGTGTTATCAAGTATGGTCATGAGCTTGCCGAAATGACTAAATTGCATTCAACAACAAATGTTTAGGACTTGATTGCACAAATTCAAATTTTAGGACTTGACTACATACTTGGCCAAACATTCAGGACAATTGGTGTCACGCCCCGACCCTCAGGTGTGCGACAACCCCTCTTCAATGGTCATTTACTTGCAATGTCTCAAGATGCATCACCGACTCATTCATTTTAGCTTTCAATTAAATGCAAGCAAAAGCATAATCAACTCCACCCAATCATACACACCAATAGGGATAGCAAGGAAAACACACAACCAAGCCTACACCATATATACACATATATGCATCATCAATCATCGGAAGTTTGTTAATTTACAATCCCTATTACCTGGGGCTATTCCGATTACCACAGCAACAAAAAGGATTGAGGATTTAGCCTAGCACCTTTACGCTATGAGGCGATCTCAAAAAGTGATACTTGTTTCCCTCTATCGGGAAGGGGTCATCTCCACGTTCTAGTTGATTACCCCAAAATGCATGTGACGAAAATCCATAACCAAGGGTTTGAAAAATTTAAACAACAACGCGTGAGATAAATTTAGTAAGTGAACTCCCTAAGCCTTGCGTAAGAGAATATTTCACCTAGGAGTCATCCTATACATGTGGCTTAATTATTGATGGCAGATTAAAAGCAAAGCCTAAGCTTTGCCCTGATTATAATAGGAAAGGATCTAACTTCAACCTAAATCTCTCGAGTCCTAATCAAAGGTATACAAATTCATAACATTATTCACACCTTTCTAACTCAAACATCAACCTATAGGACATTCACATGCCTCTCAATTCATAAATAGCATTGATCAAAGCATGCACGTGCCATATAAGTCACTAAAATAACATTTAATTCATGCACGTGTCTCATGCAACTCATATAAATCCATGTCATTCATGTGCAAGCCATAACATCACTCTTAAAGTATGCATTTAGTACTCATGCACTTTGCACACGTTGGGGTCTCGAGAATCGCTTGGCATTCCATACTATAATGTAATTCTCAAGATTATGCTTCCAGATTATTATGATCACTATTGGCCATGATCGACACTCGCGTCAATGGTCTTCCAGCATAATCGACCATCGTCCCACCCCATCAGGCATGGTAATGTCTCGACCTCACTTGAAGACGGCATTTCATTTAAGATGCTTCATTCTGAAATCCATCCGCGATGGCATCTCGTTGATGTGGGGGCATTCGAAATCCATCAGACATCATCCCTCGTAATCATACCAATATGGAACCATTTATGTGACCATACAAGTGCATCAACCAATCAAGCCAATTTTCATCTTTCAATTTAGTCCAAGTATGAATGCTTCAATGGCGTGCCAAATGGAGTGTGTCTCATGACCTATCAAAATTATATCAATAAAATATGATGAGCACGAAATAAGAGTCTGTGGTTTGACCCATTACGTTGAGCATCGGGCTAAGTCCAATCTGGATCAGAAACGATACATCTCAATACCGCACTAAGACCAAAAAAGGATCAGTCCGTCATGACATGATCACCGATCTAGTACTGAATTTGGTTCGAGAATGCTACGTCTTAATATCGCACCGAAACCAAGAAAGGATCAACCCATCATAATATGATCACCGATCTAGTATTGAACTTGGTTCAGAAACGATATGTGACATCCCAGATTTTTAACCCTATTTTCTACTTAATAAATCGAGCATTTCATTAACGCACCTATAGGGCTGTTTTCAGAGCTGATCACTCTCGAGATAACTAGACTATCTGAGGAAGCCATTAAGGAATTTTAAGGCAATAGACTTGAGAACTCGATTAGGAATCAGCTTCTCGACCATGTCCATCTTTAGAGGCCATTACGGCACAGTTAAAAATTGATTTAAGGTCAAAGATAAACCGTTTCAATTGAGATGTATGACTAATCATGGGTGACACCACTAAATTGGAAAATTCTCGTCAGTCGGTTCTAGATTAATTTTCTCATTATTTTGGTACCTTGTGTCCATATTTGAATCCTCAAGATTTTCACGACAACCGAGAGTTTCCAATGAGTTGAGTGGTTCATTGTGGCTCGAAGAAAATTGATCACGGGTCATTTGCACTTAAAAATTTCTTAAAATTACCCGATAGCCTAGGTCACGCTAAAAAAGCACCGAATGGAAATTAACCGCGAATTCAAGTCCGATTTCAAAAATTGAAGATTTTGTCATGTCACAATAAATTATAGGAGTGTCGACTCAGTCTCAGAAGATTTTTCTGAAATTCGAGACTTTTTGGGAAAAAGTCATCCTAGGGCCGTTTTTGTCCAGAAAAAGGCCGGGATCGTTTTTGGTCACGCATTTGGGATGCAAGATGGATCAATTGATGAGAAAAAATATCAATTTAATAATTAAGGTGTCAATTGAATTTGTGAGGGGCAAATGAGATTGAATGGAAGAGGAAATTAAGTCCAATTAGGAAAGAATTGTGTCAAATCCGTGTGCCTCCTTCCCCTAGCCATTTTTGGACCATTTCATGAGTTGTTGGGTGTACCTTGGTGGCTCATGGACAATCAACGGAGATGGCTTGGCTAGGATGAGGTCAAGGGGACAAAGCATTTGAAATTTGAGGCAAGTGTAGCCCGTCCCCTAGATCTTTCCTCTCTCCCTCATCTCTCTCCCTCTCTTCCTCTCCAAGCCAACCGGCCACCTTTCTTGCTCCCCCTCCTCTCCAAGCCGCTAGACCGCCTGGAGCCATCACTGCCACACGCCATCGCCGTTTCCGCCCACGAGAGCCACCCGCGCGCCTGTCCGCCCAGCTCGCTGTCGTTCCCGCCTCAACCGTGCATCCAAGAGCTCCCCCGGTCAGCTCAGACCGCCGTGAGCCGCCGCACAGCCCCATCTAACCTCGTTTCTTCGTCGCCGCCAGTCCCCGCCTCAACCAACACCGAGCAACCCCTTCTCACGGCCTTGTTCAGCACCAACCAGCCAAGAACAAAAGAGGAAGAAGTGGGTCTCGTGGTTGCTGTTCAACTCGTTTTGAGGTGGTTCCGGGCCTCAAAACCTAGGCCCGCTTTGGAGGAAGTTGGTCCCCATCGCGTTCCTGTCGAATTGAACCGAACAGTTCGATTAACAAGTGAGTTTAACTCATTAATCCTCGCTTAGTAGACTAATGATGCTTAAGGATTGATTAGATTTAATAAAGTGCAATTAGGTGGATAGATTAGATTAGAATAATTAAATTAGGAATTAACTATGCATGTTAGGAAAATGGTTAGTGTAATTAGCGAGTAGATAGGCTCGAGTAATTATTGAACGAACCTCAGAAATTTTCCGGGTCCGTTTCGGCTTCTAATTAGGCATTATGAGCCTAAGTTGGATTTTTAGTATTTATTTAATTAATTTCCGTAATTATTTAATTATTTATTCATTTTCCGGAAATTCAACCGGGATAGCCGATGACTGAAATTTTATGATGATTATCGTGGTGTAGTTTGTTTATTTATTTGAGTGTTAAATTGTGCTGAATCGATTTATTTGTGATTTTAGGATTTATTCCTAAATTAATTAATTTTGGAAATTAATTGAAAAATAACCGGGCATCGGTTGACAATGCCAAAAATATTTTGGTGGACTACAGAAAATTGTGGGATTGATGGAAAGGAAAACATGGCATTTTGACTAAGGCCGACCGTATACCCACACACAATATTTTTTCGGGTATGATAAAAGATGAGAAAGAATACTGTATGATGTGGCTCGGTGATTAGCTACATCGCCTTGGAGAATGCACGTGACTCGTTGATTTGATACATCACCTTTGAAAATGCACGTGGCTCGGTCATTAGTACGTCGCCTTAGAGAATGCATGTAGCTCGGTGATTTGGTATATCGCCTTAGAGAATGCACGGGGTTCGGTGATTAGACATGTTGCCTTAGAGAATGCACGTAGCTTGTTGACTAGATATAATATCTTGGAGATTGCATAGTATGAATTAAAATGACCGGGGAATGGTCTGTTTGACATGTAAATTGACTAGGTTGATTGATCAATGTTTCGATCGGTAGTGGTTGATTAAGTGCCTATTTGAACTATGCTGATTTGCAGGAGGAATTTGAGGCCAATGTAAGTCCTCTAACCCGTGTATACTTAGGCAGCCCATAGTATATTGGTTTCCTAATCAGGTCTTAGAAGGATAGAACTCGCTGAGACGTAGTCTCACCCCGTTGTGGGATAACATTTTAGGCCCCTAGATGGCAGCACCTCCACCTCCTCGTCCTCCTACACATTTTGGCATCCCTGAAGAGGTCACGGAGATAGCATACCACTTCCATATACACCCTCACCCAGAAGGACTAGAGTATGTGCTAGTTAAGTCCACTGTCTGGGTTGACATGGGTCAGAACGCCTTGAGGCCCCACGAGTATCAATCATGGTATCGTCACTACCATGATGGGTGAAGAGAATGTCCTATCCCGGAAGGTGATGTACCTTTGTACGTACTAGAAGAAGCGTTCGGAGAAGGGACGACTGATCTTAAGGATGGGTCAGTAGTGGATGCTAAGGACCCAAAGCTCGACGACCCTGAATCTCCTATATACTCTAACATGGACTCCAGCTGAGGTGTCGAAGAAGGAGTGGACTTCAAAGACGATGAACCTGACAACAAACTCGAGGACAAGCCTGATGAGGAGCTAGAAGGTGAGGAGCCAGAAGAAGAAGAAGAATAAGAGGAAGAGGAGGTTCCAAAGTATGATCCAGATGAGGATTGAGACCCCATCCTGTTTTGCAAACCTTAAGTTGTGGGCTGATGTATAATAGATTAGACTTTTGTAAATAGTATTGTGATATATACTATGTGGTTTGCTTTGTATAAAAGTGCGGTTGTGATTTTTTAATGGTGAAAAATATGGCCCTACTTTTGTATCACATTGTTTTATTGTTTGGGGATTTTATTATATGCTTCCGCTTGCGTATTAGAATGAAAGGGTCAGCAATGCGTCATGGGACGTCACTATTAATCGACCAGGTGAGGGATGGGCGTGCGTTTGAGGATCGGGGCGTGACACGATACGCCTCAATATCGTTGATCCCAACAAAGAGACTTGACCGGAGTGCTTCCACACATGTCCAAGAGCCATCGTATATCTCATCTTGGAGGCTTGGGATGTTTTCACGCATCGGTCATGGACAATGAACATAATATATGTGTAAAGACTACTTCCACTAAACATATATAAAACATTGCCACTAATGCTAAATAAAATCACATAGAACAAACAAATCTAATGTTACGCCCCAAACCTCGAGCGCGCGCATATCCCTCGATAGTCGACTAAATTGCGACGTTCCCAGGACGCGTCGCCAACCCAATCGATGTGGCACCCCTCGACGGCCCCCGATTCGCCTGAGGTCGCCACAGGTGATCTCTCTTAATTACTCGATCTCATATAACTTCACTTACCGATACCCTTTGACTAGGGATTTTTTTTTTTGAAACCAGTCCCAGCGCAACTTATTAGCGGAAGCATAAACAAGTCTCACCATCTCTCCCTCCAATAACCATAATGCAATGCACACCAACTACGCACCATAAGAAAAGATAATGCTGATTCACTCTAATTTATATTTTTCATGATGGACATCAAGGTCAATACAACAAAAAGGCCAAGATTTTAACTATACATGGCTACCACCCCAAAAAGGACTCTATTCTACATCGAACATGTACCACCCTCCATCAACGAGCGTCGGCTATCTCCAAAAAGTTTCAGCTCCCAACAGCTATACGCACCATCATACCCAATCCGGTGCATCGGGTGGCGGCAGCGGTAACATCCCTAACATCGCTCCATTGTGTCGGACATGGACAGATAAAAACTCCTAGATAATCGGGCCATCAGCTCGACCCACGTCGTACATCACCAGGACACGAACTCGAACAAAAACTAAACCAGGAGCACCACATCCACATCAGTAGGTATGCCATAGTAAGTACCGCATGCAATCGGCAGCAAAGGCATCTTTCTAATCTGAAATGTTATTCCCCAAAAGGGGTGAGTACAACCACTCAGCAGTAAAGATCCACCACACTACTCAATGCGTCAAACAGAACAATCAAGAATAAAACACATATCATTCATGCATATCAAGCATACCTTACCTTGCAACCATACATATATCACCATGCCATCATCATCAAGCATTCATGCATACCTATGCCATATGTGCATATATCACCATGCACTAATCATCAAGCATTCATGCATACTCATACCATATGTGCATATATCACCATGCACTTATCATCAAGCATTCATGCATATATCCCCATGCCATATGTGCACATACCACTATGCACTCATCATCAAGCATTTATGCATACTCATGCGCACGATACAATCTCAATTTTTATCCTTCCAGGGACTAGTGTTTTCATCCCACCATTTATCGCTCGTATCCATCTTGGTATCACGAGGAACCTCCGACACACACCTCCGAGCATCCGGCACCCCCACGCTCCGAGCATCTCGTATCCCAACTGGCATCACGAGGTATCCCTCCGGCACACACGTCCGAGGCTTCCGGCACCCCCACATTCCGGGCATCTCGAAACTCCCAAGGACATTTGGCACCCCCACATTCCGAACATCCGGCACCCCCACATTCCGGGCATCTTGACACTCCCAGGGCATTGTCGGCTCACACCTCCAACGGTCTCGTTATTTTCCCAATTTTATATTCACACATGTATCTCAATTTCAACATGGCATTTGATGCAATAATGTCAAAGATCTCAACCAACTTTTCATGCCATATAACATGCCATATGTCATCACATATGCAGCAAAATCAACCGCTCAAAGTATTACATCACAAGGGTAATTTCATTTATTTCTCAAAACACATCAATGCTTCAGATAAATCAGAATACATTCTTCTAATTGAAATTCTAGAAAAATCAGTAAATGGTATTAATAAATTCTGAAAATTTGACACCTTATAAACAAGACCTAAAGGCAGATATATCATGAATAACACCATACCAAAAGAATTTCACACAAAACAACACGGTCCATGCATCACAGTTTTCAAAACTTCAATATTTCAGCTTGCACAGTTTCGGGAGTAATTTAAATTAAATATTCAAATGAACTCCAAAAATTCTGAATTTTTGACATGTTATATACAAGTCCTAGAGGTAAATATCTCAAGAAGACATCAAAACCCGAATCGTTCTAGGTTGATAGATATAAACAACTATTTCTCCCTGTTCTCGGTGTCATCTTTTCCAGATTATCATCTTTCAAAATAAACTCATTTCACCGACCTACATATGTTCCTTTCTTCTAAATTTTCAGTATGTTATTCCTCATAATTTTACCTACAACTTTCGTTAAGGACACACGGTCGAATTTGAACTGTATGATTTTATAAAAATCACGAAATTATGCTAGGTCGAGGTAGCGTTTTTCCCAGATTCAGTTTCTTCAAAGAACAACGATTTCACCAACCTATATTTGTTCATTTCCTCTAAATTTTTTATATGTTATACCTCAAGAAGTATACTACAACTTTCATTAAGAGATCGAAGTGATATTTTCACAAGAAGGTTACTCTACGGACCACAAAAGCGCTAAAGGTCAGCACAGCGAATTCCAGATCTAACTTCTCCAAAGAAAAATCATTTCCCTAACTAATAATTGTTCGTTTTGCTTAAAATTTTAGTATGTTGTTCTTCAAGGTGTTCTCTACAACTTTCGTGAAGAGATCGAAACAATATTCTAACTAAAAAGTCACATGCAACACACAAACTCACGGACAGTCAGACTGGTCTTTCCGAAATCAGCATGCATGACCAACGAATCTCTCTTCAAAGCTCCGAAATCTCATCCCATCTACCACAATCAAGACTTACCATCTACTACACATACACACAGCAATGCAAGGGGTAGGCTTAGGACTTCACTTGCCTTAAACTCAAGTACAAACAGCAACAAGAACGGCGGCAAAGCGGCGAACGGACGGTCTTCTTCTTCTTCCTCTCGCACGCCCGCTTCCTCTCTTTCTCTCTTCCTCTCTCCCTCGGTTTCCCTTTCACTCTCTCTCTCTCTCTCTCTCTCTCTCTCTCTCTCTCTCTCTCTCTCGGTCGGTTCCTCTTCACCCATCCGCCTCTCTCCCTTTTGCTTTCTTCCCTACAATCATTTGCAATCATTTGATTGCATGAAGCCGCCCAAGGAAGCCAATGAGGGCAGCCACACTTGGCTTGTCCTCCTTGCCACTTGGCAGCTCACATGCAAAGTTGATGGACTTCAAATGTTGGGCTGGTCTTGGGCCTTCATGGGCCGGTCGACCAAGGGGTTGGCGTGGGCTGGTTGGATGGTCTTTGGGCCTAAAAATCAGCCCATCCTCTCCTATTCCTATTCCATTTAATCTTTATTTAAATTAACACCTAATTTCAACTTATAAACCCACAAAACTTTATAATTTAAATCAATAAAATTCTACTTATAAAGTGCACCACCAAGAATAAGATTTCTATGTCCATTTGCACCTTAATAAAATCCTCAGTTCACTTGTAGACACATCTCCATCCAAACAATCATCCAGTACAATGCTCGGCCTTAAATTAATTGAAATTCATTCATTCAATGGCTAATACAAAATCAAACGGCACTTCCATTACCTAATCATGGTTCATGGTACTCCAGAGGTTGTCACGAGATTTTAGGATGCCACAATCAATTCATGCACAAGCGGAAGCGAAATAAATAACCCCTAACAACAAATAACATGTGATAGAGAAGCAGGACAATCAATTCAATCAAAACGCACTTTATAAACACATCTGGTTTATACACAGAATGTCTGACTCATAAAGAAACCTCTAGACCATCTACACTCTGGACCCTTCAGCCTCGAGCTCTAGATCCTCCACGCTACGGCCCTAAAATTGGTAACTCACGACAGGGTGAGATAAAAATCTCAGAGAGTCCACACCCTAAACCCCGATTAGGAAGATAATACACCTAGAGGCGGCTTATCCACACATCATAGAGGACTTACCTCACCTCAACTCCTTCCTACATGTCAGCACAATTCATATAACATATGTATGCATCCAATGTATTTGATAATTGAAAGGCCTCACTTTAATAAATCAATCAATCAAAGGGGTCCCGATTATAAGGCCAAATCATTATGACACATCCCATTCCGTGCAACACGATTTTGTCTTATAATCAGACACGGTCATCTCAATCATTCAAACGTTCCAATTTAGTTATGGCCCTACGGGCACGGCCTACTCGACGTTCAGCAGTCTTCCGACGTAGCCGGGCATCGTCTCATCCCTTGAGCACGGCAACGTCTACTTCTAGACGGCATTCCCGAAGGAGCTTTAGCGTAGCCTTTACTGCGACCAACATCTGTTGATAACGGCATTACATATAGGAGCATCGTCCGACGTAAACGCTCGTGACAGATTCCAATAGCGATCACACGCACACTCCATCGCAGCCAAGGACATCGTGCATTGTACTCAAATATCTCAATAAAAATAATGAACTTGGCATATTTTCTTCGTATTAAAAACACTCGGTAAAATAATCGTGTGTGGGTACACGGTCAGATCGAACCGTAAAAAGTTATATCTTTCCTTTTAAAAATCTCACCATTTTATATGGTACCTAAAAAAATTTTGGTGTCAAAATCCGACACCCGTTATTTTCTTATTAAATACCAAAAATCAGCAGTTTTGAAATAATAAATCAAAAATCATAATCATCACTCAATTGCACAATCTAGCAATCAATTGCACAAACTAATTACACCACGACAATCAGCATGAAATTCCGGTGACCAGCTATCCCTGTATAATTTCTGAAAAATAATAAATAAATAAATAAATTACAAAAATAAAATAAATGCAAAATAATTATATAAATGACTAATTAAGCTAAATACAATAATCTAACCACCTAATTGGACTTAAATAAATAATGCACTAAACTAAATAAATCATACAATCTAATTAACCCCTAACTAAACTAATCTAACCACCTTAAAAGCCTAATTAACTAACTAAATCACTAATTACACTAATCTAACCACCTAAACCAATCTTAGGCTAAGCTAATCCTCCACTAAGCATAATTAACCCCCTTAAGTAAGTTTTAGTAAGTAAACTCACCGGATTTGCGAGCTGATGAGTTCACGGCAATGGCGACGCGGAGGCGAGCGAGACTCAAGCCTAGCGCAATGCCAAGGGAGGCCAGGAAAGGGCCGAAAACGGGCCACGAAGCTCACAGCCCAACTGTGACTTTCGGTTCTGTGGCTGGTTGGAAGAGGCTGGACCAAGCGACTACGGCTTGGACGAGCAGCGAAGGCAGCTCAACTGGCTGGACGGAGGGCTTGGGATGGCGGACTGGCACGGACGATAGCGTGCGAGCGGGACGAGCATGCGGGCACGGTCGAGCGGCTTCAACGGGCTCAAGTGGGTGTGCAGCAGTCCGACTGAGCTGGCTCAGCTACAAGGGGAGTGCTGGCTGCTTCTCTGGTTCTTTAGCTTGTGTTGCAGCAACAATGGAGCACCAAAGGAGCAAAAAGGAAGAAGAAGAGCTGCTACTGCTGGAGAGGGAACAAGAAGCCACCAAAGTCTTCAAAAAATATCCCAAACCATCTTCACTTGGCCCCCACCAGCCTCAACCATATCCACAACCCATTTTCCCTCACCAATCTTCTCCAAAAAGCCATAAATAGTGTTGTTGCAGGCCCCCCATGGCTACGAATTTCAAGCTTCCAACTTCAAATTCAACTCAAATTCAATCCAATTGGTTTCAACTCAATGGCCAACTTGCCAAGGTAGGTGCCCACATCAAATTTCATAATTTTTCTCATCATTTGATCCATCTTGGATGCCAAAGGTGCACTAAAAAATGGCCATTCGAATTTCCCAGTCCAATATCGTCCAATTTTGATTTTCGCCAAAAATCCGGACTCGCCAAAAATTCTTCGAAGGATGAGTCGACGTTCCTAGAATAAATTGTGACATGACAGAACTTTTAATTTCTGAAATCAAGTTCAATTTTGTAGTTAATTTCAACCGAACGTGATTTTAGCGTGACTTAACCTAGCGGGTAGCTTTTAGGAATTTTTAGGGCATTTGACCTAAGGTCAATTATTTTCAAGCCACATTGTACATCTTCAACTCATTGGTGACTCTCGGTTGTCGTGAAAATCTTGAGGTTTCAAATACGGGCACAAGGTACAAAAACTATAGAAAAATCGGTTTGGTACCATTCAACGCTAATTTTGCAATTAGATGGAATCACCCACACTTTAATTACATGTCTCTGTCGAGTTGACCTATCTCCAGTCTCTAGTCGATTTTAACAGTGTTGTATTGACCCTTGCAAATTAGCACGGTCAAGCAGTCGATTTCTGGTTGAATTCTCAAGTCTGTCACATTTAAATCCCTTAACGACTTCACCTGATAGATCAGTTATCTCGTGAGTGATCAACTCAAAGAAAAAAACTATAGGCGTGTCAATGAAAAACCAATTTATTCAATCGAAAACAGGGTTGAAAATTAGGATTTCACAACTCTTCCCCTCTTATAAAAATTGCATCCTTGAAATTTAAACCATTATAAATCTTAAACAAAAAGGTGGGGGTATTGTTGTCTCATGGAGTCTTTTCACTTTCTCAGGTGGGTACTTTTGTTACGTGGTGTTACCAGACCACTTTGACTAACGAAATCGTCTTGGTGCACAGAACCTGCTCCTTGTGATCCATAATCTAAACTGGTCTCTCCACGTATGACACGTTGTCAAACAAAAAGGTTGGGGTATTGTCGTCTCATGGAGTCTTCACTTTCTCAGGTTGGTACTTTTGTTCCGTGGTGTTACCAGACCACTTTGACTAACAAAATCGTCTTGGTGCACAGAACCTACTCCTTGCAATCCACAATCTGAACTGGTCTCTCCACGTACGACACTTTGTCATCAACGTCTAACTCTTCAAAATTCAGCACATGAGTCGGGTCAAGTTTGTACTTTCTCAACATCGACACGTGGAAGACATCATGCACTTGTGCTAGTCTTAGCGGCAATGCAAGACGATATACCAGAGTCCTTATTCTCTCCAAAATCTCAAAGGGACCGACATACCTCAGACTCAGTTTCCCCATTTTGCCAAAGTGTGAAGTACCCCTCTTTGGTGACATTTTCAGAAAAACGTGTTCACCAACTTGGAATTACAATGGTTTTCAACGCTTATCTACATAACTTTTTTGGCTACTCTAAGAAGTCTTCAGTCTTTCTCTAATAACTACAACTGCATTCACTGACTGTTGGACTAACTTTCAGCCAGTGATCTTTCGCTGTCCAACTTCATCCCAGCAAACTGGAGTTCTGCACGCTCTATCATACAATGCTTCGAAAGGTGCCATCTGAATACTCTGCTGGTAGCTATTGTTGTAGGCAAACTCGACAAGATTAAGCCATTCCTCCCAGCTTCCTTTGAAGTCTAATACACAAGCTCTCAGCATGTCTTCGAGGGTTTAAATCGTCCTCTTAAACTGGCCATCAGTCTGCAGATGATATGCTATACTGTATTGCAGCTTTGTTCCCAAGGCAGTTTGTAAACTATTCTAGAAGGCTACGGTGAACTTTGGGTCTCGATCCGACGTAATCGTCATTGGTACTCCATGTAGACGAATTATTTGACGCACGTACAATTTTGCATATTTGTCCAATGCATAGTCTTTTCGTACGGTTGTGCATATCTAACACACAATTTTGAAGTGAGTCGACTTCGTCAATCTATCAACCACAACCCATATAAAACCATTACCCCTCTAACTCCTTGGTAAGCCCATCACAAAGTTCATTGTGATGTGTTCCCATTTCCACTCGGGAATCTCGAGAGGTTACAAAAGTCCTCCCGGCTTACAGTGCTATGCCTTCACTTGCTGACATGTTAGACACTTGGTGACATGCTTGGCGATATGCGCCTTCATACCGATCCACCAATAGTGTTGACACAGATTCTGATACATCTTCGTACTACTTGGATGAATGCGTAACTACTACAATGAGCTTTAGACAAGATCTCTTCTTTAAGCTCTGCATCGTCAAGTACACACAATTGTCCATGAAATTTCAGTGTCCCGTCTTCAGAAATCTGAAAATCATCCTTTCTCTTTTCCGCATCCTCTTGTAAAATCTTCTGGGTCTTTGGGCCTGTCAACTACAACATCTTGATCCTTATCTGAACTTCTGGTTCAATTATGAGAGTGGCCATAAGATTTGAAAGGTGGCATACCTCAAATTTGAAAATCAAATCTCGAGCTCTTTCGAGTAAGATCCACTATTGAATCACCATCTACGCAATTGAAGACTTCCGACTCAATGCATCTACAACCTTATTAGCTTTTCCATGATGATACATGATGCCGTAGTCATAGTCCTTAAGGAGTTCCATCCAACGATGCTGTCTCATATTCAACTCTTTCTGAGAGAATAAATACTTGAGACTTTGATTGTTTATAAAGATCTGGAACCTTTCCCCACACAAGTAGTGTCTCCAAATCTTCAAAGCAAAGATAATCGCTGCGAGTTCTAAGTCATGCGTTGGGTAATTCAACTCATGAGCCCTCAACTAACGGGATGCGTATGCAACTACTCTGCTATGTTGCATTAACACGCAACCCAATCCTTTGAATGACGCATCACTATAGATCTCGTATTCTCCAGGTTCAGATAGAATTATCAGCACTGGTGCAGTAGTCAGCCTCTGCTTAAGCTCTTGGAAACTATGCTATCACTTATCTGTCCATACAAACTTCTCTTCTTCAGCAGTCACGTCAAAGGCGAGGCTATTGCAAATAATTCTTCCACAAACCGTCTGTAGTAACTTGCCAATCCTAAAAAGCTCCTGATCTCTGTCACTGTCGTCGGTCTTGGCCAGTTGATCACTGCTTCGATCTTGGTTGGGTCCACAGAGATTTCTTTGCCTGAAATCATGTGACCTAGGAAAGTTACACGAGTTAACCAAAACTCGCACTTACTGAACTTGACGTACAATCCATGATTTCGCAGAGTTTGAAGCATTGTCCTCAAATGTCTTTCGTGTCCCTCAAGACTTTTTGAGTACACCAGGATATCGTCAATGAAAACGATCACAAACTAATCCAGATACTCCTTGAAGACACGATTCATTAGATCCGTGAAAATATGGGGCGTTCGTCAAACCAAACGGCATTACAGTGAACTCATAATGGCCATATCACATATGAAACGCCGTCTTCGATATGTCTTCCTTTCTGATCCTCAGCTGATGATATCCTATCCTCAGGTCGATCTTAAAAAATATTGACACTCCCTGCACCTAGTCAAATAAGTCATCAATCATCGATAGTAGGTACTTGTTCTTGATCGTCACTTAATTGAGTTATCGATAGTCGATGCAAAGTCACAACGAACCATCTTTCTTCTTCACAAACAAAACTGGTGCTCCTCAAAGTGATGCACTTAGATGTATGAATCCCTTAACCAACACCCGCATCTGCACCTTCAGTTCCTTCAGCTCTGACAACGCCATACGATAAGGAGCCTTAGAGATTGGCTCCGTCCCGGGGGCCAACTCAATCACAAACTCAATCTCATTTTCTGGGGGCAGACTAGGTAACTCCTTCGAAAACACATCAGCAAACTCTTGTACTACTGCAATGTCCTCCATTTTCGGCTCAACTGTTGTATCGATGACAATCGCCAAATAACCTTGGTAACCCCCGTCTAACAAACAGGTTGCCTCAAGCGACGAGATCAAAGTAATCAAAGGTCCTCCTCGATATCCAATAAACTCGAAACTTTCACCCGCCAACGGGTTAAACTGGATTACCTTATGACAACAATTCATTACAATAAAAAGCTCCTTGAGCAAATCTTTTTCATATATGACATCAAAGTTATACATATGCAAAATAGTCAAGTACAACTCTAGCCAGTAATTCTCATTTCTATGACTTAATTACAACAAACCGAAGTTCTAAAAGCTTAACCAAAATTCCGCTGCGCCACATTGATAAATTTTTCTAGAAATATTCTTCTCCTGATCGATGCATGGCTCGGTTCCTTCCTGTTCCCTTCGCTATCCTATTAGCGCCCTATCTGCGGTAGCGATGCCTGTGCTCCCTTGGACTTACGTGGGCAGTTTCTCACCTGATGGCTAAGATGGCCACATCCGTAACATGCTCCCGCTATACCAGAACACTCTACTGTGACCACATCTGGTGAGTCCTCTGCCTCCCACTGAGTAATAGCATACACCCTTCCTTGCATTGGAGGCCTGTTCCAAATACTCCATTGTGTGTTCTGCGGTGCATTCCCTCTATTCTGTCCCACCGGTGGCAGTAGCACCTGCGCTCCTATGGTCCTGTGCGGACAGTCCTTGATCAGGTGGCCGTATTGACCACACCTGTAACAAGCCCTTGTCTTTTTAAACATAGGGCAAATCCATGTCGTTTCCTATAGGAACGACACGCCGATTGGGTTGGGTGCTGGCTTTCCAATCCCACTCTTCCAACTAGGACGAACAAGGTGCTTTCCTTCTGTCGTCGACTTTTTCTCAAACCAATCATTATCTCTGCTGTGTGCGAACCGTAACTCAAACGTAGCGGCTCACTCCTAGATCACATCTCCAGGTTGGACCTTAGCAGGTGCGGCAGCAACAGCAACTACGGCATTAGCAACAGCCGTGACAGCAGCAGTTGCGGTGGCTTGATTCTTTGCTTGCTGACCCAATAAGCTTCCTAAAGTCTCTAGCGCCTAAATGATTCCGTCGAACCTAGGATCTCGGTGCTGCTACCCCAATACCGGCCTGCGGCGACACTATTCTATTCGCATTAGCCTGAGCCAGCACTCTTCCTCGAGTACCGACCCTTGTCGACGTCCTACCCCGAATAACAGACGACACTGTCCTCTTTCTAGGAGTTCTCTGCTCCTAGTCACTTATGCTGCAGACTCTCTATAAAACCTGCTGTGGCACCCCTCGATGGCCCCCAATCCGTCAGAGTCGCCATAGATTACTTGTCACTCATCCTACTACATACCAGTCTAATGACTTTTATGATTAAAATGAAACCATAATTCATAGGGGTTGATCAATGGAATTCCTTACCATTTTTTTTTTAGAAAGGTCCCAGCGCAATTCATCAACGGAAGCATAAACAAGTCTCATCATCTCTCCCTCCAATAACCATAATGCAATGCACACCAACTACGCACCAGAAGAAAAGATAAAGCTGATTCACTCTTATTTATATTTTCATGATGGACATTAAGGTCGATACAACAAAAAGGCCAAGATTTTTAACTATACTTGGCTATACCCAAAAGAGAACTCAACCCTATACGAAACATGTACATCCCTCCATCAACAAGTGTCGGCTATCCCCAAAAAGAAAGCGTCAGCTCCCACAAGTCCTACGTGTCATCACACCCACCCCGATGCATCGGGCGGCGGTGGCAGTAACATCCCTAGCATCACCCCATTGTGTCGAACGTGAACGGACAAAAACTCTTGGATGATAGGGCCATCAGCTAATCCAACGTCGTACATCACCAATACTCGAACTCAGACATACTCCAGACCAGGTATATTAATACAGGAATGCTCGGTGCACTCCACCTCAACGTCAGTAGGTATGCCATAGAAGGTACCACGCACAACTGGTGAAAGAGGCATCTTTCTAATCTGAAATGTTAATCCCCAAAAGGGGTGAGTACAACCACTCAGCAGTAAAGATCCGCCACACTACACAGTACATCAAACAGACAATCAAGGTATCATGAATAAAACACATATTATTCATGCATTCAAGCATACCTTACCTTGCAGCCATGCATATATCACCATGCCATATGTGCATATACCACCATGCACTTATCATCAAGCAGTCATGCATATATCACCATGCCATATGTACATATCCATGCGCATGATACAGTCTCAATTTTTATCTTTCCGGGGACTAGTGTTTACATCCCTTAATTTATCACTCGCATCCAACCTGGCATCATGAGGAACCTCCGGTACACACCTCCGGGCATCCGGCACACACACTCCGGGCATCTCGTACCCCAACTAGCATCACGAGGTATCCCCCGGCACACACCTCTGAGGCTTCCGGCACACACCTCCGGGCATCCCGAAACTCCCGAGGACATCCGGCACACACACTCCGGGCATCTCGAAACTCCCGAGGCATCGTCGGCTCACACCTTCGACGGTCTTGTTATTATCTCAATTTATATTCACATATGAATCTCAATTTCAACATGGCATTTGATGCATCAATATCCAAAGTCTCAACCAGCTTTTAATGCCATATAACATGCCATATGTCATCACATATGCAGCAAAATCAACCACTCAAAGCATTGCATCACATGGAAAAATTCATTTATTTTTTATAACACATCAAATTTTTTAGATAAAACAGAATACACTCCTTTGGTTAAAACTCTAGGAAAATTAGTAAATGGTATAAATAAATTCTGAAAACTTGACACATTATAGACAAGACCTAAAGGCAGATATCTCATGAAGAACACCATACCAAAAGAATCTCACACAAAACAGTACGGTCCATGCATCACAGTCTTCAAAATTTTAACACTTCAGCTTGCACAGTTTCGGAAGTAATTTAAATTAAATATTGAATTGAACTCCGAAAATTCTGAAATTTTTATATGTTATAGAAAAGTCCTAACGGTAAATATCTCGTGAAGAAATCAAACCCCAAATCGTTCTAGATTAACATATATAGATGATTAATTCCCCCTGTTCTCGGTGTCGTTTTTCCAGATTATCTCCTCTCTCTCTCGGCCGACTCTCTCTCTTCCTCTCGTCTTTCTCTCGCTTAATCCGCCCCCCTCACTCCCTAATTTCCTCCCTTCATCATTAGCCATCATGATCTTTGCATGCCGACGCCACTTGGCAATTGCCATGCAAGGTGGGCTTGAATCCGACTAGGCTTGGGCCAGCTTGGTCGACGGCAACTCCTCCTCTCCCTTTGGGCTTCGCGGGCTAGGCCCATGTGGCCGAATGGTGGGTGATCTTGGGCTGGTCTTGGCCTAAGAGTCTTGGCCCACTCTTCTCTAATTTAATCTACTAATATCTTCCACTTAAATAAATTCCTAACTTACAAAAATAATATGGCTATAAGACTTGAAGTCATAAATCCATAAATTCCAATTTATAACACACATGGCCAATGATAGAATTTTCTTTCCTATCAAACTAATTATCCACTAAAAGCTTGGCCATAAATCTCATTGCAAATTATGAATCAAATAGCTACAATATAACTTGATGGTACTTCCATCACCTATTCATAGACTTTAATGCTTCTAGAGATCGCTATGAATTTTGGGATGCCACACCTGCTTTCCAATTCCACACAGAATTAGAAATTTGAGCGACCCACACAAAACAATCTACCAATTAGCTATCAATCAAATGCATTAGCATAAGAAAAAGGCATTTCCTACTAACTATCCCATAACACATCGCACCTTATCACTCCACACACTAACCAGCTTTGACACCACTTCGGGTGGGGATGTCATGCCCCGAACCTCGAGCGCGCGCACATCCCTTGGTGGTCAATTAAATTGCGACGTTCCCAGAACGCGTCGCCGACCCAATCGATTCAGCACAAGCGAAAGAGAAATAAATAACCCCTGACAACAAACAACATGGGATAGAAAAGCAAGACAATCAATTCAATCAAAACGCACTTTATAAACACATCCGGTTTATACACAGAAGGTTTGACTCATAAAGAAACCTCTAGGCCATCTACACTTTGGACCCTTCAGCCTTGGGCTCTAGATCCTCCATGCTATGGCCTTGAAATTGGTAACCCATGATGGGGTGAGATAAAAATCTCAGAGTCTACACCCTAAACCCCGATTAGGAAAATAATACACCTAGAGACGGCCTATCCACACATCATAGAAGACTTACCTAACCTCAGCTCCTTCCTACACGTCAGCACAGCTCATATAACATATGCATGCATCCAATGTATTTGATAATTGAAACACCTCACTTTAATAAATCGATCAATCACAGATGTCCCGATTATAAGGTCAAATCGTTATGACACGTCACATTCCGTGCCACACAATTTTGTCGCATAATCAAGCGCAGTCATCTCAATCATTTAGGCGTTCCAATTCAGTTATGGCCCCACGGGCACGGCCTACTCGATGTTTGGCGGTCTTCTAGCGTAACCGGGCATCATCTCATCCCTTGAGCACGCAACGTCTACTTCTAGATGGCATTCCTGAAGGAGCTTCGGCCCAGCCTTTATTGCGACTAGCATTTGTTGATAAGGGCATTCCATATAGGAGCATCATCCGGCGTAAACGCTCGTGATAGATTCCAATAGCGATCACGCACACATTCCATCGCGGCCAAGGACATCGTGCATTGCACTCAAATGCCTCAATTAAAATAATGAACTTAGCCTATTTTCTTCGTACTAAAAACACCCGGTAATATAATCATGTGTGGGTATACGGTTAGATTGAACCATAAAAAGTGATATATTTCCTTTTAAAAATCTCACTATTTTATATAGTACCTAAAAACATTTTTGGTGTCAAAACCCAACACCCGGTATTTTCTAATTAACTACCAAAAATCCACAATTTTGAAATAATAAATCAAAAATCACAATCATCACTCAATTGCATAATTTAGCAATCAATTGTACAAACTAATTACACCACGACAATCAGCATGTAATTCCAGCGACTAGCTATCCTAGTATAATTTCTGGAAAATAATAAATAATTACAAAAATTACAAAAATAATTAAATAAATGCAAAATAATTATATAAATGACTAATTAAGCTAAATACACTAAATTAACCGCCTAATTGGACTTAAATTAATAATGCACTAAGCTAAATAAATCATACAATCTAATTAACCCCTAACTAAACTAATCTAACCACCTAATTAGTCTAATTAACTAACTAAATCACTAATTACACTAATATAACCACCTATACCAATCTTAGGCTAAGCTAATCCTCCACTAAGCATAATTAACCCCCCTAAGCAAGATTTAGTAAGTAAACTCATCGAATTTGCGAGCTGATGAGTTCACGGCGATGGCAACGGCGATGCAATAGTGAACAAGACTCAAGCCTAAAGCGACGCCAAGGGAGGCTGAAAAAGGGGCCGGAAACAGGCCATGAAGCTCATAGCCCAATTGTGAATTTCGGTTTTGTGGCTGGGTGGAAGGGGTTCGACTGAGCAGCTATGGCAGCTAGAAACAGCCAGGCGGGTGGTGGACCAAACGAGGGCAACGGCGGCTTGGACGAGCGGCGGAGGCGACTCAACTGGCTGGATGAAGGGCTTGGGATGGCGGATTGGCATGGACAATAGCATGCGAGCAGGACAAGCGTGCAGGCGCGATCGAGAGGCTTCGGTGGGCTCGGGCTAGCGTGTTGCAGTCTGACTAAGCTGGCTCGGTTGCAGGGGGAGTGCTAGCTAGTTCTTTGGTTCTTTGGCTTGTGTTGCAGCAACAATGGAGTACCAAGGGAGCAAGAAGGAAGAAGAAGAGCTGCTACAGCGGGAGAGGGAACAAGAAGCCACCAAAGTCTTCAAAAAATATCCCAAACCATCTTCACTTGGCCCCCACCAGCCTCAGCCATATCCACTACCCATTTTCCCTCACCTGATAGATCAGTTATCTCATGAGTGATCAACTCAAAGAAAAAAACTATAGGCGCATCAATAAAAAGCCCATTTCATTCAATCGAAAATAGGGTTAAAAATCAAGATGTCACATCTAATAATATCACAAGCTTTCCAAATAACTCACCATGAATTTACTTATCAACTTAGCATATCACTCTTACTTATCACTATTTAAGATAAGTTATCACATTTGCTTATCACCTATCAAGAAAAGCTATCACCCTTACTTATCATATATTAAGATAAGCTATCAATCTTACTTATGACTTATCAAGGTAAGCTATCAACCTTACTTATCACTTATCAAGATAAGCTATCACATTTTCTTATCACTTATCAATGATATCCTATCACCTTTTCTTATCACTTATCAAGATAAGCTAGCATCTTTGCTTATCACTTATCATTGATAACTTAATCCACTCATTACATAATCTAACTATCATTAACCATAATCTAACCCTAATCCTTAGCGTAACTACCACCCTAAACAAGAGTTAGGAAGTTACGCACAAGACCGAATCTAGGCTTGGCAGCAAGCAACGGCAATGATGGCAGATCACGGTTCACAGTCTTGGACAGTAGGGACGGAGATGTGAGGTATGGCTCATTGTGAGCAGCGGTTTGGCACGGCAAGGGGACAGCTAGCTACAGCATAAGGCGTGCGACAAGGGGGATGGCGTCACGACAGTGAGGCGGCATTGGCATGAGGACGGCAACATAGAGAATGCAAAGTAGCAACAGCAACGGCGAAGGAGTGGCAAATCAACAAAGAAAGAGAGAAAGCCAAGAGAGAGAGGCATGAGAGAGAGATGAGGGAAATGAGGGGTTCGGTAAGGGAAATGGGGAGAGAGAGAAATGAGGAAAAAGGAAGAACTTGGGGAAAAAGTTTGTCTTCACATTTAATGCCTAATGCATAGTCCTTCACCTCAACATGACTCCAAACTTGGAGAGTAAGAAGAGATCTCATCCCTCCATCTTGCCAAGCTCATCAATGGCCAAAATCTCTTCTTCAATTCTCAATTATTGGATTCTAGAAGCTAGGTCACTATTCATGAGAGTTACTATTCACAAACACTACTCACGCACATAGGGCTTGGGTTTGGGTTTGGGTTTGGGCTTGACAAACTTGAGGTTGAGCTTCACTCATCCAATTTAGGTCTTAAGAAGCTTAATGGTAATTAATGAGCTTAATGGGACTTTACTTGCGCTTGACAAACTTGGGCTTAACTCATATAATTTGGGCTTTTAATTGGGCATGAGGCCCATTGGGCTTCCAATGGTTGATCCACTTTTTCAAAACCAAAGATTCAGGCCCCAAAACTTTTCGCAGGATTAAATGTTGGCTAAATTGATTACGAACGTTTCCCAATTATCCACAAAGGATACCCGTAACCAGATTGAGGTTTATGGCTAAATTTGATTGTAAATGGCTTTAATGGGACCTATATGAATTGGGGGAGTCTCTTGGGTATCGCTTGCACAACCCATGGTTGATTCCAAACCAATCCATGTTTGAGCCTAATCGATCCATGGATGATCATTGGTTGTCATGTAACCAAGCAGGAATTGATTTACTTACTTTGGTCCATGGTCACTTAGAATTGATTTACGGTCGTTCGGGATTAGTATACTGACCGTGCAGAATCACCCGCAATCCTGCTATATATCTACTTAAGATGAATCGATCTATAATTGTTCATTCATTGATCCATGTCAGTATAAGGTCATCTCACATCAATTCTTATGGTCGAGTACTCTAGTTGAGTGCATTTATCGATCCACAATTACCTTTTTCAATTGGATAGTTAACTTATAAATGATATTTTAATTAATTCATAGTCCATTCCTGTTAAGGGCACATCGAAGCTTTAGACCATTCCTTGAGTCTAAGATAGAGCTCAAATTTGAGGATGTCACAATTGGTGTAATTTTCACTTATAAGAGCGTAAAATGAGAACTAGTGTGGTGGATACTAAATATTCTTATAAGAAAGTAACAAATACGGGTTACTCAAGTCAAAATTCTAATGTGATACCCATCCTATAGTGGTCTTTCCCATCAAGAAGAACTCTTCTATTCACGGGCTTCCCAATGCATCTCTTTTCTTTGTGGAACTTGAAGTGAAAAAAATTCATTAACATACAAGAAGATAGGCGTGTAAATTCATCGGCAATTTCACCAAAGAACTGAGACTGATGTTTTTCTTTTTTTCTTTTTTTTTTTTTACTGGATTCATGCTAGAGAAATTTCTTCATCCTTCTCTATGTCAATCATATGACAAGAAAGGCTAGATTGCACATACATGGCACGTGTTATTTTCGCAAGATAAAGCATAAGTTTGCGCATTGTAATTTAGGTTTGCATCGAGCATATTATACCATGTCCCTCTTCAAATGATGGTGGGTCTAGGGAAAAGTGAGTTGTCTCTTTGTTTAATACTGATATGTGATGAGAAAAAAGCAGAGATCATTTTTCTTGTCCGACGAGAATGTAGGACACAATACATGTGATGGTGGGTCATTCATTTTTTTTGGGGGATAAGTATATTGAAAGTATTAAGATTTATCATAAAAATGTAATTGAATCCTAAAATTTTCAAAATACGCAATTAAGTCCTAAAACTTATCATGAAAGTTTAATCAAGTCCTAAAACTTTCAAAAAGTATAATCAAGTCTTAAAACTTGTCAAATTGATCCAATTTAAATCCTTTCATTGGTTGGGCTTTTTGAAAGTTTTAAAACTTGAACTTGTCAAATTGATCCAATTTAAGTCCTTCCATTGATTGTGCTTTTTAAAAATTTTAGAACTTGATTCTATTTTCAAGATAAGTTTAAGGGTTTAATTATACTTTTTAAAAAAATTTATAACTCAATTGCATTTTCATGATAAATTTAAGATTTCCAATGCACTTATTTTTTTATTTTATTTTTCAGCGCAGTTTTCCATTCGAGTTGTCCCAAGCTGGCATTGATTTAGCGATAAGGAGGCGATAAGGACAACAAACAGCACCTATTTCCTCCATTTAGTGTCCCAACATCTGATGACACCGATCCCGACCTTCGATTTAGATGACTGGGTCTGGGATCCATCGGGAGAGGAATTCGCGTTGAGCGGTTGATTTCTAGTTGCGGTGCATTGGAAAAGTTAAGGCAGGGCAGTGCCGATTAAAAAAGGGCATCGCAGGGACTTGGAAATGGCCTGCGTTGAGTAATTATTGGGGGCACTAGTTGGATCAATTCAGTAAAATATTAGTCGGCAACATGTGTCACATCAGGCCCACCTTTCATAAATCTTCCTCTCTCCTCTTTCCGTTACTTTTTCCTCTCTCTTCCTCCACCTCTATTTATCATTTGCTTTTTCCTCATCTTCTCCGTTGCCTTTTCCCAAGGAGGATCCATAGCCACACGCACGAAGCTCCAAGGGTCATGGCTTCTTTGAGCTCAAGTGACACCGCAAGATGCCAAAGCTTAGGTGGCCATGGCTGTAAGCTCGAGATATGGCAACCATGGTTGCAACCTCGCGCTCAAGCCACCATGGTTACTGCTAGCTCTAGTTCAAGCTAGCAACTTAGGCTCGAGCTTAAACTTCTTGGCCATGGAAGCTGGAGACAACATATTGAGTGCTCGTGTCCTTGAGTGTCTCAATCTAGCAGCCATGGATGAGAGTTCAAAGTTCAAGCCACCATGATCAGAAGCTTGAAGCTCAAGTGGCTGTTGCCACAAGCTTGAGGCCAAGCTCGAAATTCGAGCGGCCAAGGCTACCCTAAGCTTCAGGTTCGAGATCAAACTCCACGGCCAAAGCAGCTATGAGCCTCGAGCTCGCGCTCTAGCCATGGCGGACGCAAAGGGAAAGGAGAAAAGCTAAGTGTTAAACAGAGAAGATGAGAAGATGAGGGATGAAAAATATGAGGAAAAGACGAAAGTGTTAAAAGGGTTTTGGGGGGAGGGGGGGGGGGGGGGGGGGGAGGAAAAAGTAATGGAGAAAGGAAAGAGGAAGATTTATGCAAGATGGTCTACGTGACACTCGGTGCCTAATAAATGGACCGGTATTTTATTGAGCGGGTGTAATTAGTGTACCCAATATTTTCTCGCATTGATCATTAGCTAAGTCATTAGTTTTTTTTTTTTTTTTGGTAAATGTAAGAATAGCTAAGTCATTAGTTCGGTAACTTTAAAATAAACAAATGTAACTCGGTAAGCACACTTAAGGCCCGTTTGGTTTGGCTTTTGAGGAATGTATTTGTAGAAATGCAAATATCTTTGGGTGAAAGGGGTTTTCCGAAATGCAAATAACGTTTTGTAAAATTTGCATTGAGAAACAACTTTGACCAAAATACCGTTTGGTAAAATTTGCATTTGTAAATGACTTTTATTAAATTAAAAAAATAAAAAAATATTTGTATTTTTTTTTAAGATCCGGCTACCGGACCACCGAATCTGGCGGCTGAATGGCCAGATCTAGCCCCCGAACGGTCACCCCACCCTGACGACCGTCGCTTGAGGTCGCGCGACCTCAGGCAACCGCCTAGGTTGTGCGATTCAGGCCATCAGTCGCCTGGGTCGCGCGACCCAGGCGTCGCGATCGATCGCCGAGGTTGGGCAACCCTCAGGCGACGGTCGCTTACACGTCGCTGGCGTGCGCGACCCCTTGGCCGGCGATCGTCAGCCTCCAATCGACTTCTCCACCGAAGAAAATGAACAGTGAACTTGCATTCCGAAAATGCAAGTTGCCAATGGACCTCTATCCGTCATTTCCCCTAAAGGCTTTTAAAGCTTCTTGGAGATGCAATTGCATCTTCCAAAAGTTCTCAAAAAATTGAACCAAACACCACTTGTATTTGCCCAAACCCCTTTAGCGCATTTGCTTTTATCTTTAGAAAATTTGAAACAATCAAATTCATTTTTTATCCAAAATGAAATAGAACATGGCCGGAAATATTTCCACAGCTTGAATGTCTAAACACACGGCATTTAATGGTGTCAGACGAAAAGGCCCTCAGACACGACGGCCTTTTTCTTGTTCAACGCGCCGTAGACGGCCACACGCAGCCCTCCGTACCTCCTCCTGCGGAGCCGTAACCAGCAGCAGAAACTAAATGCGCATCTTACAGAACCACTCTGTTGTGTCTCCCCCGGCTCTCTTTCCATCAACCTGAAGAATCCTTCTCTTTGCTCAATCCAAGAATGTCGGCTTTGAACACATGTCCGTCGGAGTCTCCACCCAATCGACGAAATCTTGCGTGAACGACGACACCGCGGGATCACTTTTGGCTTCCAAGTCTGCCTTAGAGATCGACTTCGCCCATCTGACCGAGATGGTTGCAATATTATACTATCTTTGAATCGAACAAATATAATATATAGAAACTTTTATCTATTGATTAATAAAAGAAAAATCTTAAATTTTATTATTATACTATAATTAAAAAAATATTTTTTACGTATAAACGAGTTACAATTAAATAGTAGAATAATGAAGGGAGAGGACGGTATGAAAGGTTTGTATCCGTGGGGACTAGCCAAACCGCAATATTTTATGACAAAAAAAAAACCGCAATATCTGAATATCCCTTGTTATCTCAAAAAAAAAAAAAAAAGAGCGGCAATAAAGTAATGCGAATGTGTCTAGCGATGTTAGCACAAATAAAAAATTGACATGTTACACAAAAAGTTGAAGCCCTTTTTTTGGCACCTGTTAGTGAAATTTTGATAGTAATAGTAGAGTATTCTCTACTTTTTGTTACCCGCGGATTTAATTTTGACATAATAACTAGATTCAAGAAAAAAGAAATGAACTTTTCATATTTGAGTTTTATTGCAAAAGGTCTATCAACAAAACAAAATCATAGTTGTTTATACCCGGTGAATCGAAATGCAAGCTAAGGGCCTTTCTATCTTGGTATATCGCATTCTTGTTTTTAAAGTTTTCAAAAAGAAAAAAAAAGGAAAGAAAAAAAAATCAAACCGGACAATCTGTAAACCAAATGAAAATTTATTTGTTTTTCCCTTTTAGGATATCTCTCACTTGGGTTTGGCTTAGAGTAGCTTTCCGATTAATACTATTAGAAATCCCAAATTAGTACCTCATAAATTAATTTTCATCTAACTAAAAATTTTAACCCGGTAGCCCAATAACACATCAAATAGCATCTCATGATACATTATTCTAATCTAATTTTTGTCTTACAAAAAAAAAATCAAATTGGCACCCTTACCAAATTTCGCCTATTGTTGGCGTTCCGTTCAATATTCCATTAAAAAAGGCATATTTGTCAATACGCAAGACAGACAGCTACAAGACGGATCTGACGTAGAGCATGACAAATCTTTTATGAAACTTCATGGGTGTTGACAAGTATTCATTTCAGAGGAGGGTAATTTTCGGTCTGGGATGTCAGTTTAGGGTTTTTTTTTTTTTTTTGTAAGGTTAAGGTACATAAATCGTAAGGTACTAGTTTGGGATTTTAGGAATATTAACCTCTTTTTTTTATTGAAAATCTCAAAAATAATTATTTTCTTTAGATGGAAATCAAAATTTAAAGGGAACTATGAACCTATGGAAGGGGATAAAGTACCTATGGACAACACCCAGTGATTAAGCTAGAATTTTTGCGAGGGGGCGAAATAGAACCATTTGATATTTTATAAGAAAAATGTAAAACAATGAAGGATAGTTTGTTTTGGACTGAGAGAAAAATGCTAAAGAGACCAATTGAAATAATCGTAGTTAATGGTGTGTTTTAAGTTTATTCTTATTAAAATTCATCATTTTTAAGACACCAAAAAAGCTAAAAATAAGAAAATCAGTATCCATAAGAAAAATGCACGTGTTACCTGCGTGCAAGAGAAAACGACAATTAAAATCATGCTGTAAAATTATTTTGCTAAATCCATTCATTCTAATGATTGCAGCACCTTATTTTCCATGTTGTACATAGAAAGGATCTAATATTAAGAAAATAAATTTCCTCATCAACTTCAGTACATAAACAATAATTCTGGAGAGGCTAAAATGAAAATGATGCTTTTATTTAGTTCTTATGTTTTTCTTTAGTTTTCTTTTTTGATTTTTTTAGTCAAAATGCCTGGTAACGAAGTTGAACGCGGTTGAGAAAGTGATTATCAAAATAAAGCTATTTTGATCGTTTAAAGGATATGCGATATATTTAAAATTAGATTTTATATAAGGGTGGTGTTTTTTGCACTCCTATTACTAATCCACTCCTTTTCACTCTTTTTCACCTTATTTTGTCATTTTATATATTGTGGGTCGCACTCCTCAAAATTTACCTACGAGATTAAAACCAAATTTCCACTCTCTCTTCTCCATCCCTCTAGCCCTCTCTTGTTACTTTCTCAGTTCTCTCTCGTATCATTATACCTTGTGGGTATTGAGAAAAAGCTTCCAGAAAGTTTCTCATGGGGTCAAATTTCAAAATATATTCAGGTAGAGTTTCTGTCCATTTGCTCCTCTTTGATCGTTTTACCTTCTTCAAGGCACTGCAATTGGCCTGTCTTTGAAAGGAAATTAGGGATTTTCAACTCTCAAAATTTTTCCCCCGACTTCTTGCGTGTTCTGAATATGTGAATTCACTATGGCGATGAAAGACGAAAAGATTGAATAATTTTCAACGATCGCAGCCGGGCGGATGCGTTCGCATCAACATTGAATTGAAGGTTGGAGACCATGGTTGGACGTTGGCGGCGGTAATGTAGGTGCTGAAACAATGGTGTGGGAGCTGAAATCGAGGATGAGCCACTGATGCAAGGGTGGCTGTGGTTGGTGAGGATTAGGGGTATACAAAGGAATTGGGACCTATCCGGACCGTTCAGAACCAAACTACACTCACTCAGAACCGGTAGTTCTTAAAAGAACTGGTCCAATTCTCGATTCCAATTTATAAGAACTAGTGGGTACTGCTCCAGTTCCTAGTTCTATGGGCGGATCCACTCATCCGCCCATCCGGACTAAACCGGTTATATTATAATAATACATTAATTTTTAATATTAAAAAAATTGGTAAGGAATTTTTAATATTAAAAAAATTCGAAATGAGTAAATCTAAAATTTAGGGTTCACATTATTGTCTCTTAGTTTTTCATTTGCTTTGACTTGAATAAAAGAGATGAGCTTGATTGGATTGTTATCTGGCTCAATCAAATCAATCAAGCAATTGTCTAAATTATTCGCTATGCTTTTGCTTTAGAGGGTTTCAAACTTTTGATCTCTAAATCAAAAACCTTCATCTTAATCAAAAAAATGTTATTCTAGGCAAATCGTGAATAAGATATGAGGATGACTTTTTTCTTACGCATTCTCATTCCGCTACTAGAGTGTCAAATTTGCCTACTTGTTCTTTGTAACACTATTAAGCACACAAAATTTTTCCTCATTATCTTGCCAAGTTTGGTTTCCCTCATTCTAGTTGCGTAAGTCTAGATTAGCAATATTTGATTGATATTTGATGAGATCGGTTCTATGGATCCACTTGGGAATTGAATCAAACTGGTAGTCTAGTTCCCGGATGGATCCCTACAATTAATGAGCGGTTCCCAGTTCCATTTTTTGGGAATCGATCTTTAGTGAGCGGTTCCTGATTCTAGAGTGAGAATCGCTTACTCAAACCATACACACCTAGGGGGAATCGGAAATCGAACCGAATCGAACCGAAAAATTTAATTTTGGGTTCGGTTCGATTTTCGGTTCGATTTCCGTTAAAAACCAATACTCTTTTGTTGGTTCGGTTTTTATCGGTTAATCGAACCAAATCATAAACCGATAAAATCCACAAACCGTTTTTATCTCTCTCGACTCCCGTCTCCTCTGGCTCTGACTCCTCCTTTGGCAGTAGGGGGCTCGGCGAGGAAGGCTCGAGCAGCTGCAGATCACTCAGGTGTGGCGGAGGGGAAGCTGCTGTGGTGCCGTCGCTTGGAGGGGGGAGCTGCAGGGGACGAGTGAGCGGTGGCGCGACTGCAGGCGTCGGGCTCGGGGGTCGCTGGCGGAGCGGCGGTGCGAGCTCGCAGGTGAGGGGTGACCGGCCCGGGATCTGCTGGCGTCAGGTTGCGGGCGGAGATGCTCAGAGGCGGCGAGCGTTCCGGCACGGCTGAGCGGGCAGTGGTGGAGGCGATCGGGCGACAGGGCTGCACGTCGCGAGCGAGACCGACGGAGCGGCGGTGACCGGCCGTTAGGCCGCCTGTGCTGGGCTCGCGAATGGCGGACACGGGCAGCGAGTGCGGGGGGAAGAAGATGAACAGTGCTCCGCTTTTTCCTTCTGCTGGCTTGTCTTCACGTTCACGTCTCTTCCCTCTCTGTCTCCTCTCTGCAGAGGGCAGTTGTTGCTGTACAGCTTTTCCTTTTAACTTTTCCCTCTAAAGCTTTCGTTTTTGTGTTTTTGTTTTATTTGAAGAACGAGGAGAAGCCCCCCAATTTCCCCCTTCTATTTTCTCAAGCCTGTTCTCCCTCAATTTCGAAAAAAAAAAACCGAAAACCGAAAATCAAAAATTAAAAACCGAAAAACCGAACCGAATCGAAAGTTCGGTTCCGTTCATATTTGGTTCGGTTTGGAAGATTTTTCTAATGGTTCGGTTCGATTCGATTCGATTTTTTTTAAAAATCGAACCGAACCGAACTGTTAAAACCCCTGTACACCCCAGTGAAGATTCGGAGAGAGGGCTCGTTGGGGGGTCAGAAAGGTGGGAATCGAGGGGGTGGAGGAGAGCGGTAGTGGTAGGCCAGAGTTAGAAGGAGAGTTCTTGGAAAAGAAGCCAGCGAACGGCGATGGTGGCGTTGATTGATTGGAGGTGGTGATGCTTCAGTTGGCTCGATGCAGCGGAATTTTCTTCCTCTTCTTCGTTGTGGTTGTTTATCATACCCATTATTTTTTTTTTTGGTGACCTAGGAACCCCCCGCACGGCCGGCAGCCGGAGGAGTAAACCTAGGGGGCTGCGTAAGCGGGAGGACCCACCACCCCCGACAACCCACTTAAGACATGGCTAGCACTTAAGCAACGATGACACCATGGATCGAACTCGGGACCTCTCTTGAAAAGTACCCTTGCCCAACCACCTACGCCGCCACCACCACGGGTGGTTATCATACCCATTATTGTTGCCCTGAGAATCGCCAAAAACAGGGTCACTGCTATGCACAAAAGCAATAAAAGGAGTGGGGCCCGCAAGGAAAGAAAAGGAAGAAACCAAATAAAAGGAGGGGACGCCACATTTGACCAAGGAGAAGTGTCATTTGGATGCCATAAACGTGAGATTAACGAAGGATAAAATGGTCAAAATATTGTGAAAGATAGTGTATTAATGATTGAGAGACTAGGAAGAACGTGAGATCCGGATGACGTAGACGCGAGACTTTACACTGCCATCAAGTATTCATCATACAGGTTAGTGTGGTAATTTCAATTGCCTCATTATCGATGCTTTCCGCACCCACTTTCTCCTCCGCACTACCCTTTCTGTCTCCTTTCACACAAAAATTTTATGAAAGCATAATTCTCCAAAAAACTCTCAACTTTATTGCGGCTCTAGCATCTTCCACTGGCATTCACTTTCAATCCACTTTTGATCTGATATCCCAAGATCCAACTCCTGGAGGTGATTCACGTGAAGCGACAAATCTCTTCCAGTGGCATTATCAGTGAGCGAGAGAGGGAGGTGATGGCCCCCAACTCCTTCGTGATGCCTCTTTTGTATACACGCAAAAGGAAAAGACCGGTTAGTTTCGCGTCCCCGTGTTTGTGCGTTTCTTTCGGTTTTTTTGGGGTAATGTCTGTGAGGAATGTTGATTTAGCTGGTATATGCTCAGATCTGCATCTTCAGTGCAAATATCTTTTTTGGACCGCAATGAAGAGATCTTGATTTAGTCTTCAGATCGGCTAAGATTTCATCTCCTTTTGACAACATTGAGCCTAGATCGAATGGAGTCAACTCTTTCTCTTTCCTTTCGTTTGTGTCTTGTTTTTTTTTTTTAAGCAACTTTATTGTCTCAGATCGGAACATCCTAGTCAAGGGCTTATGCCTCCACTTTTTGCTGATGCGGAAATTATCGTTCGCCTCTTTCATTTTACAGGAGTTGGTCTCTTCCCTGCCTCGGCCGCCGGCACCGCCCCCGCCCCCACCTCCGCCACCGCCACCGCCACCGCCTCCTCCGCCACCGCCGCCGCCGCCGCCTCCTCCACTGCTGCCACCACCCCCGCCTCCTTCATCATCGCAGTCATCCTTGTATTTATCATCCATCTCTACCTCATCCAGAGCCAATTATGATGTGTTCTTGAATTTTAGAGGTCCCGATACTCGACACGGATTTACAGATTGTCTTTACAACAGCCTGAGAAATGCAGGGATCATTGTGTTTAGAGACAATAATGATCTTCATCCCGGAGAAAAGATCCATGATGCATTGGTTGAATCCATAAAGCAATCCAGGATATCAATACCTATTATCTCCAAGGATTATGCATCCAGTCAGAGTTGTCTCATGGAATTGGCACAAATGATGGAATGCAAAGAAGCTGACACTCAACGGATCGTGCCCATTTTCTATGATATTAAACCCACTGACTTAAAATACCAGCGTGGATGTGTTAAGCAGTCCTTCCGCAAGCACGGGAGCCGTGGAATTGACTGGAAGGACATTGTGAAATGGAAGCAGGCTCTCCGAGAGATTGCTGAGATGAAGGGTTATGATCTGCCAAATACAAACAACGGGTAATCAACTTTGTACTGTCCTTTTAATGTTGTTAGCTTTAACTTTGTGCGAATTTTGCCAAGCACAATGCTTTTGAAATCATTAATTGGATGGGACTAGATTTGATTACGTTGTAAATGCTCACTGCATCGTCCTTGTTGGTCAATTTAGTACTGGTTAACTGGATTATTTCCTTTGTAATTATCATAGGCTGTTGTTAGTTGTTTTATAATCTCATAATGATTCCTCATTCGCCATTCACATTTGGCAGGTATCAAGGTGCACTCATAGAGACAGTTGTTTCACATATTCTAGAGTTGTTAAAGAATAACGATTTAGATGTAACTGACGGTTTAGTGGATATTGAACCCCCCGTACGGGAGGTTATGAAAAAGCTTGGCGTCAGTTATGTCAATGAGAAAGCAATGGAAGTATATGACAAAGGTGTACATGTACTTGGAATATGGGGTATGCCAGGGATTGGCAAGACTACCATTGCAAAGGTTGTGTACAACAAAATCCATCATCTCTTTCAACGCTGCAGTTTTCTTTCAAATATTCGAGAAAATGTTAAATCCAATAGACTCATGGGCTTGCAAGAACAGTTAATCTCAGACCTCCGAAAGCAAAAGCGTAGAATGCTACGAACTTGTGACGAAGGTACCAAAGTCATAGCAAATTCATTTAGTAATATGAAAGTTCTCATTCTCCTTGATGATGTGCATGATTTTAACCAGATCAACCAATTAGTTGGGAAACTTAGCTGGTTTGGCCCAGGAAGCAGGATTCTCTTGACAGTTGGAAGAATTGATGTTCTTAAGGGTTACCCAGATGAAGTGGTTGATAAATATGAGGTTGGAGAAATGGGGTCTTGTCAAGCTCTTCAACTTTTCCGCAAGTATGCTTTTAGTGGGTATCCTCGTGAGGAGGAGGATGAGTATGATTCTCTGTCCAGGGACTTTGTTGATGCCATTGGGGGGCTTCCTTTGGCCATTGAAGTAACGGCTTCATACTTGGGTATGAATAAGGGGGAAATACAAATATGGCAAGAAACCTTGGATATTTTAAGTAGGAAGCCAGAAAATAGAGTCCAAAATGCGATTGAGGTAAGCTATGGTTCTTTAGATGAAGAGACAACAAAAATATTTCTTGACATAGCATGTTTTTTCATTGGAACGAATGAGAGAATTCCCTTATACATGTGGCGTGCATGTGAATATTATCCTTCAAGAGGAATCAAGCTTCTCCGTGACATGAGTTTGGTCAAAATTGGAGGAAATAGTGAACTGTGGATGCATAATCAACTGAGGGAGTTTGGCAGGGAAATTGTTAGGTTGGAAGATCCCAATGAGCCTCGAAAGCGCAGTAGGTTATGGAAACACATTGATGCACTTTCCACACTTAACGGAGAGGAGGTATACTTTTCAAGCATAAAATCTTTTAGTGTAAACACAGTTAGCAATCTTTGAAGATACTTCTTTTCCTTAAATTTTCTTTCCCAAAATGAAGTTTGAACAACCGTATTTCATTTCCCTTTCTATTTATTCAATTCCTTCAATTTGTAGAGTGCAGAAAAGGTGGAAGCCCTTGGTCTCACGTTTGATGAGGGACCAAGTGAATGTTTTAGATGTGGAGGATTAGGCCATCTACAGCGCTTGAGATTTTTGAAATTGGACCAGGCTACTGTTGGAGGGAGTTCTCAGAATGTTCTTTCAAATTTAAGATGGCTTGATTGGCAAGGTTGCAGCCGGATCTCTGAACTACTTATTTTCAATTTGGAGAAACTGGTCATTCTTGATCTATCTCGCAGTTTGGTCACTGGAGATTCACTAGTATGGGGACAAATCCTAGAGGTAAAGTGTATAGTTGCTTTTATATCCTGGGATTATTAGAATTGCTAGCAACAACTGAGCCTTTTCTGTCCTCCTCTTTTCTTGCAGAAGACAAAGGAATTGAAAGTTTTGAACCTAAGTAGCTGTCCTAACCTGAAAGCATTTCCAGACTTCCATACTTCGATGTATTTAGAGAGACTAGTCCTAGAACATTGTTCCGTGTTATCCAAAATTGGTCGATTGGTAGGTAATCTAAAGAACTTAGTCTCCTTAAATATTAAATTCTGCAGATCCATCAGAGACTTGCCGCGAGAACTGTGTGATATGAAAGCTTTGGAAGAACTTCTGATTGATGAAACTGCCATTAGTGAGATTGATTTCAAACCAGGCTCCATGAAGAAACTTAAGATTATAAGCGCTTGCCAATGTAAAAATTTGGCTCATATAAGACGCTCTATTGGTTACTTGGAATCTCTTTCGCATCTTCGATTGGATGGTGCCACTATTGATAGCCTCCCAGATTCTATTGGATCCTTAAAGAAACTTCGGAGCCTCCTTCTAGGAAATTGTCAGAAATTATCTCAGCTTCCTTATTCCATTGGGAATCTTAAGTCGCTGGAAGTCATGGATATATCAAGCACCAAGATTGCTAGATTACCTAGGTCTGTCAAGCATTTGATAGACTTGAAAATGCTGAAGATGGAGAATACTCACTTAAGAGAATTCCCCAAAGATATAAAAAATCTAGAAAAGCTGGAAGAGATAGATCTATCAAACTGCCGGAATCTGAAGGGGCAGATTCACTGTGATACCAGAGGATTATCCTCTTTGAAGATCTTGAGATTATCATCTACCAAGATTTCTGGCCTACCCTGGAGTGATGGCAGGTTTTCTGATGAAGAAACCCTTTCGCTTTTCTCTCATCTCCAACAACTAGATTTAAGGGATTGTGACCGACTTCGGGCTTTGCAAAGACTTCCATCTAGTTTAAGCATTCTTCGCTGGGGATCCAAAAAAATGAGGACGGTGCCAGACCTTTCTTACTTGAGAAACTTGAAAGAGCTGTACTTGGGTGATAACTTGGGTGATTTTACTGATCCAATGCAAAATTCTTCCTCTAAGCCACCACAAATTGGATGGTTAACAAGACTAGCGAATCTAGAAATCTTGGAGTTGTGCCTCTCAAAGATTACCCAGCTACCTGTAGATTTTAGTGAACTTCAACTTAGAAAACTTGTTTTGCACTATGCAAACTTGTGTGACCTCCGAGAGCTACCCTCTAGCTTATCGATATTGTGTCTTCAGCACTGCAAGATTCAAATTCCCCAATTTTCTGTGGTGAGAGCTCTGTCTGAATTAGAACTCAAACACTGTCGGTTGGTAGAGATTGTCCATCTTGAAGATTTGAGGCTATTGAAACTTCTGAAAATGTCCCACTGCAGTGTGCAAGCACTTGATGGGCTGGAAAATTTGCCTCGTCTTAGAAAGCTCACTTTATCCGAATGCTCTTTACTGACTAAACCAGATCCAACAAAGTGTAAATTCGAAATCGATATGTGCAATCATTAAGGAGAACAATGGTCGGCAGTTATGTTGCTGTCATCTGTGGTCAGAATATGTCGAAGTTGCTCCAAGAATGATTCCAGCTGGAACTTTTCTGTTGGTAGACCCGACCTTGTGGGCATGGACAGGCAAGTTTGTGCTTTTGAACTATTTTACTAGCTTTTCATTCTAATTCCTTAATATTTTTATTGCTTTAATCTTTTGGTGAAAGTGCATAGACTGATAACTGGAACACAGAATCCAATGCAAGAACTAACAAAAAGAATTGAATATTCGATAATATCAATTTGCCATTGCTCTCTGCATGAAATCATGAAACTTCCTTGGCATTTTAATTTCTTCATTGTTTGCTTGTTTTTGTCATTCAGTTAGTAGGCGGGGACAGATTTCCTAGCAATGTACCGCCTGGGCTGGGTGGATACTCAGTGCCAGAATGATAAATGGGCAAGACTACTTGGTGAAGGAGGAGAGATGGCTGGCTCTTTTGTTTGAATGGAAGATTTGTAGCCTTGAAGTCCGGTGGACGCATGTTGAGAAGAAAAGCCGATGTGACTTGAGTACGGACGTGGAGTCGCATACTATTCCTTCCTTTCTGGGCTGAGGCTTAAAAGATTGACAGGGGAGTTGCAGTTGCAGTGTTGCAGAGTTTAACTCTCAATCTGGTTCGATGTCGATAACTTACAAGTAGTAACAACTAAGCATTTCCCCCAACCTTGTCAGTGTTGCAAGTAGCATTAAATGGGTAATCACTGTCTCATTTCTGTTCTAATTGATACACCGATCCTGAGTCCATGTTATGCAACTTATCAGACACTGCAGTTTTCCATCATTGTTGTGCTTCATCATCTGCTGTGCTCGAGCTGTCTTATTTGAAGGCTTATTATGTGACAGTTATATGATGTTAGCACTTCCACTGGCCAAAATAATTCGTCAATGTTTTTCAAAATGATTCTCCACCATAAAAGCTTATTATACTACATTTGGGCCGGCCATGTGATAAGGAGAACCCACATGCTTGTGTTCTATGATGATCGTTTTCTCTCTTTCTTTTTTCTTATTTTATCTTAAATGCTATTGAGAATGGTGTTCGGTGCGTAATTTTCCTGAGGAAGCCTACAAGATGAAACTGGATTTCTTATTTTAATTTTAAATGCTATTGTGAACGGTGTTCCGTGCGTGATTTTCCTGAGGAAGCCTCCTAGATGAAACTGTAACTAGAATACTTCATAGGGTCAACTTGTCATCTTAAACTTCTGCTCTCATGAGGACAGTACATGTAGATATAACTATATTTAGAGAAAGTGAAAAAAACATTGAACTCTTCTCGTAGGAGAGAGGAAATGCAGAGTGCTTTCAAGTATCCTTTAGAATATGTTTGATGTGGATTTCTAGTATGGATATATACCTTGTCACAAGAAATATTGGAGCATCTTGAATATTACTGTCTGTCATTAGAGACTTTGGCCATGCAGATGACTTTAGATATTTTTGTGTTCCCTTCAAGCAACCGCCTTTGGCCGCCGTGAACACTGTCTGTTATGACAGCCTTTGGCCATGCAAACTCCAAATTTTTTGAGTGACCACAGTTTAGCTTTTGGCTATGGTCAGCGTGACACCCTAGATTTTCTAATCCTAAAATTATGAATGGTCCAATATAAGCTTATAACATTGGAAGTGGGCCAAATGATGAGCCCAGTGGGCTGTAAGGGAGACACGAACTTAAGGGCTTAGTGGGCTGTGTGGAGGTCACGAGCGTGGGTTCAGTGGGCCTATTGATGAGCCGTTAGTTGATCTCGATATGAAATGGGCCAAGTAAAGGGCTTGGTGGGCCAAGATTTGGGCCCGGTGGGCCATGATTAGGGCCAATAGAGCCAAGGATGTATGCATGAGGCCTAGTTTGGGCAAAAAAAAGATTTTTGTTCGTTGACGGAAAGTTTTAATTGACCGTGTTTAATTTAATCTAGGAATGTACGCGCAAACATGAGATTAACCTTAAAACACTTTCTTATGATTCCTCTTAGTTACCATCTTAGACTCAATTTGCATTCTTGTAGGGCCGAATTCTAGAGGGGTAGAGATGGAATAGGTAGAAATATTAAGGGATTAATGATCAAGCGCAAGGGAAATCCCCAAATTAGCCCCCAAAACCTTTTTACACTAAGCATGTATGCAAGGGAATTGCATACAAGGAGCTACTCACGATGCCTTTCTTCCTCCTTTGGCATCTCCGCTCATCCCTTCGGTCATTATGGCCTTGGGATTGAAAAAAATTTCAATCATGAGCTGCCTAGGGAACATTCTCAAGGCAAAGTTCATCATTTCCCCCCTTTCTCCCCCCAACTCTTCCCCTCCGACTCATCTCTCTCTCTCTCTCACTCTCTCGTTTCTTCTCTCCTCTTTTTCTCTCTTGGCTCAACAGGAGACTTCTTCTTCCTCTGCGATTTTTCTGTGGTTTCAAGCTCGAGAGGCTCGAGATCTTGAAGCGCCAGCAAGTGAGGAAGGCGAGGATCAACCGGTTAAGGGAACGGTGGGATCCTAAGCTGAATTATCCGTGGTGCGAGACGTGCGGGTTTGGGGAAGAAATGGTCTTTGATGGTTCTGTTTTAAGGACTAGATCGCTAGTCGTGAGGTTAGATGGTCTTTTAGTGGCTTGCATGTGGGTTTCACGGTGGGTTTAAAAAGTGTATGCGTAGGAGAGGAGCTGTGGTTCGCTGTTGGTTCGGTAGGCGGTCAGGTGTGCTATAGAGAGGGTTGTGCATGTCGATCTAGGGAGGCGAGTAGTTCGTTCGCGGGTGGCAAGCTTTGTTCTGGTTTGGGAGGTCCTTTGGTTTTGGTGTGGGTTTTAGTTGCTGCATTGTGTGTGCTTGAGGTTTGACAGGCTAGTTTAAGGAGGTGGAGAGTAATAGAGGCTGAGTTGTGAGGATTCTAATGATATGGGTGGTCTGTCCAGAATCGAGTGTTTCTGGTCTCGAGATTTTGTGAATTTTGTACCGAAGAATCTGCCATGAATTTATGTTTATGTTCTCATAGAAGTTGTGCCAAATTGTGTATACTTTTATCATATATTTTCCTTAGATTTTTCTGGAAGTAGTACAAGAAGTGAAAAGGTGATTTCTTTTTATGGTAGTAATCTGCGGTAGGTGAAAACAGGGGATATCAGTTTATTATTTGATTTTTCTGCCATTCTCAGGATAGAATCAAGTCTTGCTCTCTTCATGAAAGTTGTAGGGTTGGTTCTTGTGTATAACATACTGAAATTTGGTGGTGATTGGCTTAGTTTTGAGTACCGAAATGCCTTCTCTTAGTGTGCTGTAGAGTCTGGAAAATTTTACAGGTTTTTAGGGTTAAGTCAATGACTTGCTGCTCTCTGTACAGTGGAAAATAGGACTAGAATCCTTCACGGAAAACGTTTATCAATGTCTTTTCTAAAACATATTAAAATTTCACAATTTTTCGAAGTGATTTACTATAGTTTTGATCCCAATGTTCCAAACTGCTCAAAACTGCCTACTTTCTGCTCTAATCCGAATTCTTCCTAACATTTTTAGACAATTTGTTTGAACTTTTTGGCGACCCCTTGGGAGTCTTGTGGTCTCTGATACATTGCATATATATATATATATTACTTGTGACAAGATGACTTTGAATTGTGAATAGTCGAGCCTCTTGTGTGTGATGAATGAAGTACACCATGAGGTAGTGTGTGTAAGCATTGAGTCTTGGATTTGGAATGGTTTTTGCACTAAATTGGTAAGCATGCTATTGTGGTGTGATTATTTTAAGGCGTGATGTATGAAATGTATAGAATAAATTGAATATAGAAGATTTCCATCTACTTTGTGATACCGGTGATGATACCGGTGATGGCTTGGGGAGTGGGATGTCCATGTTGTGTAATCTTGGATGCCATGGTTGTGTGATACCGGGATGCTGCCCCTGCTATGTGATCAGGATGTCTCAATTGTGTGATGACTGGGATGCCTCAGCTATGTGATATTGAGATACCTTGGAGTGAAATGCCCATAGTAAGGATTCCATGGAAGTCCGTATGAGGGATTTCGGAAGTGACTTGATCGGACCAGCTTGTAATCTAATGAAAATCCGATTCGAGGGTGCATATTGAAATACATGATGAATTAAAGACACTTGGCGTGTGTTCGTGTGTGGTTTGCATCATATCTTTTCTTGGTTAGTTGCATAAGAATTGTGTGCCAATATTATTGTTCTTTGTTTGTGGTGCATATGCATGTGAATAAGTGTGACGATGGAATGGTCTTTGTGATAATTTGTCCTAGTCTATGTGTGCTGTTCATTGTTGAATCTTGCGTTTTCCTTGGTGACTAATGGATCACCTAGTTTAGGCCCTATTGTTTCTTTGCTGGACATTGCTTATTCCTTCATCTTTTTCATATCATTACAATGGATGTTCCACCTGTGGCATGGTGTGGGGTCATTGCTTATATCGACATGTCTTTACACGATGTTTTGACTTGACCTACACCTGGTACAAAGCCACACTATGGATGGATGATGGTCGTGTTGATTGAATCCCTATGCGGTTTGAGGCTTGGTTCATTAACCATGAAGGAGAGCTGTTCAGACCTCTTCGGTTTGGTGATGATGGACCTAGAGCTAGAGCTAGAGCGGGTGATGCTTAGAGCACCTAGTTCGTGTGAAAGCTAAGGATGCTTTGTTTTTTTGAGCGACATGGGTTTAGCTTAAGGGGCAGTGAAGATAGGCTTCTTTTGACCCCTTCCTAGGCTTAACGCATACACTTTTGATTGATGTCATGTAAATATCTTCCTATGTATATGTGGTACATGTAAACTCCCATGTCTATGTAAGTAAGAAATAGGTGATGATCTTAAAAGAAAATGAGATGGTGCCTCTTTTATGATGAATCGTGTATATTTATAGATGGATTGTTGATATTAACGATAGGACGAGACGAATGTGCCTTAGAAGATTCCAAGACTTTTTTATATTCATGTTATACATGCTAATTATTTAGGTCAGAAAATCTTAGCGTGATTATTGATCAAGACAAGTCCTATTAATGTACCAATAATAAGTTTTTGCTTGCATTTAGTATGTAACGCTATAGGGATGTCACATTCAAGGCGACATTTAACTGCATGGAAGTGCTGCATAGTTGAAATAACTAAGTAAACCTTACTAGCAGTAGATTCATTTAATTGCGAACAATTCATCAAGAAGATCTTGGCACTTGCATTTTTTCTTCATCAATGAATGTACTGATTATACCTTCATGTAGTTTATGCCAGTGTAACATCACTTTTGTCATGGACTGTTCTATCACAGTAGTACATGAAGATGAATCGGTCCTCTGCACTCAAGTTGACTTAGAAAGTATGAACCCTGCAGAACGAGTCTCTTGAATGAGGTTGGATCTCATTTTCCTCCTGATAGTATGCGTCCGGGGAGTTCCGAAAAATATAATAGGGAGTTCCGAAAAATATAATAGACTTCACGAAGCTGGTTCGACAATAAAGGATCAAAGGACCTTGTTAAACAAATCGGTTAGCAAATTTATGAAGTGACCTCATAGCCGAAGTCCCGTCCCTTGGTGTCAACTCTGCCGTATAAGTAGAAGGTATGATCATGGAAGAAAATGAGGAAGACGTGGATCAACTCATGGTAGATCAAGAAAACATCATCAGAAACGTAAGACATTTAATTCAAGAATAAAAAGGAAGACGAAGGAATGCTCAACTATTCCCAAACTTTATCAATTTTTCGTTTGATCTTTCCTTTGGGTTTTTCACAATATCTTTCAACTTTAGTCCTCACTCTTATGATAGGGTCCATTTCCTTGAAGGAAAAATTGTTTCTGGAAAATTAATTTTCAACTTTTGTTTGGATGACAAAAAACTAATTGATCTACAGAAAACATTTTACAATGTCAGAAAACAACAAGCTTAGATTGAGAGAAAACGGGATAAGTACACTAATGGTGTCATAAGTTGTGTACGGCGCTCACTTTGGTGTCAAAAGTTTCCGTCAGATCATTTAAGTGCCAAAAAATTTGAAAAATGATCACTTTGGTACCAACACCGATCCGATCGGCTGGAAATCTGACATGGCCTTTTTTATTAATTTCTTATGCTGATGTGGCTCGCTGGAACTTCCATTGGATCACTTAGGCCTTCAAACGACGTCGTTTTAGCATCCTAACACCAAAACGACGCCGTTTTGTGTCTTTCCCTCAAATTCAAAACCCTAAATCCCCAAACGACGCCGTTTTGTGCCGTCTTCTTCCCCGAGCAGATTCGTCTTCTTCCCTGAACAGATCCAGTAACACCAACAGCATCGAATCAACAACACCAGCAGCGCAGAACCATCAACACTAGTAATTTTCCAGAAAGAAACCACGCATTTGCCTTCGCGAGTTTTCTCCCATTTTCAATCACCTTATCAACCTTTCAAATCCCCGAATCTCAGCCTCACCACCACCTTTTCCCAACAAATATCGTTGGGTGAAGAGGAAACGCAACCTTGAAGAATCTCCAGAAGCATGAGCGATCTGGCCAATGGTAGCTGCGAAGATCTGGAACGCCACGGAGGTTGTCGGCGAAGCCAGCTGCTACGAAGGCGGCGTCCGTGGCCCCGCCATCCTCTCCTCCGCCCTCATCGTCGACACCTCCCTCTCTCTTGGGATTTTCTGTTCATTTTTTTTTTTGTTCTTTTGTCTTATTGTGGCAAGCAACTACAATGGAGGTCAAGGGATGGTGGCTGAGCGACGGTGGCCGAGGGACGGCGGCCAAGTGACGGTGGCTGAGGGACGGCGGCCAAGCAACGGTGGATGAGCAATGGCGGACAAAAAAACCCTAATTTCATTCTCCAAATGAAATAAAAAAAACGGCGTCGTTTTTGTGAGGTTATCCACGTAGGATAGCAAAACGACGTCGTTTTCTTAATGAAGACGGAAAACGACGTCGTTTTAAAGGCTTCTCGATTTTTTTTTTAAATGTAAAAGCCACGTAATCATTTTGGCCGGAATCTGTCGTCGGTGGCACCAAAGTGATCGTTTTTCCTCCGATTTGGCACTTAAGTGATCCGGCGGAAACTTTTGGCACCAAAGTGAGCACCGTACACAACTTATGGCACCATTAATGTACTTATCCCGAGAGAAAACTATTTTCCCTTCTAACAAGAAGGAAATCATTTTCCCTAAGTCACTCAATATATGAAAACTAACCGTTTTCCTTGAAAATGAAAACTTCATAATAAAAGGAAAACTAATCTATCTATGAAAAAATTTCCACGATTAATAGAAAACATTTTTCATGGATTGGAACAAAATTGTTTCACTAAAAACTTCATAATAAAATAAAATATTTTCCATAGAAATCAATTTTAAGGAAAATGGTTAGTTTTAATTTGTTTGGTGATTCATGGGCAGTTGTTTTTCCCCATCTAAACTTAGTTTTCAACCCATAGAAAACATTTTCATAGATAAATTGGTTTTCCATCATCAAAACATTGAAAAGTAAAAGAACACATTCCTGAAAATAGTTTTCTTTCAAATAAATAGACTTGTTGAATTTGATAAGAAAATCAACTCGCCGAGTTGATAATATTTACTAAGTAAATAAAGATGCTTTAAATTACCATATCAAATTATCATTGATTATATCTTCCTTACACCCCACTAATTTGTAAAGATCATTCTTATTTTTTCAATCGAAACATAGTTTCTCATTCGTCAATTAACAAAAGGATAACATAGATAATGGGTTTCTGAACATAAAATATCCCAAAGAAGAGGGGTAGATTCACAATCAATTTGGCGAAGGGCCTTTCTACGGTGGGTGTTCACGATCTAGTCTATTGCTTGGTTTGATTCACATGGGCCGAGGACCAAAGCAACAGGAGTGGACCGGGCTAGCCATCCTCTAGAAACATCAAGTACGGAAGAAGTACAGCGCAAGTGCCAAAACTTGGCACGAGCAGACATTTAAGTGCTAAAAGTTAGGAAAGTGACATTTAAGTGCCACCTTCGGCGGACCTTGCCGGAAATCCTACATGGCAATATTTTATTATTTTTTCTCACCTAGGTGGCTCGCTGGAGAGCTAACTCAGCTCTAACTCACCCAAAACGACGTCGTTTCCATAGTTGGCCAAAATATAAGCTCTGAATCTACCAAAACGACATCGTAGCCCAAATTACCCCAAAACTAAAACCCTAAATCGACTAAAATCCCTATTGAAGTGCTCAAATCCTAGTCTCGAACCCTAATTTTGATTTGCCCAAAATTCCATCTGCGAATATTGGAAATGGAGAGCAGGACTTGCAGCAGCGCCTCAAATTCATCTCACCGAAGTGAAGGAGAAGGTCAGAGTTTCTGTTTTTGTGGATTACCGAGTCCAAGAAGAGCACTGTGGACTTGAATGAATCTTGGGAGAAGATTTTATGGATGCGCCAGATATAAAGAAGGGTCGAAGTGCAAATACTTCAAATGGGCCAATGCGAAATTCTCTCACCGAGTCACAGAGGTGATATTGGATCTACTTGATAAAAGACATCAATCTCCATCTATGTTCGTGGACGACTTGGACAATGTTGACTCAATGCAAGCTCAAGCGTCTTTGGCTAAACTTTTTAATAATGAAGTTTCAAGGATGAAAATTGAACGAAAGTGTTATTAAGTGTTTATTATGGTGTTGTTTTGTTGTCTATTATACTTTATGATGAAATGTAAAGCACTTGAAGATGAGAAATTTTTTTTCCGACTGCCATAGTTAAAAATGAGTGGAGAAATGTAATTGTTTTGAATTAAATATAGGCTTTTTTCTTTTTGAAAGATGAGAAGAAGTTTGTGTTGTTCCACAAGATCATTGTGGCTTTGTTGTTATTTGTGCTGTTATATGTATTGTGGGTTACTTCTTGTGTTTGTAAGGATGTTAAGGAAAGGGAATGAGTGAATTAGATGCTGCTTGTACTGTGTTTTTCTTGTTCTTGAATATAAACCAATAATGATGGATGTGTATTGGATCAATGTGTTGTGGTGGCTTTTTTACTTGAACAAAATATAAACATAAACCAGCAGCAAATATTGGAATTGAATTGAGTTATCATAAGTTAAATTACCATGACATTCTCTGTTTTGCTGCAAACAAGCATATACACAAGACAAACACGAGTGATTACCCGAGTACCATAAGTTGTATTTAGTAATCACTTAAGTGCTAGTCGCGATCAAAAAGGATCACTTAAGTGTCAAGTTATTATTAAAGTGATCACTTAAGTGTCACTCGTAGTTAAAAGTGAACACTTAAGTGCCACTTTTTTTAAAAAGTGGGACATTTAAGTGCCAATTTTTTTTGTAAGTTTTCTCTAAAAATTGCGTTAGCTACCATCACCGGCTGTGGTACCAGCCATCACCACTAGCCACACTAGGTACTCCAGCCACCACTGTGCTGGTGGTGTTGCTGCACAAGGTACTGGTGCAAGCTAAGCCTTGCACTAGCTTGCACCAGTACACGTGGTGGAAGATGTGCACACTACACACTTGCACCAGGTGCCGCATAAGCCCCCAACCCCCACCACAAATCCACAACCACCAGGCATCACCAGCTACCACCACCAGCTACACCAGCACCCCAGCCATCACATTAGCACCCGGCCACCACTCAACAACCACTGTGCTGGTGCTGGTGCTAGGTTTGCTACAGAAGGTGTTGGTGCAAGCTGAGCCTTGCACCAACACCACCTGGTGCAAGATGTGCACACTGCACACTTAAACCAGATGTAGCATGAGCCATCAATCGAACCCCAACAACAAACCCACTATCACCAAGCATAACCATCCACCACCACCAGCCATACCAACACTCCAACTACCACCACAGACCCAACACCAACAGCAGCAAGTAAAAGCAGAATTCATATTTTACAAAAAGCAAAAGAATTTGACAAGCAGCAAGATCATTCCATTGATATTGAAATTAAGTCTCACAAAATTAATGACAAACTAAAGAAAAAAAAAGATAACCATCCATAGCAAGTTATTATAAACGTTTACAAAATAGATTCCTAAGCTCCAAAATCCTATCACGTCTCATCTCATCAATCAATATGCACAACACCCCCTTTTCGTGCTCTTTTTTATGGGTCTTTCACTTGATTCATAATCCTCGCATTTTTTCTAACTGGACGTGCAACTTCTTCTTCAACCTTCTTAGTATCCACTGACTCAGATGAAGCTGCAAATATCCTTGGCTGAATTGATTCAGAAGGGTTACAGTTGCAATTGTCCCATGCTGAATTGATTCAGATGAACCTGCAACTAGGTTCTTGCTCTTCTTTCTTGTTGGCGCAACTGATGTTTTCTTTTTTTTCTTTGTTGGTGCAGCCGTTGATTCTTGAGTTGGGCCTTGAGAGATAAGAACCTCTGAACTTCTCACAAGCTACAAAAAGACAATAAATTGTCAAAAAAAGTCTGCAGCATAAATTAAATTAAACGCAGCCAATAAAACTTACATTCAGAATGACTGTTCCAATACGCTTATCTGTATAAATGCCATAGTCATATTGTCTTAACATCTTCCTAAGTGCCCCTTTTGTTTGAATATGGGCGTCACTTTGAGGAACTTGTGATTTGTTGACTCTTTTTCTTACTTGTGATTTCTTGGGCCCTTCTTTTGGCCCTTCAGTTACAGCCGGGGCTTCTTCGACCAATTCTTCAGTTGGGCGTCTTCTAGATGGCCTTTGTGTAGGTGCCCCTTCACGTGGCCTTCTTGTAGTTGTCCTTCAATGTAGCCCTTCAGCTTCAGTGACATATTCTGTTGGCCCTTCTGGTGGTACTTGTGGTGACCCTTGTAGTGATTCTTCTGGTGGCCCCTATGGTGACCCTTGTGGTGGCTCTTGTGATGGCCCTTCAGTTGGCAATTGAGCTCCAACTTGCATTCTTCGAACTTGAGAAAGAGGCAAAAAAACATCATAAATATAACATCGGGCTATATAATAACGTAAAGAAAGAAAAACTAAATAGAAATTATTAAATTTACTGGGTATTTCTTTTTCTGCTGAAGAACAGTCAACTGAATTGGCCGTTTAGCTGCTTGGGCCAATCCTTCAGCTGGCCGTCTTGTACTTTGCCTTCTTCGAACAGGCCATTCAGTTTCATGACTTATTGGGGTTCTTCTCATGACTTGACAAAGACATTACATACAAGGCCAAATAGGATGTTATGTACATATTTATGATAAACCACAAAGCAATATAAACATAAATTTTATGACTTACTAGGCTTCTAGTTGTTGACTCACTTAGCCCTTTTGTTTGCCTTTCTCCAACTGTCCCTTCACTAGGCCCCTCAATTGGCCTCAATTGTTCTTGTTGCTTCCTTAATTGACAACCTTTAGTGTTGTGACCTGCTACATGACAATAAGAGCACGTCATCTTTGCACCCGTCCTACTCATTCATTGCTAACCTGAGACCTCTCCCTCCGCCATTCTTCGTTTTCGTTTTGGCCTTCCCATTTTCTTCTTCAGTGGCAAAGGTTGAAGTGTTTCATGATCCGTCGGCTCCCAAAACTTGCTACTTCTAATTGGCTGCATCATAAACTGATACGAAGCAAGGTATTTTGATTTTTTGTACCAATCATCAATGTAATCCTCTACATTGTGGCCCTTCAACTGGATGTCACATATAGCATGTGTACAAGGAATTCCACTTAGTCGCCATGCTCTACATGAACACTTTCTTGTACCTAGATGGACAACATACTTATCGGAACTCTTCATTATCTCATATCCGTCATCCCCATTCCAAATGGGATGACAATACCTGCTTGCAACCAAGTTCTCATCCAATTTCTTGGCAATCCTAGGACCACATTGTTTAGTCCATTTTGCAGCCTCATCTCTTTGTTTGTGCAACTGAGTCATGACCATAACTTGTATACTTCAAGCATTGAGATGATTGGTTTGCATCTGGCATCTATTATCTTCCCATTAAATGATTCACATATGTTGTTGTCGATGTGATCGCACTTGAATTCCTCACTGAAGAATGCCCTGCGCCATTGCTTCAGTTCTGTTTGAAATAGTGCTGCACAACCTTCCTTTATCAACTGAAGTAGTCATTCTTTAGCTATCCTAAAGTTAGCAATGTTTGTACTCTTTGCTAATTGCCAAAATTGCAATTGCAGCTTATCCCCTTTGTAGGTCTTTGCCCAATTCCCGTATATGTGCCGTGCACACATTCGATGTTCAGCATGGGGCAACAACTTGGCTACTATTGGAACCAATCTCTATAATAATTCAAAGTAAGAAATGTAAGCAAATAACATGTTAATATTACAAAGTAAACAATTGACTAAATTTTTCAAAAAGTAAGCATTACCTTTTATTAGTCGCTTATGAACACCCATCCTTCTCCGTTTGTTATCTCTAAGTCAGCCATTAGATTTTTCAAGAACTAGAACCAATTGTCCTTATTCTTAATCCTTACAATAGCCCAAGCTAGTGGGAACATTTGGTTATTCGCATCTCTTCCAATCGCCACCAACAATTCTCCTTTGCACAAGCCCTTCAAAAAACAGCCGTCCAATCCTATAATCCGTCTACAACCAGCTAAAAATCCCCGTCTGCATGCATCAAATCACACATAGAACTTATCGAACTTAGTCCCACTATTAGGAAGCGGCCTCTCCACCACCTCTACATGCACTCTCCTTGAAGGGTTTTGCATCCTACACTCCTAAGCATAATCCCACACCTGCCCATATTCCTTGCCATACTGACCAATAAGTATCTTCATCACCTTTGGCCTTGATCTTTTGCACTAATTCCTAGATACATTGATGCCTACACGCTCCTTCACTAGCATCCTAAAATCAGTACTTTTCATCTCAGGCATCAGCTTGATCATATCGAAGAAGTGCTTGGACAACCATGCACTTGTTACCATTTTGTTTTGAAAATCAATGGAACAAGTGTGTTCCTTATGGTAGGCTCTAATCTGGAAAGACCCACTCCTCTTAACAAACGCGCCGTAAATATTCCATGGACAATTTTGCTGTGAACACCTAGCTCTTACAAAGTTCTTAGTGTTTCTAATGAAGTCAATATTTCTTTGTGCATCAATGGAGTTCTTTAGTATAGCTTCCCTAAATTGTTTCGCATATTGGAATTTCATACCTACCGACAAAGTAGGAGGGGCAACGGATGGATCATAGGAATGAAACTTACTTTTCCTTCTACGCACAGCTCCTTGATCTTCTTCAAGCTCGTCCTGGGAAGTAGTAGTCTTGATGCTTTCTTCATTATCCGTCTCCTGGCCAGCAACACCAGCAGCATCTGCAGGGCCTTCGTCTTTGTTTGGAACTTCATCAGCTACCTGCAAAGTTGCAAATCTATCTGACAAAAAGTACCTTTGTTTTTTCCTTGACTATGTAAGCTCATCGTCTTCATCATCACTTAAGATTAAGAAATTTTCAACAGCCAACCCTTCATCGTCATCATCACCATCACTGGATTCAGCTACTTTCCTATCTAATTCAGTGATGGTGACATTACCTATGTCACCATCACTCTGCTGAACAGCATCTACGCCCCTCTTCTCATTGTCTTGTCCATCATGCCCTCCTTCATCCCTAACGTCAGTACTAGCTTGAATACATTCTCCTCCTTCTCCTACTTGGGTGCCATCTCTGTCATCATCTTCATCCTCACTATCACTATTGTATTCAACATATACTTTCGCCTCTTCGCCATGAAGATAATGATATAGGACATCCCTAAAACCATTATCATCTTCCAAAGTTTTCAAACCATCTCTCAAGCCTTTCCCAAGAACACAGTACAACAACTTTTGTACTTTACAGGGCAAATATGTCATTATATCTCTAACAAATTCAATATAAGATGCCTTCTTTATATTTACAAAGATGATACCCTCATTCGCCCCCTCATACTCCCACTCATCCTCCCCAATCGCAAAATCCCCACCGTAGTAAACAATGACAGCAACATAGTCCTTATCATGAGCCATTTTTGCAACCAAAGAGGAAAAAAATACAATTAACTTTTGGGACCACATTCACAAAGGACAATAGACAATTGCATGTGGAGGTCCCTACACTCTCATAGACTTTATTAAAGAACAAAAGAAAGAGGGAAAATATGCACAAGTTAGAGGACAGCTACTTTGATCGGAAAGATGCCCTCAAGACAAATAGAGGTCCCCACTCGACGGCTACTTTGATTATGTCGCATTCCCTTAAAATATTGAGAGGTCCCCCAGATAAGCATGGGTCCTCACGACACCAATTTCAACACTTCAATTTAAAAAAAAAAATGCCTAGAAATCCCCACGACAACTACTCTGAACCCTAACAATCACCATCGCACATCACATTTTGTGGCACCCCTCGACGGCCCCCGAATCGTTAGGGTCACCCACAGTCCACTTACCCTTCACTTGACCTGATAATATAATACTCTGATACCAAGGAATTTCATTAAAATTCCTAAATCCTGGGGGTTTACATCTTTTAGATTGATCCCTACGCAATTTATATGGTGGAAGCACATCCATCAACTCCCTTCATTATATTCAGAAAACAATGCACACCAACTAAACATTTATAGGTAAAAGCCTAACACTTTTATTTACTTAAACTAGATGGACATCATTCATTAGTACATCAAAATACCATAGTCTTCTATACTTGGCTATACTTTAAAAGATGACCGACATCTCCTTCAACAGTCGTATACTTAAAGTCCATCGATCAGTGTCGGCGTCCAAAAGTTCATTCCTTAGCTATCCTCCTCCTCGCGGTCATATCCAACCACTTGATCCATCTACCGGTGGCAGTGGCAGCAGAGGTATCTTATCTAGTCTGAAATGTTAGTCCCCAAATGGGGTGAGTACAACCACTCAGCAGTAAAGATCCACCAAACTACATAATGCGTTAAACAGAACAATCAAGGTATCATGAATAAAACACATATCATTCATGCATTCGAACATACCTCACCTTACAGCCATACATATATCACCATACAACATGCATATACCACCATGCACTTGTACTCATATCATCAAGCAGCCATGCATATATCACCATGCACTCATATCATCCATGCTATCAAGCATACATCACCATGAGATCCATTCACGCCTTCATGATTGCATTTTCAATATCAAATAGCATCAATTTATTTTCATAAGCAGATCATGCATCATGCCATATGCATACACCCATGCACATGATTCAATTTCAATTCTTATCTTTCATAAGGATCTCATCATTTTTCATCCAGGGACCAATTTTTGCATCCCACAATTTATCACTCGCACCCAATCTGGCGTCACGAGGAATCTCCGGGCATGCATCATAATACAACCCCTCACCCTCCGGGCATGTATCATAATACAACCAGGCATCCAAAGGGCATCGATTCACTCAAACCTCTGGGCATCTCGCACCCCACCTGGCATCACGAGGAATCCCCCCGGCACACACCTCTAGGGCTTCCGGCACACACCTCCGGGCATCTCGAAACTCCCAAGGACATTCGGCACACACACTCCGGGCATCCGGTACCCACACTCCGGGCATCCCAACACGCCCGGGGCATCGTCGGCTCACACCTCCGACGGTCTCGTTATTATCACAATATATAATCTCATATATGTCTCATTTTCATCAACATGGCATTTGATGCATCAATATCAAGAGTCTTAACCAGCTTTTGATGTCATATAACATGCTATATGTCACCACATGTGCAGCAAAATCAACCACTCAAAACATTACATCACATGGAAAATTTCATTTATTTTTGAAGACGCATCAATTTTCAGATAAAACAGAATGCACTCCTTTAGTTAAAACTCTAGAAAAATTAGTAAATGGTGTTAATAAATTCTGAAAAATTGACACATTATAAAAGAGACCTAAAGGCAGATATCTCAAGAAAAAAACCATACCAAAAGAATCTCACACAAAACAGGACGGTCCATGAATCACAGTTTTCAAAATTTCAACACTTCAGCTTGCACAGTTTCGAAAGAAATTTAAATTAAATATCCAAATGAACTCCAAAAATTATGAAATTTTGATGTGTTATAGAAAAGTCCTAAAGGTAAATATCTCAAAATAAATCGAAACCGAAATCGTTCTATATTAATAGATATAGATGATTAATTCCTCCTGTTCTCAGTGTCGTTTTTCCAGATTATCTTCTTTCAAAGGAAACTCGTTTTACCGACTTACATATGTCTGTTTCTTCTAACTTTTTGGTATGTTATTCCTCAGAATATTAATTACAATGTTCATTAAGGACACATGATCAAATTTTAACTAGATGATTTTATAAAAAATCACAGAATCATACTAGGTCGAAGTAGCATTTTTCCAGATCCAGTTTCTTCAAAAGAGAACGATTTCACCGACCTATTTTTGTTCGTTTCCTCTAAATTTTTTATATGTGTTACCTCAAGAAGTTCTCTACATCTTTCATTAAGAAATAAAAGTGAGACTTCCACAAGAAAAACTACTTTACAGTCCACGAAATCACTGAAGGTCAGCACAACAAATTCCAGATCTAATTTTTCTAAAGGAAAATCGTTTCACCAAGCAACATTTGTTCATTTTATCTCAAATTTTAGTATGTTATTCCTCAAGATGTTCTCTACAACTTTCATGAAGAAATCGAAACAAGATTCCAACTAAAAAGTCGCATGCAGCTCACAAACTCATGGAGGGTCGGACTGGGTTTTCCAGAAACAGCATGCTAGGCCAACAAATCTCTCCCCAAAGCTCCGAAATCTCATCACTTCCACCACAACCAAAATTCACCATTTTCTACATACACATCACAGCAAGCAAAGGGTAGGTTTTAGGACTCTACTTGCCTCTAAACCTCTCTACTCGATTGCTGGCCAAAAACAAGGGCTCGTGGGTCTCGGGCTCGGCTCAATGGCGACAAAGACCGGCGGCGACGACGGTGGCAGCTCGAGCACGGCAGAGGGCGGTCCTTCTTTCCTCTTTTCCTTTTGCCGTTCGTCCTCTCGCACGAACTCTCTCTCTCTCTCACTCGTCGCTGCTCACTCTCTCGCTCGCTCAATTTCCGCTCGGTTGATTTCTCTCTCTCACTCGGTGCTGGTTTCGTGAGTTCACAAAAGGGAAAAATTCCATCGTTGCACGAGTGAAGGGCAGCTGTTGAAGACGTGGCTGCCCACCAGATCACTCGGCCACCACCTGGAATCCCATGCAATCGAACGTGTCCCTCCGTGCGCCCATGTCCTTCATTGCTGTCCAAGGGAGAGGAATAAACGTGGCATCACTCGAGGTGGTCAAAGTCTTCTATTATTGCATGGCTATTTATTTTATTTTATTTTATTTTTTTGACGTGGCTGCCATTCGGTTCCTTCGGGTCAACAATTCTCCATTTGTTGACCATCGTGGACGTGGGCTGCATGGCCGAATTTCCTTCATTCGGCTCATTAAAAAAATCAGTGTGTTAAAGTCCAAATCCTCTTTTTATTTCACATACACTCAAGTGGCATAGTTGTGTAATGTCATCGGAACAAATATGCATGGGTCAGAGGGGTCGAATGTGGTGTCGACGACGAAGTCCGATACTAATTTCGTCAATCCACGATGTGTCGTTATTTTTCTAAGATCGGCAAAACTACGGTTGAGGTTGGTCTCACCAATGATCTTAAATAAAAGGGATTTCTGACAAAGCTATAATTTATTCGACGACCGCGCCAATACTAAGCGTGACATATCGGTCCGACGATGAAAATAAAACGGTGTCCGTAAATGATACCGATGACATAATCTGACGATACTTCTGTCGGCCAGTCACGGACCGTTGAATATCCGAGGGTCGTCAAAATTTTTGGATGCCACACATTTCACATCCGAGCCCTAAAAATTACTTTCGCACATCACAATTCCACATCCGAGCCCTAAATCACACACCACAATACCTAGCATAACATTTGAGCCCTAATTTTGCCCCCACCGAGCCCTAAATTTTGAGGCCGAGCCCTAAACTGTTAATCCGAACCCCAATAGGGTTCTAGCACCACATATGAGCCATAAATCTCACATTAATACCATTCAAGCCTTACATTTCCCAGCTGACCCCCAAATTTCAAGTTGGAGCCCTAATAAACGAGTTGGAGTCCTAATTTCACCACAGGGGAGAGGAAGAAGAGAACAAACCTAAGCAAGCGACAATGGTGAGTGATGATGGCGAGCGACGACGGCAAGCAACGATGATGAGCGATGACCAGCAAACGGCGACCTGTGAACAGCGACTTGTGAATGGCGATGGAGAGGACGTCAGATCTGGTGTGAACGCAAGTGACAACTGGTTAAACCCAAAATAAGCTAAATGGCGTCATTTAGCACTAATGAAAAATGACTTCGTTTAGCTTGGCCAAGCTAAAGTGGATGGGGTGACATTGTTTTCCTGACACATGTGTTTTTTTTTTATAAATATTTTCCACGTCGGTAAAGCATGTCGTTGGAAAATGCCACGTATGCAATTTGGCTGGATTTTCTCGCCGTTGGCACTTAACCGATCCATTTTGTTTTGATTTTGGCACTTAATTGTCACTTTTCTAACTTTTGGCATTTAAATGTCCGCTTGTGCCAAGTTTTGACACTTCAGGTGTCCGTACTTCCGTCAGGTACGTGCCTCAGCTCCCATGGACTCAGGTTGGGGCCTACAACCATTTGGACCATTGATAGGTTATCATTGCATATCAAGACGCTCAGATCATGTCCCCTCTGTAGATTCGTATTGATTTCCAAGTACACTATTGTTGCTCTTAGCGTAAGAAGTTCAGCCTCTAAAGCCAAAGTGGCTCGTATTCGTTGAACAATGTTGCTATCTTTTGCGACATTTAGTTGAATGCCACAAAAAAGCCTACATTAACAGAAAAACAGACCAAAAATTCCTTCGTTATACCTTGACTAAGCAACTAAAACTGTTTAAATCATTCTTGTTTGTCGGGAAAGCGTTCCCTTGGGAATATCTTTCATCGAAGTGGCAAGTCTTCGGTTTTTGGTTATGTGGACTAGGTTTTGTTTAGTTTCGGAAAGGAAGTGACTAATTCTACTCTACGGATAATAAAGTGAAGGATAAACGGGAGATAAAAATGTGTGATAAAAGGTAAAAGTGCGACATAAAGAAAAAGATAGCCAAAAGACAAGTGTTCTTGCGATTGTTGATTTGTCAAAAGGTTCTTTACAACTGTGTCTCTTTGGCTACTTATCGCCTAATTTACAAGTAACCGCTTCTTAGTAGTTACTAATTTCAAATTCAAACTACTTTTGGAAATTTCAAAACCACACCAATATTCATTCCATATTATCCTTGGTATTGTCGACACCAAGCTTTTGAAACTATCTCCATCCTTAGCTTCTTGCTCTCGAGCAGCTATTAATCCCGAATCCTTGGTATCCCTGATAGCCAGCGACCTTATTAAACACTAGGCCTAATGGGCTCCTCTTTAGTTCTAAGCCCAATAAGCCAATTTTTTGTGCCAACAAATGCCCATTTGAAAGAATTAAAAGATATTTTAATTCTTTTAGCTTGGCCGACATTTGTACTCACCAATACTTGTCACCTAGGCTTCCGCAAGACGTTGTTTTGGATCCCAGTCTTTTGTCATGATCCGACACCTTTAAGGGTTTTAAATCCCAATACGCTTCGGATTCGGCTTTGTCTTCTCCTTAAAAGCCTTGACCTTTCATTCTTGTCTTGTTCTTTGATACCATTGACATTTACTCCAAATTCGATTTTTATTCTTCTTCTCCATCATCCTCAATTTTGCATGCCCCACTCAGGTCCTACCATGTCTTCCACATATGATTCTGCTAACTTTAAGGCCCGTCTGCAACAGCTTCAGTCACCTGAGTATGCGGACAATGTCTATTTGTCACTGCAAAACCGTATCAAGGACGAGGATGGGAAGATTTTCCTCGGTCCATGTCTTCGAACACTTGATCCTTCTCCATTCCTTGCCCGTCGCTTCCCCCAGCACGTGGAAGAGCCTCTTCCCTTCCAGAAGGAGCTTTTAGTAATATGCTTGGACCTCCTTGTCTCATCAGCTTAGGTCCTTTCCTTCTTTTGACCCTGTCTTTTTCGATTGGTACAACAGGCTGAAATCCGCCAAGCATGAGGTAAGGCGAAAGGCCAAAATCGATCGGGCTCTTGAGTTTTGTACCTTCGACTAGAGACTTAGCCTTAGACTTTTGGGTAACCTTGCCATTTTTGGTCCCATTCTACTAATTGTTTCTTTCTTTGATCGGGCCCCATGACGGTAACCCTATTGGATGTTTATGCCATTACTGGTCTGAGTCCCTCTGGTGACAACCCTAGCTTTATCGATTCTTCAGCATGCCCTGACCTGGGAGAATGTGCTGACCTTTTGTATGTCCATTTTCTGAAGACCATGCTTATCAGACTAGGGATATTGAGGATGAAGAACATATTGCTTTCCTCCTCTATTGGCAGTCCAAATTTGTTTTCCAGCACCCATCGCTTCAGGTGGCTTAGGAGTTGAGGGGATTGGCTTTTCACCTTTCAAAGGGTAGTCATATCGCTATGGGTCATCTTGTCCTAGCTGTGCTGTACCGAGGTCTAGGTTATGCATCTGTCTCCATGGGTGAATCAACTTCGGGAGTCTTTTATGGTCCTTTTTGGATCCTTCAAGTCTGGGTTAGACTATATTTTCCAGCCTCGTTTTCTGACACCAAAGTGGCACTTCCTTCAGGACACAAGGCTGGGCCATACTTTCCTGAAGACCAAGGGGCTTGCTGAGCTTCCGACTGCGCGACATCCCAACGGGGACTACAACTTTCCAGTATTATCTCCATTGGTTTTATCATGCTTCCTTGAATACTAATGACTTTTGTGCGCTCTCTTATCCTGACTTTCAACATGTCTTCACTTTTTCCCGGACTAAAGACTCCCAAAGGTTCTGGCTCTCTGTGCCAGGGCATCAGACTTAACACTTAAGTTGTCTTTCAAAGGGAAATTGAAGTCTGGCATCAAAGTATACTCTCCCCAGTACTGTGCTCGGCAGTTCGGTCTTACCCAGGGTATCCCAATTCTCTCTCCTTACTCCATGGACTACCCTTTTGACTAGAAACACTTATTCGCCGTCACCAAGGCGTCCAATCCTTTTGCATGCTGCCAATTGATTACTAACAAAGTTTTTAGAGATCACACAATTAAATCACATTCTCCAGCACTTGATGTCCTTGCAAGTATCGTCAATTGGTGGGGAGGCTACCGAGACAGTCTCTTTGTTAATGACTTTGATGCGATTCTCGGCAAGATCACTTCCAAAAATCCCTTCTTGAGGATGCCAAGCCTTCATCAGGACCAGTTTCTTTCTCCCCTCACAAATCATCGAAAAGGGCTCTGGATCCAGGTACTTGTCTCTTGCTTCTTCATTAAAATCTTTTGCTTTCATTTTACCTTTGGTTTCTGAATTTGTCGTTCTTCAAATGATTCTAAGCGAGTGGTTGCTCCCCAAACAAGGATGCATTTAACCAAGCCTGTTTCCAAGATCTCGGCAACATCTCTCTCAATAGCTCGCATGACTCCTGTCTCGCCTGTTCCTAACGCTACTAAGCCGACGTTGTCTCGCATTACAAGCCCTACTCCTGCTGACGACTTGGCATCCCTGCGTCCAAGTGATGCCGAGGAACCTGCATTGTCCCTGCCTTTGGTGATCAGCCCTTTGAGGATGTTAGCTCTTCCTCTTGTAGAGCTTACTCCTGTTGGGAAAATCCCTATGTTGCTTTAAGATGACAAAAACAATTAGAGGCTACTAATGTGTATATTGGTTGAGTAGTACTAGGTGATATGTACACAAGTCGATATGCAGATGATGTCATAAACAACACAAAAGATTTTGATATAAGGAGTTGTCGCGACCCGACCTCCTCAGCCCCTCAGCCAAGTGTGGGGGAAAAGGTCGGGTTTAAGGATACCTGACTATGAAAGCTCCCTCACAATACGTGTCTCAAAAGACGTCATCACTTCGTCTTTTGGGATTGACCACATGAGTTCGCTTGATCATGATTGTGAGCTCTCTGAAGCTTGTACCTCACGTGACAGTGAAATGTATCATGATTTGTATCCACATGGACGATACACCTTGAAAATGGAGATCAGATGTGGATATCGAATTTAGGGATATTGTTACCATAGTAGCCTTCCCAATGGTACTAATCTATAAGGATGACATCACTTCATCCTTTAGGAGATTTCCACATTGGGTATGTTAAACTATGAGTCTCGTCGAGACCCATACCCCTCACGATGAATTCATTTATTATCTAGTTGTTTAAGACAATCTAAATAAGAGTTAAGATTCACCACTAGCCTCGTTTTTAGGGGTCGGCTAAAAAACCCAATCGATGGTCAGGAGTGATCCCTCGATTTAACAACTACATATTATAGAGATCGGGGACTTGGGTTACGCTAACATTTCTATTAGTAGCCTTTTAGTACCTAATAGTTTGTCGTATTTCCTAAGGTGTTCGTATGTGTCTTTTTTACTTTTTTGTATCAATAAAACTAACTAGGCGATCATGCGTGGATGGTTAATTTCATGCCATTCTACTTCTAATAAAAGAAAAAAAAAGCAATCGATTGAAATTTAAAGACAATGTAATAAGTAAATACTCTAGAAAATAGTTTAAGGAAAGTGGTAAATCTAACATGCAAGCCTAATGAAAGTTAAATCGAAAGAAAGAAACCTACAACTCGCTGGGCATTTATACAACGCAAGGCAACCCGAAACATATATAGGGGAACAAATAGTGCAAAAACAAGATCGCATTGGACATCAACCACTCATCGTCTTCACGTCTTGGGGAGCCGTCACCTCTATGGACCTATTCTAAATCTAATCTAAAACTAAGACTAAGTACATATAATGAGAAAGAAACAATCAACATTACAAAAACAATCACAATCACAAAACAAAAAGGGACGATCTGTGAACCACAATGATATGCCTTATTGATCAAATTTGGTCTTAGGGTCAGCCTTTATGATTCATGCAACAATCCCTCCAGGACACCTACCCCAATTTGTATTCTCATGTGGCGACCAACGCTAAGAAACCCCTAAAACAAGTTCTAGGTGTATCCCAAGGGTATCCAACGAATTCATGCATCGCTCTTATGCATACATCTAAAAATCACATGCAGAGCCGAAAGTAAACATGTAGGCAGGCCCCCGGGCCTTTGTTCTCAATCAATTAAACAATTTTAGTGAGCTAACACTAGATCACTTATTCAGTCGACAAGCGCCAAGCACCATCACAAGCGTTTTGATGAAAGCTGTGACATCCAGATTTTTAAGCTCTGACTTCGATGGGATAAATTGGGCATTTCATCGATGCGACTATAGTGTTTTTCTCTGAGTTGGTCACTCACGAGATAACTACACTAGCTAGGTAAGCTATTAGGGACTTTAAGGCAGATAGACTGAGAATTCGACCAGAAATCGACTTCTCAATCGTGCTCATCTTTAGGGATCATTGCGGCACAATTTAAAATCGATTTGAAATCAGAGATAGGTCGGTTTGACTGAGATGAATGACCGATCGTGGGTGACTCCACTAAATTGGAAAACTCTCGTCGACCGGCACTAATTTGATTTTTATTATCGTTTTGGTACCCTGTGTCTGTATTTGAATCTTCAAGATTTTCACGAAAATCGAGAGTTGCCAATGTGTCGAGTGGGTTCATCGTGGCTTGAAGAAAATCGACCACGGGTCATTTGTCCTAAAAAGTTCTGAAAACTAACCGGTAGCCTAAGTCACACTAAAAGCGCGTCGGAGTGAAATTAACTGCCAATCTAAATCTAATTTCAGAAATGGAAGAATCTGTCATGTCACAATAAATTCTAGGAACGTCGACTCAATCTCAGAAGAATTTTCAGAGATTCCGAGATTTTTTACGGAAAATCGTTACGGACGATTCGGAAAATGAACGGAAAGTCAGATTGGCCGATTTGAAGAGACTTTTGATATCTTGTGTAAGTGAATCGGTGAATGGAAGTTGTTTGGGTTTTTTCTGCATTTGAATTGGACGTCAAACGAAATTATTTGTTCAGAAAGTCGGATGCCGAGAAAAATGAAATAAAAATCGATTTCAAAGGAAATTCGTGAGGCTAAAGGACCGTCTTATTTTGAACTTCAATGGAGCAAATTGAGGTTGAAATTGGCCTAGGATGACCAATTATTCTTGTGTTGAAGTTGAGCAAAGTTATAAATTTTGTTTTTCTTTTTCCCTCCCTTTTCTTTCTTTATTTTGCGCACACCCCATGACCGACGGTCCCATGCACGTATCCTCTTTGAAATTGCTTTGGTCTTTCATTTGTTTAAGTGTTGACCCATGGGCCCCCCATTCCTCCCTATCCATTTACGATCACATCTCTCCCTCTCTTTTTCTCAATGTTTTGCACGTTCCTTAATTCTTCAGCCAACAACTCCCCCTGCATTCTTATCTCTTCTCTTCTCTCGGTATGCGACCAAGCCGCCAGCTGCCCCCCACGATCCCTCTTTTCTCTTCTTTTCCTTCGCCGAGCGCAGCTTCTGTTCTGCTGCTCCAACTTGGTTCGGTCGAGGGAGCTTGCTCTTTAATTTTTTCTCTCCTTGGCGGCCGTTTTCATCGAGCAAGCTCAGCAGCTCGTGGCCACGCGTCTGCAGCCCAACCTTCTTCGGTCAACCCAGCAAGGCCGAAGCTGTTTCTTTGGCTGTTTTGTTGACCACCGGCTCCTCCACGAAATGGCTCCATTTCGCTTTCCTTTCCAGCAGCAAAGCCAGCCCGGATTTGTCCCTTGCGGTGCTCCTCAAGTCCAGATCAGCGCAGCATCAATCAAGCAGTCCTCCCCGCATCCAGTTTGGCCGCATCTCAGCCCCGAACCGAGCTGAGGTCAACCCATTCGGACCGACTCGCAAGGCCAGCAACGCAAGATCAGAAAGCCCAGCTCCTCCGTGAGTTTGCGGGACCGATTTCGGGCCGTTCCAGGCCCCGGTTTGAGGACTCACCTTGGAGAGGATCGAGCTTTGTCGCGTGCTCGTCGATTTGATCCGAGCAAATATTTAATCAAGTGAGTTTTACCCACTAAAACCTTCTTAGTTTGCTAATTACACTTAAAGGTTGATTAGTGTTAGTTAAGTGTAATTAGGTTGTTAGATTAGACTGGATTAGCGATTATTAGTTAATTTTATTGCATATTAGTGAAATAATTAGTGTACTTGGATAGAGAATTGCCTATAGTATTTATTGGATGCTTCATGGGATTTTTCCCGACCCTTATTGGGTGTTAATTAGGCAATTTGGGCCTAAGTGGTATTTTTAGGAATTAAATATTCATTTTCGAAATTAATTATTTAATTATTTATTTTTCGATGACCGTGGTATTTTTATGCTGATGACTGTGGTGAAGTCCGTTTATTTCATCAGGCTTTATTTTGAGCTAAATTGAATTTTAATATTTATTAATTAATTTTCGAAATTAATTAATTAATTAATTATTTTTCGGAAATTAATGCTGAGGTGACCGACGACTGGAATTTCGTGCTGATTTTCGTGGCGCAGTCTGTTTATTTATTTGAGCTCCACGTTGTGTGAAATTAAATAAATTGTGATATTTTAGGGATTTACCCTAAATTGATTGAAATTGAGTGAAATTGAATTATTGATTGGTAGATAGCCGAGTATGGCTAGTTAGCAATTGTAATGCCTTGTTGAGCTGTAAGTGGAGAGAGTGGTGAGAGCTAACTGAGAATTCTTTTGGCTGAGACCGATTAAGTACGAAGTATAGATAGGCGTGGTTCGGTGATAAAGTACATCACTGTGCGAAAACGGCGCCTTAAAGAGCGCACGTAGACTGTCTATGACTTATGGTAGGCGTGGTTATGTGATTAAGGATATCACTGTGCGAAAACGGCGCCTTAAAGAACGCATGTAGACTACCTATGAATCGTGACAGGCATGGTTCGGTGATAAAGGACATCACTGTGCAAAAACGGCGCCTTAAAGAACGCACGTAGACCGTCTGTTACTTATGTCACCTTGGTGAAAGCGACGCCCGAGAGAATTAATGGAGCTCTGTGACTAAGTGTATTATTGGAGATTTTATGGGATGGAGTGAATGACCTAGAAATGGTCCAACTGAGATGTAATCGACTAAGTCGATTGATCTTTGCCTTGATTCGATGTTTTGAATTGATTAATTGAATGAGAATGACCGTGAGTGGTCTTGTTGGCGTGTAATCGACTAGGTCGATTCGATTGATGCTTTGATCTGTGATGTGATTGCTTGGGTGCCTATTTGATCTGTACTAATATGTAGGTGGAATCCGAGGCCAAGGTAAGTCCTCTAACTCATGTTGTGCATAGGCAACCCTAAGGTGTATTAGTTTACTAATCGGGTCGTAGGGGGTAGAACTTGCTGAGACGTAGTCTCATCCCGGTTTGGGGAAAACATTTCAGGACCCTGATGAAGAACCTGAGGAGAAAGAAAGAAGAGGAGTATCTGAAGGAGAACCCCGAGGATGATCCAGAGTAGGATCCTGATGACGTTTGCTATAGAATCAATTTGAGTAGAAACCAATCGTTTTAGTATGGCTTGTATATGAACATAAGGGTGTTGGTTTTTAGGTTCAATTTCCTAGTCCTACTTGTATATCCCATTGCTTTATTGTCTAGGGATTTTATAATTGCTTCCGCATGTGCTATTAAAAATGAAAAAGGGTCGGCGATATGTAGTCCTGGGATATCGCATTTCAAAATCGACCAAGATAGAAGGATAGTCACGTTACCGAGAGTCAGGGCGTGACAAAAGCAAACACATCAAAAGCTAATGGGTTCAAGTGATGCCCAAAAATCTTTTAAAGAACAATTAAACAATGAATTATAAGAAAAAGTTATAAGGAAAATTTTTTCAAGGCATAGCAAAGTTGTATCATGGCTATGGAACATATCTAATCATCCAAGCTAACTCGGGTGCATCTTGTGCACTCTCATCAAGTTTCGCAGACACCCTAAATATGGTCCAAACCTTAGACAACATCATTGCCAAACCAAAACATGATTTGGAAATTTGGAACATAAAGGACGACATGAAAACTTGAAAATTTTGTGCATGAGCCTCACTTGAACGAAAATTGAGTTCAAATGAACAAGAATATGAAATTTCATATGGTTTCATGACATTTGAAAGGTCTGGAAAGCATGGTTAATTGCTTTTTATTTTTCAAGAATTTTTGTATACGAAGTTTGGAAGGTAAGGATCAAAATTCATGAGACATGTGAATTCAATTTAGCACGCAAGATGTCCTAAAAAATTCTAGAAGAATATCAAAGCAGCGAATTACAACAAAAAATCACAGGATAGGGCAAGTAAGATCAAAGCAATTGAAAAGCGACCCATGGATAATCAGCTCCCAGAAAATTACAACATTAAGCACATCACGAGGAACAACTTTCATGAAAGGAGTTTTCTAAGGTGAGCTACGTAGGAATTTATAAAATTCAATAACACATAGCATCACATCAGAAATGTAGTAAGACAGCAAGGTATCATAATAGGTCAACAATGATTTGTCCTAGTAAACAAAGTCTAAAATATCTGAAATTTTACTACGACACGGACAAGAGAAAGACGAACAAAATTTGTTAAGGACCTGATCTCAGAATTCTTAATGAGAAAATCATACAAAAATAACAAGAGGTCGGACTCACAAAAGCAAAGTGGCCATTCCGAATTTCACTAGAAACAGATTTCTAGGCTAACCTGACAAAAAGGAAAATGGGCCAAACAAAGTGCAAATGATACAAAATTAACATCATCAGAAAGATTAAGAAAGATTAAGATGTGCCCTAAGACTTTCTAAGAGGTGTCAAATTCAACTAGGGTCAAATTCATGGTTGAATAGCGACAATTGCAGAAGCATGCAAATCAGCCATGAGCAAATCAGAAAAGAATGCATGATTATTAGATTATGAGACCACCTAAATAATGCACAAACAATGTGAGATTCACACACGGCGTAAGGCTAAGTGCGAAGAAATTTTGGTTAATATATTTAACCCTAAATTGAAATGCAAAAAGTCATATGGATTCATTAATATTGAAAGGTGACTTATCATTAATGACAAAATGCATGACATTTGCAATTATGATTTGCCAACTTGATACATGATTTTCACATGGTAAATGACTTTTAAATGAGGCATACCATACATGAATGTGAAACTTGTGATATGCTCTTAACGTGTCTAGAAGACTTCAAGACCTAATTTGGCTCTTAAGGAGTTCGAACATGAGTTGTTTTTGAAGGTTTAACAATATGCTAAAATCCTATGAAAAATCATATATGTAGAATGCAATGTCATGATTATTTTCTATGGAGACACCTATGTCTAATTTGATTCACACAAACCTACAAAAAAAATGGCAAAATAGGGCAATGTAATGAACTTCACAAAGTACAGCAGCATTAACATGTCTTTGCACACATGATTAACCTAGTAAAGGACAATATTAGGTGTATAAATATACCTAGTTAGAAAGCTTGTAATGCATACTACAACTCTTATGAAGGATGGAAATTCAATTGAACTAATTTAAGACCTCATTTCAAAGCAAACATAAGTCGGACTCAAAACAGGATAGACTAACCTAAGGACGATTTTTCAAGGTTTTGTCTGACCAAATCAACTCCAAAAATTCAATTTAAAAAAGATATGATATTACCAAGACATTTTCCTACTTCTTCTATGAAGAAACCATCTCCAAAATCTAAACACAAAATTCAATGGAAAAATAGCAAACATACAGCTTGTTCAAAGTTAGAACACCAAAAAAGTACACCAAAAACAGCATAATCATCCAACTTCCGAGGTATAATTCCCTGGGCATCCTCCACCGCCACATTACTCATCACCCGGCATTGTCTCATTTTGGTGGATCCTTGGCCGGCGTTTGGTCCCCTAGTGACATTCACTTCCTTCTCGATCTCCTCAACATCGACGCAACCCCAGGAGGATGCCAGAACCTCCTGTTTCGGTGTTTCTTCCTTCCTAGCTTCAAGTACGATGATCACGTCGGTAAGTGTTCTGTGACATGACCCGATCTCGCTGCCCTCGATCCCTCACCATCATGAGAAGAGAAAAGGGGATAATGTCGAATTTAGGGGTACTTGATCATTAGAGTTTCCTAACGGCTCGCGTTCCAAAATCATCACCTCGCCTTTCAAATCAAGCATTTCGTGAGTTCTCTTCATGAGATCACGAGCTCTCCCAAGCTCATACCCCCACACGGGCAACACACCTTGGGAGAAAAGATCGGATGTGGATATTTGTTTAAGTGTACCTTTACCATGGTAGCCCTCTTGACAGTACGCTTCGCTTATAAGAATGTCATCATTTCATCTTTGGGGTACTCCCACATCAAGTATGCTAAACCATGTTGAATTTCATCGAAACTCGTACCTCATGTGACAGGTTTATTTATATGGTCTAGTTGTTTATAACAACCTAAAGATCATACGGGAGTTGCCACTACCTTGGTTTTGGGGGTCAGCTAGAAAATCCAATCGAGGGTCGGGAGTGTTCCCTCGATTCCTACACAACAAATATCTATGTACAGGGATTTGGGTTACGCTAATATTTCTATTAGCGTCATTTCGGTACCGAAACAATATGTTGTGTTTTCTTAACATGTCCATGTGTTTCTTCTTACATTTTCAAGATAATTGGTTCTAAACTAAGTGATCATGTGTGGTTGGTCATTTTCGTATTATTCCATTTCTGGAAATCAACGGCGTAGTTGGCTCGGGCTCTCTCCCCCTCACTAAGGGGAGAAGTTCGAATCCCAAAGGCGTCATTAGGGATTCTTACATGGAGTACTGTGGTGGTGGGTCTTGTAGTCACTCCCCTAGGGTTTGCTCGCTAGTTGTCAACTTACGGGGTTCCCTGGGTTACCAAAAAAGAAAAGAAAAGAAAGCAATTAATGGAATTGATTACGAAACAATAAGTAAATAATCAAGGAAAGTAGTAAATCTACCATGCAATCCTAGAAAAATATAAAAGAGAAACACAATTGAAAAAAGATAAGAAGAAGAGAGAAAACCCACAACTTGTCAGGTTTTATACAACAAATGAAACCTGAGACATATGTTGGGGGAATGAATAATACATGATAATGATCGGAATGGACATCGACCTCCACTGTCTTTGCACTTTCTCCATCTTCAAGGTCCTAATCTAAACCTAAACTAGAAATCTATAACTAGGTACATACAATTGAAATAAACAAGCATACACATTAAAACAATCAAAAACACGACATCATATCTGTCACGCCCTGAACCCCGGGCATGCGCACATCCCTCGGCGGTCGACTAAAATTTGTGACATCCTATGACGTATCGCCAATCATTTCATTTTATTGCACATGCAAAAGCGAATTTAACAATCCCTATACACCAAACAAACATGTGATAGAAAAACAGGACAACCAACTATACAAAACATACTTCATATACAACCAGGTCAACCTATAGTTTATACACAGGAGGTCTATCTAAAAAAGAACTACTGAGCCACCTATACTCCTGACCCTTCCATCTCAGGCTCTGGGTTCTTCACACTAGAAACTTGAAAATAGTAACCCACGACGGGGTGAGATAAAAATCTCAGAGAGCCTTCACCCTAAACCCCGATTAGGAAGATAATAAACCTAGAGGTAGCCTATGCACACATCATATAAGACTTACCTCGCATCAGCACCTCCCTACACATCAGTATAGCTCATATCATATATGCATACTGTACATGCAATCAACAATTGGAATACTTCAACTTATATACCAGTCAATTACAGGGGTCCCGATTTTAAGATCAAATTGTTATGACACGTCCCATTCTGTGCCACACAATTTTGTCCCATAATCAGGTGCGGTCATCTCACTCATTCAAGCATCACAATTAATTACAGCCCCATGGGCACAACCAACTCAACGGTTAGTGGTCTTTCGGCATAACCGGGCATCGTCTCGCCCCATCAAGCACGGCAACATCTACCTCTAGACGACATTCTACATAGGAGCATTGGTCAGCCTCCACTACGACTATCATCCGTTGTCAAGGCTGTTTCACATAGGAGCATCGCCCACCCGACTTTCATCGGGTGACGGGTTCTCTAAGGACATCGTGTTTTGCACTCAAATGCTTCAATTTCAAATAATATACTTAGCCTATTTTTTTTCCATATTAAAAGCACTCAGTACAATAGGTGTGTGTGGACACACAGTCAAATCGAACCATAAAACGTGTTATTCTCCCATTTTAAAATTCCACGATTTTATATAATACTAAAAACATTTTCGACGTCAAAAACTGACACTCGGTATTTTTCTAATTAAATACCCAAAATTCCATATTTTTGAAATAATAATTCAAAATCAACACGCAGCATCAAACCGCACAAATTAGCACTCAATTGCACAAACTAACTACACCATGGCGATCAGCACAAAATTCTAACGACTGACTATCCTGGTATAATTTCTGAAAATAAATAAATAATTAAATAAATGCAAATTAAATAAATAAATTACTAATTAAACTATATACAGTAATCTAACCACCTAATCACTAATTAACTAATCTACCTCTAAGCATAATTAGCACCATCATTAGAGTTTAGGATATAAACTCACCAGATTAATGAATAAACTGGTTCACGGTGACGGCGATGTAAAGGCGACCGAAACTCGGGCTTACGGCTACGCCAAAGGGAGCTCGGACCGAGCTAAAAACTGTCCAACATGGCTCAACTAAGGCTGAGCTTCGGCCTTGATTCTGTGGAGGGCTGCTGGTCAGTCTGAGTGGGCTGGCTATGGCACCTCGAAACGCCCAAGGTCACCACATCTTACCAATGAAGTACCTAAGTTCCTAGGTATACATTTTTATTTTTTTTAAACAGTCCCAGCGCATCTTATTTGCGGAACCATAATCGAGTCTTACTAATTCCCCTTCAACAACCATGATACGATGGCACACCACTAACATGAGAAAAGATAAGGCCACAACACTTTTATTTACATACTTTTATGATGGATTTCCTTGGGTCGGTACATCAAAAGAAAGGCCAAGACTTGTAGCTACACTCGCCCATAACCCCAAAAAGAAACACTCGACCCACTATGTCTATCATGCAAGATCCCCCATCAACTAGTGTCGGCTATCATCCCAAAAAGTTGCAGCTCCTACTCTTCACACACGGGCCCTCACACCCATCCCAGTGCATCAAGCGGTGGCGGCAGCAACATCCCACGCATCACTCCGTTTCGACGGACATGAACGGATATGAACTCCTGAATGACAGGGCCCTCAGCCAGGCCCACGTCATACATCACTAAGGCGCGAACTCGAATAAATGTCAGACCAGGAATGGTGGGACAGTCGATCTCCACACACTCGACCTCTACATCCGAAGGAAGGCCGTAAAAGACGCCCCGCGTGACAGTAGGGAGCGGCATCCTGCTAATATGAAATTTTGGTCCCCGAAGGGGTGAGTACAACCACTCAGCAGGTAAAGGACCAATAAACCACTCAATGCATACCGCAATACAATCATCGCATGATACATGTCATTCAAGCATCCATGCATAATTTACCTTAATACCATGCATATGTCATCATACCGCATGTGCATACATCCTCATATAATCATCACCATCATGTCATACACTTACCTTTATCATGTCACATACACCATCATGTCAAAGATGCACATACATCCATGCACCCATCATCATCATGTCACATATACCATCATGTCAAAGATGCACATACATCCATGCACTTACCATCATCATGTCACATGTACCATCATGCCATAGGTACACATGCATCCATGCACTCATCATCATGTCACATGTACCATCATGCCATAGGTGCACATACATCCATGCACTCATCATCATTATGTCACATATACCATCATGTCAAAGATGCACATACATCAACGCACCCATCATCATCATGTCACATATACCATCATGCCACAGGTGCACATACATCCATGCACTCATCATCATCATGTCACATATACCATATCATGCATATTTCAATTTCAATTTCCCAATTTTATTCTTTCATTTTGGGCCGCCACATTTCTCTTTCCCGGGACCAATGTTTGCATCCCACATTTATCACTCACACCCCACCTGGCATCGCGAGAACCATCCGGCACAATACCTACCAGGCATCCGGCACAATACCTGCCAGGCATCTCGTACCCCAACTGGCATCACGAGGCATCCCTTGGCACAATACCCGTCAAGCTTCTGGCTCCCCCACTCTCCGGGCATCTCGAAACTCCCGAGGACCCTCCGGCATCCGGCCATTCAAGGCCACTGGACAACCGGCCGTACCCTTCTAGCCAGGCATCCCGACACTCTTGGGGCATCATCGGCTCACACCTCTGACGGCCTTCTCACTTATCTTAATTCACATCTTCAATTATAGTTCAACTTTAACATGGCATATGATGTGATGGCAAACAAGATCATTTTCATCCTTTGATTCATATATGCATTTCCAATCGTCATCATGCATGCAGCAAGACACAATCATTCATAACAATACAATTCATGGAGTCCATACAATTTAGAATAGTCCATATATCATGCCTTTTTGAAGTTTATTAAATTCCAGCTTGTACCATTTTAGAAAACATTTAAATTAAAAATCCATATGATTCCCAAAAATCATGAAATCAGGACATGTGATAGAGAAGACAATAAGGTAACAATTTCATGAAGAACACATGCCCAAAAGAGTTTCACACAAGAAGATATAATTCACACAAGTACAGCATGTAATTTCGGATAGAAACAGATTGCGCAGTTTTTGAAATATTTCGATTAAAATACCCGAATGACCTCTGAAAATTGTGAAATTTTACCATGTTATAGTTAAGACCCTAAAGTATATTTTTCATGAAGGAATATAGGCCAGATTCGTTCTAGATAATTTTATATAGGCGTCCGAAACTCCTGTTTCTAGCACCGAAACGTCCAGTATAGCTATCTCCGAAATATCGAATTTTCACCTACTTATCCTTCTTCGTTTCCTCTGAAATTTGATATGTTGTGCCTCAAGAGGTTCCCTACAACTTTCATTAAGGTATCTAAGTGAAATTTCCAAAGAATAGTCACCATATGGGTCCAGGAATTCTCGGGGGTCCAGTACCGTATTTCCAGATTTACCATCTTCAAGAGAAAGTCGATTCACTAGGCTACACTTGCTGATTTTACCTCAAACTTGAGTATGTTAGTATTTAGGATGTTCTCTTCAAGTGTCATGAAGAAGTCGAAGGGAAATTCTCGGTAAAAAGCAACACGCAACCCACAAAACTACCACATGGTCAGCAAAGCAGTTCCAGATCTAGTGTCTTCGTAGGAGAAGGGTTTCAACCCTTAAAACTCAGTAATTTTGTCTCAAATTTTAGTATGTTATAATTTGAGATTTTTTCTACAATTTTCATGCAGGAGTCGAGGTCAAAATCCAACTCGAAACACGCATGCAAGCCTCTACAAGTTTCTGGGTCAGGCGGTATACACGAAAACAGCAAGCTTTTCCAAGAACAAGTCACACTAGCTTCGGTTCCTTACCTCTAAACACCCAAGATTCAACACCATCTCAACCACACATGCAAGACACACATGCAAGAGTAGAAATTGAGCCTAACTTGCCTCTAAGATCAAGCGGACGACGGCACACGGACGGCACACACAGACGGCGAACGGACAGCGACGGCTCCTTCTTCCTCCTCTCTCGGCTTCCCCTTCTCTCTCGCAACTCTCTCCCTCTCTTTGGCTCGGTCGAATCCCTCAACTGGCCACTCTCTCTCCCCCTTTTTGTTTCCCCTAAACTCCATCATTAGCAATGATTAAGGGCCACCCACAATGGCCAATGCATGGGACTTTCTTTTTGCCACTTGGCAAAGCATGCAAGATGGGCTTGGGCTTGGAAGAAGTGGGCCGGCCACTCCTCCCCTCCTTGGTCAACGGCCACCTCTCCTTGGGCTTCAATGGGCTGGCCATTTGGCCCACCAAGAGTCCAAGGTATTGGGCCTAAGGCCAAAACCTAATTAAAATCAAATTTTAACCTTCTTTTTAAATACTAATTAAATCCTTATTGGACTAAAGTACTATCGGGTAAAATTAAATAACTAAACACCTAAAATCACAAATCCATAGATTCTAATTCACAATACATATGGCCAAAGATAAGTCATCCTCTTCCAAGATTTATCCATTTAAACTCGCCCATAGATCTCAATACAAGACATTAATTGGAGCACCCCTATTGAATGGCAAAGAATTTCAGGATGCCACAATTCTTTATTCCTTAGAGAATTTCGTCCTCGAAATTAGATACCACTTGAGCCTTCTTGAAACAAGTAGGGGTACTTTTCCTTCATCTGATCTTCACTTTTCCATGTGGCTTCTTCCATATCATGATGTCGCCATAATACCTTAACCAGAGGAATCTTCTTAGTCCTAAGAATTTGCTCCTTCCAATCCAGTATCTGTACAGGCTCTTCAATGCACCTCACTTTCTCATCCACTTTGATGGCTTCATGATCGAGTATGTGACCAGGATCCGGCTAGTACTTCCTCAACATTGATACATGAAACACATCATGCAAATTTCCCAACTTAGGAGGCAGCGCTAAACGATAAGCTACATCCCCTATCCTTTCATGTATCTCAAAAGGTCCGACAAATCTAGGGCTTAACTTACCCTTCATCCCAAATCGAGATATCCCTTTCATTGGAGATACCTTAAGGAATAAATGGTCTCCCACACTAAATTCCAAAGGCCTTCTACGCTTATCTGCGTAGTCTTTTTGTCTACTCTGAGCTGTTCTAAGCTTTTTTCTGATAATTTCAACAGCCTCAGTGGTAACTTGTACCAGTTTAGGTCCTGTCAATTTCCTTTCACCTACTTCATTCCAACAGACAGGAGTCCTACATCTCCTTCCATATAATGCTTCATAGGGAGCCATGCCTATACTTTTCTGGAAACTATTATAATAGGCAAACTCCACCAAATGCAATCTTTCATCCTAATTTCCTTTGAAATCAATTACACAAGCCCTCAACATATCCTCTAATGTATGGATTACTCTTTCTGCTTGTCCATCTGTCTGAGGATGAAAAGCAGTACTAAACTGAAGTTTAGTTCCTAATGCAATTTGAAGACTTTGCCAAAAGTTCGAAGTAAATCTTGAATCCCGATCTGAGGTAATAGTCACTGGATCACCATGTAGGCGTACTACTTGACCTACATATAGATCCGCATATTTGTCCATTGGGTAGTCCATGCGAACCGCTAGGAAATGAGCCGATTTAGTCAAACGGTCCACTATAACCCAGATAGAGTCACGACTGCTTGACGTCCTTGGTAATCCTTGTATAAAGTCTATCGTTATATGCTCCCATTTCCATTCTGGAATGTCTAATGGTCTCAAGAGTCATGCGGGTTTACGATGCTCCGCTTTTACCTGCTGGCACATCAAACATTGAGAAACGTGCTTAGCCGTATTTGCTTTCATACCATTCCACCAAAACTGCTGACGTAAGTTCCTGTACATCTTTGTACTACCCGGATGAATACTATAATTACTCTTATGTGCCTCCGATAGGATTTCCTTATTTAATTCTTCATTGTCGGGAACACAAAGTCGTCCTTGACATCTTACCACTCCATCATCAGAGACTTGAAATTCTAGTCTTTTTCCTAAAGACACTGCATCTTTTACTTTCATAATTTCCGAGTCAGACTCTTGTAAGATTTTAACTTTCTGAATGATTTCAGGCTCAATTCTTAATGCACTAAGCATGCCGATAAGACAATCTACTTTTAATTTAAATTCTGAGTCCGTTACGGACTTTAACAAGCTCCATTATGTAATTCTTAAACTGGCCATCTCCATAGCCAACTTACGACTAAGAGCATCCGCTACCTTATTCGCCTTCCTTGGATGGTATCTTATCTCACAATCATAATCCTTTAACAATTCCATCAATCTTCTTTGTCTCATGTTCAACTCCTTTTGTGAGAATAAATATTTCAAACTCTTATGGTCCGTATAAATCTCAAACTTTTCCCCATATAAATAATGCCTCCATATCTTCAAAGCGAACACTATAGCTGCTAGCTTTAAATCATGCGTTGGGTAATTCAGTTCATGGGGTTTTAATTGTCTAGATGCATAGGCTATGACCTTGCCATGCTACATCAAAACACATCCTAGTCCTTTGTGAGATGCATCACTATACACTGTAAAACCATCAGGTCCAGTTGGTATAGTCAAGAATGGAGCCGAGGTCAATTTCCTTTTAAGCTCCTGGAAACTCCTTTCACATTCCCTATTCCATTCAAACTTCACATTCTTTCGAGTCAACTTAGTTAAAGGACCTGCCAGTCGTGAAAATCCTTCAATAAACCTCCTATAATAACCAGCCAGTCCTAAGAAACTCCGTATTTCAGTAGGTGTTGTCGGTCTCCGCCAATTTACTACCATCTCAACTTTTGCAGGATCTACTGCAATTCCTCCTCCTGATACTACATGTCCTAAAAATATTATCTGGTCCAGCCAGAATTCACACTTACTAAATTTGGCATACAGCTTATGCTCTCTTAGAGTTTGCAAAACTATCCTCAAGTGTTGTTCATGCTCTTTATGTCCTCTCGACTATATCAGGATGTCATCAATAAAAACAATCACAAATTGGTCCAAATAAGGTTTAAATACCCCATTCATTAGATCCATAAACGCAGCCGGCGCATTTGTTAATCCAAATGGCATGACCAGGAATTCATAATGTCCATAACGAGTTCTAAACGCAGTCTTAGGGATGTCTTCTTTCTTAATTCTTAGCTGATGGTATCCCGACCTTAAGTCAATCTTAGAGAAGACCGAGCTTCCCTCGAGTCGGTAAAAAAGATCATCAATTCTAGGCAAATGATATTTATTTTTAATGGTTACTTGATTCAGCTGCCTATAATCAATGCACAAGTGCATCGATCCATCTTTCTTTTTCACAAACAAGACCGGTACACCCCAAGGTGAAGCACTTGGTCTAATGAATCCTTAGTCAAGCAACTCCTGTAGTTGCACTTTCAATTCCTTCAATTCGACTAAGGCCATCCTATATGGGGCTTTTGATATTGGTCCTGTTCCAGGCATTAATTCAATTTCAAACTCAATTTCTCGCTCTGGCGGCAATCCAGGCAATTCCTCAGGGAATACATCTTGAAATTCGTTAACTACCCGAATTTCATCAATCTTAGGCTCCTCCTTAGTATAATCTCTAACCATGGCCAGGTACCCTTGACATCCTTTGTCAAGTAACGCATGGGCTTCTATTGCTGAAATAAGTGCTACAGGTAGGTGGGTCTGACCTCCCAAAAATTCACAACTAGACTGATCAGGTAAGGTAAATTGGATCACTTTCCTATAACAATCCATCTTGGCCCGATACTTACAAAGCCAGTCCATTCCTATGATAACATCAAAATCATACATGTCCATTACAACTAAGTCTATTTCCATATCCTTTCCTTCCATCATTATCTTACAATTTCCACACACCAGCGTAGACAATAACATATCCTTTAGAGGCATAGAAACACAAAGAGGCGTCTCAAGAGGCGTAGTTTATATTTTATTCAACTGTCTATATCTTTCAGACACAAATGAATGTGTAGCACCCGTATCAAACAATGCATATGCCTTTTTTATCATTTATAAGGATCGTACCTGAGATAACATTTTTGGAAGCTTCCGCTTCCTCTTGGGTGATCGCATACACTCTTCCTTGTGTTGGTGGCCTCTGGGGATTCCTTAGTAAGTTTGGCCTAACAGCATTCCGCTGTGGCTGCTGTACCGAGCCCATACTCGCGTGCGACCTTTCCTGTGGGCAGTTTCTCTTAATATGACCTATTCGTCCACAACTATATTATTTCGGTTGCCCATTGCAAGGTCCTGGGCCATGTTGCCTATTACACCTTCGACACTCCTCATTTTGATAAGGCGTCCTTTCCAAATTCAGGCTACCCCTGCCTCCTCCAAAGTTCCCAAAATTGCCCTTCTTCTTAGATTCCCAAGTCTGACCTCGACCTGCATAGGGTCTCTTACCCCGTCTCACATCACCAAAGAACAATGGTTTCTTATTCTCCGAATGTTCCCTTACCAACTCCTGCTCCACCAACTGTGCCCTTTTATAGATCTCATTGTAATCTCTTATGTTCAAAGGCACTAGTTGTTTCCTGATATCAGTCCTCAACCCTTTCAGAAACCTCTTAGCTTTCTCTTCTTGATCCTCAATTAACCTAGGAGTATATCTAGACAGTTCAAAAAATCTTGCCTCATACTGGTCTACTGTCAGCTCCTTTTGTTCTAATTGAACAAATTCAGTAATTTTCCTATCCTTAGCACAGTCAGAAAAATGCTTTCTATTGAAAGCTCTCACAAACTCTTCCTAGTTAACCTCAGTACCTGGTGGGAAGATTGTGTCCCTTGATGCTCTCCACCAAAACTTTGCATTTCCCTCCAGCTGGTACTCTGCCAAAGTTATTTTCTCAGCATCAGTGTAGTCCAACAACCTGAAAATTTGTTCCATTCCATCAATCCAATGTTGACCTCCTCAGGACTTCCCATTCCACTGAACTTAGGTGGCTTCAGCTTCAAAAACTGCTCCACCAGTCCTTGAGTACGGCGTTCTGCTCTAGGTTGTTGCTGCGCCTGCCTTTCCATTAGATTTCCAATATTGGTCAATGCCTGCAGGATGTCTTCCATTCGGGGTTCAGCCCTAGCAGCAGAGGCTTCAGCCCTCGATGGATGAGCACTTCCAGCTCGCACCATGACTTTCCTGCAATTTCCAAGCATTGCCTCAGGAATAATCTAAGACTCACTACCTCCATTCAAAGCAACAACTACTACTACATAAGTAACATATACATGTTATTGGTACCTAAAGACAACTCAGATTAAACTACTAGGGATCTACGAGTGAATACTCATCACCCGTTCTTCAAAGTTAATCAATTATTCCGTTTTATATCCTATGGTGTGCATTGTCATCATGTTCCTCAATTTCCAAATGAGGCTCCTTATCACTCCACCTATAACCATTGCTTACCAATAAAGTACCTAAGGGACGATGTGGCACCCTAAAACGCCCAAGGTCACCACATCTTACCAATGAAGTACCTAAGTTCCTAGGTATACATTTTTTGTTTTTTTAAACGGTCCCAGCGCATCTTATTTGCGGAAGCATAATCGAGTCTTACTAATTCCCCTTCAACAACCATGATACAATGGCACACCACTAACATAAGAAAAGATAAGGCCACGACACTTTTATTTACATACTTTTATGATGGATTTCCTTGGGTCAGTACATCAAAAGAAAGGCAAGACTTGTAGCTACACTCAGCCATAACCCCAAAAAGAAACACTCGACCCACTATGTCTATCGTGCAAGATCCCCCATCAACTAGTGTCGGCTATCATCCCAAAAAGTTGCAGCTCCTACTCTTCACACACGGGCCCTCACACCCATCCCGGTGCATCAGGCGGCGGCGGCGGCAACATCCCACGCATCACTCCGTTTCGACGGACATGAACGGATATGAACTCCTGAATGACAGGGCCCTCAGCCAAGCCCACGTCATACATCACTAAGGCGCGAACTCGAATAAATGTCAGACCAGGAATGGTGGGACAGTCGATCTCCACACACTCGACCTCTACATCCGAAGGAAGGCCGTAAAAGACGCCCCGCGTGACAGTAGGGAGTGGCATCCTGCTAATCTGAAATTTTGGTCCCCGAAGGGATGAGTACAACCACTCAGCAGGTAAAGGACCAATAAACCACTCAATGCATCCCACAATACAATCATCGCATGATACATGTCATTCAAGCATCCATGCATAATTTACCTTAATACCATGCATATGTCATCATACCGCATGTGCATACATCCTCATATAATCATCACCATCATGTCATACACTTACCTTTATCATGTCACATACACCATCATGTCAAAGATGCACATACATCCATGCACCCATCATCATCATGTCACATATACCATCATGTCAAAGATGCACATACATCCATGCACTTACCATCATCATGTCACATGTACCATCATGCCATAGGTACACATGCATCCATGCACTCATCATCATGTCACATGTACCATCATGCCATAGATGCACATACATCCATGCACTCATCATCATCATGTCACATATACCATCATGTCAAAGATGCACATACATCAATGCACCCATCATCATCATGTCACATATACGATCATGCTTTCATTTTGGGCCACCACATTTCTCTTTCTCGGGACCAATGTTTGCATCCCACATTTATCACTCGCACCCCACCTGGCATCGCGAGAACCATCCGGCACAATACCTGCCAGGCATCTCGTACCCCAACTGGCATCACGAGGCATCCCTCGGCACAATACCCACCGAGCTTCCGGCTCCCCCACTCTCCGGGCATCTCAAAACTCCCGAGGACCCTCTGGCATCCGGTCATTCAAGCCCACCGGGCAACCGGCCGTACCCTTCTAGCCAGGCATCCCGACACTCCTGTGGCATCATCAGCTCACACCTCCGACGGCCTTCTCACTTATCTTAATTCACATCTTCAATTATAGTTCAACTTTAACATGGCATATGATGTGATGGCAAACAAGATCATTTTCATCCTTTGCTTCATATATGCATTTCCAATCGTCATCATGCATGCAGCAAGACACAATCATTCATAACAATACAATTCATGGAGTCCATACAATTTAGAATAGTCCATATATCATGCCTTTTTGAAGTTTATTAAATTCCAACTTGTACCATTTTAGAAAACATTTAAATTAAAAATCCATATGATTCCCAAAAATCATGAAATCAGGAAATGTGATAGAGAAGACAATAAGGTAACAATTTCATGAAGAACACATGCCCAAAAGAGTTTCACACAAGAAGATATAATTCACACAAATACAGCATGTAATTTCGGATAGAAACAGATTGCGCAGTTTTTGAAATATTTCGATTAAAATACCCGAATGACCTCTGAAAATTATGAAATTTTACCAGGTTATATTTAAGACCCTAAATTATATTTTTCATGAAGGAATCTAGGCCAGATTCGTTCTAGATAATTTTCTATAGGCCCGTCCGAAACTCCTGTTTCTAGCACCGAAACGTCCAGTATAGCTATCTCCGAAATATCGAATTTTCACCTACTTATCCTTCTTTGTTTCCTCTGAAATTTTGATATGTTGTGAATCAAGAGGTTCCCTACAACTTTAATTAAGGTATCTAAGTGAAATTCCCAAAGAATAGTAACCATATGGGTCCAAGATGTCTCGGGTGTCCAGTACCGTATTTCCAGATTTACCGTCTTCAAGAGAAAGTCGATTCACTAGGCTACACTTGCTCAGTTTACCTCAAATTTGAGTATGTTAGTATTTAGGATGTTCTCTACAAGTTTCATGAAGAAGTCGAAGCAAAATTTTCTGTAAAAAGCAACACGCAACCCACAAAACTACCAAAAGGTCAGCAAAGCAGTTCCAGATCTAGTGTCTTCGTAGGAGAAGGGTTTCACCCCTTAAAACTCAGTATTTGTATCTCAAATTTTGGTATGTTATACTTTGCGATGTTTTCTACAACTTTCATCAAGGAGTCAAGGTCAAAATCCAACTCGAAACACGCATGCAATCCTCTACAAGTTTCTGGGTCAGGCGGTATACACGAAAACAGCAAGCTTTTCCAAGAACAAGTCACACTAGCTTCGGTTCCTTACCTCTAAACACCCAAGATTCAACACCATCTCAACCACACATGCAAGACACACATGCAAGAGTAGAAATTGATCCTAACTTGCCTCTAAGATCAAGCGGACGACGGCACACGGACGGCACACACGGACGGCGAACGGACGGCGAACGGACAGCGACGGCTCCTTCTTCCTCCTCTCTCAGCTTCCCCTTCTCTCTCGCAAATCTCTCCCTCTCTTCGGCTTGGCCGAATCCCTCTACCAGCCACTCTCTCTCCCCCTTTTTGTTTCCCCTAAACTCCATCATTAGCAATGATTAAGGGCCACCCACAATGGCCAATACATGGGACTTTCTTTTTGCCACTTGGCAAAGCATGCAAGATGGGCTTGGGCTTGGAAGAAGTGGGCCGGCCACTCCTCCCCTCCTTGGTCAACGGCCACCTCTCCTTGGGCTTCAATGGGCCGGCCATTTGGCCCACCAAGAGTCCAAGCTATTGGGCCTAAGGCCCAAACCTAATTAAAATCAAATTTTAACCTTCGCTTTAAATACTAATTAAATCCTTATTGGACTAAAGTACTATCGGGTAAAATTAAATAACTAAACACTTAAAATCACAAATCCATAGATTCTAATTCACGATACATATGGCCAAAGATAAGTCATCCTCTTCCAAGATTTATCCATTTAAACTCGGCCATAGATCTCAATACAAGACATTAATTGGAGCACCGTTATTGACTGGCAAAGAATTTCAGGATGCCACACTGGCCTTGACTCGGTTTGGAGCTGAGCTGTGGGCTGAACTGGAGGCGTGAAATGGAGACGAAGGCACTTGCAAGAGAAGCCACGAAGAGATGCTGGCATTAGGGTTGGCTTTACTGGAGTCACTAGTGGGGGTGTTGCCAATGTGGAGAGAGGTGCTGGCGTGAAGAATTTCGGTGGGTGATGAAGTGGAGGGGTGCAACAACCAGGAGGAAGGGAAGCAGGCTAGTGGAGGGTGAGCTGTTCGGTTGATGGTGAGAGTGCATGAGCTGCAGGCGGTGATGGCAGAGGGAGAGCAGAGGAGCTGAATTTTTTTAAGGGAATGAAAGAGAGGCAGAAATGGGTTCAGTCCAAGGAAAAGGGGACTGTCGCACAAAGTGGGGGTGGGGGGGGGGGGAGGGGAAGGAGAGGCCAAGAGTCAAGGGAAAATATCTATATGATGATTAACATGCCTCTAAAGTCCAAGCTTCATCCATAAGTCATTTTCACACCCAAAACTTCACCAACAAGCCAAATTGAAGGTCAAGAAAGGTCCATGCCGCAGCCATACGAATTTCCTCTTAATTTTCTCCAAATTAAGTCAAATTGAGGGTTGAGGGCCAAAAATCCCATGGAGGTAGCCCTTACGAATTTACACCAAGTCTCCACAATTTACTTCAATTTGGTAGCCCAAAAATTCAATTAAAGAGGCCCCTCCGAATTTCTTTTCTTTTCCAAATTGTTGAAATTGATTTTCCGTAAAAATTCTTGGCTCGCCAAAAATTCTTCAAAGGATGAGTTGATGTTCCAAAAATAATCGTGACACGCTGGAACTTTCGATTCCTCAAACCGGGTTCAATTTCGTGGTTAATTTCAACCGGATGCAATTTTAGCGTGACCTAACTTACCGGGTAGCTTTTAGAAATTTTTAACGCAATTAACCCGTGGTCGATTATTTTCGATCCATATTGTGCATCTCTAACTCATAGGCGACTCTCGATTGTTGTGAAAATCTCAAGGTTTCAATTACGGGCATCGGGTACAGAATCGACAGAAAAATTGGTTTAGTGCCGTTCGACACGAATTTTACAATCATGTGGAATCGCCCACAATTTAATTACATGCCTTTGTCGAATCGACCTATCTCCGGTCTTTAATCGATTTTAACGGGGCTATATTGACCCTTACAAATTAGCAAGGTCGAGTAGTCAATTTCTGATCGAATTTTCAAGTCGGTCGTGTTTTTGTTCCTTAATGGCTTCACCTGGTAGATTAGTTATCTCGTGAGTGGCTAACTTAGAGAAAAAAGGACCATAGGCGCGTTGATGAAAAGCCCATTTCATAAAGTCGGGATAGGGTCGAAAATTTAGGATGTCACAATATCAAGATCAATCATTTAAAGAAAGTTCAATGTTATAGTCAAATTTTAGGGCCTGGGGATTGGCTTTTGTCTTTCATGCAAGGGTCCCACTAAGACACCTACCCAATCCATTTTTGTGACTTATAGTAATTATTAACCAATTGTATTCTTGCATGGCCAATAACGCTTATAAGTCTCTTAACTTAGTGATCTATGTGATTATAGGGTTTTCCCTCAATATCATACATCGACCATTCCATTCATCTAAAAGTCACATGCATTATGGAAATTTAAACATGGATGCAGGTCTTTTGAACTTTGTTTCTCAACCAATCAAACAGATAAGTGAGCTGTCGGTGGATCACTTATTACCAAAGTCATGTGCCAATCACAAATACAGGCAATTCTAAATGTATGACATAATTGTATGCTTGGATGGTACATGTGATGTTTCTAAGATATCTTTTGAAATCATTCACAATTTTTTTTTTGAGACAAAGTGATGTCTCGGCTATGAAAGACATTTAATTGTTAAGGCTAGCCTGGGGCTCGCATAAATGCACTCACAAGTATTGCAAGCATTTTAAATATAATTCAAATCATAACTTTCACAATTTCAAATTAGGATTTTAAAGAGGTTCAAAAATATTTAGGATTAAGGAATATCTAAGTTATGGAATACATTCAATTACCAAAACTAGCTCGAAACTCGCATAAATGCACTTATAAGTATTGCAGGCATTTTAAATATAGTTCAAACCGTGATTTTGTGAATGAAGCTTTCTTAAACAAGATACACATGAAATCAGCAACATTGGTAATTGAGTAATCCGTGACAATCTAACTATGGAAAATTTTCCTAATATGTACGACATGATATTGAACAAATTTTGTGAATGAAGCTTTCTTAAACAAGATACACATGATTCTATAGAAATCATATAACAAGTAACAATATATTAGAAATTTGTCAAATCAGCAAGATACTCAGCCAATATCGCAATGATCTGTCTTATCAAAAAAGTCTAAAAATTACAAAATTTTCACACAACATAGCCAATATGTTGACAAACAAGTTTTGTTAAGAGACTAAGTACATAATTCTAATAGAAAAAAAATAGAATAAAAATATCAAAAGCCTATTCAAACAGGGGTTAGAACAGGTGTCCGAATTTGATCATATGTCCAGATTCTGATCTAGTTTTGAAAAAAAATAGAAAATAGTCCAAACGATGAGCGATTGGCATGAAATCAGCAACATTGGAAACTTATAAGTCGCTCTTCGACTTCCTAAAAGGGCTCAAGTCCAAACTAGGTCAATTAGGTATTCTAAGATCAAGATTCCAAAAAGTATGCATGTCGGTAACTAAAAATCAGAACATAGTCATTTAATTGAAGTAATGCACAAATGGCATGAAAAGATCACATATGACTTAGAATTAAACGTGACAAACAATTTAGGTGATCATCTAATCCTAAGTTGACATGAGAAATTGTTATACAATTCAATGACAATACAAAATGACTCAAGATTTATGATAAAATACTTGAGAGTTTCTTAATGAACATATACTCCTGCGGCACGAATTTAACATGTAAAATGATACTCAAATGCAATGACACGAACATGTATTAAAATCTTGTAACATGAGGTTTAAGTGTCAAGAAGACATTATCTCAAAGTTTAGTCTCTAGATGTCTCAAACAAGCATGGTAAGATGCATAAATGGCAAGACTTTATTTTAGCATTGATTTCACAGAACATACACAATTTCAGCCATCTCAAGACGTACAAAAATCTTACGAAAAATCCTACATATAGAAGATGCAATGATGAACATTTCTTGTTTAGGATTCAAAACCTAAATGCAATTGCATGAATCGCAACAAAAACGACAAAACAGAGATGTACATTTAGACTATGTACCTGTACATCACGTTTTAACCTTAACTCATGCAATTGACTCACTTGCCAATGTCTAAATTTTGCAAAGCATGCATCAATTGAACATATGTATCATGTATTTTAACTCACATGAAGGATTTGAGACTAAATAGGTGCATTTGTGGACTCAATTTCATCAAAACGGAATACAGACTAATGTAGGACAGACTGTCCTATGTTCAGATCTAAGCAATTTTGACCTAGTTAAACGTGTCTAAAAATTTCGAAAAAAACAAAAAAAAAAAAACATGCACAACACTAATACAAGAAACTTTCATGAAGAAAAGTCATATCAGAACTCAACAAAAAAATAGTACAAAAATAGCAAAATCAGAGATCAATATGGAACATATTGACTTAGGTTTGGATCTGAGTAGATTTGACCTAGTTAAGCATGTCTAAAAATTTCAAAAAAAAAATATAGGACATGCCCACACTAATATGAGCAACTTTCATGAGGAAAGTTATTCCAGAACTCAATACAAAAATCAGCACAAAAATAGAAAAATCAGAGTTTAATACTGAACAGATTAACCTATGTTTGGATCTGAGTAGATCTGACCTAGTTAAGTACATCCAAAAATCATGAAAAAATTACAAGATGTGTACAAAAGGATTTGGTACAAAACTCATGAAGACAAGATGTCCAAAAATTATCACGGAAGGCTACACAAAAATAGTAAAATCTCATTTCGAAGCAAAAATAGAACCGAAAATCCAACTGAACTATAGCAGAATCACTCATCTTTGTAGATACTTTTCGAGGTCAAACAATGCTCGATTAAGGCGTACTACCTACCGTTTCGAAGCTTGGGGTGTCTATTATCTAATCTTAAGAAGACTTGAGTTGAAACGAGGTCGTTTCGGACCTCGTTTTGGTCAAAACAGTAAGTCAGTTCTAAGGCTACGAAATTGCAGATTTAAGACTAATCAAATACAATCATCCACACTCATTCAATCAATCACATTCAAATTTCAGCAAAATCATCTATGAGCATATATCATTAATATTAAACCCTAGCCCCGGTCGGCTAATCTGACCTCGCTTCACGGGGTTTGGGACCAAGAAATTACCTTCATTGCGATTTTCGTCGATTTTGATTGAAATCAATCGAAGTTTTCACCAAAACTTCGATCAAACCTCTACAAACCGCCAAGGACTAGATCTGGACAGCAAGGGATAGCTTTGAAAGGTAGCTGAACAGCTTGCAGTGAGAGAAAACAGAATCGGTCCAAAACTGGACTGGTTTAGATGCCACCGGAGAAGATCTAACTTGGACGGACAGATGTGGCTCTTACCGAAACTTGATCTTACTCTAACCGCCACTGGTAGCAAAGGACAAAGGGGCTGGACGGTGGTGCAAGGATGAAGATCGCTGGCGGGGGCTAAAACTAATGACAAAAGTTCGCTGGAGAGAGATCTGGTTGGACCAAACTAAAGAGAGGGAGAGATCTGGTTTTGGTGGGAGAATTGAGAGAGAAAAGAGAGATACTAAGGAGAGAGAATTTTCGTGCAGAAATGAGCTCCCTTTAAAATGGACGGAAAGCTTCACTTATATACTCTACAAATTAAGTGATTTCGGTTGGCGATTCGATCCAACGGTCAAAAATTGATTTCAAAGGCTTTATCATGATCTCGAGGTGTTGGGTAATTGATCTCATGGGTTTAATTTGCAAAAACCCAAGGCAAAACCGAGAATTGCGTTGAAATGTCCGATTATGGGTTAATTTACAATTTGACGAAATTTGAGAATCAATCTGTAAATTTTTTTAAAATTGAAGGTGCAAAAGTGAAATTAGCATTAAGAGGATTCCAAAAGTGGTCTTAGGAGGTCAGGAACCGGCTGGAAAAGGCATGAACTAGCCAGTCCCGCCGGAGGCCAGTCAGACCGGTTCGGCCGGATTTTGACAAGTTCTTAATCAGTTTGGTTTGGTTTCGGTTGTCTTGTCCACTTGAGACCCCTGTGGGTCTAAAATTTATGCAAATAGAGAAGGAATTTTATATTTTTTAAGAAGAAATTGGCCAATTAAGATACAATTAAGTTAATCAAACCTTATGAACATGATCTAAGGGTCTTTTATTAACCTAATTGAATGATTATCGTGAAAAACAACAAGTCGAAACCATGGGTGCTTTGAATTGGGCCTAAAGGGATAAAATGGTAAAATTTACAATTCAATGGGCAAAATTGCAAATTAATTAAAATTGAACTCAATTAATATCACAATTGTCCTATTTAATGAGCTACCCATATGTAAGATCACTTATCGTATTCAAAATTGACTTTGAATTGAAGCGCTTGAACTTAGGTTAAAAATATATCTAAGCCTAATATTAAAATTGGACCTAGATTCATGAAATTAAACCATAGTCATGAATGGGTCAATTCAAATTTTGTTTATTGAAGCTTAATTGCTTGATTTTCTAATGCTTGGGAAGATAAAATTCTTCAAATTGATAAGTTATGATGTGAATTTCACAAAATCAATTTTGAATTTTGACTTATCTTAAGAAAATGAATGAGAAACAATCGTCCGTTCGCACGTTATAAAGAATTGATTTCCATCCCCTACTTAGGGCTCAAAACGACAATTCATACTTTGACTCGATAAATCGCGAAATTGAATATTCGGATAGTCCCTAAACTAAATGTCAAAAAAGGAACCACACCTAATTATGACTAGAATTAAAATTTTTTTTTTTGTCGATTTAGAACCTAAAACTGAAAAATTCATAAATCAATGTTCTTAATCAAATTTTGTGAAATTTTTGACACAAAAGTCAAAATAGCATTAAAAAAAATGCATTTGTGCATTTTTGATTATTTTCATTTTTTTGGTCAAAGGTTTGATTAAAAGTCAACCATTTAGTTGGCTTTTTCTAAAATGTTAATTTTTTGTCAAATCTTTGAATTTTCAAGAAATTGATTTGACAAAAGTATAAGTAAAGCTAAATGGAATCTTTTTGGGTAGTAAGTCAATTTTTGACCTAGGGTTAACTTTTGGTCAAAAGGTTGACCAAAAAGTCATCTCGAAAGTCAATCGTGTGACTTTATGGATTTTTTTTTTAAATGAGCTAAAAATTACTTAAAAACGACAATGCAAAAGAAAGGAATGAAGAACAACACTTTTTGGTTAAGAGATGGGCCGCTATCGTGATTAGAAATCCAAATCTCGATTTTTTACCTTTTAATGACGCGTCGACTAAAAATCAGGTGTTAACAGCCTGTCGATTTCTCCAGCCTTGATTGATAGTCCATCAACCTCTCGAGCACTTTTGATCATCCCAACAACATCCATCAGTGAATCCCCAATCTGGTGGTGGTCAGGGCTTGATTGGATAACCATCGGATGAGCTCCAGCGGTCGATCGATCTCCCTTTGGCGATTTGCCTTAGGCGTGAATCGAACCTGTTCTGACGCTGATATCCTCATATCCTATGATCTAGCTATCCTCCGGTGCTCCCTCGACAGTCCTTGATTGCTGTGGCGGTCCGGTATGCATTTGATTGAGCTCGGTTCGCCAAAAATATCACAAAAGTAACTCTCTCTTCCTTGAGCTTGATGAAGCGAGGACACGATAGGCATCCGAGGCTAGAGCTCACTCTAAGGTTCTAGTTCTGCAATCTCAGCATGTTTAAGATGTTAGAACGGCGTTGGTATTGCTTAAGATTACCTTGATTGGCTTAAGCATGCTTAATTGATTAGATGAGTTGATTCTGCAATTTTCGGATATTTGGATGACTGATCTAAGAAACCACTTGATATCATCTTGTAAACATGCTTTTCTGTGTTCGATGCCTTCATGAAAATCAAAGACGATTTGAATATCTTTCCAATGAACTATAGAATGCCCTAAAGGAGCCTCGTTTGATATAGTTTTCATATGCTCAAAGTCACGTCTAGAATCTGTCAAATGTTCTGTTGTTCTGTGGAGTTGCGGTCTGCACTGTTTGTCAATTTTTTGCTAATTTTTATGGTCAGATTTTGAGGTCGATGTCTCATGAAAGTTGCTCGAAATTGCCTTGGTCAAGACATATAATTTTTTCCAATTTTTTTTTTGAAGTAGATTTAATTAGGGAAATCCCAAAAAAATCGTCCTCTATCTGCTTCATCTGACCGACCCCTGCCTGTTCCATGATTTTTAGAAAATTATGTGTTGCAAATTTGGAAATATATCCATGAAGTTTACTCAGGACATCTAAAGTTATGACATATAAGTTTTCTAGAAAATAATAAGGACATCCAATAGGGTATATTGCTCAAAGAACGTGCTATATCAATTATGTCCTCTTGTAACCTGCATTGTTTGTCAATTTTCTCCTGATTTTGGTGAACCTTATTAGACTTAGGTTCCTCCACAAGAAATGATCCATGAGTTCTGTTTTGTATGCATGAATTTTCTCAGGATTTTTGATATTAGGATAGTGAAAATCATTTACGATTCATGAAAATGCAGCTTTGTTCTGGAATGATGCATATCTCTTTGTAATTGTCTTCAATTGAGCTCCTTAAGGGAAAAATTAGGGTAAGAACCCTTCTAGACATACTGAGGAGACTTCATAATATTTGTAATGATATATGATTCATGCCAATCAATGATCGTTTGCCCCATGAATGCACATTGCGAATTTGCTACCATTCTTAGTCTATTGCTAACATGCTTGCATTAGATGGTGTTAGTTTACCTATTTTTTTTTTTTGGTCGGAAATGATATTTTTTGCATTCATTGAGTATGATAATTACAAGAAGTCAACGGGTAATATTCCGCACATAAAATTTCCGAGAGAGCGGGAGGAGGGGCGGATCGCCAGTTTTGAGGTAGAGATTGAGTTCTATGCAGCTTCGCGATCAAATCTGCTGTGTTGTTAGCGTCCCGTGTGTAGTAGACCAGCTTCATCGATTTGGAATTGAAAAGAAAGCTTCTGCATTGTTCCACTATGGGCTTCACGTTCCATGGAGGTTCGGCCTGGCCCGCTATGCTTTGTTGTGCGGTTGAACAGTCCATTTCACAGACCACTTCCCCCTGCTGTACTTGAGCGAACACTTCTTCTCCCACGTGTACTTGCTTTCTGGACTTCAGAAACTCCAACCCGTGCAAAATCGCTAGGGTTTCGATTTGAACAGGGGAGGAGGCTTGTACCTGTTGCACGAAGCCGTCGATGAGTTTCCCAGCTTGATCCCGCAAGATGCTAGCGACTGAGCCTACTGATTCACCATGTACCTAGGAGCCGTCAACGTTGAGCTTCATCCTCCCTTCCTCTGGCGGTCTCCATTTTCCCTGTAAGTGCGGGTTTGTGGGTTTTCCATCCTCTGTTTTGAGCTACCATTTGCTGAAATTTTGAAGATATGCTTGCGCCAGGTTCACGATGGTGTTCGGATTCAGTTGCTGTGCTCTGAAGATGGAGTTATTTCGGGCTCCAAACGAACCACAGCACCGTTGCCACCGGCTCTCTCTCAGGTAGGGCTCGGTTACCTGCAAAACTCTCCAATAGCCATTTATCAAACCGGGTTATGAAGTTAGGTTTACAAATAAGATTGATCCGTGGATCTATCCATATGTTCTTTGTCCATTTGCAGAGGAGGAACAAGTGTTCAGTGGTCTCTGGATGTGTGAATTGGGTCAGGTAACACCTTCCGTTTGTATAGATTCTCTCTTGTCGGGATTGCATTTTGGCAAATACTCCATATAAAGATGCGCATCTTAGAGGGAATAGATAAACTCCATATCTTTGTCCATAATGTTCGAGGAGGCTGAAATGATGTTGAGGCTCTATGATGTTCTGCTCCTGCTGTTGTTTGTGCACATGCTTTGTTATATCCGCTTTTAACCGTGTATTTTCCCACTCGGTTAGCCTTCCACACTAGGGTATCTTCCTTCTCGTTCGGGCTTAATGAGATAGAAAGAATTTCATTTGCTACTCTGTCTTCAAATAGATTCAGCACCTCTATTTCTTTCCATCCCCTATTTTCGTCATTTATAAGTTCAGCCACAGTTATGGGATTGTCTTTATTTGCCCAGCCACCTATCACTCCAGATTCCAGCCATTTATCCTCCCGTATCTTAATTTGCTTGCCATCACCTACCCTCCATTGTACCTCCTTTTCAATAGCTTCTCTCCCCACCATAATGCTTTGCCAACCCCATGATGGGCACTGCCCTTTTCCTGCTTTCCACATATCTCCATTTGGAAAATAAACTCCTTTGAAGATTCTGCTCCATAAGGCTGTGGGACATTGAGATAATCTCCAAGCTTGTTTTCCCAGCATTGCCTTGTTAAAATTTATTAGATCTCTAAACCCTAACCCCCCTTCATCCTTCCTCATTTTCAATACTTCCCATTTCTTCCAGTGCAGCCCACTACTTGTATCATTTTGTTTCCACCAAAAAGATGCGATTCTTCTTTCAATTGCTTTACATATGGAAATGGGTACTTTGAAGATCGACATGGCATATTGAGGAAGGGCTTGTACGGCACTTTTAATCACGTTTCTTTACCTGCTTTGGACATAAGTTTCTCTTTCCAACCCTCCATTTTCATGTTTACTCTAGCTAGGATCCAATCAAACATCTCTTTTTTTGAACGGCCCCAGTCCATCGGAATGCCAAGATACTTCCCTGTTTTGTCCATGATCGGGACTCTGAGTTCATGTGCCATATTCCTTTTCAGATTCAAAGGGCAGCCGCTGCTGAAACTCATTCCTGATTTATTGAGGTTGATTGCTTGGCCCGTAGCATAACAATTTAATTGAGGACATCTACTAGGTTTTGGCATTCTGAGATAGTCCCATCCAAGAAGAAAATAGAATCATCGGCAAAGAGAAGATGTGAGAGGGTAGGGCAATGCGTATTCAATGTTATCCCTTTTAAACTCCCGTCTACCATTGCCTTGTGCATCAGCCATGATAAAACATTCGAAACTAGTATAAACATATAAGGTGAGAGAGGATCACCTTGCCTTAATCCCCTGGATGGTGTGAAATAGTTCATAGGCTCCCCCATTTACCTTCACACTAAAAGTGACTGTTGAGACGCATTGCATTATCAGCCCTACCCACCTTGAATCAAATCCTAGTTTTAGCAAACATTCACTCAGAAAATCCCACTCCACCCTGTCATACGCTTTTTGCATGTCTAATTTCAGAATGGCTTGAAACTTCTTTTTTCTTTTCTTAATTCTGAGCTGATGAATAACTTCCTGAACTATCAAAATATTGTCTTGAATTTGCCGCCCTTGCACAAAGGCACTTTGTTCAAGAGTAATAATTTCTGGGAGCCATCTCTTCAGCCTGTTTGCCAGCACTTTAGCAATGATTTTATAGCTGAAATTACATAGGCTAATAGGTCTATACTGGTTTATACTTTCTGGACTTTTGACCTTCGGTATTAGGGAAATATGGGTTTGGTTTAGGGTGGGATCAAGAGTACCTGTCTCAAAGAAATGCTGTACTAGCTGAAAAATTCCCTGCTTGAGTTCCTCTCAATAATGCTGATAAAATTGCCCATTTAACCCATCGGGCCTTGGAGCTTTGAGTGCACCCAATTGGAAAACTACCTCTTCTACTTCTTCAACTGTTACAGCTTCCATTAGATATGTGTTCATTTCCTCGTTGACTGGACTGGGACATTGATTTAGGACTGGCTGAAAATTCCTCTTGCCCACTGTTTCATAAAGTGTTTGATAAAAATCCCTAATGTGTTGCTTAAGCATATTCGGCTCCCTACACCATGTGTCATCATTTATCTTCAGCATTGTAATTCTGTTTCGCTGTCTTCTTTGCACTGTTGTGGCGTGAAAATACTTCGTGTTTTTGTCTCCCCATTTAAGCCAATCGATGCACGCCCTAAGTCCCCAATAATTTTCCTCCCGTTTCCATAAAATTTCAATTTGATCCATAATATGCTGATAGTCCTCTTTGCTGTAATTTTCTGGATGCCTATTAGTGAGCTCTGTTAATCTTCTCTTTAGCTCTTTTATGCGAGTGGTAGCATTTGGGAACTTATTTCTGCTCCATTTTGCTAGTTCTTTCGAGACTTCTTGCACTTTGTCTGAAAAACTGCTTTCATTGAAGGGATTACTATCCCATGTTCGCTTTATAAGCTCCTTACATTTTGCTTCTTCCAGCCAATAAGCTTCAAACCTGAATTGTTTTTTCCGTTTCTAACTTTTTGGGTGCAGCGTTAGTAGAAGTGGGCTGTGGTCTGAGCCAACAGCTGGGAGAGCTTGCACTTTCGCAATTGGAAAGGTCACCTGCCAGTCCATGGTACATATAGCTTGATTTAACCTTTTTTTAACCAATCCTCCCATGTTCTATTGTTTGCCCAAGTATAGGCATAGCCTTTGCTTTTGATATCCATTAGGGAACAATCATTCAAGAGGTCACAAAACGTTGCCATGCGGTTGTAATCTGCTGCCCTTTTTCCTACCTTCTCCCATGCGTATAAAATTTCGTTAAAATCCCCCATACAAATCCATGGAAGTAGGTTTTATGAATGAATTTGCCTTACTTTGTGCCATAAGAGTATCCTCTCCCCGTAGTTGGTAGGGGCATAGAGAAAGGTTATTCTCATGAGGCATCCACTAGTCCTATCAGTGCATTCGACATCTATGAAAGATTTGTTGCTGGAATTCACTCTAACATCCACCTCTTCACTCCACATAAGTACTAAACCTCTTGCAATGCCTTCCGGGTTCTCTATAATTCTGTTTGGGAATTTTAGGCGTTTTATTACACCCTCCATGATTGACTCCTTGTTCTTAGTTTTCATTAAGAAAATCAGAGTGGGCCTTTCAAGAGCAACTAATGCTCTCAGCTCTTGGAACGTTAGGGGGTTGCCCAGCCCTTGACAATTCCAGCTAATAATCTTCATGACGTCTGCGGTGGCTTATCATCGATGAGTAAAATGGCATTTTCTGCTTTTCTTTTCTGTTTTTTGGTTTTGTGGGTCTTCAAGGTTTTTTTACTATTGCTGTCTACCGTCTGAAAGTGTGCTTTAGGAGGGTCAATACTCATGATCTGTTTCCCTTTATCTTTTTTGCCTTGGTCCATAGTCGGGCCTTCAATCAGATAGTTAGAAGAGTGACAATCTACCCTTTTCTTGTTACAAGTAGTGTTAGCCCGTTTCTCTGGGTCGTTTCTCACCTCTTGTTCCATTTCTGTTTTTGTTACAGATTTCTCAGGGATGACTTCTTCAACATAAGAATTTGTCTCTAATTTTCCATAGAAGGCTTCCCAATGAGGGTTGTGATTCACGTACTTCCGCCTTTAGCCAAGGTCCGTACTTTCCTGCCTTGTTTTCTGCCCATTTAGTCTGTTCATAGGGAATTTCCTCACAATTTGTGGCATAATGACCAATTCTCCCACATGAGTAGCAATAATGTGGAAGTCATTCGTACTTAAATTCCACCCATAACTTCTTAGTCCCTATGTCCATTATAGCCCTTGATTTCAAAGGTAAATTCAAATCTAGTTCAACTCTCACCTTTCCTGCTTTGTTTGGACCATTTCCTTTTGCCTCCATCTGTATTTCCACAACTCGTCCCACTCTCTCAGCCAAATCAGCAACCACGTCCTCTCTAAACCATCCTGGAGGTATTCCTCCCATGTGAATCCAGAAAGCACAGCAAGAAAAATCATAACAATGCTCTGGGATCTCTGGTTTGCATTGTTTCAGAACTAGAAGATTACTTGCAAAAGACCATGTACTTGTTTTTAGGATTCTATCTTTCTCTTCCTCAGATTGGAAAACAAAAGAGAATAAGCCTGGCTCTTTTTGTAGACAAGCAACTGATTCTGTTTTCCATGCCTTCTTCATCGTATTGGTGAAGGCTGGAAAGTTAACATTAGGTCTGGAGAATAGCTTGCCAAACAGAGTAAGATTACATTCTTGCCTTTTGGTAAGCGGAATTTCTGTCGAGACCTCATCAACATCACTGGCTGACCAAAGATCTCCTAAGCTTTTACATAGAGCAGCTAATCGTAATTCATTCTCATTCTCACCTTCCATTTCACTTATTTTCAGGTTGTCTCGCTACCCTTGGTCTACACCAGTTTGAGTCTGGGTCTCTTCTTTTCCTATCTTTGATAGAGAGCCGGGGCCACTTGTCTTAAATTCTTCAGAACACGAGTCTGGGTTTTGAGAGAGGCAAAGGTTGGGTCAATCAAAATTGCCGGATCGTCTTATGGGTATTGGTAATGCTGAATATCGCTTTGGAATTAGATTGAGGGGGGCTCTGTTGAAACTGGTATTGAAGGATTAAATCAATGGAAGGGGACCCTATGGAACTGGAGTGGAATGACTGAGTATGGCGATTCTAGTAACTATAAGAAAGAAACCGTGAAGAAACCGGTGGTGTAGAGAGGAAAGGGTTGTGGTTCGTATATGGGTTTTTGGTTTTTCAAAACGGGAATCTGGGAAAGGATGAAGTTAGGGTTCTGAAATCGGCTTACCAGATCTGAAGTGCTCTCAAGGCCATCCTGGGTGAGCGGCAACTCCAGCATCATGGTGGTTGCAGGGAGCGATTTGCGCTAAACGCCATTGAAGAAAAAGGGGAAACTCTGCCTTAGTGAGAGAGAGGAGCTCAACAGAAGGAGAGAGATCTCATTAGTTTACCTATTGACGTTCATGAATTTGTGTGTTCTTTGCGCATCAATTAAGGGTTAAGTGTCTTAATCACTTTCATCCATTGCACTCAGCCCTATGTCATGACAAAATATCGTAATTTTTATGCATCATTTAGGTGGTTTAGTAAGCCTATTTTCATGCATCATGTTCTGCCATGCTTATTGCTGATTTGTGCACTTCTGCAATTGTTGTCATCTGAGCATGAATTAACCTTAATTGAACTTGATGTCTCTTAGAAAATATTAGGACACATCTTGAGCTTTCCAATGACATCATTTTTGTCTCATTTGCATATCGTTTGACCCATTTTCCTTTTTTGTGAAGTTTGTCTTGAAATCTGCCATGTGATAAATTCGGAATGCTTGTTCTGCCCTTACTGAACTAGACCTTTTGTCATTTTTGTGTGAATTTTTTCTTAAGGATTTTGAGAATAGGTCCTTCACGGAATTTGTTTGCCATTTATAGGACCATGTTGTAGTAAATTTTGGGAATTTTTAGACATCGTTTGCTAGGACAAATTGCTATTAGCATGCATAACATCCTACTGCCCTGTACTGTTCCTGATGTATCGTTCTATATTCTTGGATTTTTAGAAATTCATGTGCAGCTTATCTTAGAAAACTTCCTTATTTAGTGATTGATGTGCCATAATATTTTTAGGACCAATTATTCATGGGCTGTACTTCAATTTCTTGAGTCTTGTATGCCCTGTTTCGACATGCTCTGTTTTTCTTTTTATGACTTGTCCCTGTTGTAGCATTTTTAGGATATTACACATGCTGAATTGGTTCCCAACGTCTTCATGAAATTTGATACTCATGTTTAAAAATTCATATACAAAAATTCTTAAAAAATAAATAGCATTTTGACATGCATTTCAAACTCCTCAAATGTTGCAAAACAATCTGAAAATTCATAATTTGATTGATCCGAATCCAATTTTCATTCATTTGATGCCTATAGTTCTTTGCTTTTCAATTTGACATGACTTTATTGAATTCTTGATTCATGTTTAGGATGTTTGTGATGCTTGATTAGTTGTGCTCTCAATGCACCCGAGGTCACCTTAATAACTAGATGTGATTCTTGGTTCGATAAAATCATGTCCCTATCTAACATTTTCCATAAAAACTCCAATTTGACATGATGTCAAAGTTTGGATCATATTTAGAACGTCGGCGATGCTTGATTAGTTGAGCCCTTTGATGTGCCCATGCTAGCTTCAATGACTTAATGTGCTCCATAGCATTGATGAAATCATGTCCCTTTTCATCGAATCTTTTTTGAAATAATGCATCTTTTTGCCAATTGTTCACGAAATCCTTTTATGAATCACATGAGTCATACATTGATCGTTTCACTTGATATGAAATGCATGTGGATGTGTTTGGTGCATGATGGCTAAATAAGTGATCCATTATCGGCTCACTAATTTGTTTGATTATTTGAGAACCAAGGCCCAATGGCTTCCATATGTGATTTTTAGATGTATGCATAGGTGTAACGCATGTATTCATGGAGTATTTTGGGTGACACTTAGAACCCGAATGAAGGGTTTGTTAGTATTAGTCACCGTTTGTGAATACAAGTGATGGCTAATTAGTACAAACCATTAAAATGATTGGGCAGGAGTTTTAGAGTGGCTCGTTATATGAACAATCAAAGGCCAACCCCGAGGCCATTCTTGATTGTTTGATTATTTTCTTTGGATATTTGATGTGAAATGACATACTTGTTGATTGTTATGAACTACTTGTTTAATTGCCATGAGTGTCTCCGAGATCATTTTTAATTCTTTTTCAGTTTAGTCATAGGATAGAATTAGAGTAGGCCCATAGAAGGGGCAGTCTTGAAGACTTGAAGACGACAAATGGTCGATGTCCAATCCGACCCTGTCTTTGTATTATGTTTCAAGTTGTTTTGGCATTATGTAAACGCCCGACGAGTTGCGGGCTCTTCTTTGCTTTGCTTTCTTTACTCTTATTTTAGGATTGCATGTTAGGCTTACTACTTTCCTTAAACTATCTTGGGTGATTACTTACTGTACTGTCTTTTAAATTCCCATTATCAACTTTATTTCTCTTCATTTAAGTGGAAGTAGAATGGTATGAAAAGACACGCATGGACACCTTAGGAAACACGACGACTGTTAGATACTTAAAGAGCATCAATAGTTTTATTAACGTAACTCAAGTCCCCGAACTTTAGAATCTTTGGTTGCACAGATATTGAGGGATCATTCCCGACCCTTGATTGGGTTTTCCAACTGACCCCCAAAAACGAGGCTAGTGATGATTCCTAGAATTATATTTTAGGTTGTCGAATACAACTAATAATAAAAATGAACTCGTTGTGCGGGGTATGGGTGTCGTGGAGATTCACTGTGGTTTAGCAAACTCGATGTAGCAGTAGTCTAAAGGGATGAAATGATGTCATCATTTTGGGCAAAAGTACTATTGAGAGGGCTACTACAGTAATAGTACCCCTAAATTCGCTTTTCACACCTGGTCTCCCTCTTTGAGGTGTACCTTATATGTTGAAGCGAATCACGACACCATCCTGCTGCTGCAGGGGATATGGGTTTGGGAAAACCCACTTTCGTGTAGACATCAAACTCAATACCAAAGACGAGGTGATGATGTCTCTGGTGTACATGACCCTGAGTGCGAACTCGCGAGCAAATACCCCTAATTGATGTCCCTCCCCGAACAAGGCCTGTAGAGAGCGAGTCACGACACTTATTAATAACGGATCTGCCTTGATTATATGTCTGCTGGCCACCTCGCACTATTTGGGCATGGAAATGGAGAACGCGCTTCAAAGACCCCCGTGAGAGCCTTCAATGGCATGAAGAGAGAGACTCTTGGAGAGAATGAGTTAAACTAATGATTGGACCTGTTTTGTTCACTCAAATTTTCCAAGTCTTGGACATCCCAAGTAACTTCAGTTTGTTATTAGGATGCCCCTGGATCCATACTACGAGTGCCTTACCCTTGAGTCTACACCAAATGGTTTGTTTCGAGGTGGCTGGTAAACTCATGACGATTCATGGGGAGAGAGATTCTAAGGCGTTTCACTATACCGCCATTTCTTATGTGGAACCCGAAGTCAAGGGAGAATCAAGTTACCACCCCTTCAAATTGGTCTTTGTAGCTCATGTGCTTGCTTGCATGATCATGAGAGAACCTCAAATCGCTAAAGCCATGATTATGTCTAGTAAAGTGTTGCTAGGAAATGGATTCATCCTTGGCCAAGGTCTTGGGAAGCTAGCCTAAGGTATCCTAACTCCTATTGAAGTCGTGAAGAGGAAGAAACGTGAAGGTTTAGGTTACCAAGGCGACCAAGAAGGTCAAGGTAATCAAAAGAACATGAACATCAAGGGAAAGATTATCAACGTCTTTTACCGTCTGTTTTAAAAGACGTTTTTTCTGGGCCACCGAAGTTGCTCCAAGAAGATGAGGCTGAAATTGACTGCATAGCCAAGTTGTTCGAGGGTGATTTTGTCTTTGCCACTTTTAATCATGAATGGATGCTTCTTTCGTTAGTTCCATTGTATTCCATCAATTCTCTCCCGCGAGAGATTCTCCATTCATTTGTTCAATTCATTAGTTCATTTGTTCATTCAATTTGTTCTTTCGTTTATTGTAAGCTATTGGATCCAAAATGTAAATCCAAGGTGAAGAACATTTAATACGGCTCTTTCACTTCAATAAAGCATACTCATTTTATTAAGGACGTGTGGAATTTTTTCAAACTAGACCTGTGATGATGTCTTTAGGCTTGGCCTTGCACACACTTCCTAGTTTTCAAATCAATTTAGGGAACAAGTGTGGCACCCCTCAACGGCCCCCGATCCACTTGAGGTCGCCACAGGTGATCTCTCTTACCACTCGATCTTATATAACTTCACTGACCGATACTCTTTGACTAGGGATAAATTTTTTTTTTTTTTTGAAAGCGGTCCCAGCGCAACTTTTTAGCGGAAGCATAAACAAGTCTCACCATCTCTCCCTCCAATAACCATAATGCAATGCACACCAACTACGCACCATAAGAAAAGATAATGCCGATTCACTCTTATTTATATTTTTCATGATGGACATCAAGGTCGATACAACAAAAAGGCCAAGATTTTAACTATACTTGGCTACCACCCCAAAAAGGACTCGATTCTACATCGAACATGTACCGCCCTCCATCAACAAGTGTCGGCTATCTCCAAAAGTGTCAGCTCCCAACAGCTATACACGCCATCATACCCAATCCGGTGCATTGAGTGGTGGCGGAGGTAACATCCCTAACATCGCTCCATCGTGTCGGACATGGACAGATAAAAACTCCTAGATAACTGGGCCATTAGCTCGACCCACGTCGTACATCACCAAGGCTCGGACACGAACAAAAACTAAACTAGGAGCACCGACACAGACATGCTCAGTACACTCCACATCCACATCAATAGGTATGCCATAGTAAGTATCGCGTGCAACCGACAGCAAAGACATCTTTCTAATCTGAAATGTTATTCCCCAAAAGGGGTGAGTACAACCACTCAGCAGTAAAGATCCACCACACTACTCAATGCGTCAAACAGAACAATCAAGAATAAAACACATATCATTCATGCATATCAAGTATACCTTATGTATTTTGATGAAAGAATTCAATTGGTGTCGCATGACGAGTGGATCATGTATTTTGATGGTGCCGTTAACCTCTCTAGTTATGGCACTAGGGCAATTGTGATGTCCCCAATGGGTCAACATTACCCCATGGCTACAAAATTGATATTCCCTTGCACTGACAACATTTTTGAATATGAAGCCTGCATTATTGTCTTGCAATTATCTATCAATATGAAAATTAAGAGGTTGCAAGTATATGGCAATCCTACTTTCATCATTCTTGAAACTGAAGGTGAATGGCAAACACGTGATCCCAAGTTGATCCCTATCATGAGTATTTCGAAGACTTGGTGAAAGAATTCAAATAAATCTCCTTTGAATATTTACCAAGATCTCAAAATCAGTTTGCTAATTCTTGGTGACTTTATCATTGATGTTACAAGTGACTTGTGACATCTTAGAGTTTTTGACCTTATAATTATTAATGGATCAATATGGGCTTAGATGGTTGAAAGCGGGCCAGATGACAAGCCTAGTGGGCCGTAGGGAAAGCATGGGCTTAAGGAATTAACGGGCCGTGTTAAGACAATGAGCGTGGGCTTGACGAGCCAAAGGATGGGCTATGAATTAGGCCTGTCCTAAGGCTTGGGCTCGCTAAAGCCGTAGGTTAGGCCTAGTGGGATGTGAAATGAGCCTAGTGGACTAGTGCCGTGTATTAAGGTTCAAGAACTTTAATTTTACGATTAAGATTTTAGATTTGTCATATACAAAATTTAATTATGATACTATTAAAATTTACGAGTGACTACAATTCCTTGAATGCTAACCTTAGTATTTTTCCTCGCGATTATTCTTCATTTTCAATTGTACACTAACATCGAGATATCAACGTATTAATTAGTCCACACGAGCCTTATAGACCCTAGTAGTTGTGAGGGGATAGAAAATTGGTGGGGTTCGGGACAAAATTAAGTGAAAAACATTAGAAACATGTGATCTAATTACGACAAAGATTATGACTTAATCCCAACCTTTCCATAGATACCAAATGTCGTGCATGAAGGAGAATTCATGCAATGAAGCCGCATCCCCCATCTCCTCAAGGTTTCTTTCAGTCTGAAATCTTCATGGGAAACACCATCATTGCTTTTCATAATGATTACTCTTCATTGGGATCTAAAACGAGAATCCACACATAAATCTTACCCTCCTCAGCCTTCATGCCCCCTCACCGACCCATATCCTCCCTTCTCTCCCTTCCATTCTCTCTTTTCCTTCCCTCGACTTGAGCAAAACAGAGCCTCGACGTCTTCAACCGCTTCTTCTTCTTTGAGCTCGAGCTGGGAGGGCTGTTTTTTGGAGAGGAGTGACAAGCAAGCGACGCCAAGCCACCAGGTAAGGAAATGGTGAGGTGCTAAACTCGATTTATCCATTGATTGCCGAGAAAATTCGCGAAGCAAGCTGGACAGTGGCGAAACCGGCTTGATGTCTCCGTTTTGCGCATGTGCAGGTTAGTCGAGAATCCAGATGAGAGCCTGGTGAATTGCATGCAAGGATTGAGGTCGAAGGGATGTAGGACAGAGTGAGAGGAAGCTGTGGGTGTCGGGATTGATGCATAGGGTTCTGGTTAGGCTATAAAGTGAGTTGCACGTTCGTTTTGGGCGGCTGTGAGACGATCTCGGTGCAGGTTGGGATAGTTGAATCATTTTAGGGAATAATGGGTAGTTAAGACCTGTTTCGGTACTGTGGTTGTGAGGTTGAGGTCCTAAACGTAGTCGTAGATAAATTAAATAGCTTGAGGTAGCTAAAAATGGAGGTCAGAACTCAGGTGTGATCTATTCGGGGAAGAAAGGCACGGTAGTTGCTGGTTTATGTGTCTTTTTGGGTTCAAACGTGTTGTCGTTGGAACCAACTAATTTTCTTAAGAGTGCGCTAAAGATTTTAAGCTACGATGTATCATTTAATGGAGTTTTCTTATATGAATTAGCTGGCGCAAACATCTTTTCCATTAGAACAGCAAGCTGTCTTGTGCGAACCAGAAGGACCTTAGGGCGTTCTGAAAATTTTCTGCATTTTTTGGGACTTAGTTAGGCCCTATTTCCTTCATGAAAGTTGTAGAACACATTCTTAGGGATAACATATCAAAATTTGAAAACAAATGACTGAATTTTGGATAGTGAAATGACTTATCTTCTGCAGGCGCTAATTCTAGAAAACTGCTGCAGATTTAGGGGTTAATGCAGCAAGTTGCTGCTCTTTGTACAGCAAGAAATAGGCTTAGATACCTTCAGGAAAATGTTTATCTATGTCTCTTCTACAACATATTGATATTTCATAATTTTTTTGACAAGGATTACTATGTTTTTCGCTTCTGTGTTACAAAAGGCTCAACTAGTCTCTAATCTGCTCTAGTCCGAATTTGTGCATTTGATCGTAGTCCTTTTGTCTGCTCTTTTGGGGAATTTTGTAAGTCTAATAACCTCTATTGTTAGTTGATGCATATACATGTCTCCCTTCCATATTTGAAATGAGATGACTTGAGTTGTTGCAAATTGTGTCTCATGAGAGCAATGGGTGAAGCATGCTTGGAGATAGTGTGTGCAAGCATTGAATCTTGGTTTGAAATGGTTTTGTGCATTTGAGTGGATATGCATGCTGCTGTGGTATTGTAATTCTGAGCCATGATGCATGAAATGTGTGGAATAAACTGAGTTTAAGATATTTCCATTAGTCTTGTAATACCGGTAATGGATGCCCATGCTGTGTGTTCTTAGATGCCTTGGTTGAGTAAGATACTGGGATGTCTTTGAGTGAGATGCCCTTATATGTGATCAGGGATGCCTCGCTTGTGTGATCAAGGATGTCTCGAAGTGAGATATCGAGATGCCTCGGAGTGAGATATCCATGGTAGCGATATCATGGAAGTCCATATGTGGGATCTAGAAGTGACGATTGGGTCGGTTTGTGATCCGAGGGAAAACCGATCGAGGGTGGATTTTGAATTATACTATTGTTGATACTTGATTTTTAGTCAATACATAAAAAAAAGGTAAACAAAATTGAGATATATGTTTCTAATCGCGATAAACCCCGTTTCTTGGCCAAAAAGAGTCATTTTTCGTTTCTTTCCATTGTATTGTCACTTTTAAGTGATCTCCAAGTCATTTTCAAGAAAAATTCAAAAAATCAAATGGTGGACTTTCAGGTTGACTTTTTAGTCAATCTTTTGGCCAAAAGTCAATCCTAAGTCAAAATTGGCTTTTTGCCTAAAACATACCGTTTAGCTTTAACTTTACTTTTGTCAAATCAATTTCTTAAAAATTTAAAGATTTGACCAGGAAAAAAGTCAACCAAAAGGTTGACTCTTGGTCAAACCTTTGCCCAAAGATTGGAAAAAATTGAAAATCCCTAGAAATACTTATTTTAATGTGTCGAAAATTTCACAAAATTCAATTAAGAATATTGTGTTCCGAATTTTTCAGTTTTAGATTTTAAATCCCCCAAAAAACAAATTATTTTAATCGTAGTCATAATTAGGTGCAGTTCCTTTTTTGACATTTGGCATAGAGACTATTTTAAATCCGCTCGTGCATTCAATTTTGCGAATTGTTGGGTCAAAATACAGATTGCCGTTTTAAGCCCTAATTAGGGGTCAAAATCAATTCTTCATGAAATCATAAGACAAATTGTTCTTCACTCATTTTCTAAATATAAGTCCAAATCTGAAATGGATTTTTGAGAAATTCACATCGAAACTTCTCAATTTGAAGAATTTTATTCTTCCAAGTATAAGAAAGTTAAGTAATTAAGCCTCAATTGATAAACTTCGAATTGACCTATTCAAGCCTATGGTTTAATTTCATAAATCTAAGTCCAATTTTGATATTAGACCTAGATTCATTTTTGACATAAGCTCAAGCACTTCAAATTGAGACCAATTTAAACACAATAAGTGATCTTACATATGAGTGGTTAATTAGATAAGATAATTGTAGCACTAATTGAACTCAATTTCAATTTATTTGCAATTTTTGCAATTTTACTCATTCAATTGCAAATTTGATCATTTTATCCCTTTAGGCTCGATTCAAAGCACCAATGGTTTTGACTCATTGCCTTTCATAATAGTCATTCAATTAAGTCAATAAAAGACCCATAGATCACATTCATAAGGTTTGATTGGCCTAATTGAACCATAATCGAGCAATTTCCTCCCAAATAAGATAAATTTTCTTTCCAATTTGGTGGACCAAATTGCATAAATTTTGGACCCATAGAAATCTCAAGCGAGTGGATTAGTTAGAACTAGACCAAACCAGTTATGAATCGGTCAAATTGGAGCGAATCGGTCTGACTAGTCTAATTGGCTGCCGGCAGGAATGGTCAATTCAGCAACTTACCGACCGATTCCAGACCTCCGGTAACCGATTCCAAAATCCTCACAGTGTCAATTTCACTCATGCGCCTTCAATTTACCAAAATTTCACAAATTGGCCCTTGGATTTCATAAAATTACATTTTGATCCCTAATTAAACAATTGAATGCAATTCTCGATTTTGGCTTGGGTTTTCACAAATCAAACTTACTAAATCAATTACCCGACACCTCTAAATCATAATAGAGCCTTTGAAATTAATTTTTGACCATTAGATCAAAATTTTGACCATCAGGTCGAACTGACGGCTGAAATTGCTCAACTTGGGAATGATATATACCCATTGTCTCTCCATTTTTCGGGAGATTCATTTACACAAATTTACAAAAAAAAAAAAAACCTGTAACAAACTCTCTCTCCAACTCTCTCTCTCTGGCCAACTCTTTTCCTCCTCAATCCACTGTGCGCATCCTCCGATCGCTAATGTACGCCCCCACATTGGCGACCTTGCCGTCATTAATCAGCCCACCAGTCTTCCAGCCCCATCCTCGACCTCCTAGTGGTCGGGGACCTTCAGATTAGCATCAAAACAGCTTTGGTGGCCAAATCTACTTTGAGCGCTCAAATTGGTCTAAGTTTGGAGTAGATTTGTTCATGATCCAAATGGGCGGCTCAAATGGTTCAAAGGTGGTCTTAGCTTTCTGGATCCAATCCTTGGTAGTTCGTAGAGGTCCGACCAAAGTTCTAGTGAAACCTTCGTCCGATCGCACATCGAGATTGACAAAAAACACAAAAGGTAATCTCCTTAAACTTGAATCCCCTGATGCGAGATCGAATTAGCCAATCGGGGCTAGGATTCACCTTTACATCGATGAGATAGCCCTAGATCTAAAGATTATATACTTATTGATGATTTGCTAAAGTTTGGGTGTGATTGATTGGATGTTGAAAGATGATTGAATGATTTTGGCTTTAATCTGCATTTTCACAATTCTGCAATAGGCTTGCTATTTTGGCCAAAATGAGGTTTGAAATGACCTTATCTTAGTTTAAGTCCTTCCAAACTTTGAAAATACATGTCACAAGCTTCAAATCAATAGATCGCATGCCCCGATTGAGCAATGTCTAACCCTAAAAAAACACCTCCAAAGTCACTCGATTTTGCAGTGTTTTGAGTCCAGTTTAGATTCTGATTTGGTTCCGACTTCAGCTTTTGATATTTTTGTGCTACTTTTTATGAAGATTTTTGAACAAACTTGTCTTCATGAAAGTTGTTCATGATTTTGTGGAAATTTGTCAATAATTTTTTGGAATTTTTGTATGTGTTTAGCAAGGTCAAAATTGCCCAGGTCTGAGCTAAGGTCAATTTGCCCCATTTTGGTCCGAGATGAATTTAGGTAGATTTGAATATGAAAATGACCTTGTTCAATCTTAAGTCCTCCATGACAAATGAACAATATGTTGTATGTGTTCTGTAACATCCTCGATTCCGACCCGGTGAAGATTGGCCATAAGGTCCTAAAAAGATCAATCATAAGCCATTAGCCATGGATTGATCAGTTTAATTAGTAAGAAATCACGGATCGGACATGACCGACTAACCAGTCACGAATTGGTCGAGGTGTCGGCTGTGAATTTCTATCGACCATACCAATGGGATAGCATCACCGGCTCATAAGATGATTTTTCGATCACAAGAATTGATCATAGGATGATTTTGGATCGGTGGATGGTCACGGGTCGATCCAACCAATCACAATTTCTGGTCGAGGGTGATTCTGTTCGGTTAAGCACCAATACACGGACGATTCGAATTGACCAAATGCGATTTTTTTCTGGCAAAAAATGCATCATTCCTTGTTTAATTTTTAGTAATCAAAATGGAATCTTGAATTAGTGAAGTCCAATCATGGATTGGTAATGCATCGACCATGACCCCTACCGTGGATCAGGTGTCGACCGGAATGAGACCAGGGATAAACTCGGCTATTATGTCACTAATTCTAAGGTGCGTGGGTGCCTTGACTTCGTGCTAAGCCATGGGTAACCTTAGAATAGGTCTCGAACCACTTAAAGTACAACTGACCCTATTGGTCGACCAACCGTCCAAAGGAACGGTTTGGGCGAATATGGGACGTAAGGGCCGAACCTCGGGTGCACGTGATATGATTTTTCGAGGTGTACCTAATAATCCCTTCTTCAGCCCTGAAACCAACTTGGATGATAGAATTCTGTAGACCACCTTCTTGATGAAGAAAAGGACAAAATAGAAGAAAATTCTAGAACTCCCTCATTTAATAAGAAGGATAACTCACCACTTTGGATATATATTTCTAGATTTGGTAATCATAACCAAAGATTCGCCTTCGGAATTAAGTAAAGGACTCTTGGACAAATGGACCAATCTAGAGAAGACATATATGAGATCCTAGAACACCTCATTAAATGCAAGGATGAGTCATCTCGCCTAGGTGTCCATTTGAAGATTTAGTAATGATGGCTTGAGATTTGCCTTGGAGAAGAAGTTAGTGACTCATTGGCTTAGGTGTACATGAAAGATATGGTCATCATTACCATAATATTTTCCTTAGAGAACAAGTAGACCAAGTTATGATGGCATTGTATAAATGGTCCAATAGGAATCAAACAAATAAGCCTCCAATCATTGCATTAGGCCATTAGGTGTGCCGCCTTTTAAAATAGGCATGACACATTGCAACTTAGGCTTGCCACCTAAGTATTCTAGGCGGGCCACTTGGAGAATTTGGAATGGACCGTTTGGCTCGATAATGATGACACCGAGTAGTATAAATAGGAGGAGCCCTGCCTCATTTTCCTTACCTTGTCATCCATTTCCTCCTCCTCCTTCTTCCTTCTCTCGGCTTTGCTCGCCCATTGTCTCATCGGACAGCCCTCTATTGGTAAAATTACCTATAGTTCATCAAGATTCATCCAAGGTAAGTAGAATCTCTAACTCTTGGCTATGACAATAGCCTACATTGTCGAGTTTAGTGGTGTGCTCACCCGTGTAAGCAGTGTGTATGTTGTGATGTTCTTTTGTGTGGTTTACTCATGTTTGCATGCTTGAGTGTGTTCACACCCCAGGACGAGGTCAAGGTTCACTCGGCTTGGAATCGACGTCAAGTCGCAATGGCCTAAGCATTCGACCTAAGCCACGAACCAAGAATCGATCTCGGCATATTTTATGATATGATGTTGAGGAACATGACACACACTCACATCAATGAGCACACCCTTGGGCCTTGCATACATTGGCTAAGATAAGAGATGAAAAATTGGCTTGTGTGATGCACTCGTGTGTGCACTTAAAGAGGAAAAAGTGCTCGTTGCCACATAGCGTTGGTGGTGATGCCTCATTCCCTTAACGGATGCCTTGATTGATCAGGATGCCCGGGTTGAGCTAGCCTCAAGATGCTCTGGTTGAGCCAAGATGCCTGGGTTGAGCCCGAATGCCTTGGTGAGCTAGCGCCAGGATGCCTCGGTTGAGCCAGTATGCCTAGCTTGAAGCTAGATGCCTCGGTTGATCCAAGAGGACCTGGTTGACCCAGGACGACAGTAAATGAATCTGCATGAGTGCTGGTATATGCATAAGTATGATATGTTGATATGTTCATTGATATGCTGAATGTAAGCATGCATTGAAGTATACAGTAATGGACATCTGCATGTAGTCGAGGTGTAGCAATAGGTTTGCTAATGATCTACCATCGACATTGCATTGTGAGTGTTGTACCTACTAGATTTTGATAATAAGATGTCTGAAAGGGCTAGTAACAACACTTAAAGAGGGTGAATAGGTGTGAAAACAATTTTTCACGAGGAATAGTAGAAATATTTAGTTTTTAAAACTGAGTCTGAAAGACAACAGACTTTGAGCAAGTTCAGACTTTAGCGGTTAAATAAAACTACGAACAAAATAAAAGAGTTCAGGGAAGAGAATGAGAACACGGAAATTATAGTGGTTCGGCTTAGATCAAGCCTACGTCCACTCTCCACGCTGACAGCCTACTGGCTGGATTTCACTAAGAATCAAAAGTCATTTTACAACTTGGTGATCTCAACTTCATAGTGAAGAGTCTGCTTCTCTTTCACGAAGTCACACAAATGGAAAGCTTTAGACTTTAAAATTTCTCTTTCACACATCCCCTCGAACAACTAGAGAACCCTCCTTAAATACTCTTTCATGCCTTCTTCCAATCTACCTGTTGGACAGAATCAATCAAGGAGATATCAAGTCGTTTGATGATTTTAATGAAAGCCCGTCGATCCCGTTCACCCATACAATTAGGATCTTGGTTTCCATAAGTAAATTCTTTCCTTATTTACTTGCAATCCGAAAAGATTTGATTTATCTAAATTGATTCCAATAAAGATAATAAATCCCGTAGGTGATATATCCATCCAAAAAGCTATCTATACGCCATACCAATCGAACTCCTGAAGAAATAAACAAAATCTCGCATCTGGATAAGTCTTTATTCTTCAATATCGTTCAGTCTGAAATTTATCAGTGTGGGCAGACTTTGAACCTAAAGTCTAGAAGTCTTCAAACTTTGACATAGAGTCTGGGTGTCTTCAGACTTTGACACAAAATTCTGGAATTCTTAAGAATAGATTTTGGATAAGTTTTGTCAACTTCAAAACATTAAAGGAGTTTTCTCCAACAATCTCCCACTTTTTGATGGTGACAAAACTTTCCTGCAGATTTAAGAACTTTTGACCTGCAAAACAACTTTTAAGTAGTACGTGATATCTTTTAAAAATAAGTTGATTAAGATCCTGATAGCATCGATTCTACAACCACAGATAACATGTTAATCTTGAAAAGATAAGACAAACATCAAGACTTAAACAACTATCCATCCATAATCATTACCACAAAAGTAAGTTGCCTGCAAAGTTCAAATAGAATAATAGAATAAAGGTTCAAACGTTCAACAAAAGTAAAAAATTTAGCAACCAACAAAAGTTAAAGTCAAACAAGTCAAATAATTTCAAATAAGTCAAATCTGCACGTTCTTCCTCTTTTTGTCAATAGAAAAAAGTGGAGAAGTAACAAATATATAAAAGTCAAATGAAATCAGGTTTGTTTTAGAATTCGAGCGAGTTGGAAATCTCTCATCGACTGAACTGTCTCCTCAATCTTCTGGCACTGGAGAGAAACATTTTGAACTGCAGTTTGAACAGTCTTCAGCATCTGAGCATTTCCATCATTCTTGATCACAGATTGAGAAACTTACTGATTCAGAGTCTGTACCTGTGTGTCCAAAGACTGTACTGTCCCAGTGTGAACTTCATAAGACGATTTAAGGGCAGCATGAAGTTTTTGTATCTCATACTCCATAGCATATTGCTAGGCTTTCACCACCAAAAAGAGTTCCATCATCCTTGCATAATCAACGGTTGATTCGGTTTATGCACTAGCCTCAGCGAAATGAGTTCGAGGAGTGTTGAGAATTGAGGGAACATTAGCACATCGAACACCATGACTTAGAGAGGATTCCTCAATGTCCGCTTTAGGAAAATGTGAAGCATAGACATCTTCTGGATTGGCAGAAGATCTACTAATATCATCACCTGTGAAAATAGGAGAAGAAGTACCTATTTTCTCACGAACTCCCCCTGTTTTTGTGGCTACAGGTGGAGAAGGGAATTCTTCTTCTTGTTCCTTCTCAATTTTGGCGCTAGAGTGATGTTCTTTTTTAGTTAGAGCTCCTACAGTTCCACTCCTTGTCTTCTCTGAATCCTCAGATAAGGATATTGCAAAAGTTGGTTCATGAGAGTCATCCTGACCCTCTTCTTCTTCAGCTTCTCTTCTTGCTTCTTCTCTTTCCTCTGTTACTTCTCTATCTTCTCTTCCTTCTTTTCTTTGCTCAGTTTCTCCTCTATCTCTTTCTTCTTTGTCCTGTTGCTACTCAAAACTAACAAAACTCTGAAGATTCTTCAAGGCAAATGCAAAAATGGTAAGATCATCCTCTTCATCCTCTTTGTCCTGCAAAATAAGAGATCTTTTTTTCTTAGCGGGTTCACGCATAATCTCCTTGCCTTTCCTTCTTTTTGCAGCAGAGTCTTGTTTGGGTTTGCTGGGGGACTCTTCCTTCAAGCGTTATATGGCCCTGATCAGTTATTTCAACCTCATCTTGGATACTATCTTCAATCCTATAACCTTAGAATCAATAGTTCTAGTACAAAAAGAGGTTGGAAACTTGATCTGAAAATGTCTGAACAGTTGTGTGACTAGTGCTAAGTAAGGGAGCTGTCCCTTATCCTTCACAACATTCATGTACATATGCATCAAGATTGTGTGTGACAGAGAGAATTTCATTCCATTATTGATGGCAAACATCAGTTTGGCTTTAGACCGAAAAACATCTGTCTTTGAAGTCGACTTTGGTTGGATGCATTTGATCACGACTTTGTGCAGCAAAATATTTGAGGCAGACAGTTTGGAGTAAGTGATGCCCCCTTCAGGAAGTCTGTCCCTAACAAGAAATCTTGTCGCATGATCAACCGAGACAATTATTGGTTGGAAACCACTTCTTTTCACCCCAATAACGTCAGCCAACGTATCGACATCCACCACGTAACTTTTATCATGCACAATGAATTGAAATCTATTCGGGTCAAGAAAAGACAAGTTTGAATAGAAATAAGCAGTTAACTCAGGATATCCAACAGTAGTCTCAGAGCAAAAGTTCTCTAGTTGAAGGAGAGAGAATTGTTCCCTCATATTCACTTTGATTGAGTATAGAAAATCAAAATTGACTGATTGAGGGTTCATCACCCCTATTTTCAGCAGTCTGGTGTGAACTCTTTTTTGATCCTTAGAACGAAAAAGACTCATTCCATCACCAGGCACTTCAGTAGCAATGCCCATTCTCGGTTGGAAGTTCAAAAACATCCTCTCATCATCGTCTTTGCTCTCAGGCAGATTGAAAAAGCCAAAGCAAGAATCAACTGGAGAGTTAGCAAACGCTCTATCTGCCGATCCTTCAGGCGCTATTCATAATCTTTCCATCGCTCGCAAGAATAGAGTCTCATTCTTGTATCCTCTTTCTTTGAGAAAATCATCGATAAAGGTCACAGCAGTACCGCTCGTCTTTAGATGAGAGTAAAGTTTATAAATAACCGGGGGTTTTATGGTTTGGAGAGGTTCCACATCTTCCTCGATTTCCTCTTGCACTGGTTGCAGAGGATTCTGCGTAGCACACTGTGGAGAATGTTGTAAAACCTCTTCTTCCTCGGTCATATCAAAATGTGTAGGACCCTCAGGCATATTCCGTGGTCCCCTACTTGCGATCAGAGATGACTTTCTTTGAAAAGACATCTTCACAGTCGTGGAGGATTTCGCGAACAAGTTCGAGTGAAAAAGATGAAGACTTGCACCACAAACTTGAGAGTAAAAATGAGTAGAATCGAGAGTAGAAAGTCTGTATGCTAGGGTTTGGTAATAAGTGCTCAAAAGAAATATGAAATGTATATAAAGGAAATGAGCGGTCATAAATAAAAGACAAAAAATGAACCGTCACAAAGAAAATTTCCTTTTTACAAATAACTGAATATAAAAACTGCCAAAAATTCAAAATTCGAAAAAGATAACTTCCAAAAATAAAATAGGCAAATAATGATTCGATTAAACATACATTTTCATTCCAAAAATAAAATACCTGGATTCGAGACTTCCTTTTACTGAAGTAGAGTCTGGAAAGTCTGAGTCTGAACAACTTCAGACTTTAACCGGTAGGAGATAAAATATTCAGTTTGGTGCGAATAGACTCAAATAGATTTTTCTCCAGAGGCTTTGTAAATATGTCTGCTAACTGATTTTTCAAGTCAATTAACTGAATCATAATCTCCCCATTTGGACATGATATCTTATGAAATGGTGTCGAATTTCTATATGCTTTGCCCTTGAATGAAGAATTGGATTCTTCGTGAGATTAATAGCACTGGTGTTGTCGCATTTGATCTCAGTACGTGATTCTTCAATTCCAAAATCTCTTAGTTGTTGTCTTATTAACAAAATTTGAGAACAATAACTTCCAAGAGCCACATACTCTATCGACTTTACAATGTGCTAAATTTGCGTCTGAATATCCAAGAAGAGTAAAGTCTCATTCTTTGGGATACTACAGACCTAGCTTTGGAGTAGTCCCAACATATTTGATGATACGTTTTGCAGTACTTAAATGAGATTATTTGGGATCTGATTGAAATCTAGCACAGATGCAAACACTTAACAAAATGTCAGATCTAGATGCAGTAAGGTAAAGAAGAGAATCGGTAATGCTTATGTAAAGCTTCTGGTCTACTTTCTTTCCTCCTTCATCTTTGTCCAGCTTCGAAAAACTTGACATTGGTGTCTTTATCTTCTTGCAATTCTCTAATCCGAATTTCTTGATGAGATCTTTTGCATTCTTCTCTTGGTGAATAAAGATACATTTCTTCGATTGTCTAACTTGCAATCCCAGAAAGAAGGTTAACTCACCCATCATACTCATCTCGAATTCATCTTGCATACATCAAGAGAATTTCTTGCATAGATTTTCATTAGGGGATCCAAAATTTGAACCAGTAGAAAGTCTTTACCCTCTCTTTTTGTGAACAATGTAGTATCTACCTTTCCCTTAACAAAACCATTTTGGGTTAGGAATTTACTTAACCTTTCTTACCAGGCTCGAGGTGCTTGCTTCAATGCATACAAGGCCTCTTTCAGTTTGTAAACTGAGTCTGGCTTTCTTAGATCTTCAAATCTTGGTGGTTGTTCCACATAGACTTCTTCTTAGATGAATTCATTTAGGAATGCACTTTTGACGTTCATCTAAAATAACCTGAAATTTTTATAGCAAGCAAAAGCAAGTAATAATATAATTGCTTCTAACCTTGCTACTGGTGCATAGATCTCGTCATAGTCTATCCCTTCTTCTTGTGCATATCTTTTGGCCACGAGTCTTGCTTTGTTCCTGACCACTTTTCCTTTCTCATCCATCTTGTTCTTGAAAACCCATTTTGTCCCGATAACAGACTTACCTTTAGGTTTAGGAATTAGTTCCCAAACATCGTTGATATTGAACTGTCTGAGCTCTTCTTGCATAGTTTCAATCAAGCTTTCATCAGACATGGCTTCTTCTACACTTTAGGGTTCTATCTCAGAAACAAGCGCTAGAGCACTTGACTCTTCTCGCCTTTTGGATCTGGTGCGGATACCTTCATCAATGTTGCCAATGATGAGTTCTTTGGGATGACTTGACTTATGCTTCCAGTTGCTAGTTGGTCTGAGAGTTTGCTAATCCTCTGTTTCAGTTGAATCTTCTAGATCTGCTTGTTGTTGATCTCCAAAAATCTGAACCTCTTCGAGGGAAGTAGATTTTGTAAAGTCTAGAACAGGTTTAGACTCTTCAAGTTGAGTCTGATCAGGTTGAGTTTGCACATAATCCTGAAAGTTGACGTTTATAGATTCTTCCACGGATTGAGTCTTCTTGTTGAAGACTGTCGCGATCAAATTTTGAGGTGAATCACCTAGGGTTTGGCTAATGGATTACTAAACCTAAACTTAGTTCGGACTCTCCCAAGCCCATACCAATTTGCGACTTATGTGACATCCAGATTTTTCAACCCTGATTTCTACTAAATAAATCGGGCGCTTCATTGACGTGCCTTTAGGGCTATTCTCATAACTGATCATTCTCTAGATAACTATATTATCTGGGTAGGCCATTAAGAAATTTTAAGGCAAAAGACTTGAGAATTCAATCAGGAATCGGCTACTCGACCGTGTCCATCTTTAGAGGCCATTACGGCACAGTTAAAAATTGATATGAAATCAGAGATAGACTGGTTCGACATAGATGAGTGGCTAATCGTGGGTGACACCACTAAATTGGAAAATTCTCGTCGACCGACACTAGATTGATTTTCTTATTGTTCTGGTACCCTGTGTCCGTATTTGAGTCCTCGAGATTTTCACGACAACCGAGAGTCGCCAATGAGTGGAGTGGGTTCATAGTGGTTCGAAGAAAATCGACCACAGATTTGCATTTAAAAAATTCTGAAAGTTACCCAGTGGTCTAGGTCACGTTAAAAATGCGCCAAGTGGAAATTAACCGCGAATTCCTGTCCGATTTCAGAAATTGAAGTTTTTGTCATGTCACAATAAATTCTAGGAGTGTCGACTCAGTCTTAGAATATTTTTCTGACAACCGAGACTTTTTGGGAAAAAGTCGATTTATGACCGTTTTTGTTCAATCAAAGCCGATGATTATTTTTTGTTGCAAAATTGAGAAGCATGAGGGATTCTTGGATAAAGAAAATTATCAATTGAGGCAACAAGGTACCAATTGAATTTTGAAAGGCCAAATGAGATTGAATCAAGTGAGGAATGATGTCCAATTGAGAGGGATTTAATCCAAATTCGCAACTCCCCCCGTGGCCTAGCAAAATGGACAATTTCACATGTCCAATGGTGGGTCTTGGTGGCTCAATGGTGGCCATTGAACCTTGCTTGGAGGGCAAGCACTTGGGGGGACAAAAGATTGGAAAATAAGGCCACATGGGGCCCTTGTCTCCCCTCTCTCTTATCTTCTTTCCGTCTTCTTCTTGACCAGCCTCACCCTCCCTTCTCCCTCCATTTTGTGCGAAACCAGTAGCTGGAAGAGAAGAGCCGGAGCAACCACCGTTTGGACGCCAAGTCGCTGCCGTCTCACGCGCACCCGCTCGTGCGCACCGCCTGCCCTCTCCACCTTCAGCCGCGCTGTCCAGCCATCGCGCCGTCCAGCAAGCCCACTTGGAGTTCATTGTTGGCCGCTTCTTCATCGATAAACCTCCCTCTAGGCTCGGTTTGGCCTATTAATTCATTCCCGAGCCTCACCGCACCAAGCCGAGCTGATTTCCTTCCATTTCCAGCCAATATTAGCAACTTTTTTAGTGGGTCTCACAACAACTTTGAAGCCCGTTTTGAGGTGTTTGTGGACTCCGAACCCTAGGCCAGCTTTGGAGAAAAACGTCCCTTGCGACATTCCCGACGTTTCAATCCGAGCGGATTGTTAAACGGTGAGTTTAACTCACTAAACCTCGCTTAGTTTGCTAATGATGCTTAAGGGTTGATTAGTATTAATTAAGTGCAATTAGGTGGTTAGATTAGAGGAGAATAATTAAATTAGGGATTTACTTATACATGTTAGGAGAATGGTTAGTGTAATTAACAAGTAGATATGTCCTACTATTTATTGAACAACACTTGGATTTTTCCGGGTTTGTATCGGCTTCCAATTAGACATTACGGGCCTAAATTGGATTTTTGGTAATTATATAATTAATTTTCGAAATTATTTAATTAAATAATTATTTTCCGAAAATTAGACTGGGATGGTCGACGATCGGAATTTTATGCTGACTATCGTGGTGTAGTCTGTTTATTTAATTGAGCTTTATTTTATTCCTAAATTGAATAATTTTTTGTTATTAATTGAAAAATAACTGGGCATTGGTTGACAATGCCAAAAATCTTTTGGGGGTCTACGGAAAATGGTGGGATTTACAAAAAGGAAAATATGGTGTTTTGGCTAAGGCCGATTGTGTGCCTACGCACAATATTTTATCGGGTAAGATAAAAGTGAAAGAAAATACTGTATGACGTGGCTCGGCAACCGGTTATGTCACTTTGGTATATAAGACACCTTAGAGAATGCACGTGAATTGTTGAGTATATACATCACTTGAAAATGGCACATGGCTCGATGGTTAGTACGTCGTCTTGGCATATAAGATGCCTAAGAGAATGCATGTGGCTCGGTGATTGGGTATATCGCCTTAGAGAATGCACGTGGCTTGGCGACTAAGAATGTCACATTGGCAAAGAGGTTGCCTTAGAGAATGCATGTGGCTCGGCGACTAAGTATATTATACTGGAAATTGTATAGTATGGATGGAAATGACCGAGTGATGGTCGATCGAGGTATCGATCCATGATGATGTGACTGGGTGTCTATTTGAACTGTGCTAACCTACAGGTAGAATCTGAGGCCAAGGTAAGTACTATGCCCTGTGTGTGCATAGGCAGCCCATAGTGTATTGGTTTACTAATCGAGTCTTAGGAGGGTAGAACTCGCTAAGACGTAGTCTCACCCCGTTGTGGGACAACATTTCAGGCCCCTAGATGGCAGCACCTCCACCTCCTCATCCTCTTATGCATTTCGGCATCCCTGAAGAAGTCACAGAGATAGCATAACACTATCATATACACCCTCACCCGGAAGGGTTAGAATACGTGTTGGTCAAGTCGACTGTCTAGGTTGACGTGGGTCTGGATGCCCTGAGGCCACACGATTATTGGTCATGGTATCTCACTATTTTGATGGGCGTAGAGAAGGTCCCATACCTGAGGGTGACGTACCTTTGTACGTGTTGGAAGAAGCGTTTGGTGAAGGAGCGGCTGATCCTAAGGAAGGGTCGATTGTGGATGCTAAGGACCTGAAGCTTGAGGACGAAGCTCGCACTCCCGTGTACTCAGTTGGTGACGCCAACTAGAACGAAGAAGAAGGGGAGATTGTAGAGCATGAGGGTGGACTGGAGGATGAGCCCATGGAGGAGGAACTTGAGGATGAGCCGACAGCTAAAGCCGAGGATGAGCCTGAAGAAGAAGAAGAAGAGCTAGAAGAGAATGAGCTCATTGAAGAGGAGTCAGAGGAGGATCCTGAATACGATCGGATGAGGACTGAGGTCCCATCCTGTTTTGCAAACTCTGAGTTTTGATCGGGTGTATAGTAGATCAAACTTATGAATAGTATTGTAATATATACTATATAGTCGATGAAAAATCTAGCCCTACTTTTCTATCCCATTGTTTTATTGTCTGGGGATTTATTATATGCTTCCGCATGTGTATTAAAATGAAAGGGTCGGCGATGCGTCCTAGGACGTCGCTATTAATCGACCAGTTGAGGGATGGGCGTGCGTTCGAGGATCGGGTGTGACATCCTATTTTGGTGGTATCGAAGTGAAGTTCAAGATTGGAGTGATATGGAACGATGATTCATGGGATAGTAGTAGAATGACCTTTAAATTCATGCTGGTGCATGTCTGTGTTAGCTGAATGCTAGAATTGCTTGTTGTTTGAATTGCTCTATTTCTAATTCGGTGTTGAATTGAAAGCAAGTGTTAGTAGATTAAGGCTACACTATGAGCGATCAAAAGCTAAGAACTCACGCCAAGAGGGCCAGTAGGATCGTGACTCGGGGTAGAGCGTCGACCAGGGTCGGTACCCGAGGAGGCCGCGGTAAAGCGCCAGCACAAGCTAGCTATAGTGGCGAGGCACTACTCGTAGTGGGTGTCGGGGTAGCAGCTCCTGGTGATCCTAGAATAGAAGGGATTATGCAGGCGCTATAAGCCATGAGAGATGTTATGAAACAACAGACCATGAATCAAGTAGCCGCTGCTGCTGCCGCACCTGTCACTGCACATGCTGCCGTGCCTGTCAGAGTTCAACCTGAGAATGTTGTGGCATAGAGAGAAAGACCAATCCACAAGTTAGTGGAATAGTTCCTGAAGTTAAGTCCACCGAGATTTACGGGTGATGGAGACCTTGAGACCGCATCCTTGTGGTTACAGGATCTGGAGAAAACGTTTGCACTCCTAATGTGCACTGAAACTGAAAAGGTAACCTTGGCCATCTACCAGTTGCAGGGCAATGACAACATTTGGTGGATGGCCGCCAAAGTCATGATCTTCCCTAAAGGAATGATCCTAGTGTGGGATATCTTCCTAAGAGCTTTCAACAATCAATACTTTTCGGGTATGGCCCGAGAACAAAATATGGAGGAGTTCCAATGCCTTCGTCAAGGATCGATGTCAATTGACCAGTAAGGGATCAAATTCACGGAGCTTTCACAATATGTTCCCTGATTGGTTGAGGACCCAGAAGAGAAAGCTCGAAGGTTCAGGATCGGCCTTCGGTCTGAGTTGAAACAACCTTTACTACCGTTGGACTTGACAAGTTATAGAGAGGTCTATCATTGAGCTCAGATGATAGAATGATGGTTGAATGAACAAGCTGCATCATCTAGATCAAGGTTCAGCTCTCCTAGGATAGTATCTGCCAAGGAAAGAGGCCTATGCTTGGAAATAGATTCCAAGGCCCACCCAGAAAGAAGGGTGGATTTGGTAAGCCCATGCCCAATAGGGGTGAATCATGTCGCACTTGTGGAAGGCGACATGGACCGAATCAATGCCCTCAAAGGATTGGCGAGTGTTTTGAATGTGGCCAACAGGGCCACATAGCCAGAAATTGTCCTAGGAAGCTAAGGGGACAACCGCATCTACCTACGCCAGCGCCGATGGGACAGATAAGAGGGTATGCCCCTCTGAACATGCCACAAGGAGGACAGCTGAGACCTTTAGTTCAGGGCACCGTGTATGCGATTACACAGGGTCAGGCAGAAGCTGCGCCTGACATGATCATAGGTATGGTTTCGCTCAACGGTCATCCTGCTTATGCTTTGTTTGATCCGGGAGCAACCTACTCATTTATTGCCGAACAATATGTTAAGTTGATAGGAGTTAGTCCTATATTATTGGAGTCGCCAATTTGCATATCTACACCCTTGAAAGATAAAGTCATTGCTGTTTTGGTTTGTTCGGTGTGCAAGTTAGCGATTGGTGAGCGAGTGGGGAAAATAGATCTATTAGTCCCAGCTATGTATGACTTTGATTTAATAATTGGCATGGACTGCTATCGCAAGGCGATTCAGTTTGACTCGATAGAGAGTGAGAGCTTCGAATTTGTAGGAAATCGAGGAGGACCCTTGATTGTCTTGATTTCATCGCCAGAGGCAACTCGTTTGTTAGATGAGGGTTGTCAAGGGTACCTGGCAATTGTCGTGGATACGACAATTGAGGAACTTAAAATGGAAGACATTTTAGTCATGCAAGAATTTTTGGATGTCTTTCCTAAGGAATTGTTAGGATTACCACCTGAGAGAGAGACTAAATTTATGATTGAGCTAGCACTCGAGACAGAGCCAATCTCTAAAAGCTCCTTATAGGATGGCGTTATCATTTGCAGGAACTGAAAGTGTAGATGCAAGAGTTATTGGATAAAGGGTTTATTCGTCCTAGTGCATCACCTTGGGGAGCACCAGTTCTATTTGTAAAGAAGAAAGATGGTTCGTTGCGCTTGCGCATCGACTACCGACAACTCAACCAGGTAACAATCAAGAATAAGTATCCACTCCCTAGGATCAATGACCTGTTCGATCAGTTGCAAGAAGTGTCAATAGTCTCGAAGATTGATTTAAGGACAGGATACCATCAACTAATAATTAGGAAGGAGGAAAATCCTAAGTCAGCATTTCGTACTCGGTATGGTCACTATGAGTTCACAATGATGCCATTTGGGTTGACGAATGCTCCAACTGCCTTCATGGATTTGATGAACAGAGTATTCAAGGGATACTTAGATCAGTTTGTGATCGTGTTCATCGATGATATCTTGGTATATTCGAGAAGTGACGAAGAGCATGAGAAACACTTGAGATTAGTGCTACAGAAGTTAAGAGTACATAAGTTATACGCTAAGTTTAGCAAGTGCGAGTTTTGGTTGACTTGTGTTGCTTTCTTAGGGCATGTAATTTTGGGCGAAGGAATTTCAGTGGACCCGAGCAAGATAGAAGCCGTAATCAATTGGCGAAGACCAACTATAGTGACAGAAATCAAAATTTTTCTAGGTTTGGCAAGATATTATAGACGGTTTATGGAAGTGTTCTCATCGTTGGCGTCACCTTTGATAAAACTCCTGAAGAAAGAAGAAAAATTTGTGTGGATAGACAAGTGCGAGTGTAGTTTTCAAGAGCTGAAGGAAAAGCTAACAACCGCACCTGTGCTAACTATACCATCTGGTCCTGGAGGTTTCAAGATCTATAGTGATGTGTCGTTAAGAGGGTTGGGTTGTGTGTTGATGCAACATGGTAGAGTTGTTGCATACGTCTCCCGACAGTTGAGGCCTCATGAACAGAACTACCTGATGCATGACTTAGAGCTCGCAACAATTATCTTTTTCTTGAAGATTTGGAGACACTATCTGTGTGGACAAAAATTTCAAATCTTCACTGACCATCAAAGCCTCAAGTATTTGTTCTCTCAAAAGGAGTTGAACATGAGACAACGTAGATTGATGGAATTACTAAAAGACTACGACTGTGATATTCTATATCACCCGGGGAAGGCAAACAAGGTCGCCGATGCTTTGAGTCGAAAGTCTTTAGTAGATCATATACTGATTAAGGAGTGGAACTTAATCGAGAGAGCTCGAGATTCCGTCCTTAAGTTTGAGATAGGCCACCTCTTAAGTCTCATGGCCACCCTCAGATTGAACCGGATGTTCAGGTCAAGATCAAGTTACTCCAATCGACTGATCCAGATGTACAAAAAATTCTTCAAGAGGACACTGAGAAAAGAAAGGCTGACTTTTAGATTTATGATGATATAACCTTAAGGTTCCGAGGACGTTTGGTTGTACCTGACGATGTGGAGTTTAGAGAAGATATATTATCTGAAGCCCATCGTAACAGTTACAACATACATCCTAGAAGTACTAAGATGTATCAGATTTTGCATCAACACTATTGGTGGTCGGGTATGAAGGCGGACATCGCCAAGCATGTCTCCAAGTGTTTGACATGTCAGCAAGTAAAAGCTTAGCATTGCAAGCTGGGAGGACTCCTGCAACCTCTCGTGATCCTAGAATGGAAATGGGAACATATCACGATGGATTTCGTGACCGGACTACTGAGGAGTCAAAGAAGAAATAATTCGATTTGGGTGGTAGTCGACAGACTGATAAAGTTGGCTCACTTCATTGCAGTATGAAAGAACCTCAGTTTGGATAGGCACGCAGACCTGTACGTGTGCCAAATAGTCCGTATGCATGGAGTGCCGGTTACGATAACCTCATATAGAGACCCGAGGTTTACTGCTGCTTTTTGGAAAAGCTTGCAAAGTGCTCTAGGTACAAAGTTTCAGTACAGTACAACATATCATCATCGGATGGATGGCTAGTCTGAGAGGACAATTTAGACCCTCGAGGACATGCTGAGAGCTTGTGTAATAGACTTCAAGGGAAGTTGGGAAGATCAGCTTCACTTGGTGGAATTTGCCTACAACAACAGTTATCAACAGAGCATTCAGATGGCTCCATTATAAGCGTTGTATGGCAGAGCGTGTAGGACACTAGTGTGTTGGGATGAAGTTGGGAAAAGGAAGATAACGGGCCTAGAGTTGGTCCAATAGTCAGTGGATGCCATGGCATTACTTAGAGGCAAATTAAAGACCTCTCAGAGCAGACAAAAATGTTATGCAGATAAGCGCCGGAGATTATTGGAATTCCAAGTTATGATCACGTTTTTCTAAAGGTGTCACCAATGAGGGGAATTTCGTGATTTGGGAAGAAAGGCAAATTGAACCAAGGTACGTAGGTCCGTTCGGGATTCTTGGATGAGGAAAATTATCAATTGAGGCAACGAGGTACCAATTGAATTTTGAAAGGCCAAATGAGATTGAATCAAGTGAGGAATGATGTCCAATTGAGAGGGATTTAAGCCAAATTCGTAACTCCCTCATGGCCTAGCAAAATGGACCATTTCACATGTCCAATGATGGGTCTTGGTGGCTCAATGGTGGCCATAAAACCTTGCTTGGAGGGCAAGCACTTGGGGGGACAAAATATTGGAAAAGAGGGCCACATGGGGCCCTTGTCTCCCCTCTGTCTTATCTTCTCTCCCTGTCTTCTTCTTGACCGGTCTCACCCTCTCTTCTCCCTTTATTTTGTGCGAAATCGGCAGCTGGAAGAGAAGAGCCGGAGCAGCCACCGTTTGGAGGCCAAGTCGCCGCTGCCTCACGCATGCCCGCCTGTGCGCACCGCCCGCCCTCTCTGCCTTCAGCCGCGCCGTCCAACCATCACGCCGTCCAACAGGCCCATTTGGAGTTCGTTCTTGGCCGTTTCTTCGTCGGTAAACCTCTTTCTAAGCCCGGTTTGGCCTATTCTTTCATTCCCGAGCCTCACTGCACCAAGCGAAGCTGATTTCCTTCAATTTCCAGCCAAGATCAACAACTTTTTTAGTAGGTCTCATAGCAACTTTGAAGCCCGTTTGGAAGTGTTTGTGGACCCTGAACCCTAGGCCCGCTTTGGAGAAAAACGTCCTTTGCGACGTTCCCGACATTTCAATTCGAGCGGATTCTTAAACGGGTGAGTTTAACTCACTAAACCTTGCTTAGTTTGCTAACGATATTTAAGGGTTGATTAGTGTTAATTATGTGCAATGAGGTGGTTAGATTAGAGTAGAATAATTAAATTAGGGATTTACCTATGCATGTTAGGAGAATGGTTAGTGTAATTAGCAAGTAGACATGTCCTACTATTTATTGAACGACACTTGGAAATTTTCTGGGTTCGTATCGACTTCCAATTAGACATTACGGGCCTAAATTGGATTTTTAGTAATTATATAATTAATTTTCGAAATTATTTAATTAAATAATTATTTTCAGGAAATTAGACTGGGATGGTCGATGACCGGAATTTTATGCTAATTATCGTGGTGCAGTCCGTTTATTTAATTGAGCTTTATTTTGTGCTAAATTGATTTATGAGTGATTTTAGGATTTATTCCTAAATTGAATAATTTTTTGTTATTAATTGAAAAATAACCGAGCATCGGTTGACAGTGCCAAATTTTTTTTTGGAGTCTACGGAAAATGGTGGGATTTATAAAAAGAAAAATATGATATTTTGGCTAAGGCCGACCGTGTGCCTGCGCACGATATTTTATCTTGTAAGATAAAAGTGAAAGAAAATACCGTATGACGTGGCTCGGCGACCGATTATGTCGCTTTGTTGTATAAGACACCTTAGAGAATGCACGTGAATTGTTGAGTATATACATCACCTGGAAATGGCACGTGGCTCGGTGGTTAGTACGTCATCTTGGCATATAAGATGCCTAAAAGAATGCATGTGGCTCGGTGATTGGGTATATCACCTTAGAGAATGCACGTGGCTCGGCGATGGGTACTTCACCTTGGTGTACGAGACACCTTAGAGAATGCAAGGGGCTTGGTGATTGGCACGTCGCCTTGGTGTACGAGACACCTTAGAGAATGGACATGGCTCAGTGATTAAGAATATCGCATTGGCAAAGAGGTTGCCTTAGTGAATGCATGTGGCTCGGCAACTAAGTATATTATACTAGAAATTGTATAGTATGGATAGAAATGACTGAGTGATAGTCCAATTGACATGTAATCGACTAAGTCGATTGATTGAGGTATGTGGCATCCTAAAAATTTCGTAGTGATCTCTAGATGCGTTACGACCCCTGAATTGGTGATGGAAGCGCCATCGGACTATATTATAGTCATTAGACTAATGGATTACAATTAAACAAGGCCAAGCATTTAGTGGACAATTGTTTTGTTGGAAATCTATCATATGTCCATGTGTGATCAAGGATTGTACTAAAGGATGAATTGATAAAGAATTTTCTATTCTTGGCCGTGTACTCTATAAGTTGGATTTCCATCGATTAATGTTGCAATATTATATGGCCATGTGAGAAATTGGGATTATGAAATTAAGTGGGGATTAAAGTCGAAAAATAGGAGCAAGTGTGGGCTGGATACCTAAGGCCAAACCAGCCCAAAGCAGCCCACCCATTCCCCCATTCGGTCGACCAAGGTTGGCCCAAGCCTAGTCGATTGAGGCCCATCAACCTTTGCATGGAGATTGACAAGTGGCAAGAGAGATCAAGCAAGTGTCTCTTGCATGCAAAGCTAATGATTACTAGCTAATCATGAGGGTGAAAGAAAAGAGAAGGGGCGGAGTGAGCGAGGGGGTTGTTCGTGCGAAAGAGAGAGAGAAAGCCGAGAGAAAGAGAGAGAGAGTGAGGTCGAGAGAGAGGGCGAAACCGAGAGAGTTCGAGTGGGCGAGCAAGCGAGAGAGGAGGGGAAGAAGGAGACTAGCCCCGCCATGTCCTAGCTGCCGCCGTCGCCGCCGCCTAGTCCGCCGTCGCCGAGCCGCGTCTGAGACCCCGAGTCCTCCGTTTTGCTGTGGTTGCATAGTGCTTAAGGCAAGTAGAAGTTCTTCAATCTATGTTTTGCTTGCTGTTTTATCTAGCTAAGAGTTGGTGCATGTGAGAAAGGTGCAATTTTAGAGCTGCATGTTGGATTTTGGACATGTAAGATGAAGCTAGATCAAGAAAACTAGGAAAAATAGGGCATGCATTGTGGATTTCGAATTTGAGATGGAACAAGAATTTAAAAATCTGACTATGGAGGATTTTTGGAAGTGACAAGGCTGTGTTATAGTGTAATACACTTGTATCTATTTGATTGTGGATGTTGGAGGTCGAAATTTAAGGAGTAGGAGAAACTCTCATTAGGTTAATGGACTGTTTTGTGAAGAACAGCGTGACCCTTGGTGACTTTTTGATTTTTCTGTAATTTTCCAGCCACAATTTGACTTCGAATTCTTAATGAAAGTTGGAGAGTACATATGTAGGTACAACATATAAAAAATTTATGGTAAATGGACGAAACTTAATTGATGAAATGATTTCATATGGAAATGCTAAATCTGGAAATTTTACAGAAACTGTAGCAAGAAATACCGAAGTTTTAACTCTTGATATGTATGGAATTTGACTTATTTTTCTCCATAAAATTTGTTTCTTTAGATCTCATTGATATCGTGTCAAAATTTCATAATTTTCTGAGTCCATTCAGTATTTATTTCAAAAATTTTACCCGAACTGTGCCTTGTAAAAGTTGGGCTATTCTATTCTTGAATTTTCACAAAAGTATCCGAAAGTGAAGGTGTTTCGAATGGCTATGTGATGTGATGGTATTGGCTGTGGATATTTGTGCAATATTGAGATGTGATAGAGGGTCCATGAGACATCTTGTTTTAGCATTTGAAAATGCTTTGTGAATTAAAATGCTAAGTTGTTACCGTTGAACCCTCGGGTCAACAATACCCCGGGAGTCGGGATGCCCAGAGGATCGAGTGAGTCGATGCTTTGTGGATGCCCGGTGGCCTTAAATGGCTGAATGCCGGAGGTTATTCCCTGGGAGCTTCGGGATGCCCGGTGGTATGCTTGTCGGTACGTAATTCTGGATGGCCAGAGTAACCATTTTCATGGGAGGCCCTCGAGGTTCCTCGTGATGCTAGGTGGGGTACGAGATGCCTGGAGGCGTGATTCGCTCCAGATGCCTGGTGGCCTTAAATGGCTGAATACCGGAGGCTTTCACAATACCTGGAGGGATGCGAATGCCAGAGGGATGCAAACATTGGTCCTCCGGGGATGAAACCTTTTGAAAAGTAAAATGAAAGATACCATTATAAGTGTGTGTGGGTCTGGATATATGTCTGAGTGTATGGCATGGAATGGAATGTGATGTTTGAGTTTAACCCTATAATTGAGATTTGTCTATCTTGGATATGTCGCACTACACATTGGACTACATTGTTACTACATTGAAGGTTTTCATGATTTTGATACATACCTATTGTTAAATGTCTTGTTTTGTCTACCATACTTGAATCTGGATATCAATAATAATGCTTGATATAGCTTGAGGAATCTTTTACTGCTGAGTGGTTGTACTCACCCCTTTGGGGACTAACATTTCATATTAAGAGATGCCTCTGTCACCTATCACACGTGGTACTTTCTATGGCTTACCGTCTAATGTTGAGGTTGAGTGCTTGGAGCACCCTTGTGTTGGTGTTCGTGGACTGGTGTTCATCCGTGTTCGAGTTTTAGTTATGTATGACGTGGGTCTACCTAATGGTCTTGTAGTCCAGGAGTTCCTGTCCGTGCATGTTTGTCGCGACGGGATCATGATGAGGATGCTGCCGCCGCCACCGGCCGATGCACCGGGCTGGGTGTGATTGTGCGTGTGACTAGTAGAGGATGACACTTTTTGGATAGCCGACACTGGATGATGGATCGATGTACATGACTGATGTAGGGGTCGGGTACTTTTGGGTTATAGCCGAGCTTAGTAAAGCCTTGGCCTTTTGTTGTACTGACTCTTGATGTCCATCATAGTTATGTAAATAAAAGTGTTTCGGCTCTAACATATATATATATGAAAGGTGTAGTTGGTGTGCATTGCATTGTATTATTTGGCTTGAGTATGGGTTAGAGAGATGTCAAATATGCTTCTGTTATATGAACTGCGCTGGGACCAATAAAAAAATAATTATAAACCCCCAGTATATATGGACCCACTATAATTAAATGGTATCAAAGTGACATGTTGTTAAGACAAGTGTAAGGTAAGCTAACTGTGGCGACCCTAACGGATAGGGGGCCGTGACGGGGGTGCCATAAGGTATTGATCCGTGATGATGTGACCGGGTGTCTATTTGAACTGTGCTAACCTGTAGGTGGAATCTGAGGCCAAGGTAAGTCCTCTGCCCTATGTGTGCATAGGCAGCTCATAGTGTATTGGTTTACTAATCGAGTCTTAGTAGGGTAGAACTTGTTGAGATGTAATCTCACTCGTTGTGGGACAACATTTCAGGCCCCTAGATGGCAGCACCTCCACCTCCTCGTCCTCCTATGCATTTCGGCATCCCTGAAGAAGTCATGGAGATAGCATACCACTATCATATACACCCTCACCCTGAAGGATTAGAATATGTATTGGTCAAGTCGACTGTCTGGGTTGACGTGGGTCTAGATGCCCTGAGGCCACACGAGTACCGATCATGGTACCATCACTATTTTGATGGGCGTAGAGAAGGTCCCATACCTGAGGGTGACGTACCTTTGTACATGTTGGAAGAAGCGTTCGGTGAAGGAACGGTTGATCCTAAGGAAGGGTTGATTGTGGATGCTAAGGACCCGAAGCTTGAGGACGAAGCTCGCACTCCGATGTACTCAGTCGATGATGCCAACTAGAGTGAAGAAGGGGAGATTGTAGAGTAGGAAGGTCGATTGGAGGATGAGCCCATGAAGGAGGAACTTGAGGATGAGCCGACAGTTGAAGCCGAGGATGAGCTTAAAGAAGAAGAAGAAGAGTTGGAAGAGCATGAGCTCTGTGAAGAGGAGTCAGAGGAGGATCCAAAGGAGGATCCTGAGTATGACCCGAATGAGGACTGAAGTCCCATTGTGTTTTGCAAACTCTGAGTTTTGATCGGGTGTATAGTAGATCAGACTTATGAATAGTATTGTATTTTATACTATATAGTTTGCTTTATGTAAAAGTGTGGTTGTTGTTTTTAGCGATGAAAAATCTAGCCCTACTTTTCTATTCCATTGTTTTATTGTCCAGGGATTTATTATATGCTTTTGCATGCGTATTAAAATGAAAGGGTCGGCGATGCGTCCTGGAACATCGCTATTAATCGACCGGGTGAGGGATGAGCGCGCGTTCGAAGATCAAGGAGTGACAACTTAGGTTCAAGTTCTTAACATGCAAATGATTTTTCAATTAGAAGTCACTACTAATCTATTTTTGATGGGTCAATTAGAAACCCAAGTAAAGTAACGGGAGATTTACTCTACTTCTACAAACCAGAGATTGTGAGTTTGAGGACTTGATTACGCCCTTTCGGTACCTTTCTCTTTTTATTTTAAAAAAATGTACTGCAGGCAACTTGAATCGATTTTAATTTATCTCCCTGACATATGAGTTTATCATGCGGGTGTGCAGACTACCAATTTAACACATAGATAAAGCAGTGAATGAATTGCAGGACTTACCTCATGGCATCGAGAGCATCTGCAATGTTACATTAGAATTCACATCGACAGTCCTAAGTATGATTTCTAATTAACACGCATATACTTTTTATTTGTTTTAACATTTGATGAGAATCATGCTTTATGCAATACATGTCACTAATCTAACATGAAATGATATGACAATATGACCTAATTCTAATGACGGACAATTTCTAATTAAATGAACTTAGCAACAATCACTAAGTGACGTGCATTTCATGAAACTAATTCCACATGACATGCGCATGATTTTTTATATATTTTTATTAAAATGCGAAATTAAAAATTGCTAAAAATAAAAATCTAACTAAAGTGAGATATTATCTATAACTAGACTAATCTGAATCATATCTTAACTTAGAAATTTATTTCAACATGCAATTTGATTCAAAGAAATTATCTAACCTAGGTACCATCTAGACATGCATTTAAAGAAGAATCTAACTATTCTATCATGTAATTCTATCTGTGAATTCAATTCTAATCTACATGATATGCAAATGCAATTTTTTTTTTGTATTTTTTTGGGATAAATAAAACAATTAAAGATAAGGACCAAATCATTCAAGGTCATTAGGGATGTTATCCATCGTTCGAATGTGCAAATATCTAATCAAACTTGATTATTTCGCTAATAAAATCGATAAATTGATCTTAAGCCTTAAAGATGAAGATATCAATTTTATTCCCACGTGATTAATTATTCCAACTAAAGCCTTATAGATGGAATACAAAATTGGCGTGCGGTTGCGGATTGGGCAATAAATCTTAATTTATGGATACCTATTGTTCAAGATATGCAATGAGATTGCAATAAGCATAAATCAAGTAGTCAAATATTCAAAATAAATCAGATTAGGTCATTACCTAATTTGAATCACGCAATCAAAATACGGAATGGTGTTCAGCGTTATGACTTGACTTGGTGGACGTCGGACTTGCTGAATGCACACAGTAGCTATAGAAATCCCTCAGCTTTTGATCGAACTCTGGTGACAATATTCTTTGAATATTCAACTTTGACTTTCATAGCTCCACAGTCAAATTTTTGACTTGTCTACCCTTATGGTCCGTGAATATCAAGTAGAATAGCTGCAACAAAACACGAGCGAATCGTTCAAAAAAATATGACTTATTATAGCCCACGTCGGGGAAGATAGCTCCGTGGCAAAACCAGTCTGGTCATGCAAGAACGCCGGGACAGAGATCGATGAAATAGCAACCCGTCTCGATGCCGGGTCAAGGGACAGTGTCGCTCATCAGCACAACGACAGGGAGCAGCTCTATCCAGCGTTGGGCTTACGTCAGGACCATAGTCGCGGGACTGGAACAAGACAGCAGCACCTCGTCAGATCGTGGAAAAGATCGGCACCACGAGCACCGGAGGTAGCCACGAGCAGAGGTGGTGATGAAAGGCAGCAGCTTGCGTTGGGTTAGGTGTCACGACTTGGATCAGCTACCCACGACTATGGCATCCCAAAATTCAAGACAAGTCCTAGAGGAATTAAAGCCCCTAATTAGGTAATGAAATTACCTATGGTTTATGCTTTAGCCATTTGTCTCTTTTTAGGACTAAGTGATTTATGCTTGTGTTCATAAATTTTTAAAATTAGTAATATGGGATAAATTAATAAGAATGATTTACTCTTGGCCATGTAAAATTTAAAATTTGAAATCTATAAAAGAAATAAATTAAAGATGAATAATTGAAAATAAAATTTATTTGAATTAGGATGGGTTTAGGCCCAAGAGTGGACCTTTAATGGGCCAAGTTGGCCGGCCCATTGAAGCCCACAAGGGAGCTGCCGTTGACCATGAGAGGGGGAGGAGTGGCCGGCCCATTGCTGGCCCAAAAGCCTCCAAGCCCAAGTCCAAAGCCCATTATGCATGTATTAAGACAAGTGGCACAAAGAAAGATGGCATGCATTGGTCAATTGGAGTGGCAAACAATGATTGCAAATGATGAGGTTTGGGGGAAATAAAAGGGAAGAGGAGAGAGAGAGGTGGCCGGTTAGCCATTCGGCCAAGAGAGAGAGAGAGATTGTGCGAGAGAGGGAGAGTGAGGCCGAGAGGGAGGAGAAGCCGAGAGGAAGGAGTCGCCGTCCGACCGTCGCTGCCGTGTGCCGCCGTGTTCGCCGCCGTGTGCCCTCGTTCGTGTGGTCTAGAGGCAAGTTGGGAATCCACTTTCTACTCTTGCACCAATGTTTTTCATGTATGGTCAGAATCTAGGATGTTTGGAGGCATGGGAGTGAAGCAAGTGTGGTTGGTTCTTGAGTTGCATGCTGTTTTCGCATGAACTGTTTGAGTCAGAACATTGTGAGAGCTTGCATGCATGTTTTGAGTTCGATTTTGACTTTTATCTCTTCATGAAAGTTGTAGCTAATATCTTAAAATACAACATAATAAAATTTTGTGTAAAATTATGGATATTTGAGGGGTCAAACACTCATCCTACGGAGATGCTAGATCTGGAATGTTTTCGCACGAACTGTTTGAGTCAGAACCTTGTGAGAGCTTGCATGCATGTTTTGAGTTCGACTTTTACTTTGATCTCTTCATGAAAGTTTTATCTAACATCTTAAAATAAAACATACTAAAATTTGGTGTAAAATGATGGAGATTTGAGGGGTCAAACACTCATCCTACGGAGACATCAGATCTGGAACGATTTCACTGACCTTTCAGTGGTTTTGTGGTTGCATGCTGATTTCTACTAAGAATATCTTTTTGACTTCTTCAGGAAACTTTTAGAGAACATCTTTAAGTTTAACATACTCAAATTTGAAGCAAAATGAACAAGTTTAGCCTAGTGAATCAGCTTACTCTTGAGAACCATAGATCTGGAGACGCGGTACAGGTTACCCGAGACTTCATGGACCCATATGGAGACTGTCCTTTGACAATATGACTTATATCTCTTCATGAAAGTTGTAGGGGACATCTTTATGTAAAACATACCAAATTTCAGAGGAAAATAAGAAGTATAAGTGGGTAAAAACTCAGTATTTCGGAGAACCATGCACTGGACGTTTCGGGGTTAGATCCAGAAGCTTCGTGTGACTGTAGAAAATAATCTAAAAATAATTTGGCTTAAAAGTCTGCATGAAAAATCTACCTTAGTGTCTTGGCTATAACCTGGTAAAATTTCATAATTTTCAGAGGTCGTTTGGATATTTTAATAAAATTAGTTCGGAAACTGTGCATTCTGTTTTATCCGAAATTTCATGCTGTATTTGTGTAAATTATAAATCTTGTGTGGAATTTTATTGGCCATGTGTTTTTCATGAAATAATTACCTTTTTATTGTCTTGGTGATTACATGCTTTAATTTCATAATTGTTGGGAATCATATGGATATTTAATTTAAATATTTTCAAAAATGGTACAAGCTGGAATTTAAATAAATTCCAAAAAGGCATAATAAATGGATTATTCTAAATTGTATGAATTCCATAAATTTTATTTTTCATCCTGTGGCATGTATAATGATGACTAATCATGCATGTATGAATCAAAGCATGAAAGTGATCTTGTTTGCTATTGCATCATGTGCCGTGCTGAGTTGAGACATAAATTGGTAACCATGAATAAAAGAGATAAATGAGGAGACTGTTGTGGCGGATGATAATGCCCTGGGAGTATCAGGATGCCCGAGATGGGGGGTGCCAGAAGCCGGATTTTATTGAGATACAAGGCCGGATTGTCCTCGGGAGTTTTCGAGATGCCCGAGAAGTGGGGGTGCCGGAAGCCCTGGAGGTTTGTGCCTAGGGGGATGTCTCGTGATGCTAGTTGGGGTGCGAGATGCCCGGCCAGGGAGTGTAAATGCCGGAAGCCTCGGAGGTTTTTGCCTAAGGGATGCCTCGTGATGCCAGTTGGGATACGAGATGCCCGGAATGTGGGGGTGCCGGATGCCCGGTGGTGTGTGCCGGAGGTTTATCGTGCGGTGCCAGATGTGGTGATCGAATTGAAAGATGAAAGTGAAAATTGAATCATGCATACATGATATGATATGATGATGATCACTTATGGCATGATAATATGCATGATGATATGATATGATGATGATCACTTATGGCATGATAATATGCATGATGATATGATATGATGATGATCACTTATGGCATGATGATATGCATGATGATATGATATGATGACGATCACTTATGGCATGATGATATGCATGATGATATGATATGACGATGCCATGATGACGATGACATGTGTATGATATAATGATGTCATGATGATGGTGATATATGATATGATATGACGATGCCATGATGACGATGACATGTGTATGATATAATGATGTCATGATGATGGTGATATATGATATGATATGATGATGCCATGATGACGATGACATGTGTATGATATAATGATGTCATGATGATGGTGATATATGATATGATATGATGATGATATGTCTAGGATATAGTGATGATGGCATATGTATGATATGATGGCAACCTATAATGTGATGATGACATGTCTATGACATGATGATGATAACCTATGACATGACGACATGTATGTGTTATATGATGGTATATGCATGGCTTCGAGGTAAGTCTGCTTGGATGCATGATCAACATGTATGATGTTGTGCTTGTATTGCATGTTGCAATGAGTGGTTACTGGATTCTTTTACTTGCTAAGTGGTTGTACTCACCCCTTCGGGGACCAACATTTCAGATTAGCAGCATGCCGCTCCCTGCTGTCACGCGGGGTGTTTTCTACAGCCTACCTTCGGACGTAGAGGTCGAGTATGAGGAGTTTGATTGTCCTTATATTCCTGGTCTTACCTATATTCGAGTGCGATGTCTAGTTATGTATGATGTGGGCCTGGCTGGGGGCCCGGTTGTCCAGGAGTTTATATCCGTCCATGTTCGACGCAACAGAGCGATGCGTGGGATGCTGCCGCCGCCACCGCCTGATGCACCAGGATGGGTGTGAGTGCCCGTGCGTGACGAGTAGGAGCTGGATCTTTTTGGGATAGTTAGCTGACACTGATGATGGGGATTTAGCACGTAAGTTGTAGTGGGTCGACTGTTTCTTTTTGGGGTTTTAGGCCTAGTATGGTTGAGCTCTGGCCTTCCTTTTGATGTATCGACCCAAGAAAACCCATCTTGAAAATATGTAAATAAAGTGTCATGGTTGTCTGTTATTATGATGTTTAGTGATGTGCAATTGTATCGTGGTTGTTGGAGGGAGAGACGACGATGTTATATTTTGCTTCCGCTAATGAGTCGCGCTGGGACCGTTTAAAAAAAATGTCTATGATTTTACGACGCTTATTCTAAAAGGTATAGTTAGTGTTCCATTAGGTGTAACGCCAGGTGCCTGTGGCGACCCTAAGGGGGTTCGGGGTGTCACACCGATAGTGACGACGACACTTGGCCAGCGTCGCGTGGAGCAACAAGAGGGAGTTGATGTAGCTGGTGATGGAGCTCGAACGGCTGGTTGTCCCTTTTATAAGTGGTGTCCTCCCTATGTGTTGCCCAATAGTGGAGACGTCTATCCTCCTCTCTCTCTCGTCGGGTATTCTCAATTTTTGGTGGCCTCTCTATAGTGCTATGGGATTCTAAATTTCTGACCTCTCCATTGACTGTGAGTCAAGCCCCTACCACTCACGATCTTCTTCCCTCTTCCCTGTAATGGTCGTGCCTTAATGTGTGCCCCTACAATCTTTACTCTCCTCAATTGCTCGGCCGATTCTCTCCAAAAGGAAAAAAAAGTGACAACCCCTCAACCTTCTCTGTCTCCAAGAACGTCCAGGCTCCCCACTCTTTACAGCAGAGAATCCCCTTCCATTAGACCATGCTTTCTCTCGGTATCTCTCTCTCTAAAAAAACCACACGAGCACTTTTGCCAATTTCTTTCGCCCCAAAAAGAAACGAAAAGAATTTTTCCCTTGTATTGATTTATCAAAGAACGAACGAAGATTCCCCCAACGAAAGAAAGAAGGTTTTCTCTTTTTTGTGTTGAATTTTTGCCCTAGAAGCCGAGAAAAAACTGTGACATCCGAAATTCCCAACCATACCAATTAAGTAGACATGGAATAAGAGAGGAATTTGGACATTGGTAAATTAATTTTGTGCCAAAGGGATGGAAGTCGGCCACGCGTGAGGCACACGCTTGCTGAAAAATTAAGAGTAAAATTTTGAAGAGTGGGACTGCACGCAGGAACTTTGGCTATGGAGCTGTATGTGAAGCAATTAGATTATGAGAATGCAAAATTTATTTCTTTAAGAAAAATAAAGAAATGCTTCATAATAGTGCAAAGATTATGGGTTTATATTCTCAAGTTTAGGGGCCTTTTACTTGGATTTTCTTTTGGTCCCAAGACTTTTGGGCTAGAGCGGCCCATGGAGGCCCACAAGGCCGTCGACCGAAGGGAGGAGGGACCCGATGGAGAAGCCCACGCCACCCTCTCCACTTGTCCCACGGATAAAGCCACATGTCCTTCCTTTGGAACCAAGTGTCCATTGCCATGCAAAACCTCATGATTACTAGCTAATCATGAGGGTGAAAGGAAGAAAGAGAGAGAGAGAGAGAGAGAGAGAGGGGCAGAATGGACGAGGCATGCAACCGAGGGAGTGTTCGTGAGAGAGAGAGTCCGAGAGAAAGAGAGTGATCAAGAAAGAGAGAGTGAGACCGAGAGAGTTCGAGCGGGCGAGCAAGCGAGAGAGGAGGGAAGAAAGAGACCAGCCCTGCTGTGCGTGCGCCAGCTACCACCATCGACGCTGCCTAGCTCCGCCGTCAGTTGAGCCACGCCCGAAGTCCCCAATTTGCCGTTTGCTTGATGTGTTTGTGTGAACTTAAGGCAAGTGAGAGTCCATTGATCTACACTTTGCTTGCTGTGGTTGTGTGTGAAGTGTAATGGATTTTGGAGATGCTTGAGTTGTGATGCTGAATGTTGGAATTTCGAAAGTATAGGAGTAGTTCTTCAAGCTAGTAAACTGTTTCATGGAAAAACAGCTTTACCTTCGGCGATTCCGTGAATTTTCAGTAATTATCTAGTCAAAATTTGACTTCGTGTCCTTGATGAAAGTTGTAGATGACATATTAAGGAGTAACATACTAAAATTTGAGTAGAAACGGACAAGTATTGGTCACTTAAACGATTTTTCTCTGAAATGGTTAAATCTGGAAATCGTTACCGAGGGTTAGGAAGAGTTATGGTGATCATAGCTTTTGATCTATAAAAAATCTGACTTCAAAATCTTCACAAAAATTTTACCTCTAGGTTTTTTCTATAACATATCAAAATTTCAGAATTTTCTGAGTTTATTTAGGGTTTATACCGAATTTGTGAATAAAATTGTGCAATGGTGATGTTTTGAAATTTTAAGGCTGTGATGCATTGGACTATAGCGACTCGTACGAAGTTCTTCTGACATGGTGTTCTTCATAAAACCTTTTTCTCTAGATCTCTTTTATAACATGTCAAATTTTCAGAATTTATAAAGATCGTTTACTAATTTTTCCATAATTTTAATTAAAGAAGTGCATTCTGTTTTATCCGAAAATTGTTTTATTTTCAAGAACAAATGAATTGCTTTATGAGATGTGATATCTTGGGTTTTTTAGTTATACAGCATACGTGGTGACATTTAGCATATCATATGGCACCAAAAGTTGATTGAAACCTTTGATATTAGTGCATCAAATGCTGTTTTGAAAGTGAGACATATATGTGAATATACATTGTGATGTTGATGATACCGTCGGACCCTTGAGTCGACGATGCCCCAGGAGTGTTGGGATGCCCGGAGGTGTGTGCCGGATGTCCTCGGGAGTTTCGAGATGCCCGGAGGTGTGTGCCGGAAGCCTTGTGATGCCAGTTGCGGTACGAGATGCCCGTAGGTGTGTGTCGGATGCTCGAGGGTGTGTGCCGGAGGTCTCGCGATGCCAGGTTGGGTGCGAGAGTCAGGAGGGACGCAAAGATTGGTCCCTGGAGAAAAATGAGATCCTTTTGAATATCAAAATGGGAAATGAATCATGCGCATGTATGTGCATATGGCATCGTGCATATAAGTTGTCTATGAACCTAAGTTGGTACTATTTGGCATTGATAACGTGGTTATTAAGGCATTGAATGGATCTCATAGAAATATATGCATGATTGCATGGATGATATGTGCATTCCGATCATGAGAATTGATCACGGGATGATTTTGGATCGGTGGATAATCACAGGTCAATCCAACCAGTCGCAGTTTCTGGTCGCGAGTGATTCTGCTTGGTTAAGCACCGATACACGGACGATCCGAATTGACAAAATGTGATTGACTTCCAACCAAAAATGCATCATTACCTATTTAATTCTTAGTAATCATAATGGAATCTTGAATTGGTGAAGTCTGATCATGGATTGGTAATGCACTAGCCATGTTCTCTACCAGTGGATCGAGTGCTGACCGGAATGAGCCTAGGGATAGACTCGGCTATTCTGTCACTAATTCTAAGGTGCATGGGTGCCTTGGCTTTGTGATAGGCCATGGGTAGCCTTAGAATAGGTCTCAAACCACTTAAAGGACAACTGACCCTATTAGTCGACTAACCGTCCAAAAGAACAGTTTGGGCGAATATGGGATGTAAGGGTTGAACCTTGGGTGTACGTGATATGATTTTTCGAGGTGTACCTAATGATCCCTTCTCAGCCCTAAAACCAACTTGGATAATAGAATTCTCTAGACTGCATTCTTGATGAAGAAAATGACAAAATAGAAGAAAATTCTAGAACTCCCTCATTTAATAAGAAGGATGACTCACCACTTTGGATTGATATTTCTAGATTTGGTAATCATAACCAAAGATTCGCCTTGGGAATTAAGTAAGGGACTCTTGGACAAATGGACCAATCTAGAGAAGACATATATGAGATCCTAGAACACCTCATTAAATGCAAGGATGAGTCATCCCGCCTAGGTGTCCATCCGAAGATTTGGTAATGATGGCTTGAGATTTGCCTTGGAGGAGAAGTTAGTGACTCATTGGCTTAGGTGTCCATGAAAGATATGGTCATCATTACCATAAGATTTTCCGTAGAGAACAAGTAGACCAAGTTATGATGGCATTGTATAAATAATCAAATAGGAATGAAATAAATAAGCCTCCAATCATTGCATTAGGCCATTAGGTGTTGTGACATCCTTAATTTCGACCCCGTCCTGAATATATGAAATGGGCATCTCGTCGGTGTGCCTATGGTCCTTTTTCTTCTAAGCTGATCACTCATGAGTTAATCAATCTATTGGGTGAAGCCGTTCAGGGATATAATCGCGGTAAAATCCCTAAAAGCTACCCGGTAGGTCGGATCGGACTAAAATCATGTTCGATCGATTTTAACCATGAAATTGAATTCGGTTTTGGGAATCGGATATTCGAGCATGTCACGGTTCATTTATAGGACGCTATCTTGTCTTTCGGAAAAATTCCATCGAGTTTGGGATTTTTATGGAAAATCGTTACAAACGATTCAAAAAATAAACGGAAATTCGGATTGGCTAAATTGAAGGAAATTTTGATTTCCAGACCGAGCTACTTGATGCCTGGAAAGTGTGGAAATTGTACGGGCTTTTTCTACAATAAAATTGGACATCAAAATTGAGAGATTGTGGAAGAAACTAAGGTCCAAAAATTGAAGGAATTCGGACTAGGCATGGGGGAGCAACAATTAGCATCAAATTGGATTAATTGTGGGAAATTTATTCAAGAAGATATTTGGGGGACACAATAAGATAAGCTTGAAGACTTTTGGGCAAACCAATAATGATTATAGATATTTTAATTGGACTTTTCTTCCCTTCCTCAACTTCACGAGCAAGCCTCCTAGCCGACTGACCTGCCTTCTTCTTTCTTCTTCAGTTTTGCTTTCATTCCTTTCCATCGAATACAGCTGTCTCTGTTTTCCTTCCATTGTTCTCTCTCCTTGGTCGAGCGGTTCCATTCTTTTGCTTCATTTTCGTCCTCCAACGACTCCACTAACGAGCGGTCATCCCATCGAAGCAGAAGCTGGCCACGCTAGCATCATCACCATCGAATTCTCCTCCACCGTTTTCTCCACCAAGTCAACCCTTTCTTCCCCATCATTGACTGAAGCCACTTCATCCCTTGCCATACGTCTCCATCGAACGCCTGCTGCCTCACTGTAGTCAACAAACTAGCGAAGTGGGGCCGTGATGACCACTAAATTTAGACTTTGCCGATAGGGCCGTGATCAAGAGTCGAGATTGAATAATTGGAATGATCGTATGGTGATCTTGATGACACGTAATTGACTAGGTCAATTGATTGAGATATCGATCTATGATGTGATTGCTTGGGTACCTATTGAACTGTGCTAATATGCAGGTGGAATCTGAGGCCAAGGTAAGTCCTCTGACTCGTGCGTGCATAGGCAGCCCAAATAGTGTGTTGGTTTACTAATCAGGTCTTAAGGGGTAGAACTTGCTGAGACGTTGTCTCAATGGTTATTGAATAACCATTTCAAGACTCGGATGAGGAGCCTGAGGAGGAGGAATCTGACGAGGAGAACCCTGATGAGGAACCCGAGGAGAAAGAACCCGAAGAGGAGTACCTAGAGGAGGACCCCTAGGATGATCCCGTGTACAATCCAGATAAGGACTGAGATCCCATCCTGTTTTGTATGAATCTTGTGTTTTGGTGGATAGGTGTTAGGTCAAACCTATGTTGATAGTATTGTAGAAGACTATGGGTTGTGCTATGTATAAAAGTAAGGTTGTGAATTTCATTATAAAAAATATGGCCATACTTTTCTATCCCATTGCTTTATTGTCTGGGGATTATTATATGCTTCCGCATATACATATTAAATCAAAGGGTCGGCGATACTTAGTCCTGAGATATCGCATTCTAAAATCGACCAAGTAGAAGGATGTGTGTGTGCCCGAGGATCGGGGCGTGACATCCCCTTTTTGTGGTATTAGAGCGAAGTTGAAGATTGGAGTGATAAGGAGCGATGGTTCATGGGATAGTAGTAGGATGACCTTTAAATTCATACAGGTGCATGTCTGTGATAGCTGTTTGATAGAATTGTGTGTTGTGTGAATCGCTCAGCTTCTAATTCGGTATAGAATTGGAAGCAGGTTTCAGTAAAGAAGATTGAACCATGAGTGATTAGGAGCTGAGGACTCCTAATAAGAGGGTAATAGCCTCTGTAACTCAGGGTAAAGCATCCACAAAGGTTGGTACCCAAGGTGGTTGTGGTAGAGTGTCGGCTCTGGCTAGCTCCACGTCTGCTTCTCTTCCCCAAACAGCGACCAAAGCTACTGCCATCCACCATCACCTATCCCCCACCGTCGTTCCTCTCTCTCTTTGCCACCGCCAACTCAACTTCATCGATTCTTCACGCCAGCCGTCCCGTTCGAAGCTTGCAAGTCCAACATCCGTGAGCCCAACATCTCCGCAAGTCAGCCCAACGTTCAGCCCAAGTCCAGCAACCATTTGTAGCCCGCAAGCCCACTTGAAGCCCGGCCCAATTCAGTGTTCCCAGCAGCCATTTCCAGCCCACTTGAGGCCCATGAAGCAAGCCCAGCTGTAGCCCAAGCCGAGGATCAAGCCTAGCACTTGTTGTGGGCTTTGCAAGGCTTTTGAGCTCGGCCCGAGTGTCCGTCGATTTCGCCGAAAATTCGGATTTCGACCGCCGTCGTGTCGCCGTCGTGGTGATCAGGTCTTCGCTTTGCTCAAGTGAGTTTTACTCACTAATGCCTTCTTAGTTTGCTAATTATGCTTATGGGTTGATTAGATTTAATTAAGTGCAATTAGGCGGTTAGATTAGAGTAGATTAGTGATTATTAGATAATTGTGATGCATATTAGATGATTGAATTGTGCGATTAGTAAGTTGAGATGTACTATTAGTTAATGAATGCATCTCAAGATTTTTCCCGACCCTTATCGGGCTTCAATTAGGCAATACGGGCCTAAATTGGCTTTTTAGTAATTATTTATTAATTTTCAAAATTAATTATTTATTTATTTATTTTCCGGAAATTCGACTGGGATAGTCAATGTGGCATCCGAAAATTTCGACAACCCTTGGATGCGTGGCAGTTCGTGATTAAGTGACAAAAGTATCGTCAGATTATGCCGTTGATTCTATATACGAACATTGGCTCGTATTATTGTTGGACCAATGCATTTCATTTAACAATGGTCTAATTGCCGAGTAAACCATAGTCTTGTCGGAAAAATTTCATAGGTTTAAGTGCGACCAACCTCATTCATATACTTTTGTCGACATCATAAAAATAACGACACGTTGCGAATTGATGAATCTGTTAATGGATTTCGTCATCGACACCAACGTTGGACCTTGTCGTACCATCATCATCATTGGCACTACTTTGGACCCCACCGATGTACGTACATAATTCTTTCGGTAATATTATACAATTATATCACTTAAGTGTATGTAGAATAAGAGAGGAATTTGGATTATTTTTAATCAATTGATTTTAGAGGGCCGAAAGAAATGAAATTCGGCCATGCATTCACGTTACCCATCTCCCATGCATGTTCGTGGAAAAAAATTCCATGTAGCTGGTCAACAATTGGAAGGAGTCTTGACCGGACAGCTACGTAGCCCTTCTTCGGTGGGCAGCAAATGGAAGAATTGTGGCCATCAACCCATGGCCACGTTGCCTCTCCATCATGCAGGTCAACAAATGAAGGGGAAGTTGACCCATGCAGCCAACCAAGGAGTGCCACCCATCCACCGAATGCAAGCCACGTTTCTCTCTCCCTCTTCGGTGGCCAGCGGAGAGAGCGTCTGGGACAGCATGCAAGCCACATTCCCACCCACCTGTACTCGCCTCCTCCACCTGTCCATTGCAGCTTCAGCCACCTAAAATCTGCATGCAAGGAGCCACGTTCACCAGCTGGCTTCGTTGGATGATGCCACCAAATAACCTGCATGCAGTAATTAGATTAATTAAAGAATTGAAAGAGCAAAGTGCTCATGTGATTGAGAGAGAGGAGAGAGAGGAACCAAGTGAAATAACCAGCAAGCGAGAGAGAGTTCGAGCGAGCAATCTACGAGAGAGGGCAGCAAAGGAAGAGGGAAAGGAGACCACCCTCCGTCCGTGCTCGTGCGAGCTGCCGCCGTCGCGTCTTCGCCGCCGTTGAGTCATGCCCAAGACCCATGATCCCTCTGTTTTGCTTGCTGATCGAGCTTAGGAGTGAGGCAAGTAGAAGTTCATTGATCTATGTCTTGCATGCTGCAATTGTTTGGTGAAATGCTGGTAGATGTGAGAAAATGCAAAATTGGGAGCTGCATGTGGATTTTTGGATGATTGAGATGAAGATTGAGTGCTGATTTGTGGAGGATTAAATGTATTGTTGCTGTTTTGTGTTGATTTGAGCTTGATGAGTACTAGATTGAAGTTAGAAGTCATTGCATGTTTCTTTTGAGTCTTGCATGTCTCGAAAACTTTGTGAAAGTTGGCTGTTTTGATTGAGCAAAGTGAAGTGATGCTTGCCAAGTGAAGAAATGAGGTGTATGTTGAGATGAGTGAGCTTATGGATGAATATATGCTTTGAGCCGAGCTGTGGAAGGTTTCTCTGTTAATAAGAACTTGCTGAAAGTGTTCTTATATGCTGTGGAAGAGACTTGAAGTGTTGTAAAGGAGATTGGTAGAGAAACAAATGGTTGGACTGAGCTAGAAATGAAGAAAACCGTATATGAAGATTCTGTTTTAAAGAAACATAGATAGGAAGTCTTGTTATTTGTGTCGCCTTGATTCATAATGATGAAAATAAGGAAAGGAACCATTTTACTTAAAGATAACATCCATTACATTTATTTTGACATCTAGCTATGGCCATATGAATGTAAAAATATGAAGGTAGAAGTGAACCTATTGAAAACAGTGAACTGTTTCGTAAAAGACAGCATGACCTTCGGTGATTCCATGAATTTTCTGTAATTATCTAGCCAGATTTTGACTTTGGACCCTTAATTAAAGTTGTAGGAAACATCTTCAGGAGAAACATATAAAAAATTTAGAATAAATAAACAATTTATGCCCGCCGAAACGATTTTTCTATGAAAATGCTAAAGCTGGAAGTTATTACAGAATGTTAGCAAGGAATACAGAAATTACTGCTCTTGATACATAATGAATCTGACTTAGTGTTCTTCATGAAACATTTTCCTTTAGGTCTTTTTTACAACATATCCAAATTTCAGAATTTTCTGAGTTCATTTAGGGGCTATTTAAAAATTTTCATTAAAGCTGCACATTTTGGTTTTTAAGCTGTTTTACTCCGACTTTGCTCAACTGATTTCAAAAGTGAATGCATCTTGGGTTGTTATGTGACATGATGATACTGGCATTGGCATATCATGCAATATTGAGATGTGATGAGACTCAAGAAACATTTTGTCATTGCATTGAAAAGTGTTTTTGGAAATTAAGATGTTAATTGTTGCCGTTGGACCCTCAGGTCAACAATGCCCCGGGAGTTGAGATGCCCAAAGGTTCGAATGAGTCGATGCCCTTTGGATGCCCAGTTGTATTATGAATACATGCCCAAAGGTTTTTCCCCAGAAGTGTCGGGATGCCCAGAGGTTTGAATGAGTCGATGCCCTTTGGATGCCTAGTTGTATTATGATACATGCCCGGAGGGTGAGGGGTTGTATTATGATGCATGCCCGGAGGTTCCTCGTGATGCTAGGTGGGGTGCGAGATGCCCAGAGGTTCGAATGAGTCGATGCCCTTTGGATGCCTGGTTGTATTTTGAATACATGCCCGGAGGCTTCCGCGACGCCAGGGTTCGGTGCAAAATCCCAGAAGGATGCAAACGTTGGTCCTCTAGGGGGATAAAACCGTTTGAATGATTAAAACTGATGATTATATTAAGTGCGAGTGTGGTCTGGTTATAGGACTAAATTGTATGGCATGGAATGGGACGTGTCATTACAGTTTGGCCCTATGATCGGGACTTGTGTGACTGGACATGATCCATCTTATTGGTTGGAAATGCACTGGTCATTGCATTGAAGAGTTATATGGTTTGGATGCATACTCATTCATTGATTGCCTATCTTGTCTATCTTGCATGAATCTAGATATTGATGGTAATGTTTGATATAGCTTAATGAATCTTTTACTACTTAGTGGTTGTACTCATCCTGTTTGGGGACTAACATTTCAGACTGAGTCAAGATATCTCTGCTACCACCACCACCAGTAGATGGACCGAGTGATTGAATATGACCACGAGGAGGAGGACAGCAAAGGAAGGGACTTTTGGATGCCGACACTGAGCGATGGACTTTAAGTATACGACTGTTGCAAAAGACGTCAGATATCTTTTTATACGTAGCCGGGTATAGAAAACCACGGCGTTTTGATGTACCGACTAAGATGTCCATCAGGTTTATGTAAATAATGGTGTTTGGCTTTAATTTATAAAAGTTTTAGTTGGTGTGCATCGTTTTAAAAAGGATGAAACGGGAGTTGATGGATGTGCTTCCGCTATATGAACTGCGTTGGGACCGATGGAAATGATATAAACCCCCCAGGACTTATGGACCCACTATAATTCTATGGTATCAGAGTGACATATTATTAGGACAAGTGAAAGGTAAGCGAACTATGGTGACCCTAACGGATCGGGGGTGCCATAGTCGACGACCACAATTTTGTGCTGATTGTAGTGGTGCTCTCTGTTTATTTATTTGAGTACCAAACTGTGAAATTTTAATGTGATTAGTGAATATGGAAATTTATCCCAAATTTGGAAAATGTCGTTAATTGATAGGAAAATGACCGTGAAAGGTTGTGAGTTGAACCTAGAAAGTCACTAAGTCTTAATAATGCCGAGTGGGGTCCGTGATTCCAATAACTCTAAGACTTGCCGAGTGAGGCCGTGATGCCACTACATATAAAATTGCCGAGTGGGGCAGTGATGCCACTAAATATAAATTTGCCAGGTCGGGCCATTATTACCACTAGATCTAGAAAATTGCCAAGTGGGGTCGTGATACCACTAAGTACAAATTATGCAAGTGGGGCCGTGATTACCACTAAATTTAGACTTTGCCTATAGGGCCGTGATCAAGAGTTGAGATTGAATAATCGGAATGATCGTATGGTGATCTCGATCACACGTAATTGGCAAGGTCGATTGATCGAGATATCGATTTGTGATGTGATTGCTTGGGTACCTATTGAATTGTGCTAATATGCAGGTGGAATCTGAGACCAAGGTAAGTCCTTTGACCCGTGCGTGCACAGGCAGCCCGGATAGTGTGTTGGTTTACTAATTGAGTCTTAGGGGGTAGAACTTGCTGAGACGTTGTCTCAATGGTTATTGAAAAACCATTTCAGGACCCGGATGAGGAGCCTAAGGAGGAGGAATCTGACGAGGAGAACCCTGATGAGGAACCCGAGGAGAAACCCCCCGAAGAGGAGTACCTAGAGGAGGACCCCGAGGATGATCTCGTGTACGATCCGAATGAGGATTGAGATCCCATCTCGTTTTGTATGAATCTTGTGTTTTGGTGGATAGGTGTTAGGTCAAACCTATGTTGATAGTATTGTAGAATACTATGGGTTGTGCTATGTATAAAAATAAGGTTGTGAATTTCATTATGAAAAATATGGCCCTACTTTTCTATCCCATTGCTTTATTGTCTGGGGATTATTATATGCTTCCGCATGTGCATATTAAATCAAAGGGTCGGCGATACTTAGTCCTAAGATATCGCATTCTAAAATCAACCAAGTAGAAGGATGTGTGCGTGCCTAAGGATCGGGGCGTGACATCCCCTTTTTGTGGTATCAGAGCAAAGTTAAAGATTGGAGTGATAAGGAGAGATGGTTCATGGGATAGTAGTAGGATGACCTTTAAATTCATGCCGGTGCATGTCTGTGATAGCTGCTTGATAGAATTGTGTGTTGTGTGAATCGCTCAACTTCTAATTCGGTATAGAATTGGAAGCAGGTTTCAGTAAAGAAGATTGAACCATGAGTGATTAGGAGCTAAGGACTCCTAGTAAAAGGGCAATAGCCTCTATAACTCGGGGTAAAGCATCGACAAAGGTTGGTACCCGAGGTGGTTGTGGTAAAGTGTCACCTCTGGCCAGCTCGAGTGTAAGAGTACCATCGCAGGTTGGTACTAGTGTAGCAGTGTCGAATGATCTTAAGTTCGATAGGATCGTTCTGATGCTAGTGTTCCTTAGAAACTGGATGAGCTAGCAAGCTCAGGATCAAGTTGTTGTTGTTGCCACCTTTGCCGAGGTCCAACCTGGAAGGATGATCAGGGAATAGATTTTGATATCTGAGTCAAGACTTAGCTCAAGCAGATTTAGAAATCGGTTAGGGAAAAGACCGATGCCGGGAGAAGAGTATTCTGTTCCACCCAATAGGAAGGGTGGGAAAGTCAGGTTAGCGTCGAGACAAATGGAACATGTTGTTCCATGGAAGATGGTATGGATCAATCTCGTGTATTCGGAGGACAAGAATTTATGGCAAGTGTCACCAGCGGGGACATTAGTTTATGGATTGTCCGTGCTGACAGATGGAACCTCAGTAATGGTTACTGTTGACACCATCAATAGGACAGATCAGAAGAAGTGCGCCATAGAACGCACCGTAGACTTTTGGAATAGGTCTCCGGTACAAGAATTAGTGCATGCTGGCACTTGACATGAGGTAGAAGACTCACCAGAAGTGTGTTGAAGATGTGTAAGGAAGTATGGATCAACTTAGTGTTTGGGTATGGCTATAACGTGCTGTGATTGTGATCAGCACAGCCATCGGGTGAAGGATTGTCAGTGAAAGTCCAATGGAACACTGACACCGCTACCTCAGTTAGGACGCCACTAGGATGGCGATAAGAACAGGAATGGAATCGATCCTGCACCAATTAGAGGAAGAATGTTCTTGAGAAGAGTTTATCAGAGTAGTGCAATAGAGCTTCGGACTAAGTTAGTAGAATTTCAGTTATTGAAATAAAATGAAAGAGAAGGGAATCACTAGTAATAGTGTGCTTGACTAGCTGCTGAGGTGTAACTTTGACACTACATGAGTAGAGTGGGCTCATGGAACATCATGTGGTATCGAATTATGGTTATGGAGTAATCCAGCTTAGTCTAATATCATGTGAAAGTGTTGAGGTTATTAGGAGTTGAAAAGAATCTTCGATTTCATTAATCTCGTTGGCTGAAGACAACCCCTTTGTTAGACGGAGGTTGCCAAGGTTGCTTAGCGATTGTTATAGGTAGGACAAATTGAAGAACTGAAGGTTGAAGACATCTCAATAGTCCAAGCCTTTCTAGATCTGTGGTCAAAAAGGAATTGTCAAGCCTGTTGTCAAGAAAAGAGATAGAACTTGTGATCGAGTTCACAATTGGGGCGGAGCCACTTTCTAAAGCTTCTTACTAGTTGTGTTGCCTGAATTGATAGAACGAAGATGTAGATGTGAGGATTGATGAATGAGGAATTCATGCATATCAATGCATCACTTTATGGAACACCAATTTTGTGGCGAGAGAAACAAAGATGGTTCGTTGCATTTATGCATCGACCATCGTCGGCTCAATTAGGTGAAGAGCAAGGACGAGTGTGCATTGCCGAAGATCAACGAATTATGTGATCAGTTACAAAAAGTGTCGGTACTTTCACAAATCCCCTGAGGTCAAGTTATCATCAGTGGAGAACTAGGAAAGAGGTTATGCTGAAAATAGCCTTTTGTGCTTGATTTGGCCCTTTTGAGGATAATGTAAAGCCATTTGACTTGACGAACACTCCAGCCACTGTCATAAATTTGACGAGCTAAGTATTTAAAGAATACCTAGACCCATGGTGATCGTGTGGTGTGATGATATTCTGGTGTATTCAAGAAATGCAAAGGGCACGAGAGACATCTAAACATGGTGAAAGAATTTATGTGGATCCGGTCAAGACCGAATCAATTATCAGTGGATCAAGACTGACACCGGTATCAGAGATCAGAAACCGTTCGAGTTAGACAAGTTACTACAGGAGGTTTGTGGAAAAAAAAATCTCATCATCAGTGTCACCATTAACTCGACTCTTGAAGAAAGGAGAGAAGTTCATATGGATAGACAAGTGTGAGGATAGTTCCCAAGAGCTTAAGTAGAAGTTGACTACCGCACTTGTGTTGACCATTTCTTATGGTTCTGGAGGATGCGAAATTTATGGTGACACGTAACTTAGAGGATTGGATTGCGTGTTAATGTAGCGAGGTAGAGTGTTACATACGTGTCCCATCAGTTGATACCCCATGAGTTGAGTTACCTGGTGCATAACTTAGAACTCGCAGCAATAATTTTTGCTCTGAAAATTTGAAGATGTTACTTGTCTAGATAAAAACTCTAGATCTTCGTTGATCGCTAAAGTCTGAAAATGTTTATCCTCTTAGAAGGAGCTGGGTATGAGACAGTGTTATGAGTTATAAGTTTGGAAGAACTGTGATTGTGATGTCTTGTATCACCTTAGAAAGGCGAATTAAGTCGCGAGTGCACTGAGTTGGAAATCTTCAGTTGTATAAATAGTGATCAAGGAGTGGAATTTACTCAAGAGAGCTCGGGATTCGGTTTTTAAGTCTGAGGTAGGCCACCTTTCAAATTTTATGCCCACCCTCAGAATTGAATCGGAAGTCCAGTTTAGGGTTAAGACGTTTCAGTTGACAAGCTGGAATATTCAGGAAATCCTGCAAGAGGATACCGGTAAGAGAAAGATTGACTTTCAAATTTCGGACAATGGAACGTTGAAGTATCGTGGGTGATGATAGATGTCAAATAGTACAAGACTTGAGGAGAAGACCTGGCTAGGAAATTCATTGTAGTATTGCATTATTTGACCAAACGTTACAAAGTAAGTCTAAATCGACTTCGGTTCGATTAGTAGACCGCTATAAAGATAGATGTTGCTAGACAGGTTACGAGTGTCAGATGTGTCAGTAAGTGGAAGTTCAATAATGCAAACCGAGAAGATTTTTAGAACCTCTTGAGATTCCCGAGTGGGAATGGGGGTACGTCACATTAGATTTTGTGACAGGTGTATCGATGAGTCAGAAGAATAATAATCCCATTTGGGATTGTGGTCGATAAATTGACGAAGTCGACTCACTTCTTAGTAGTACGAAAGGATCTGGGCTTAGACAGACAGGCAAAGTTGTATGTGCTCCAGATAGTTTATCTTTATGGAGTATTAGTGATGGATCTATATCAAATCTAGATCATATGGTTCCTATTGAAGCTTGCATAGCAGGGTGTACAAAACTTCAGTTTGTTGAGATGAGGTTAGAGAAAGAAATATCACAGGCCTAGAGTCAGTGATTGCAGTTAGGGATTGCAATTGCCATGATCAGAATTAGATTATGGACCGCTCCGAGTTGTCAAAAAGGTCGTATCGTTGGGTATTGAAGGCCCTTAGAGTTCCGAATTGATGATTGCATCTTTTGAAGGTGTCACCAATGAGGAATACCTTGCGCCTTGGCAAGGAGGAAAAAAAAACTGAACCCGAGGTACGTAGGTTCCTTTGAGATTTTGAAAAGAATCAAGATCCTAATGTATCGTCTTGCATTGTCGCCAAGGTAGGTACAAGTGCATGACGTCTTTCACATGTCGAGGTCGGGGACGTATGAGCCTGACCCGACCCACGTGCTAAATCTTGAAGAATTAGATGTGGACGACAGAGTGTCATATGTGTGAGGTCAGGTTCAGTTGTTGGTTTAGAAAAGACAGATTTTATGTACCAAGAAGGTCCCCTTGGTCAAAGTGGTCGGACAACACCACAGGACTGGAAAAGGAACACCCCCGCCTTTTTGGTTAAGGATCGGTAAAGGTTTAAATTTCGAGGATGAAATTTTTATGAGAGAGGAAGAGTTGTGACATCTTGAATTTTGACTCTATCCCGAATATATGAAATGAGCATCTTGTCGGTGCGCCTATGGTCCTTTTTCTTCTAGGCTGATCACTCGTGAGTTAACCAATCTATTGGGTGAAGCCGTTAAGGGATATAACCGCCGTAAAATCCCTAAAAGCTACCCGATAGGTAGGATCGGACTAAAATCGCGTTTGATCGATTTTAATCACGAAATTGAATTTGGTTTCGGGAATCGGATATTCGAGCATGTCACGGTTCATTTATAGGACGCCGTCTTGTCTTTCGGAGAAATTCCATCAAGTTCAGGATGTTTATGAAAAATCGTTACAGACAATTCGGAAAATGATTGGAAATTGGGATTGGCTAAATTGAAGGGAATTTTGATTCCAAACCGAGCTACTTGATGCCTGGAAAGTGTGGAAATTATACGGGCTTTTTCTACAATAAAATTGGACATCAAAATTGAGAGATTGTGGAAGAAACTAAGGTTCAAAAATTGAAGGAATTCGGACTAGGCAGGGGGGGAGCAACAATTGGCATCAAATTGAATTAATTGTGGGAAATTTATTCAAAAAGATATTTGGGGGACACAATAAGATAAGCTTGAAGACTTTTGGGCAAACCAATGATGATTATAGATATTTTAATTGGACTTTTCTTCCCCTCCTCAACTTCACGAGCAAGCCTCCTAGCCAACTGACCTGCCTTCTCCTTTCTTCTTCGGTTTTGCTTTCATTCCTTTCCACCAAATACAGCTGTCTCTGTTTTCCTTCCATTGTTCTCTCTCCTTGGTCGAGCGGTTCTGTTCCTTTCCTTCATATTCATCCTCCAGCGACTCCACCAACAAGCAGTCATCCGATCGAAGCAGAAGCTGGCCACGCCAGCATCATCACCATCAAATTCTCCTCCACCGTTTTCTCCACCGAGTCAGCCCTTTCTTCCCCATCATTGACTAAAGCCGCTTCATCCCTTGCCATGCGTCTCCATCGAACGCCTGCTGCCTCACCGTAGTCAACAAACCAACGAACTCTTCCCTATCTTGTTGACCAAAGCTACTCCAGCTTCTACCGCAGCTCCATGTCCGCTTCTCTTCCCCAAACAGTGACCAAAGTTGCTGCCATCCACCATCACCTGTCCCCCACCGTCGTTCCTCTCTCTCTTTGCCACCGCCAACTCAACTTCATCGATTCTTCATGCCAGCCATCCCGTTCGAAGCCTGCAAGTCCAGCATCCGTGTGGCACCCCCGAAACGACCCCCGATCTGTTAGGGTCTCCATAGTTCGCTTACCTTTCGCTTACTCTAATAATATGTCACTCGGATACCATAGAATTATAGTGAGTCCATGAGTCCTGAGTTCTATCATTAAATCGGTCCCAGCGCAGTTCATATAGCGGAAGCATATTCAAAATCTCCCTATCCCTTACTCCAACAAAATAATGCAATGCACACCAACTACACATCTTATATAAGTTAGAGCCAAACACTTTTATTTACATAACTTTGAAGTATATCATGAGTCGGTACATCAAAAGGCCAAGGCTGTACTAAGCTCGGCTATAACCAAAAGTACTCGACTTCACAGTAGTCATATACATCGGTCCATCATCCAGTGTCGGCAGTCCAAAAAGAAGCTTCAACCTCCCTCTATTGCGCTCAGTCACACCCAACCCGGTCCATCAGCTGGTGGTGGTGGCAGCATCCCCAGCATAATCCCATCGCATCGGATATGCATAGACAAAAACTCCTGAATGACAGGGCCAGCGGGTATACCAACGTCGTACAAGACCAAAACCCGCACACGAACAAAAACTAACCCCTGTATCTCGGGGTGATGATGCTCCGTACGCTCAACCTCGACGTCGGTCGGTATGCCATAGAAAGTACCGGGGGCGACTGGCGATAGAGACATAACTCCTAGTCTGAAATGTTAAACCCCAAAAGGGGTGAGTACAACCACTCAACAGTAAAAGATCCACCAAACTTCACAATGCAACAAGCAAGACAACCAAGATTTCATGCACATAACATCTATGCAACCATGCATACAAATCCATAAGGTTCATCCCATACCTTAATAACCACATTTTCATTGCCAAATTATACCTACTCAAAATTCATAGACAACTCATGTACCATGCTATATGCACACACATGTACATGATTCATTTCCCATTTTGATATTAAAAAAGATCTCATTTTTCCCGGGTATCAATGTTTGCATCCCTCATATCTCTCGCACCCAACCTGGCAGCGCGAGGCCTCCGGCACACACCTCCGGGCATCCCGTACCCCACTTGGCATCACGAGGCTTTCGGCACACACCTCCGAGCATCCGGCACACACCTCCGGGCACCCCGTACCCCACTTGGTATCACGAGGCTTCCGGCACACACCTCCGGGCATCTTGACACTCCCGAGGACATCGTCGACTCAGTCATCCGACGGTATCATCAACATCATAACATATACATATATGTCTCAATTGAAAATAACATTTGATGCAATACCATCGTAAGTTTCAATGAGTTTACAAAGCCTCATCAACTTCACTTTCGATGTCATATGATCTGCTAAATGTCACCACATCCATTGTGCAAATAACAACCCAAGGCAATCACAACTCATAAAGCAAATCAATCGGTCTTGAAATAAACAGTTTTTGAACAAAATAGAATGCACTCCACTAATTGAAATTCTGGAAAATTAGTGAACGCTCTTAATAAATTCTAAAAATTTAACATGTTATAAATGAGATCTAGAGAAAAATGTTTTATGCAGATCACCAAGTCAAGAAAACTTCGTATGAATCGCAATGGTCCGTGCATCACAGCCATAGAGTTTCAAACATCACTATTGCACAGTGTCAATAATAATTTCGATAAAATCCCCAAATGAACCTAGAAAATTCTGAAATTTTGATATGTTATGAATAAGACCTAGAGGTAAAATTTTCTTGAAGAACTCAAAGTCTAATTCATTATAGATCATGAGATATAATCACTATAACTCTCCCTAACCCTCAGTAACAGTCTCCAGATTTAACACTTTCAAAGAAAATCGTTTCACCGACCAATAATTGTCCGTTTCTTCTCAAATTTTAGTATGTTACTCCTCAAGATCATCTACAACTTTCATCAAGAACAAAAAGTCAAATTTCAACTGGATAATTATATAAAATTCGCGGAGTCGCAAAAGGTCAGGCTGTTTCCCTTGAAACAGTTCGCTATTCCTAAAGAACTACTTCTATCCTTTCGAAATTCCAACATCCAACATCATAGTTCAAGCATCTCCAAAATCTACTACACTTCATTAAACAACCACAGCACAACAAAATGTAGATCAATGGACTTCACTTGCCTTAAGTCCAATGCAACCACAGCAAGCAAAATGGCGACTTGAGGGCTCCAGGCGTGGCTTGATCAACGGCGAAGCTAGGCGGCATCGACGGCGGCAGCAGGCGCACGCACGGTGGGGTTGGTCTCCTTCTTCCCCTTGCCAAAGCACCCTCACCACTCTCTCTTTCTCTCAATCCTTCTCTCTCTTTCTCTCGGTTACTCTCTCTCTCTCTCAAACACTCCCCTCATTCACTCCGCCCCCTTCTCCTTTTCTTTTATTCTCTTTAATCTCATGATTAGCTAGTAATCATTAGGTTTTGCATGGGAGATCACCGGTGAAGCAAGGGGTGGCGACACTTGCATAATCCCTCTTGCCACTTGTCAATTTCCATGCAATTGAAAGGGCCTCATTTAGCCGGGCCTTGGTCGACCGATCCAAGAGGAAACGTGGGCCGGTTTGGGCGGTTTTTGGGCCTTAAGAAATCAGCCCACATCTACTCATAATATCTCACTTTAATCTCCACTTATATTTACATAATCACCAAGATTTGCACGGCCATAAATATTACAACAATACGCAAGGATAGATCAATTCATGGGGTTCACGGTAAAAATTTCTTATCAACCCATCTTATAGTACCACCTCGGTTTCACACAAGCAATAGTCCATTCAATGATCGGCTTTGTTTAATTGTAATCCATTGGTCTAATGACTATAATATAGTCAGATGACACTTCTATTACCTATTCATGGGCCGTAGTGCATCTAGGGGTGGTTATGAAATTTTTAGGATGTGACAATCCGTGAGCCCAACATCTCCGCAAGTCAACCCAACGTTTAGCCCAAGTCTAGCAACCATTTGAAGCCCGCAAGCCCACTTGAAGCCCGGCCCAATTCAGTGTTTCCAGCGGCCATTTCCAGCCTACTTGAGGCCCACGAAACAAGCCCAACTACAACCCAAGCCCAGGATCAAGCCCAGCACTTGTTATGGGCTTTGCAAGGCTTTTGAGCCCGGCCCGAGTGTCCGTCGACGTCGCCAAAAATTTGGATTTCGACCGCCGTCGCGTCGCCGTCACGGTGATCAGGTCTTCGCTTGGCTCAAGTGAGTTTTACTCACTAATTCCTTCTTAGTTTGCTAATTATGTTTAAGGGTTGATTAGATTTAATTAAGTGCAATTAGGTGGTTAGATTATAGTAGATTAGTGATTATTAGATAATTGTGATGCATATTAGACGATTGAATTGTGTGATTAGTAAGTAGAGACATACTATTATTTAATGAATGTATCTCGGGATTTTTCCCGACCCTTATTGGGCTTCAATTAGGCAATACGGGCCTAAATAGGATTTTTAGTAATTATTTATTAATTTTCGAAATTAATTAATTATTTATTTATTTTCTGGAAATTAGGCTGGGATAGTCGACGACTAGAATTTTGTGCTGGTTGCAATGGTGCTCTCTGTTTATTTATTTGAGTACCATATTGTGAAATTTTAATGTGATTAGTGAATATGGGAATTTATCCCAAATTTGGAAAATGTTGTTAATTGATAGGAAAATGATCGTGAAAGGTTGTGAGTTGAACCTAGAAAGTCACTAAGTCTTAATAATGCCAAGTGGGGCTGTGATTCCACTAACTCTAAGACTTGCTAAGTGGGGCCGTGATGCCACTACATATAAAATTGTCGAGTGGGGCCGTGATGCCATTACACATAAAATTGCCAAGTGGGGCCGTGATGCCACTAAATAAAAATTTGTCAAGTGGGGCCGTGATTACCACCGGATCTAGAAAATTGCCAAGTGGGGCCGTGACACCACTAAGTACAAATTATGCCTGTAGGGCCGTGATCAAGAGTCGAGATTGAATAATCGGAATGATCGTATGGTGATCTCAATGACACATAATCAACTAGGTCGACTGATCGAGATATCGATCTGTGATATGATTGCTTGGCTGCCTATTGAACTGTGCTAATATGCAGGTGGAATCTGAGGCCAAGGTAAGTCCTTTGACCCGTGCATGCATAGGTAGCTCGGATAGCGTATTGGTTTACTAATCGGGTCTTAGGGGGTAGAACTTGCTGAGACGTTGTCTCAATGGTTATTGAATAACCACTTTAGGACCCGAATGAGGAGCTTGAGGAGGAGGAATCTGACGAGGAGAACCCTGATGAGGAACCCGAGAAGAAAGAACCCGAAGAGGAGTACCTGGAAGAGGACCCCGAGGATGATCCCGTGTACGATCCGAATGAGGACTGAGATCCCATCCCATTTTGTATGAATCTTGTGTTTTGGTGGATAGGTGTTAGGTCAAACCTATGTTGATAGTATTGTAGAATACTATGGGTTGTGTTATGTATAAAAGTAAGGTTATGAATTTCATTATAAAAAATATGGCCCTACTTTTCTATCCCATTGTTTTATTGTCTGGGGATTATTATATGCTTCCGCATGTGCATATTAAATCAAATGGTCGGCAATACTTAGTCCTGAGATATCACATTCTAAAATCAACCAAGTAGAAGGATGTGTGCGTGCCCGAGGATTGGGGCGTGACAGGTGTGCCACCTTTTAAAATAGACATGACACCTTGCAACTTAGGCTTGCCACCTAAGTATTCTAGGCGGGCCACTTGGAGAATTTGGAATGGACCGTTTGGCTCGATAATGATGACACAGAGTAGTATAAATAGGAGGAGCCCTTCCTCATTTTCCTCACCTTGTCATCCATTTCCTCCTCCTCCTTCTTCCTTCTCTCGGCCTTGCTCACCCATTGCCTCATCGGACGGTCCTCTATTGGAAAATTACCTATAGTTCATCAAGATTCATCCAAGGTAAGTAGAATCTCTAACTCTTGGCTAGGACAATAGCCTACATCGTCGAGTTTAGTGGTGTGCTCACCCATGTAAGCCGTGTGTATGTTGTGATGTTCTTTTGTGTGATTTACTCATGTTTGCATGCTTTAGTGTGTTCACGCCCCGGGACGAGGTCAAGGTTCGCTCGACTTGGAATCGACGTCAAGTCGCAATGGCCTAAGCATGCGACCCAAGCCACGAACCAAGAATCGATCCCGGCATATTTTATAATATGATGTTGAGGAACATGACACACTCACATGAATGAGCACACCCTTGGGCCTTGCATACGTTGGCTAAGATAAGAGATGAAAATGTGTGATGCACTCATGTATGCACTAAAAGAGGAAAAAGCGTCCGTCGCCACATAGCGTTGGCGGCAATGTCTCATTCATTGAACGGGATGCCTTAGTTGAGCCATGATGCCTGAGTTGAGCCCGAATGCCTCGAATAAGCTAGCCTCGGGATGCCCTGGTTGAGCCAGGATGCCTGGGTTAAGCCAGAATCCCTCAAGTAAGCTAGCCCTGGGATGCCCTGGTTGAGCCAGGATGCCTAAGTTGAGCTCGAATGCCTTAGTGAGCTAGCACTAGGATGCCTCAGTTGAGCCGGGATGCCCTAGTTGAGTCAGGATGCCTAGCTTGAAATTGGATGTCTCGGTTGAGCCGGGAGGACCTGGTTGAGCTAGGATGACGGTAAATGAATCTACATGAGTGCCGGTATATGCATAAGTATGATATGTTGATATGTTCATTGATATGCTGAAGGTAAGCATGCATTGACGTATACGGTAATGAACATCTGCTTGTAGTCGAGGTGTAGCAATAGGTTTGCTAATGATTTGCCATCGACATTGCATTGCGAGTGTTGTACCTACTAGATTTTGATGATGAAATGTCCTCCTAGTAGAGAATTAGGGGTTTTACTTACTGAGTTTCCCCAAAACTCACCCCTCCTCCTTTCAATCTTATAGGTGTGGAAGTCTCACGTCAATTTTAGGAGCTGCAATCTCGCTAGAGGAGCTAAGGTTTACCCTGACCTTTTGAAGATGTGGTAGTTGTAAATATAATGGCCCATGATAAAGGGCTTGTAAACGTAGCTAATGTAATTATGTGTTTGTAAATGGTTGTTTTCCTAGCTGCTTGTTGTTGTCCGGGTGTTGTATATACGCTTCTGTATGTGCTTAATGAAAAGATAAAAAGAAATGGGATGGCGACGCGCTTGCGACGTCGCGAAAATAACCCTTGCTACTCGTGACCCTGAGGATGTAGTTGGGGTCGTGACATGTTCAATTGATGTAAGATTTGTAAAGTCTTGATGTTGTTTAGTGCATCAATTGCATGTATCAAATTAAAGGGGCATTGCAGCAAAATAAAACTTGATGATGCCAGTCTATTTTGACATTTTTGTCATGACTCACATGATCTTGATTATTTTCTAGTTCTCAACAAAAAAATATTCATCATCACATGTTCTGTATGTGAGATTTTTTTGTTAGATTTTTACATGTCCTTAAGTGAACGAAATCATGTTTATTCTATTGTGCTAAGGATAGGATGGGACCTTATCACATATGCAATTTTCCATGCCCATTTAAGTCTATTAGAGACTAAATATTGTATTGTTGTCTTCTTGACTTTTAAAATACACATAACAAGGTTCATGTGCATATGCAAATTGTCATGATCAAGCATCGTTTACTATATGAACACTATGCCTCAATTAAGCTAGAAGCATTCCGAAATCATCGAGTATGTCATTTAGGCTTTAAGTCATTTAGCATTGACATTTACTTATATGATCCTTTTGCATATCGACTTAAGGTTAGTTGTTTACCCGAATCTTGTCACATCAAATCTTTATCATTTGTGAATTTCATATTGTTTGTGCATTACATGAGTGATTTCTAGACTTATTGATGCATGTTAATGATTTTGGTTTTCAATTACTAATATGCGTACTTTTGGAAATCCCGGTCTTAAAGCATCAAGTTGACCTCGTTTAGACCCGAACCTTTCTAGGAAGTTATAAAGCACGCCTGGAAATTTCTAATGCCATTGGTTTCATGTCAATTTCCCATCGTTCAATCCATTCTCCATTTTTCCTAAAATAGGATAGAATCTGAACCTAGGGTCAAAATTCGGACTCCCGTTTTTAACCTTATTTGGATAGACCTTTGTCATTTTTATACCCTTTTTTCTATAGGGATTCTTAACTTGGTCCCTTAATGAAGTTTGTTTATCATCATATTGACTATGTTGTGTGAAAATTTCATGATTTTTAGACCTCTTTTGATAGGAAAAATCTTAGTTACAATGATGCGATGTCCTGCTGTTTTGACAATTTCCTGATGTATTGTTGTTTGTTTTCTATTTTTATAAAATCATGCTTAGCTTATTTAGGAAAACTTTCTCACAAAATTGTTCGTTATCATATCATGCATGTTAGGGGATCTTGTCATGAATAGATTGTCAACGGGTATCACCCAAATTTGCCAATTTATCATGCTTGGTCTAAAATTTCCTAACATGAAATTATTGTTGTGATTGTTTAGCTAAACCATTTGGGTTAGTTTGCGCATGAAATTAGGTCATGTCATCTTCACAGAAATTGCTCTAAATGCCTTGATTCTCATTGTCGAATAGCTTTTTAGTAAATTGGCCTTGCAAATCATATTTAGAAATACTTTGGTGCATGTGATGTTTCCGAAAATAATTTCCTAGAAACTCTTTTTCAAAGCTTGATTCAGCTTAAGGAAGAGTCATAATTTGAACCATATTCAAAATGCCTACAACACTTATGAGTACATTTATATGAGCCTTGAGCTAACCTTAGCAATTAAATGTGTTCCATAACTTAGATATTCCTTAATTCAAAATATTTTCAAATGGTTTTGAATTATGATTTGACGATTGTGAAGATCACAGTTTTGACCATATTTAAAATGCCTGTGATGTTTGTGAGTGCATTTATGTGACCCATAAGCTAGCCTTGATAATCAAATGCGTTCTATAGCTGAGATATCACTTTGTCTTAATAGCTTCCACTCATTGATATCAATTATTTTTAAAATATTTTTGAAAAATCAAATGTACCCCCATGCATATAATCACATCATTCATTAGAAATGTATGTGCTTGAGATTGGCGTGTGCCATTGGTAATAAATGACTCGCCAACAGTTCACTTTCTTATTTGATTAATTGAGAAGTAAGGTCCAAAAGACCTACAATGCATGTGGTTTCTAGATGTATGTTAGGGTCGATGTATGATATCAAGGGTAGATCTTGGGAATCACATAGAATGTTTTGTTAAGGATTTATAAGTGTTATTAGCCATATGAGAACACAATTGGTCAATAATAACTGTAAGTCATAAAATGAATTGCGTAGGTGTCTTAAAAGGACCTACGCATGAATTACAAAGGCCGACCCCGAGGCCCAAATTCGATTTGTGAATCAAATTGAGTGATTGACTTTGGTATGATGTCGTGTTTTTAGTTTTTTTGACATGTATGACTGTTTCTTTTCATTGTATATACTTAGTTACAATTTTCTAGACTAAGTTTAGACTAGGATACCAAAGATAGAGACAACGCGAAGATGGTGAAAGGTCGATATCCATTCTAACTATTATTTTGTACCATTCACGCCCGATATATGTCTCGCGTTTCTTATTGTCTGTATAAAAGTTCGATGAGTTGTAGGTTCTTTTCTTTTCTTTCTCTTTAGTTGAATCTTTCTTAGGATTATATGATAAATTTATTGATTTCCTTGGTTATTTACTTATCATCTCGTATTTTCAATTCAATTGAGTGCTTTTTTTTGTTCTTTCTTAGAAATAGAATAATATGAAAATGACCAACCACACATGCTCGCTTGGTTTAGGCTAAACGACCCTGAAAAAGTAAAAAGACATACATGATTGCCTCAGCTAAACGGGACATACTATTAGGTATTGAAAGGGCGCTAATAGAAATATTAGTGTAACCCAAGTCTCCAAGCCTAATTATTTAGTTATGTGGAAATCGAGGGACAACTCCCAACCCTCAATTGGGTTTTCAAGTCGACCCCACAAAAATGAGACTAATGGCAACTCCCACCATATTTTCCAGGTTGTCCAAAACAACTAGATCAATTAAATGAATTCATCACAAGCGGTATGAGTCTAATCACCACAATTTAGCATACTCAATGTGGTAATACCCCAAAGGATGAAGTAATGGTATCCTTATGAGTGAAGCGTACTATCGAGAAGGCTATCATGGTAAAGATATCTTTAAATTTGATATCCACACTCAAACTCTTTTCTCAAGGTGTGTCGTCCATGTGGGTATGGATCGCGACACTCCACTATTATACGAGGTACGAGTTTGGGAGAACTTGTGACCTTGTATGAGGAAACTCACAAGGGTCCAATCCGAAAGGCAAGGTGATGACACCTTTTAGAATGTGAATCGTGAGAGTACTCTCGTGGTCAAATACCCCTAAATTCGACCTTCTTACATGAGGTTGGGTTGCGATAGGCTTGGCGACTTCGTTGGGGACTAGTTAGTAGATTAAGAGGACTTGAAGCAGTAAAATATGGTTGTTGTCCTTAGCTAACGTGTCTTGTATAGGATCGCCTATATGTCAAAGTCGCGTGAAAAATCAAGTTAGTTGCTAATAAAGTGTTAAATGTTTTTGTAGGTGGGAGTTATAAGGGGAGGCGTGCTTGTAAATCCTTTGTTTTGCAGGTGGAGTAAGGATGTGTGAATGTATGATAGAGTTATATTGATGTGCTGGATGTTTAATTTCAAATGCGTGTTTACGAGCTTTAGCACGACACTGCATACACAACCATAGTCTAAAATCCCGATTGCCGAATTTAAGACCTTAGGAAAGTTTATGGGTGGAACCCGCCAGTCAATGCTTGTGGTAATCCATTACTTACATAAACCCGCTCGTTCCAATCGATAAATATAGCATTGGCCAACAATGGTAGCGGTGGGTAAACTATTTTTATCCTTTAGGATGAGGACCTTGAGCCTTTAGTACCCTCACCTTAGGTGTCGAAACCTCAAAATTTCATGTGACATGTGATTTGTGCTTGCCATGTGTTTGGTGGGTAAGACATCGTTCCTTTTTTATCGTTGTTATCTTATTTCTATCCGTGCTTTAATTACATGTTTTATATTCCAACGACAATATGTTTTAATCACGATTGCCCCTTTAGGTTTAGCTTTAATGGTTAAGCCTAAATTGGACATTGGCTCAGTGCCGAGGAATCTCGAGGCTTTGTGGGAGAACCTCAATCCAAGACATCAAGATTATGTGGAGAAGCGTATAGGTTTCCTCCCGACCTTACTAAAAGTCGAATCACATATCATGATGGTGAAGGCATCTGCTCATTTTTAGAATCCCATGACCTCCACCTTCGTGTTTAATCAATATGAATTAACCCCTACAATTGAGGAGTTTCCAAAAGCTATTGGGTTAGGCAAAGCTTCCTGAGGTTTCGTTACTCCTCCTATTAGTCAAGATCATCTCTCTCCTAAGTTAATTTCTTAATATCCTTACGAACAAAATTAAGGTTATTCTTTAAAAAAATTCAAATTCCATGCCCTATACATTCCTTGAACAACACCTTATTAGCCTAAAGCCTAAATCTGGAAACCAAATTCCTCGCATTTCCTTCTCATATTCTCGGCTTTGTGGTGTTCCCACGTACCTAAAAAACAATGGATCCTTTAGTCGCTTACATTGTTAATCAATTGTACACCTTTGGTTGTTTTACACACATGATCCTTACCGAAAATTTTGTGTCCCTTAATCATTTTGAAGCAAATGGCCAAGGAACTTAGGACTTCTCCAAATTTGGCTCTTTTCGCATATTAAAGAATCCGCCCCTCAAATTAGGATTGTCAATGTCACAAAATATCATCATCCTATTTTTAGGTTTTACCAAAGAAATAAATTCTTTCCATCATGGTCTTTCTCTATATGGTTCCATTTCCTCAATAACCTTATTCTTTAGTTTAATCTAATGGCATGTTCAATGGCTTGGTGATCCCGAAGTGCGCCTTGTTAGTGGAGTTGATGACCCACTTCCCCTTGCAAGATTGACTAGTCTAACGTCGTATTACCCTCTAAGGGTACTCGGCCAATATCACGTGCCTCAAACGATCCTACCAATCCTCAAGTTGGGGTTATATCATATTGATTACCACCATGAGGTCATCGTGGAAAATCAAATTGGCCATGTCAAAGCTGTGATTCAAGCACTATTGGCATTTAGTATTTCCATTCTTCACATTACATGGTCACCGTCAACAAAACCGAATTTGGAGGGAGCGATGAGGTTTCATCATTCCACTATCGACTATATCTACCACCACGTGGAGCATGAACTCAAGGTGGAGCTACATGATATTCACGAGCCTCAAGGTTTTCAACAAGCTCAAGTTGAGGAACATGAAGATGAAACCTTGATCAACGTGGAACTCTTGGCTCATGGCAACAAGTGTCTCCGCACGACCCCAACTAGCTCTTAGGATTCTTCATTTCCTTGTAAAAGAACTTTCCTTATATTTCCCTTTCCTCGAAAAGGGATTTCTTTTGTAATTCTTTCCTTTTGATTGAAATTTCCCTGTATTCATCTTTATATTACATGTTATATCGAACCATTTTGTAAGCCTCAAATATGCAAGGTTTTGTTTCCCTTGTAGTTGATCGATGTAATCAATAAAAATTCGTGAAATTTCTCATTCTCATGTTATTTTAAAAAAAGGGGTGTCCTAATTAAATATTTGTCATCGTCCTTTTCAATTATATAATTTATTTTGAAGTTATTTTTTATGATAGGATGTTATATGATACTGGGGTCATATATGCTTCTTATCACTATTTCATCTTAAAAAAATATAAAATTAACAAGGTTTTGTATTTTCTTGATTTTTTCTTGACTCATGTATTGATTGGAGTTCCTTTTTCAAAAGGTACTAAATCACGGCTAAGAGGCCTTCCATTATACATACCCCGCCACCAAACAAGAATGGAGAACAAAGACATTCAAGTCCAAGTAACTAATGTGGAAAATCGACTTGACAAAATAATCGCCACATTTGTCGATTTTGAAGCGTTCATAACTCCATTGCTTCCGACTAAAACTAAACCCATTCTTGAAGATCTGCAGAAGTAAATCAAATGCGTGGGATGATGATGCGTCTTACGAATCATAAAATGGCTATAGAATTATCAACCCTTTCTTTGTCGGAAACGATTGGCTTTTATTCGAAGGGTAAAGGAAAACGGGTTTATGAAGAACAAGTATCTGAAATTGTACTATCTTTCGAGACTAGGGATGTGGCACCCCGAAGCACCTAAGGTCACCACATATTACCAAAGAAGAACCTTAGTTCCTAGGCATTTTTTTTTATAACGGTCCCAGTGCATCTTATTTGCGGAAGCATAATCAAGTTCTACCAATTCTCCCACCAACAACCATGATACAATGCACGCCAGTAAACACCATAAGAAAATATAAAGCCAAGACACTTTTATTTACATATTTTCATGATGGATTTTCTCGGGTCGGTACAACAAAAGAAAGGCCAAGACTTTTAACTACGCTCGGCCATAACCCCAAAAAGAGACAACTCGACCCACTATGTCGATCATGCAAAATCCTCCATCCACTAGTGTCAGCTATTGTCCAAAAAGTTGCAGCTCCTACTCCTCACGCACGGGCCGTCACACCCATCTCGGTGCGTCAGGCGGTGGCGGCGGCAACATCCCCCGCACCACCCCGTCTCAACGAATGTGAACAGATATGAACTCCTGAATGACCGGGCCCCCAGCCAGGCCCACATCATACATCACTAATGCACAAACCCGAATGAACGTTAGACCAGGGATGGTGGGACAGTCGATCTCCACACACTCGACCTCCACGTCCGAAGGAAGGCCGTAAAAGATGCCCCGCGTGACAGCAGGGAGCGGCATCTTTCTAATCTGAAATGTTGGTCCCTGAAGGGGTGAGTACAACCACTCAGCAGGTAAAAGATCCAATAAACCACTCAATGCATCACACAATACAATCATAACAATCATAGCATAACACATGTCATTCATGCATCCATGCATAACTTACCTTGAAGCCATGCACATGTCATCATACCCCATGTACATACATCCTCATGTAATCATTACCATCATGTCATACATTTACCATCTTGCCATAGGTGTACATACATCCATGCACTCACCATCATCATGTCATACATGTACCATCATGCCATAGGTGCACATACATTCATGCATTCATGCATACATGTCACCATACCATGAATAATTCAATTTCAATTTCCCAATTTTATTCTTTCATTTTGGGCCGCCACATTTCTCTTTCCCGGGACCAGTATTTGCATCCCACATTTATCGCTCGCACCCAACCTGGCATCGCGAGGAACCTCTGGCACACACCTCCGGGCATCCGGCACACACACTCCGGGCATCTCGTACCCCACTGGCATCACGAGGTATCCCTCGACTCACACCTCCGGGCTTCCGGCACCCCCACTTCCCAGGCATCTTGAAACTCCTAAGGACCCTCCGGAATTACGTCACTCGGCCACCGGGCATCTAGAATTTACACTCCCTGGCCGGGCATCCCGACACTCCCGGGGCATCGTCGGCTCACACCTCTGACGGCCTTCTCATTTATCATGGTTCACATTTACAATTATAGCTCAATTTCAACATGGCATATAATATGATGGCAACAAGATCATTTTCAGCATTTGATTCTTATATGCATTTCCAATCATCATCATATGTGCAGTAAGATCCAACCACTTATGACAACACAATCCATGGGGTCCATACAGCTTAGAATGATCCATACATCATGACTTTTTGAAATTTACCAAATTCCAGCTTGCACAATTTCGGAAAACATATAAATTAAATATCCATATGGTCTTCAAAAATTATAAAATCTGAACATGTGATATTCAAGACATAAAGGTAGCAACTCCATGAAGAACACATTCCCAAAAGAACTTCACACAAAAAGATATAGCTCACACATTACAGCTTGCAAAATTCGGACACATCAGATTGCGCAGTTCTTGAAATATTTCAATTTAAATATCCGAATGACCTTCAAAAATTATGAAATTTTACCAGGTGATAGTAGAGACCCTAATATAGGTTTTTCATGAAGAAATCAAGGCCATATTCGTCCTAGATAATTAACTATGGACGGTCGAAGCCCCTGTTCCTAGTACCAAACAGTCCAGATTTAACTGTCTCCGAAAAATCAAGGTTTCACCAACTTATCTTCCTTCATTTTCTCTGAATTTTTTATATGTTTTGTCTCAAGAGGTCCACTACAAATTTTATTAAGGGATCTAGGTGAGATTCTCAAAGGATAGTCACTTTAGAGTCCACGAAGTCGCTGGAGTCCAGTACAATACTTCCAGATCTGCCGTCTTCAAATAAATATCGTTTCACTAGGCTACACTTGTTCGTTTTACCTAAAATTTGAGTATGTTAGTATTCAAGATGTTCTCTATAACTTTTGTGAAGAAGTAGAAGTGAAATTCTCAGTAAAAAGTGACATACAACACACAAAACCACCAAGAGGTCAACAAAACAGTTTTAGATCTAGCGTTTTCGTAGAGGGAGGGTTTTACCCCTCAAAATTCAACCATTTTATCTCAAATTTTATTATGTTGTACTTTGATATGTTTTCTACAACTTTTGTGAAGAAGTAGAAACCAAAATCCAACTCAAACCCCACATGAAAGCCTCTACAACATTCTGGGTCAGGCGGTATACTCGAAAACAGAATGCTATTTCAAAAACAACACACTCAAAGCTTCAGTTTCTGTCACGCCCCGATTCTCAGGCACGCACACATCCATCTCACTTGGTCGATTTTATAATGCGATATCCCAGGACAATATATCGCCGACCCTTTCATTTATTAAGCACATGCGGAAGCAGTTAAAATCCCCATACAATAAAACGATGGGATAGAAAAGCAGGGTCATATTTTTCATATTGAAATTTATAACCAAACTTTTATACAAACCACAAACCAGAACACTTCACAATACTTTTTATTCTAAACTCTATTCATATCAAAATGGAGATATCAAAGAAGATACAATCTCAGTCCATCTGGGCCATACTCAAGGCCCATCTCAGGATTATCTTCTTTTCCCAAAAATCCTTCTCCGACTCTTCCTCCTCAGCTCCTTAGCGGGGTCCTGAAATGTTTTTCCCCAAACTGGGATGAGACTACGTCTCAGCGAGTTCTACCCCACTAAGCCCAATTAGTAAACCATTATACTAAAGGCTGCCTATACACGCATAGGGCAGAAGACGTACCTTAGCATCAGATCCCACCTGCAAGTTAGTACAATTCACAATAGGCACTCAAGCAATCATATCACCGATTGAAGCATCGGTCTAATCGACTTAATCGATTACACGCCAACAAGACCACTCACGGTCATTTCCATTCAATCAATCAATTCACAACATCAAATCAACGCAATGATCAATCACATTGAATCACACTCAGATCGAATCATCGATCAATCGTCCTAATCGATTACAAGTTAGTCGAATCATTTCTAGGTCATTCACTCCATCCCACATAATCTCCAATAGTACACTTAGTCACAGAGCTCCATCAATGCTCTCGGGCGTCGTTTTCGCCAAGGTGACATAAGTATCAGACGGTCTACGTGCGTTCTTTAAGGCGCCGTTTTCGCACAGTGATATTCCTCATCACCGAACCACGCCCGTCACAGATCACAAATCACTGACAGTCTACGTGCGTTCTTTAAGGCGCCGTTTTCGCACAGTGATGTCTTTCATCACCGAACCACGCCTGTCATGATTCATTGGTAGTCTACGTGCGTTCTTTAAGGCGCCGTTTTCGCACAGTGATATCCTTAATCACCGAACCACGCCTACCATAAGTCATAGACAGTCTACGTGCGTTCTTTAAGGCGCCGTTTTCGCACAGTGATGTACTTTATCACCGAACCACGCCTGTCTATACTTCGTACTTGATCGGTCTCAGCCAATAGAATTCTCAGTTCTCATCACTCTCTCCACTTACAGCTCAACAAGGCAGTACAAATGCTAACTATCCATACTCGGCCATCTACCAATCAATCATTCAATCTCAATCAATTCCAGATCAATCTAGGGTAAATCCCTAAAATATCACAATTTATTTAATTTCATACAACGTAGAGCTCAAATAAATAAACGGACTGCGCCACGACAATCAGCACGAAATTCCGGTCATCAACCATCTCAATCTTAATTTCCGAAAAATAATTAATTAATAAATAATAAAAATTCAATTTAACTCAAATTAAAGCCCGATTAAATAAACAGACTTCACCACGGTTGCCAGCATAATATTCCGGTCATTGGCCATCCAATTTGAATTTTCGGAAAATAATTAATTAATTAATTAATTTCAAAAATTAAATAATTAATATTAAAAATTCAATTTAGCTCAAAGTAAAGCCCGATTAAATAAACGGACTTCACCACGGTCATCAGCATAATTTTCCGGTTCCAAGCCATCTCAGTTGAATTTTCGGAAAATAAATAATTATTTAATTAATTTCGAAAATTAATTAATATTAAAAATTCAATTTAGCTTAACATAAAGTCCGATTAAATAAACAGACTTCACCACGGTCATCAGCATAATTTTCCGGTTCCAAGCCATCTCAATTGAATTTTCGGAAAATAAAAAATTATTTAATTTAATTCCGAAAATTAATATTTAAATGCCCAAAAATCTCACTTAGGCCCGAATCGCCAAATTGAAGCCCGATTAGGGGTCCGAAAATTCTCGAGATGCCTTCAATAAATAGTAGACCACGTCTACTTGCTAATTGCGCAATCAATTTATTTAAATCACATCACAATTGACTAATAATTGCTAATTAATTCTAATCTAACAACCTAAACATAATTAATTAAAACTAAACCAACCTAAAGCATAATTAGCCAACTAATCCAGGATTAGTGAGATTACTCACCAAATCGCGCGCAAATCGGATCAATCCGACGGCGGCGACGCGAGGAACGATTGTCCCCAAAGCACGGCTCGGGTTCGGGGCCGGGAAACGGCCCAAAACGGGCCAAACGTCACTGCAATACCCAATTTTCTGCACCTCTGCACGCTGCTGGTTGGGGCCGTTCCGGGGCCGATTAGAGCCGGACAAGGCCGGTGGAGGGCGAGGGGACTTCGGTGAGGCCGGACGGTGGCCGGAGGAGATCGGGCGGCGGCCGTAGGTGGCTGAACGGGACCGAGCAGAGGCAAAACAGGGCTGAACAGGGGCGGTAGCTCAGCTGGGTGAGGCGAACGGCGATCGAGCGGGCTAGAGGGAGACGAACGGCGGCGAGGCGGTGTGCGGCGGCTCCCGGTGACGCCGGCTGCTGCTCCGGCGTCCGTCCCAGATCTGCTGGGATTCGAAGTCTTCAAGGCACACCGAAGAAGAAAAGAGACGGCCGAACAGCAGGGTAAGGGGCGGAGGGCGCACGGCGAGGTGTGGTCGACCGCGGAGTAGCGGCGGTTCCGGCTTCGGTGGGCGACGACGGCAGTGAGAGGCGGCGACAGCAGCTCCTTCTCTGCTGGTCTTCGGCTTCCATGGAGGTTTTGAAGAAAAGGAAGAAGAAGATGGGGGAGATCCGTCGACGGAGGAGAGAGGAGAGGAAGAGAAAATCAATTTCTCCTTTCCCTCTCACACACTCTCTTTCTTATGTCATCCGCAGGTGGCCCACCATGAGCTGCCCTCCACTCACAATTCCAAGACAAATTTGCCCCTTCTAGAAGCATTTAGGTAGGCCAAAGTGTGGGGGTAGAGGTGGCATACGAATTTTGCTAGGTTTTCTTTCCAATTGAGCCTTGATTCCTCTTGAATTAAATCAAATTGAACCCTCATTAATTTATTCAATGCTTCAATTGAATATTCTCCTCATCCAATAGCTCATCTCGCATCTCAATTTTGTATTCCATTTTAATCCCCGGCTCCAATTGCATAGAAATGACCTGATTAATTCAATTGAAATTAATACCAAAAATTCTGGATGTCACAGTTTCTCACACCCTAAACGTCCGAGATTCATCACCATTCAAACACACATGCAAGATTCAACATGCAAGAGCAGAATATGGATCCCAACTTGCCTCCAAACCGAGCAAGCACAAGCAACACGGCGGACGACGGACGCACGGCGACGAGCGACGGACGAGCGGACGGACGGACACACGGCTTCTTCCTCCTCTCTCTCGGTTCCTCACTCTCTCGGCAACCCTCTCTCTCTCTCTCCCTTATGGTCGACAGCCCCCTCTAAACCGGTCACTCCTTCCTTTTATTCCCCCCTCAATACAATCATTAGCCATCATTAGGAGCCACCCAAAATGGCCAATAGGTGAAGCCTCTTTTTTGCCACTTGGCAAATCCCATGCATGATGGGTTGGAGGTTGGGCCGGCTCCTCCCCCTTGTGGTCGACGGCAGCCTTCTTCATGGGCTTGATGGGCCAAGCCAATTTGGCCCACTTTAGGTCCAATACCTTGGGCCTAAAGTTCAATCCTAATAAATCCCAATTTCACTTTTAATAATCCATTTTTAATTCTCTCTTTTATAGATTTCAAATTCTCAATTTCATATGGCCATAAATCTTGTAACATTTTAAACTATAGGGATCAAATCTATGAGGTGCATAGCCAAGAATAATTTTTCTTATCAACTCATCCTATAATATTAATTTTAATAACACATGAACACAAGATACATAACACTTGGTCTTAAAAGAAAACCAATGGCTAAAGCATAAACCAAAGGTAATTTCATTACCTAATCATAGGCTTTAATACATCTAGAGGTTGCCTTGAATTTTTGGGATGCCACAAGGGAAGGTAATCAAAGTCATCGTGATAAAACGGACATGGTTCATGTTCAATTGCGTCATGATCTCAATACAAAGCCACAAAAGCATACATTGGCTCGTCAGTTTACACCCTTACCAAGACCACTCTCTCAAGAAAAACTGGTGGCTAAGGAAGTTCCAAGAGAAAAGCCCCTAAAGTTTACTAGATCTTGAACCGTTAATCCAAGATAGTATACTTTGTAATATGACCTTATCACTTTAGATTCAATAAAGCATATGCACATTTTATAAATAGATGTGTGAGGCATCCCAAACCAATTTTATGATGATGCTTTGAGGCCTGAGCCTTCACACAATCTATCATTTCAAAACATTTTAATTGAACAAGGATGCCCGATGACATGAGGGCGAGTTCCCAATAAATTTTTCCAAAACTTGGAATTCAAAAATAATTTTTCAGGACATATGCATGTGTTAATTATGTCTCGAGTTTGAGTATTTACAAAAAGCGATTCGCTAGAAAAGAAGAAATATAAAATAAAATAAAATGTGAGGAAAGTTTCCTCTTTGCTGCAGAATCCTTTACGAAACAGAAAAGGAAAGCCGCGTGAAGCTTCTCCACGCGAAGAATCGAGAGAAAGGAGTCCGCGAATCCTGCATGTGAAGCTCTAAGGAGGAGGTGGGCCCCAAGGTCAAAAGTTTGACCTTGGGCACACACATATAAAAGCAAATATTATACAGTTTTTCTTCTCTTGGCCCGGTACACGCCGCCGAAGGTCTACCTAACAAAGCCGCGCATGTCCATGCCGCTTGAAGAGGAGCTGCAAGATCTTGAAGCCTCACCGTACGTAGAGTTTTGTCGTGCGATAATTTTGTGCCGTGAGTTTATCTCCGAGTGAGTTGTTTATTTATAAACACTTGGGTTTTGGGTTAAATTGGGGCTTGGGAAACACAGAGAGAGTGTTTGAGTGACTCGAGTGTGTAATTTCCTTGTATCACTTTATCTATAGTGAAATTTGCTGCTGCTCTCCCTGTGGACGTAGGTCTTTACGACTGAACCACGTAAATCTGGTGTCCGATTTATTTTCTTCTTTTGTCTATATTTTGTTCGATCGCTCACCCTATCGCAACAAGTGGTATCAAAGTCAGGCTTGGATAAGTTGAAGTGAATCGATGGCGACAGAAGAAGTAAAAGTGAGAATCAATAGATTTGATGGGAAGGATTTTAGTTTCTAGAAGATGCAGATTGAAGATTATCTTTACCAGATGAATCTGCACTTGCCTTTATCTGGGGAGAAACCATAGACGATGAAGCAAGCTGATTGGGATTTGCTGGATAGACGAGCTATGGGTGTTATTCGGCTGACATTGGCTTGTAACGTCGCGTTTAACATCCTAAAGGAGAAAACCACTGCTGATTTGATGCAAGCCCTGTCGGATATTTGATGCAAGCCCTGTCGGATATGTACGAGAAGCCCTCTGCGATCAACAAGGTCTGTTTGATGCGACGCCTGTTTAATTTGAAAATGACCGAAGGTGCGTCAGTTGCATATCATATCAATGAATTCAAAGTGATTGTTAGTCAATTGAGTTCAGTTGAGGTTGACTTTGAAGATGAGGTACGTGCTTTAATTCTAGTATCCTCATTGCCTGATAGTTGGAATACTATTGTTACTGCTGTTAGTAATTCCTCTGGATCAACAAGTTTGACGTTTGATGGGGTTCGAGATTTGATTCTGAGCGAGGACATTCGTAGAAGAGAATTTGGCGAATCTGTGTCTACTGCTTTAGTAGGTGAAAATAGAGGAAGATCTAGAACACGTGTGGGTAATAGTAGTACTAATATAAACAGACGTAGTCAATCTATGACTGCTAATGTTGTCTGTTGGAGCTGTGGCAAGAGGGGCATCTTAGAAGGGATTGCCTTAAGTTGAAGAATGAGAAGTGTAAGGAAATTATAGTTGATTCTGCAGATAATGTTGCAGCTGTAGCAGATAATGTCGATTATGTCTTGTCTGTCATTAATGATTCATCGCTTGATGGATGGGTTATGGATCCTGGTTGTTCTTTTCATGTCACACCAAATAGAAACTGGTTTATCACTTATCAGTGCACGGGTAGTGGTAAAGTTCAGTTAGGGAACAATGCTGAGTGCGATGTTGTGGGTGTTGGTGATGTTAAAATCAGAACGCGTGATGGAATTGTGAGGACATTGACTGGAATAAGACACGTTCCAGAATTGAAAAAGAACTTAATTTCCTTGGGTGCCCTAGATTCAGCTGGTTGCAAGTATTCTTCAAAATGTGGAGTTCTGAAGGTTGTTCGAGGTGCCTTGGTGATAATGAAAGGAATCAAGCACGGAGGCCTGTATAAACTTCAAGGTGAGACAATGACAGATTTTGCCCTGGAGACGTCGGATGCATCTGTTCGAGAGTCTATTGACTGCTTGAGGAAGACCTGGGTGTTTGTGCTAATGCACAAGTTTGATGCTAGTGTCAGGATCACGCCGTCAAGAGCTTTGATCGAGAGGGAGACTGGTAAGTCGATCAAGCATGTGCGGACTGACAATAGCATGGAGTTCTGCTCGGAGCTGGCAAATAAATTTTGCATGAAAGATGGCATAGTGAAACACCGCACTAATGCCAATAAATCACAACAATTTGCAGAATTGACGAGTAGAACATTACTAGAGATGGCCCAAAAAATTATCTCTAGTGCTGTTATGGCTAGGAGATTCCTAGTTGATGTGCTAAGTACGGTAAGCTACCTAGTAAATAGATTCCCATCAACTGCTATTGAATGGCAGACTCCTGAAGAAGTGTGGTCAGGTAACATTGCTGATTATTCTATTCTTAGAATGTTTGGTTGCCCGTGTTATTTTCGAGTAAGTGATGGTAAGCTCGATTGGAGAGCAAGGTGCATATTCCATGGCTATGCACAAGGTGAGCGAGGCAATCGGTTGTGGTGCCCAGATATAAATTCACCTGTTAATAGCAGAGAAGTTACCCTTGATGAGTCTCCAATACTTCTGGCTAGGAGTGTTTGTGGCAGTGTTAATACGGATCTGGACGATGTTCAACTTGACGTGGAGTTGCGACCAGAAACTCTTGAGGTAGTGAGTATGAGTATTAGCAAAGTAATCGACACAGATGGTGCTTGTAGCGAGGTAGAGCTTATAGAGCCGACGGTTGCTATAACTTCTTATATTGACAAGGTACGTATTCAATCTCCTAACATATATGGATGCAATAATGGTTTTACTTTATTTGCGGTTGAGGAGGTTGTGTCAGAAAATCCTTGCGAAGCAGTTAAAGGTGCATATGGAGTTGGTATTCTGATTAGGTCCTTGGTTATGGCGAAGTTCAAGCGAGGCTTGGACTTGAATAATATATGTGGCGGTTGAGCCCATCGGGGGCTATGGGAAAGTAGCAGCAGAATTTGAATTTTTACGAAGTGATTGTAATTTGGCTCAAATGTCAAGCCAAGGTGGAGATTGTTAATTATGTCTCGAGTTTGAGTATTTACAAAAAGTGATTCGCTAGAAAAGAAGAAATATAAAATAAAATAAAAGGTGAGGAAAGTTTCCTCTTTGCTACGGAATCCTTTACGAAACAAAAAAGGAAAGCCACGTTGAGCTTCTCCATGCGAAGAACCAAGAGAAAGGAGTCTGTGAATCCTGCACATGAACGTGAAGCTCTAAGGAGGAGGTGGGGCCCAAGGTCAAAAGTTTGACCTTGGGCACACACATATAAAAGCAAATATTATGCAGTTTTTCTTCTCTTGGCCTGGTACACGCCGTCGAAGGTCTACGTAACAAAGCTGCGCACGTCCATGCCGCTTGAAGAAGAGCTGTAAGATCTTGAAGCCTCACCATACGTAGAGTTTTGTCGTGCAATAATTTTATGCCGTGAGTTTATCTCCAAGTGAGTTATTTATTTATAAACACTTGGGTTTGGGGTTAAATTGGGGCTTGGGAAACACCGAGAGAGTGTTTGAGTGACTCGAGTATGTAATCTCCTTGTATCGCTTGATCTATAGTGAAATTCGCTGCTGCTTTCCCCGTGGACGTAGGTCTTTACGACTGAACCACGTAAATCTGGTATCCGATTTATTTTCTTCTTCCGTCTATATTTTGTTCGATCGCTCGCCCTATTGCAACAGCATGCATTGCATCTTGTTATCTATACATACTAACCATTTTTTTATTGTATCTCAAGCATGACATCTCACATCATAGTCATATGCATTGCTCAGATTCGCATTCAAGAGATTTTGGCAAACCCGATTATTCCAATTTAGAAAATGAGGATGATCCTTGGTTATTGAAAGGGAATGGCTCAAACATGAAAAGTCCACTCCTACTACGGAGTAACCAATCATCGTGGATTTAGAACATTTAGAAAACCCTAAAGAAACCAAGATTGCGATAGGTCTTTCTCAAATGGATGCCAATAGATTAATTAGGCTTTTGAAAGAATACCAAGATGTCTTCGCTTGGTCTTATGTTGATATACCGGGTTTAGATCCCGAGATAGTAGAACATTCATTACCACTCGGATCCTAATTTTCTGCCTAAGAAGCAAGAGCTCAAAAGGACAAAACTTGAGTTGTCTAAGAAAATTGAGGGGGAAGGCATGAAATTGTTGAATGTTGGCTTCATCGAAGGATGAATGGGTTCCCACATATCAATGTCTTCGTTGACAATACACCTAGCTTTGAGCTATTCTCCTTCATGGATGGATTCTCCTACTACAACCAAATCCAAATGAAAAAGGAAGACAAGACTAAAATGTCTTTTATGACTCAATAGAAACATTTTGTTACAAAGTCATGTCAGTTGGCTTGAAGAAAGTTGGGGCAACTTATCAAATAGTTATGGTGGCATTGTTCCACGACATGATGAATAAAGAAATTGAGATCTATGTCGATGACATGATTACTAAGTCAAAATAAGATGAAGACCATGTTGAAGTGTTAAGAAAGCTCTTTGACCGATTGAGGAAGTTCAAATCAAAGCTTAACCCCACCACATATATATTTGGGGCAAAGTCTAGGAAGCCCATCGAATTCATGGTTAAAAACAAGGGAATCGAGATAGATCCCTCCAAGGTGAAAGCTATATGTGACTTAAAACCTCCTTCTACTGGCAAGAAAGTTCGAAGCCTATTGGGAAGGTTGAATTATGTAGCAAGGTTTATCTCCCAGCTATCAGAGACTGTGAAGCCATTCTTTAAGCTATTGAAAAAGAATGTCAAGGTCAATTGGGACGAAGAATACCAAAAGTCTTTTGAAGAACTCAAATGATATCTTTTGCAACCACCTATTTTGGTTCCACATATTCAAGGTGTACCTCTAATTTTGTACCTAACCATCAATGAAGAGTCCTTGGGAGCTATGCTAGCACAAAAAAGATCAAAGGATGGGATAAAACATGTCATATACTACCTTAGTAAGAAGTTCACCACCTTCAAGGTTCGATATCCTAAAGTGTAGAATACATATGTAGCCCTTATTTGGGTATTGCACCGCTTAAGGCAATATAATCTTCATTACTGTATCCTACTAGTGACTGAGAATGACCCGATCAAATATCTCTTGGAGAAGCCTGCATTGGTCAAAAGGTTCACCAAATGGCAAATATTGCTATCAGTGTTCGATATCCAAAGCATGGCGTAAAAGTCCATCAAAGGTTCGGCCATAGCCGATGTGACATCCCAGATTTTCAACCCTATTTTCTACTAAATTAATCGGGCATTTCATTGACACGCCTATAGGGCTGTTCTCAGAGCTGATCACTCTCGAGATAACTAGACTATCTAGGGAAGCCATTAAGGAATTTTAAAGCAATAGACTTGAGAATTCGACCAAGAATCGACTTCTTGACCATGCCCATCTTTAAAGGCCATTACGACACAGTATAAAATCGATTTAAGATCAAAGATAGGTCAGTTCGATTGAAATAAGTGGCTAATAGTGGGTGACACCACTAAATTAGAAAATTCTTATCGACCGACACTAATTTGGTTTTACTGTCGTTTTGGTACCCTGTGTCCGTAATTGAATCCTCAAGATTTTCATGACAATCGAGATTTGTCATTGAGTCAAGTGGGTTCATAGTGGTTCGAAGAAAATCGACCACAGGTCATTTGCACTAAAAATCTCTGAAAACTACCCGGTAGTCTAGGTCACGCTAAAAACGCGCCAAAGGGAAATTAACTAGGAATTCAAGTCCAATTTCAGAAATTGAAGATTATGTTATGTCACAATAAATTTTAGGAGTGTCGACTCAGTCTCAGCAGATTTTTCTAACAACCGAGACTTTTTGGGAAAAAGTCAATTTAGGATCGATTTTGTTCGAACAAGGCCGAGGATTATTTTTAGTTGCAAATTTGAGATGCAACATGGGTTATGGGGTGAGGAAAAAGGTCAATGGAGATATTGAGGTATTAATTGAAATTATTGAGGCCATATGATATAGAATTAGAAAGGAAATGGTGTCCAATTGAGGGGAGATTGAGCCAAATTCGTAACTCACCCCATGGCCTAGCAAAATGGACTATTTGAGAAGTTGTGAGGTGTGTGTTGGTGGTTCAATGTGAGCCAAGGAGGAGTGTATGCCAAGAGTGAAACTTGAAGACCAAGTTTGGAAAAATCAAGCCAAGATGGCCCACCTCCCTCTTATCCCTTCATCCTCTCTCTCTCCCTCCCTCTCATTACCGTCCATCACCCTCTCCTCTTCATTTTCAAAACCCTCAAGCCGGCAAGAAGACCAGTAGAAGGAGCTGCAGCCGTCACATGCCTCCACCCGCGCCACCACCGGTTTCTGCTCTAGCCGACCTTTCGCCAAAGATCCGAGTAAAAAGTAGACTTCCCGGATGAATCAGCAAACGAGCCACCTATCACCGTCACTAAGACATCCAGACCGTTCCAACAAGCCTGACCTCGCCTCGAACGGAACTGTCGGCTGTCCTGTACGGCCGTCGCAAGCCACCGGTCGCCGGTCCGTCGGTCTGCCTGGCAGCCTGCACAGATTCACCTATTTCGCGTTTTCTTCGGGTTTTCTCCCATTCCGACCCTTCCTCCACCCATAACAACCACCAGCAGGTCCCCCTCGACCCTTGGGTGCCGCCAATTGCCGGCCAATCCCTCACCGGAGCTCCGGCCAAGCCCGTTCAGCTCTGTTTCTCCTCCGGTGACCAGTTTTTCCAAGTTGCAGAGGGAGTCCGAATTTGTGGCTGTTGTTTCAGCCTTAGGACCACCTTGGATCGCTGTGGTTGAGGTTCTCGAGCTTCCTTGCCGCCGTCCATCAACCATACGCCGCCCCCAAGCCACTGGACCTTCGCCGCTTGCCATTTCCGCGCCAAACTGCCGCGGTTCTAGTTGTTCGGCTCAAGATCAGAAACCAAGGACAGCAAGGGTTTTGGTCTTCGAGGCCCGTTTTATGTGTCTTCCCGGCCTCGCTTGGTGTCGCCGCTTCGAGGTTTATTGACCGCCTTGTCGTCACCTCTACCATGGACTCATCGGAACGCTAAACGAGTGAGTTTTACTCACTAATGCTTTATTAGTTTGCTAATTATGCTTAAAGGTTGATTAGATTTAATTAAGTGCAATTAGGTGGTTAGATTAGAGTAGATTAGTGATTATTAGATAATTGTGATGCATGTTAGACAATTGAATTGTGCAATTAGCAAGTAGAGACGTACTATTATTTATTGAATGCATCTCATGATTTTTCCCGACCCTTATTGGGCTTCAATTAGGCATTATGGGCCTAAATTGGATTTTTAGTATTTATTTATTAATTTCGAAATTAATTTAATTATTTATTTATTTTCTGTAAATTAGGCAGGGATAGCCGACGACCGGAATTTTATGCTGATCGTTATGGTGCAATCTGTTTATTTATTTGAGCTCTATGTTGTGCTGAATTGAATTGATTGTGCAATTTGATGGGTTATTCCTAAATTGATTGAAATTGAGTTGAATTGAATGATTGATTGGTAGATGGCCGAGTATGGTTATTTAGCATTGATAATGCCTTGATGAGTCGTAAAGTGGAAAGAATCGTGAGAGTAAATTGGGAATACTCTTGGCCGAGACCGATCAAGTACGAGGTATAGACATACGTGGTTCGGTGATAAGAAAATCACTGGTGAAAACGGCGCCTTAAAGAACGCACGAGTGCTATCTATTACCTACATCAGCATAGACATACGTGGTTCGATGATAAGGAAATCACTGGTGAAAACGGCGCCTTAAAGAACGCACGAGTGCTGTCTATTGCATGCATCGTTATGACATCTAGAAAGGGCACGTGGGCTCGGTGATTTGATGCATCACCTTGGCGAACTAGTGCCTAAGAGAATGCACGTGGGCTCGGTGATTTGATGCATCACCTTGGCGAACTAGTGCCTAAGAGAATGCACGTGGGCCCGGGCATCGTAAAAATGGCACGTGGGCTCAGTGATTTGATGCATCACTTTGGCAGATTTGGCAACTAAGAGAACGCACGTGGGCCCAAGGATTTAAGTGTGGCATCTTGGAAGAGACACGTGGGCTCGGTGACTTGATGCATCGCCTTGAGAATGCACGTGGGCTCGACAACTAGTTATACACCGTGGAGTGGGGAATATATAATGTTGATTGAATTGACCGGGAAATTGTCTGAATGACATGCAATCGACTAGGTCGATTAATTGAGATATCGATCTGTGATGTGATTGCTTGGGTGCCTATTGAACTATGCTAATATGCAGGTGGAATCTGAGGCCAAGGTAAGTCCTCTGACCTGTGCATGTATAGGCAGCCCGGTTAGCGTATTGGTTTACTAATCGAGTCTTAAGGGGTAGAACTTGCTGAGACGTGGTCTCAATGGTTATTGTATAACCATTTTAGGACCCTAATGAGGAGCCTGAGGAGGAGGAACCTGAGGAGGAGAATCCTGATGTGAAACCCGAGAAGGAGGAAGATTTTGAAGAAGAGAATGATCCTGAGGAGGATCCTGAGTACGACTCGGATGAGGACTAAGATCCCATCCTCTTTTGTGAACCCTATTTATATGTGAATAGAGAGCGAGACCAGAAAGTTGTGAATAGTTTTGTGAAGTACTTGAGTTATGCTCAGTATAAAAGTATGGTTGTGGATTTCAATATGAAAATATGGCCTTACTTTTCTATCCCATTGTTTTATTGTCTGGGGATTTATAACTGTTTCCGCATGCGTATTAAAAATGAAAGGGTCGGCGATATATAGTCATGGGATATCGCATTCTAAAATCGACCAAGTAGAAGGATGTGTGCATGCCCGAGGATCGGGGCCTGACAACCGACATGTTTGTTAAAAATCTCGAGAAATCTGATGATTTGGAGGAAGTTGATGAACGGATCTACCTAGTCTCACATGATAAGTGCACCATGTATTTTGATGGTGCTGTTAACCTTTTTGGCTCCGGTACTAGAGCAATTTTAATATCTCTAGAGGGCCAACATTACCTAGTAGCTGTAAAGTTGGTATTTCCTTGTACCAATAATACTTATGAATATAAAATTGTATCGTTGGTCTACAGTTGGCCATCAATATGAAGGTCAGAAAGCTTCAAGTTTATGGTGATTCTACGCCCATCATTCTCTAGACGGAAGGTGAATGACAAACACGAGATGCAAAGTTGATTCTTTACCACGAATATCTCGAACACCTAGTCAAGAAATTTGATTAAGTATCTTTTGATTACCTACCAAGATCGCAAAATCAATTTGCTGATGCCCTGGCAATTTTATCATCAATATTACAAGTAACCGATAGCTTGAGTATCAATCCCTTACAAATTGATATCTTAAGGCAGCCTGCTTATTGCATGCATATCGAAGAAGAGCCAAATGGCCAACTCTAGTATTAAGATATTATGAATTACCTTCAAGAAGGTAAATTTCTCCAAGGAAGTCAAGCCAATGATCAAAAGTACCTAATGAATTTGGCATCCAAATTCTTCCTCAGTGGAGGAGCTCTTTATAAAAGATCTTTCAATTCAGTCTTGCTGAAGTGCGTAGACACACAAGAAGCCAAATTATTGATGAAAGAAATACACGAAGGAAAGTATGGCCCTCATATGAACGGTCATCTCTGGACAAGAAAAATCATGAGGCTAGGTTGCTACTGATTGACCCAGAAGCCAATTATATATAATATGTGAGGTGTTGTCACCAATATCAAGTTTATGAAGACAAAATCAACATTCCTCCTACCGAACTACATCAAATGTCCAAGTCGTGGCCTTTTTCAATGTGGGGCATCGATGTTATTGGGTCAATTAATCCCAAAGCATCGAATGACACCATTTTATCCTGGTGGCTATCGATTACTTTACCAAGTGGATTGAAGCCAATTCTTATGCCCACGTTACTGTAAAGAGTGGAAAACTTCATCCGTCATGATATCATCGCTCGATATGGAGTTCCCAAAGCGATCATCACTGACAATGGATCCAACTTGAACAACAAGATAGTAGATGAATTACTTAGTGAGTTCCATATTCGCTACTTGAATTTTTCTCCATACCACCCACAAATAAATGGAGTTATGGAAATGGCAAATAACAATATCAAGAAGATCTTAGCCAAAATGGCTGAAAACTATAGTGATTGGCATGATTGGTTGCCATATGCTTTGATGACTTACTAAACTTCAATTCGCACTTCAACTATGGTAACGCCATTCTCATTGGTGTATGGAATGGAAGTTGTGCTACTCGTGAAAGTAGAAACCCTTTCACTAAGGGTACTTTCTCAAGCCAAGATTTCCGAAATTGATTGGGTTCAACAAAGGTTTGAACAACTTAATATGATTGATGAAAAGAGGGTAAAAACCCTATGCTGTGGACAAAGCTATCAGAAACAAGTAGCAAAGTTGTTCAACTACAAGGTCTGACCAAGACATGTCGAGATCAATGATCTCGTCTTGAGGAAGGTTCTCCTTATCATTCCAAATCCTCGTAGGAAGTTCATTCCAAACTACGAAGGTCCATATGTTGTAAAGAATGTGCTACCTGGTAGAGCACTGATTCTTGTAGAAATGGATAGCCAAGAATTGCCAATGCCTTTAAATGACGATGCTCTCAAGAAGTACTATCCAAGAATAAAGTGAGAGGATTTTGAGCTGCTTTTGGGCTGAATCTGAACCACTTTATTGTTGGGGAAAACTCCTATGATGTTTTGAAGCTGACAAAACTTATCTAATTTCTATTCTAAAGAATGCCAGACTTCTGTGTCAAAGTATATCTTACATCAGAAGTCTGCCCACTCTAACAAGTTCCAGACTGAACGCAAGAATGAAGATTTAATCAGACTCGGGATTATTTTTTCTAAGATTTTAGTACGTACAAGATATATCAGGCTTTCTGGTTGGAAATATCACCTACCATCTTGGTTAACTTGTTTGGAATCAATTTCGAAGAAGCAAATCATTTTGGAAGGCAAGCTTATTTGGAAAGAATCTACTTATGGAAACCAAGATCCTGATTGTATGGGCGAACAGGATTAACGGGCTTTCATCTCAATCTTCAAACGGCTCGAGATCTCCTTGATTGATTCCGTCCAACGAGTTGATTGGAAGAATTCCTCTGGAAAGTGCCAACGGTCAAGAAGGCATGGAGGAGTATTTAAAGAGGTTTTTCAAGTCATTCAAGGAAGAGCATGAAAGAAGAATTCCAAAGTCTGAAGCTACCGAATCACTTGTCCTTCATCATTTAGTACTTAAACTTGTATTTGAAAGAGAGAAACTCAAGAAAGTGATTGTCGAATCACCTCACTGAAAAGTTGAGATCATAGGGCTGTAACATTCTCTTTTGATTCATAATGGAAACTAGCTAGAAAGCTGTCAGCGTGGGAGAGTTGACGTAGGCTTAATCTAAGCCGAACCACTATAAATCTTGTGTTTATTTTTCTCTTCCCTTAACTCCTTTACTTTATTTGTTGCGATATACTTCTGTGTTTTGAAATAATTGTTAAAGTCTGAATCCTTCTACAAAGTCTGTAGTCAGTTAAACTCAATTTAAAAGAAAAGCATTTTTACTGCATTTCGCAAAAAAAAATTTTCACATCTATTCACCCCCCTCTAGATGTTCATACTAGCCCTTTCAATTGGTAGTAGAGCTTGTGTGTGTGTTTTTTTTTTTTTATTGAAGTGTTTCTACTTCTAAAGCTGAAGATCTTCTATGGCTAGTATTCTGGCTCCAGGATTGGTTGAAAGACAAAGCAACACCAAACCTCCTTACTTTGATGGAAATGAGTACAACGTGTAGAAAAACAAGATGAAGGCACTTCCCAGATCTAGAGATCCCCTAGAGTGGGATATTGTTGAAAAAGGAATCAATCCTAAAGCAACATCAGCCTCGGACAAAGGGAAAGAAGTGATAGATTCTAATGAATCAACACAAGCTAAAATTACCAAGAGACGAGCTCTTGACGCAAAAGCAATTTATTCTTTATATTGTGCTTTGTCTCCCACAAAATATAACCGAATTTCTTCTTATGAAACACCAAAAGAAGTTTGGGGCAAACTTCATGTTACTTATGAGGGGATAGACTTCAGAATGAAGCCTGGAGAATCTATCTCTGATATATTTAGTCGATTTACAAAGATTGTGAATGGCCTAGCTTATCAAGGCCAACTAATTTTTGGACCAATGAAAGTCAACAAACTACTGAGTGGACTTTCAAAGGACTAGAATCATGTGAAGACCTCAATCAGAGAGACTCAAAGGATTATGCCTCTATCAGTAGATCAATTAATTGGCACGCTTCAATCGTATGAAGTGGAGCAGATTAATGATGAGGAAGATCCAAAAGGTAAGAAATCAATTGCTTTAAAATCTAACGTTGATTCTGATAATACAGATTCGGAAGATGATATGGATGATGAAGAACTAGCCCTCATGAAAAAGAAATTCAGAAGACTGAACAGAAAAGATAGAAGGTTCAATTGGAAGAAGTAGGGCTCACAGAATTTCCAAAAGAAACCTACAAAAGAAGCTGAAACTAACAGGGATGTAATATGCTTCAAGTGCAAGAAAAATGGGCATATCAGATCAAACTGTCCCTTGTTGAAAAAGAAGAAGGGGAAGACTAAGAAATACAAAAAGGCTCTCAAAGCAGAAACTTGGAGTGACACTGAATGTGAAGAAAGCGAAGAAGAATTTGCAAACATATGTCTGATGGCTCACTCAGATTCAGACTCAGAATCAAAAACAGACACTGATTCAGACTCTGACAAAGAAATCGAGGTTAGTAACTCAGAAATTCCTGTTAAAGTCTCTATGTATATAGAAGAACTTTACCTCAATCTTAAATCCTCTCTTAAAATGATCTTCGAACTGAAGAAAGAGAATTCTAAGCTCAGGCAACAGGAAGTCTCTTACAAAGAAAAGTTTGAAAATCTAAAAAGAAGTTTTGATGATTTGAAAGAAAATTCTTATTCTCTCTCAAAAGAAAATGTTGTTTTAAAAATAGAGATCTCAGATATTTCAAAAAAGTTTTCAAAAGGCTCAGAAAAATTAGAGAAAATTCTTACAACTCAAATACCCTATTTTAATAAGTCGGGTCTGGGTATGAATAATGAGACTGTTCCTTTAATTGGTTTTTCTAAACTAAAATATAAACTTAAACAGAGACCTGCAAAAATATTTTACAAAAATCATTTTTAAAAAGTGTTTGTAAAACCTGTTGGTCGAAGTGCTTTCAGATGTTCTAAGTGTAACAGCTCAGAACATTTCGAGAAGGATTGTCCCAAGGTTTGGAGACCAGTTAAAAAAGATTAGGCAAGAATTGTTTTTAATACTAACACTCCTGGACCCAAGAAAATCTGGGTACCAAAGAAAGTTTGAGTTTTTCTTCTGATTACAGGTCACTATTAAAAGAAAAATTAAATGGTATTTGGATAGTGACTGTTCGAGGCATATGATAGGAGACTCAAGCTGTTTCAAAAAGCTTGACAGACTAAAAGGAGGAAAAGTTTCTTTTGGAGGAAATAGTAAAGGAAAGATCATAGGATGTGGAACTGTGAAGATTAGAAGTCTAACTATCAATAATGTTTCCCTAGTAAAAGGTTTAAACTACAATCTTCTAAGCATAAGTCAGCTTTGTGATACTGGTTTCAGAATAAACTTCCAAGAAGGCATTTGTTCTGGAATAAGTCAAGACTTCTCTCAATCATTTACTGGGTGAAGGCATGGCAATATATATCTTATGGACGTAAATCCAGAAAACTCTCGATGCCTTATTTCTATTCAAGATGAAGCAAGCCTCTGCCATCGGAAGCTTGGTCATGTAAATATGAAGCGGATTGCCAAGGTTTCCTCTAAGAAGCTAGTTCGAGGGCTTCCTAATTTGGCTTATTAGAAGACTGAATTATGCACTCCTTGTGTCTTGGGAAAGCAAGTCAAAAGTTCTTTTAAACCAGTAAATCAAATTTCTACCAGTCGAGTTTTACAACTTCATCATATGGATCTTTTTAGACCAACAAGAACTCAGAGTCTTGGTGGAAAGAAATATTGTCTAGTAATCGTGGATGATTATTCTCGTTTCACTTGGGTGTTCTTCTTAGCGAACAAGTCTAACATTTTTGCATACTTCTCAAACTTTGTTAAGAAAGTTCAGAATGAGAAAGGTTATGTAATTTCAAGCATAAAAACAGATCATGGAGGTGAATTTGAAAATAAAGATTTTACAGACTTATGTAATGAATCTGGTTTTCAGCATGTTTACTCCTCTCCATATGCTCCAGAACAAAATGGGGTCGTGGAAAGGAAAAACATATCTCTACAGGAAATGGCCAGAACTCTTTTGATAGAAAGTAAAATACCCTCTCTCTTTTGGGCAGAAGCAGTTTCTACTGCTTGTTATATTATCAATAAGGTGTTTTTAAGGCTTATTCTAGAGAAGACTCCCTATGAAGTATATAAAGAAAAGAAGCCAAACGTTTCCTACTTTTCTGTCTTTGGCTGTAAGTGCTTTATTTTGAAGAATGCAAATGAACGATCCGGAAAGTTCGAAGAAAAATCAGATAAAGGAATTTTTCTTGGGTACTCTATGACAAGTAAAGCTTATAGATTCTTTAACAAGAAAACTCAATCTGTGGAAGAATCCATGAACGTCAGGTTTCAGGATTATGTGCAGATTCAATCAAATTAGGTTCAACCTGAAGAGTCTGAACTAGTTTTAGACCTAACAAAGTCTGTCTCCCTCAGCATAGTTCAAACTTCTGGAGTACAACAACAAGCAGAACAAGAAGATTCAAACGGAACAAAGGATCAACAGACTCTCAGAACTAATAATAACTGGAAGCACAAGTCAAGTCAACCCAAAGAACTCATCATAGGCAACATTGATGAAGGAATTCCCACCAGATCCAAAGGAAGAGAAGACTCTAGTGCTTTAGCACTTGTTTCTGAGATAGAACCAAAAGGTGTAGAAGAAGTATTGTCTGATAAAAGCTAGATAGAAGCTATGCAGGAAGAACTCAGACAATTCAGCATCAATGACGTATGGGAACTAATTCCAAAACCCAAAGGCAAATCTATTATTAGAACGAAGTGGGTTTTCAGAAACAAGATGGATGAGAAAGGAAAAGTGATCAAAAACAAAGCAAGATTCATTGCAAAAGGATACACGCAAGAAAAAGGGATAGGTTATGACGAGACCTATGCACCAATAACAACGTTAGAAGCAATTAGATTATTACTTACTTTTGCTTGTTTCCAAAATTTCAGGTTATTCCAGATGGATGTCAAAACTACTTCCTCAATGGATTCATTCAAGAAGAAGTCTATGTGGAACAACCACCAGGATTTGAAGATCCAAGAAAACCAGACTCTATCTACAGACTTAAAAAGGTATTGTATGGTCTAAAACAAGCTCCACGAGCTTGGTATGAAAGGTTGAGTAAGTTTTTAACTCAAAATGGTTTTGAAAAAGGAAAGGTAGATATTACTCTATTTATAAAAAGGGAATGAAAAGATTTTCTACTTGTACAAATTTATGTAGATATAATCTTTGGTTATCCTAACGAAAGTCTCTGCAATAAATTTTCAAGAACTAGGCAAGATGAAATTCGAAATGAGCATGATGGGTGAATTGACCTTCTTTATGGGATTGCAAGTCAGACAATCAAAGGAAGGAATATTCATTCACCAAGAGAAAAATGCCAAAGATCTCATAAAGAAATAAAGAAATTTGGATTGGAGAATTGCAAGAGGACAAAAACTCATATGTCGAGTTCATCAAAACTGGACAAGGATGAAGGAGGGAAGAAAGTAGATTAGAAATTATATAGAAGCATGATCAGCTCTCTTCTTTACCTTACTGCCTCTAGACCTGATATATTGTTCAGTGTGTGCATCTGTGCTAGATTTCAGTCTGATCCAAAGGAATCTCATCTAAGTGCTGTTAAGCGCATTATTAAATATGTTGCAACTTTTCCAAAGCTGGGTCTATGGTATCCAAAAGAATGAGACTTTACTCTTCTTGGTTATTCTAACATTGATTTAGCCGGTTGTAGAATCGACAGAAAGAGCACATCAGACACATGTCAACTGTTGGGACAAATGCTGGTGTCTTAGTTCTCAAGGAAACAAAGTACGGTGGCTTTATCAACAGTAGAAGCAGAATATGTTGCTCTTGGGAGTTATTGTTCTCAAATTCTTTGGATAAGACAACAACTAAGAGACTTTGGAATAGAAGAATCCTGCACAGAGATCAGATGCAACAAGACAAGTGCTATCAATCTCACCAGAAACCCCATTCTTCATTCAAGGGCAAAACATATAGAGATTCAACATCATTTTATAAGAGATCATGTCCAAAATGGCAAGATTGTGGTTCAATTTATTGATTCAAAGAATCAGCTGGCAAACATATTCACAAAACCATTGGAGAAAAATCTATTTTAGTCTATTTGCAACAAGATGAATATTATCTCTCCTATTTAGTAAAGTCTGAAGTTGATCAAACTCATAACTTCAACTTGAGGAAGCCACTTTAGTGTGTACATTTTCTCAAATCCATGTATTTTAATTTTAGAATGTAAATTTTGAACAGGTATGATTTTATCTGAATCGATGCTTGCCTATTTTCTTTTGGAAGTTATTAGTTTCTTGCTAAAATACGTTTTCAAATTTTTAGCAGTTACCATTTTTAACTTCATTTTTGAAAAAGCATTTTCCCTTGTGACGATTCGACTACCTCGTTTCGATTTAGTTAAATACCCCAAGATTTCTCTTTTTCAAAGCACAAGCATTTTCCAAACCCTAAATGTCTAATATCTCTTTCTCTCTCGACTTTTTCTCCCGAAATTTCTCTACAAGTTTCCATATTTTCTTCACTCGAACATGTCTACGAAATCTTTCAAGACTGCATCCATGTCACACCAAAGGAAAATCTTCTCAGATCGCAAGTCAAGGGCCTCAGACCATGCCAGAAGGACTGACACACTTCGATCTTACTGGTGACGACTCTCCTCAAGACTCTCCTTGTCAACCTTTGGAAGAAGAAGTTGATCAAGATGCAATTCCTCTCAGAGTCTTGACACCCTAGGTTCTTTACAAGCATTACTGTTATCTGAAACAGGGTGGTTCTCCAATGTCCTTTATTACTAGTTTTCTAAAAGGCCATGGACATGGGAACAAAACTATTTTCTTAAGAACCATGGAAAGGATAGAAGTGGCACCAAAAGGTTCGGTAGAAAATTCCTTCTAATCCTAGATTTAGTTCTAAAAACCAGCCTGAAAATAAGGATGATGATGAGCGAATATTTTTGAATTTTCAACCCAGGATGGGTGTGGCTACTGATGTCCGTGGTGAAAGAACGAAACTGTTTCGTTCTAAGGAGCATAAAAGGGTTTATACCCAAATGCTTAACAGAGGGGTGATAAACCCTTGAACAGTAGATTTTGACTTCTTGGACTCAATAAAAGTGAACTTGAGGGAAAAGTTGGCTATCCTTCAACTTGAACAGTTTTGTGCTGAAACGGCTGTGGCTTATCCAGAATTGACAGCATACTTCTATTCAAATCTGTCTTTCCTTGATCAGAATCGCATTCAGTTCACTGTTTGTGACAAAGCCTTTGTTGTGGATGTTGACACTCTGGTCGATATTCTGGGAGTTGAAAGAAGTGGTTTTCAACCAATCAATGTCTCCATCGGTCAAGCAACCAGATTTCTAGTAAAAGACAGACTGCCAAGTGGAAGAATAACATATTCTCGATTGCTAGCTTCCAACATTCTATTGCACAAAATTGTCATCAACTGTATCAGACCCAAGGCAGCCTCTAAAACTGATGTTTATAGATTTGAAGCAAGAATCATGTGGGCAATCTGTAATGGGATTCATTTCTCACTTCCTCATATTATCATGATGCATATGTACAGGACTACCATGAAAGAAAAAGGCCAATTGCCTTACTCTGCCTTGGTAACAAAATTGTTCCGTCATTTTCAGATCCAGTTTCCCCCTCAACTCTGCTCAAGAACTGTTGCTCCCATGGAGATAAGATTGAAAATGATCTCCAAAATGAGGCCGAAGGATCTATCCAAGGCCATTGAGCTTTTTAAGAATGAATCATCAATCAAAGTCAAGGAAGGATCTACTACTCCAAGAAAGCACAAAGGCAAGGAAGTTGTGCAAGAAACTGGAAAGAAAAAGAGATCACTTATCCTGCAGGATGAAGAGAATGAAGATGATCTAACCATTTCTACCATTGCCTTAAGAAATCTTTAAGGCTTTGCTGCTTCAAAGGAAAGAGAAGAAGGAGAAAGAGAAGATGAAGAAGAGAAAGAAGAGGTCGAAGAAAAAGAAGCGGAAGAAGAAGAAACAGGAGTAGAAGTCAAAGATGATGGAGGTAAAGAAGAAGAAGGTGACTCTAAAGAGAAGGGTGAGGATGATGACAAAAATGACTCTGCAGTAATAACATTATCAGAGGATGCTGAAGCAACCAAGGATGACCCTGAAGGAGCACGAACTAAGACAGAACATCACTCTCATTCTGAAAAAGAAAAGGTACAAGAAGAAGAAATTTCTTCTCCACCTATAGGCACAAAAACAAGGGGGGCTCTTGAGAAAATAGTGACTTCTTCTCCACCTAATGCAAGTGATGGTATAAGTAGATCTCTTGCAAATCTTGAAGATGTTTTTGCGTCCCAGTTCCCTGAAGCTGAGGTTGAAGAGTCTACTCCAAGTCAGGGTGCAAAACAAACTGCCCTTGATCAAGTTGATGTTCCCTCATCTCTCAATACTCTACAAACTCATTTCGCTAAAGCTAGTGCTCAAATAGACCTTGATCCAAACTATCCAAGGATAGTAGAGCTCCTTTTAGAGGTTAAAGCTTAGCAATATGCAATGGATGTTGAGATTCAGAAGCTTCACACTGCCTTGAGATCCACTTCAAATTTATTCACTGGCAAGGTACAGTCTCTAGACACTCAAGTTCAAACTTTGAATCAACAAGCTTCACAGATTGTAGCCAAGGTCGAGAATGTTTATCATCAGTGCTAGGAGAAGCTTGAGGAGGCAGTGCAATCGCTTGGGGAATTCTGACTCGTTCGAGTTCCTAGACAACCCTGATTGCATTTATCTTTTAATCTTTTCATTTTGACTTTCTCTTTCTTTTTGCTGTTGATAAAAAGGGGGAAAATGAGAGTGGATTTAATTTGTTTGTTTGAACTTGTTTGAACTGACTATGTTGAATATTTATATTCTGCGATAACCTTTTGTGGTTGTGATTATGGATTGTGATTAAATCTTTGTCTAAATTGTCCAGATGAATGTGTTTTATGTTATTGCAGAATCGATGTTATTCAGATCTATAACAATCTGTTTTTATAAGTTATCATGTACTACTAAAATATTGTTTTGCATGATATGTGTTTTAAATCTGCAAGAAAGTTTTGTCACCATAAAAAAGGGGGAGATTGTTGGAGAAAACTCTTATAATGTTTTGAAGCTGACAAAACTTATCTAAGTTTTATTCTGAAGAATGCCAAACTTCTGTGTCAAAGTCTATCTTACATTAGAAGTCTGTCCACTCTGACAAGTTCTAGACTGAACGCAAGAATGAAAACTTAATCAAACTCATAATTATTTTCTTCAAGGTTTACTACGTACAAGATATATCAGGCTTTCTGGTTGGAAATATCACCTACCATCTTAGTTAACTTGTTTGGAATCAATTTCAAAGAAGCAAATCATTTTGGAAGGCAAGCTTATTTGGAAAGAATCTACTTATGGAAACTAAGATCCTGATTATATGGGCGAACAGGATTGACGAGCTTTCATCTCAATTTTCAAACGGCTCGAGATCTCCTTGATTGATTCTGTCCAACGGGTTGATTGGAAGAATTCCTCTGGAAAGTGCCAACGGTCAGGAAGGCATGGAGGAGTATTTAAAGAGGTTTTTCAAGTCATTCGAGGAAGAGCGTGAAAGAAGAATTCCAAAGTCTGAAGCTACTGAATCACTTGTCCTTCATCATTTAGTACTTAAACTTGTATTCGAAAGAGAGAAACTCAAAAAAGTGATTATAGAATCACCTCACTGAAAAGTTGAGATCACATGGCTATAACATTCTCTTTCGATTCATAATAGAAACCAGCCAGAAGGTTGTCAGCATGGGAGAGTTGACGTAGGCTTGATCTAAGCCGACCCACTATAAATCTTGTGTTTATTTTTCTCTTCCCTGTACTCATTTACTTTATTTGCTGTGATATACTTCTGTGTTTTGAAATAATTGTTAAAGCCTGAATTCTTCTACAAAGTCTGTAATCAGTCAAACTCAATTTAAAAGAAAAGCTTTTTTACTGCATTTCGCAAAAATTTGTTTTCATACCTATTCATCCCCCTCTAGATGTTCATACTAGCCCTTTCATTTATGATATTCGCATCATGCATCTCATGCATGCATATTACATCTACCTATTTGTTCATTTTGCAAGTACCAAAAGACCTCCAAGGAAGACTCCATCTATCTCCAAGGGATCAATTCCAGAAATTTAAAACCTCCAAAAGTGACCATTTTCTTTAGAACGTGGAAGTGGCCCTTTCCTTTGGAATGATGAAAGAGTCAATCATAACTCTAGAAGTGAACCCCCTATCATAAACAAAACTTGTTTTGTTTACAAATCTCCTTCAACCTTGATTCCAAAAATCTCCCTAGTAGAGTCAAGGGAACATACTTTTGAAAAGCAATCTTCATATCATAATTCCCTACGGAGAGGAATTTTTCAATTCATGATTTGGAAAATCGGAAAACGATTGTTAAACATGCCAAGTGGTAGTGCCCAAGATGATGAGAAGCAAGCCTTTGACTAAACATGTCCTTATACACACTTCAAGAGAGTTGAGTGAAATGAATCTTGTCTTAGGGCATAAGATTCATTCATAGTGAATACATGGAATGAAATAATAAAGGCATTTTCTTCTCAATCCCAAACACAATTCATATCCCTTGCAAGCCACTTTGAGCCAAATAGGAAGTATTTCCAAACTAACCCTATCAAGAACAATCCTACAATAGGGCAAAATAGGAGGTCTTGGTTGGAAAATATGGATCAAAAAATTGAGAAAGATTTTATTGTTTTTACTTACATCAATCTTCTTGTGATAGCTTCAGGTAATTTCTTATGGAAGTTTGAAGCATCCTGAAGTGATGAAGAGCATTTTGTTCACTACCCAAACATAATTCTCCTTTGTTTAACCAATTTGAGCCTTATGCAATTTCTTCTGTAACCCCAAGTAATGATTATCTCCCCACACTAGGGCAAGGCATATGATTTACCAACAAAAATTGAGAACATTGGTTATTTTTGTAAATACCACTCGAGAGTCTTAGATACTCAAGAAAAAGTGAAAACTATGGGGTATGAAAAAACAGTGTGCTTGATAAAAGTAAGGTTAGTGCCCATGAAAAATGTAAAGAAAGGCAAAATTCGAAGAAAAGAAAACCCAATGGTCATGCGAAAGACCACTTAAAAAAACAAAAGAAATGCTTTGAAAAATATATATTGCAAGTAATATCATTAGAAAAGAGAACGAAGCTCTTGTGTCTCAAGACAAATAGTCAAAATGACCAAAATGACTCTCGAGATAAGTTAAACTTCCGAAGAAGTTGTATGATGGAAATGATGCCGAGATAATTACTCACTTTTAAACTCTTGATATCTAAAAAATGAGGAAAAAGCCACCAAAAACCCCCAAATTTTGCCCAAAGTGACAAATTTACCCCAGACTTTTTTTTAAGACATAAAAAATCCCAAACTTTGCTAACCGTGACATATTTACCTCAAAAAAAATTTCATGACACAAAAAACCCTAAACTTCTATCCAAGTGACACATTTACCCTTAATATAGGGCATTTTTGTCTTTTACTTTTTTAAAAAAAAAATTCTTTTTTCTTTTTTTCTTCTTCTTCTCTCTTCCCTCCGCCATGGCTGGGGGAGGGAAGCCAGACAAAAGGGAGGGCTTCCCTCACCAGCGTAACCGGCATCAAGCAAGGGTCGCCCTTGCCTGAGTTGGTAAGGTCGCCCTTGCCGGCATCGGGCGAGGGCAGCCCTCGGCTGGGTCGGGTAAGGTTCTCCCTCGCCAAATCTAGCAAGGGCACCCCTCCCCCGACGCAGGCGAGGGCAACCCTTGCTGGCGTCGAGCAACAGACGCCATATTTGGTGAGGGTGCCCTCCCTAGATCTGGCCCAGGCGAGGGCCACCCTCCCTAGATCTAGCGAGGGCAACACCCAAGCGAGGGTTGCCCTCCACCTGAGTCTAGCTTCCCTCCGACATGGCCGATAGAAGGAAGAGAGAAGAAGAAAAAAGGAAAAAAAAACGAAAAGAAAAAGGAAAAAATAAGACGAAAATGCCCTTGGTCAGAGAAGTTGGGGTAAATGTGTCACGATTATCAAAGTTTGGGGTTTTTCATGTCACAAAAAAAAAGTTTAGGATAAATTTTTCACTTTTGGCAAAGTTTGGCGTTTTTAGTGGCTTTTTCCCAAAAAAAATATCAAGCCTTTCAAAAGCCTCACCCAAACCAACATTACAATTCTTATTCGAAGTCTCTTCCAATTTGGATGGTTCGATTTGAAATGAGAATTTCATATAGGAGCTATCGCCAGAAGGAATGAAAGCAATCATATCTTATTTTATTTTCAAGATTCTTGACTTGTAAACTCGACAAAGATGTTGATTCAATATTTCTCTATTTAACCTCAAAGCGCATACCCTTTGTGTAAGCCCATGACCAAGCCATCATTACAGTCCTCTCGAAAAACCTTTTTGATCAATGAAATGTATTCACTATGAATGTTTCTGAAAACCTTAGGCATTTGTTATGTAAGACCTCTCCAGTAAGAATTGAATAGCCTTCCCACATCAATGGTTGGTAACAAAATTATTTTTTAGAGCCAATGTAAAAGACATTTTTGATTAGGTTATTTCCAATTCGGCATATTTGATTTAATCCTTAAATGGTTAACCAAACTTCATTTTATTAAAATCCCCTTTGAAGGAATTTGATGATTGGTATCATTTACCAAGACATGTTTGAATGATTTCGCAAGATTAGCTCTCGAGCAACTCGAAATCCTTTTTCAAAATATGTGTTCCTCAATGAACCAGGTTTTTGGTCACCCTAAATCATACCTCCTTAGCTTTAAGTTTTAGGTTGTCCTCAGAAACCTCGACTTTAGGTTCCAGGTTATCCTTAGAAATCTTGATTTTAGGTTCTAGGTTGTCCTTAGAAATCTCAACTTTAGGTTCTAGGTTGTCCTCAAAAACCTCGATTTTAGGTTTTATGTTATCCTCAAAAACCTCAACTTTAGGTTTCAGGTTGTCCTCAAAAACCTTAGCTTTAGGTTCTAGGTTATCCTCAGAAACCTCGATTTTAGATTCCAAGTTGTCCTCAGAAACCTTGGCTTTAGATTCTAGGTTGTCCTCAAAAACCTCAATTTTAGGTTCCAGTTTGTCCTCAGAAACCTCAGTTTTAGGTTCTAGGTTATTCTCATAAACCTGGACCTCATAAACCTCGACTTTAGGTTCCAAGTTGCCCTAAAAAACCTCACTTTTAAGTTCTAGGTTATCCTTAGAAACCTTGACTTTAGGTTCCAGGTCATCCTTAAACCTTGTTCTTAGATTAGTGATCGTCCTTAAATCATTCTCCTTCCTCAACAATCTCGTTTCTTTCATTTCATCTAATGAGAGAAATAGAGAGAAAGATCCCAAGCATGAATTTGAATACTTCATGAGCAAAGGTAAGTATCCAGGTATGTTCCTAACCAAACATCATTTCCTCTATTACTTTCTTTTCCCCAAAGTGAAGCCGACTAAAAATTGCAAGTATCAATGTTGTCTTTAACTGGAACCTCTTCAAACTCCCACTTAAAGAGGGGTAGCTATTGACTCCTAATTTTTAGTCAACACGTCGAAAAAAAAAGTAAAAAAAAATCAAGATATGGGTTTCTAATCATGATAGAGCCCAATTTTTTGCCAAAAAGTGTTGTAATCATTTTAGCCCTTTAGGCTCGATTCCAAGCACCCATGGTTTTGACCCATTGCATTTCATAATAATCATTTAATTAAGTCAATAAAAGACCCCTAGATTGCATTCATAAGGCTCGATTCGCTTAATTGAATCACAATTATGCAATTTCCTCTCAAATAGGATAAATTTTCTTTCCAGGGATCAAATTGTATAAATTTTGGACCCACTGAGTGTGGCATCCCAAAATTCAAAGTCAAGTTATAAGGTGTGTTAAAGCCTCTAATTAGGTAATGAAATTACCTATGGTTTATGCTTTAGCCATTAGTCTCTTTTTAAGATTAGGTGATTTGTGCTTGTGTTTATGAGATTCTAAATTAGATAGATTAATTATGATAATCTATGCTTGGCCATGCACCTTATGAATTAAATAAAATGTCACAAGACTTTGGCCATATGGAAAATTAAAATTTAAAATTCATAGAAAAAAAAGGAGGAAAAGTTAATTTTTAATTAGGTTGGGCCTTAGGCCCATTGGCCTAAGCTTTAGTGGGCCAAGCTAGTCGGCCCATTGAAGCCGACAAGTGGGCTGCCGTCGACCAAGAGGGAGGCCCAAGAATGGCCGGCCCAAGCCCAAGCCCAAGCCCAAAAGCCCAAGCCCATTATGCATGCATTGAGACAAGTGGCACAAAGGAAGATGGCATGCATTGGCTAATTAGGAGGCAAGCAATGATTACTAATGATGAGGTTTAGGGGAAATAAAAGGGAAGAGGAGAGAGAGAGAGTGGCCGGTTGCTTGTTCGCCCAAAGAGAGAGAGAGATTGTGCGAGAGAGAGAGGGAGAGAGTGGCCGAGAGAGGAGAAGCCGAGGAGGGAGTCGCCGTTGCTCGCCGTCCGTCCGCCGTGCTCGCTGCCATGTGCCGTCGTCCGTTCGGTCTAGAGGCAAGTTGGAGTCCTCTAGCTGCTCTTGCATGTGTGTGTGTTACATGTATGTCGAATTTTAGGTGATTAGGAGAGGAAAACCGAAGCTTGGATGGCTTGTTCTTGAGTGGTGTTGCTGTTTTCACTTGAACAGTTTGAGTCAGAATGTTGTGTGAGCTTGCATGCATGTTTAGAGTCCGATCTTGGCTTTGATCTCTTCATGAAAGTTGTATCTAACGTCTTAAACTACAACATAATAAAATTTGGTGGAAAATGATGGATATTTGAGTGGTTAAACTCTCATCCTACGGAGACCTCAGATCTGGAAAGATTTCATTGACCTTTTGATGAATTTGTGGTTGCATGTTGATTTTTGCTAAGAATCTCTCTTCGATTTCTTCATGAAAGTTGTAGGGGACATCTTAAAACACAACATACTCAAATTTTAAATGAAATTAACAAGTATAACCTAGTAAATCGACTAGATCTTGAAGACGGTAATTCTGGAGATGTATTACAGGACACCCGAGACTTCATGGATCTAAACGACGACTATACACTGGATATTTGACTTGGATCTCTTCACGAAACTTGTAGAGAAAATTTTTATGTAGAACATATCCAAATTTCAGAGGAAAAGAAGAAGAATAGGTAGGTGAAAACTCAGTAATTCGGAGAAGCATGTACTGGATGATTCGGTGTTGGATCCAGAAGCTTCGTGAGACTGTAGAAATTTATCTAAAAAGAATATGACTTGGAATCCTTCATGAAAAATGTACTTTAATGTCTTTGATATAACTCGGTAAAATTTCGTAATTGTTGGAGGTCGTATGGATATTTTAATCGAATTTATTCGGAAACTGTGCATTCTGATTTCATCCGAAAATTATATGCTGTTTTGTGTGATTTATGGAATTATGTGAAATTTTATTTGGCCATGTATTTTACATGAAATCATCATCCTATTGTCTTGTTTATCACTTGCCTTAATTTTATGATTTTTGAGATTATATAAATAATTAAATTTAATATTTTTGAAAATGGCACAAGCTGGAATTTAAATAAAATAAAAATAAAAAGGGGCATGATAAATGGATTATTTTAATTGGCATAAATTCCATGAATTTTGTTTTATAAATAATTGCACCATGTAGTATGTGTGATGAGGTCTTGATGTATGCATTGAGATGCATGTGTGAATTCAAATGCTGAACATGATTGTTGATTTCCAATACATCATATGCCATGCTAAATTAAGACCGAAATTGGTGAACATGAATAATGTTGAATGAGGAGATGGTTGTGGTGGATGATGATGCCCGGAATGTATAGAGATACATTGCCGGATGACCCTGGGAGATTCAGGATGCCCGGAAAGTTGGGGGTGCCGGAAGCCCTGTCGGAGGTCTTTGCCCGAGGGGAATGCCTTGCGATGCCAGGATTGGGGTGCGGGATGCCCGGCTAGGGAGTGTAAATGCCGGAAGCCCTGTCGGAGGTCTTTGCCCGAGGGGAATGCCTCGTGATGCTAGTTGGGATGCGAGATGCCCGGAATGTGGGGGGCCGAATGCCCGGTGGCCTGGAATGGCTGAATGCCGGAGGTTTTTCTCGCATGGGATGCGAGTGCATAATATGAGATGAAATTGGTGATCTGAGGAAGGGTGATGTGGTGATGGAATGGAAAGTTAAAAAGTGGAAAATTGAACCATGCATGATATGATATGACATGATGATGATGATCACCTATGGCATGATGATATGCATGATATGATATGACATGATGATGATGATCTCCTATGGCATGATGATATGCATGATATGATATGACATGATGATGATGATCACCTATAGCATGATGATATGCATGATATGATATGACATGATGATGATGACATGTGTGATGTGATGATGTCATGATGATGACGACATGTGTATGATATGATGATGATGACATGTATGGTATGATGATGTCATGTATATGGTGATGATGACATGTGTGTGATATAATAATGGCATGATGACGATGATATGAGTATGACATGATGATACACATGTATGTGTTATGATTGTGGTGATGATGCATGATAGTATGCGCATGGCTTCAAGGTAAGTAATGCCTGCGATGCATGTATGACTTGTATGATGCATTGAGTGGTTATTGGATTCATTTACCTGCTGAGTAGTTGTACTCACCCCTTTTGGGGACCAACATTTCAGATTAGCAGCATGCCACTCCCTGCCGTCACGCGGGGTGTATTTTACGGTCTACCATCCGATGTCGAGGTTGAGTGCGAGGAGTTCGGCTGTCCTTCTGTGCCTAGATTGACGTATATACGAGTGCGCTATTTTGTCATGTACAACATAGGCCTAGCTAGGGGCCCGATTGTCCAGGAGTTCGTCTCCGTCCACGTTCGTCGCGATGGGGTGATGAGAGGGATGTTGCCACCGCCACCGCCTGATGCACCGGATTGGGTGTGAGGCCCGTGCGTGACGAGTAGGAGCTGATTTTTTTTGGGATAGTAGCCGACACTGATGATGGGGGTTGTGCACGTGAGATGTAGAGGGTCGAGGGTTCTTTTTGGGGTTTTAGGCCAGACGTGGCTGAGTCCTGGCTTTTCCTTTTGATGTATCGACCCAAAGAAGTCCCATCTTGAAAATATATGTAAATAAAGTGTCATGGCTTGTCTATAAAATCATGATGATAAGTGGTGTGTATTTGTATCATGGTTGGTAGGGGGAGAGATGGTGATGTTTTAATTTGCTTCCGCTAATGAGTCGCGCTGGGACCGTTTTAAAAAAAAAATGTCTATGAATTACGACGCTTCGGATAAGAGATGTAATTAGGTGAAACGCCAGGTGCCTGTGGCGACCCTAGGTGGTTCGGGGTGTCACACTGGGACCATAAGCGAGTGGATTAGCCAAAACTGGACCAAACTAGTCAATAATCGATTAAGCCAGAGCGAACTTGTGTGACTCATCTAATTGGCCACTAGTGAGGATGGTCGCTTGAGCCACTTGTCAACGTGTTCCAAACCTCCGGCAACCGGTTTCAAAATCCTCATAGTGTCAATTTCACTCCTGCACCCTTAATTTCCAAAAATTTCATAGATTGGTCCTCAAATTTCATAAAATTACATTTTGACCCCTAATCAAACATTTTAAGGTAATTCTCAATTTTGGCTCGAGTTTTCGCAAATCAAACCCCTAAATCAATTACCCGACACCTCTAGATCATAATAGATCATTTGAAATCAACTTTTGACCGTCGGATCAAAATTTCAAATGTCGGATCGAACCGACGATCGAAATTGCTCAATTTGAGGATGGTACATATACCCATTTTCCCTCCATTTTTTGGGAGCTCATTTGCACGAATTTACAAAAAGAAAAATCTATAACAAACTCTCTCTCTCTCTCTCTCTCTCTCTCTCTCTCTCTCTCTCTCTCTCTCTCTCTCTCTCTTGCCAACTCTCTTCCTCCTCCCTCCACCCGCACACTGTCATGCCCTGATCCTCGAGCGCGTGCCCATCCCTTGGTGGTCGATAAATATGCGACGTCCCAGGATGCGTCGCCAACCCATTCATTTTAATAAGCACGCGAAAGTGAATAAATACCCTTGACAACAAACGCTTGGGATAGAAAGAAGCAGGAAACCAAATCACCACCAAAACGCTTCTTTTATAAACACACGGGTTTATGTACAACACTGGTTTGTCTAGAAAGACCAGCTCAACAAAAAGGGAACTGTCCTATGACTAGCTAGTCAGGCACGTTTGCCGATTCTTCAATCTCCACCTCCCCAGACTCCGGGGCTTCGAGTCCTCGACGACCGCCATCTAAGGACCTGAAAATGTTGAGCCCACGACGAGGTGAGATAATGTCTCAGCAAGTTCACCCCCTAAACTCTAACTAGGAAGGAAATACGCCTAGAGGCCTAACCACACAAGTCAAAAGACTTGCCTTGCCTCAATCCCTTCTTGCACGTCTGTACAATTTGTAAACCCAAACAATCGATCTAATCAATCGATTTAATCAATTCGATTGCTCACACAGGTGTGATCCACCGACACACATCGGTCCATCAATTCAATTACTCCAATCAATCACAGCTCACACACACATGAACTACTAACGCATATCAGTCTATCAATTTAATAAATCACTGCTCACACAAGCTAAGATGCATTATTGTTCCCACAAGCTGACTTCTATCAATGCTCACACAAGCTGATTTTTACCAATGCTCACACAAGCTGACTTATTATTGCTCTCACAAGCTGACTTATACTAATGCTTACACAAGCTAAATTTTACATTTGCTCACACAAGATGACTTATCATTTGGTTCACATGAGTTATTCGTTCAATACTACTCACACAAGCTGCTATGGTACTTAAAAATCACATTCGGTGTCAAAACCCGACACCCGATATTTTTGAGTTAAATACCAAAACTTCACCAACATCACTCAATTACACCATACAGCATTCAATTACAGAAACTAAATACACCACTGTGATCAGCTCAAAATTCTATTGAGCGGCTCTCCCGATATAATTTCCGGAAAATATGAATTAATTAATAATTAAATAAATTCCTAAATTTAATTTAATTTAATTTAAATATAAAATAATATAATTAATTAATATTTAATTAATTAATTAGAAGGGCTAAACATGATTACACTAATCTAATTGCATAATTAGACTAATTAATACCTCCACTAAACTAATCATTCATCTAATTTAATTAACAATTAATTAAGCTAATCTAACCACCTAAACATACTTAGCATAATCTAAACACCCATTAAGCATAATTAACTCCCTAAGCAGAGTTTAGTGAATAAACTCACCAGATTAATGTTCCAATGAGTCCACGGCGACGGCAACGCCAGGGCGGGCAATAAACCTCCTAGCGGCGACACCAACGGAGGCCGAGAAGGGACCTAAAATGGGCCTCAAAGCTTCAAGACCCTTACCGGTTTGACTTCTGTTTGCTAGACCGAAGGGCTGCTTGAGCGGCTTCAAGTGGCGAGGAGAGACGGTGGAGGCTAGGCAGGTGGCTACGGGCGAGCAGGGGCGGCTTCGGTGGCTTGGTTGGCATCTCACGGTGGCTAGCTGTTGGAGAAAACTTCCTTATCTATTTTGAAGTTAACAAAACGTTTCCATCAGTCTAGTCTGAAGACTTCCAGACTCTATCGTCAAAGTTTGAAGACCTCCAGACTCAAGATTCAAAGTCTACCCTCACTAATAGTTTCCAGACCGACGAAGAAAAGATTTATCCGATGTAGAAGACTTGTCCAGATGCAAGCATATCTTTAAGGATTTGGTTCGTACGATTGAAGAAGATCTCACGACTGGAGATAGCATCTCGTGATCAATTATTCTTATTGAAATCAATTTGAATAACTAAATATGTTGATTGGCGAAGTATACTTGGAAGGTTTTACTTATGGAAACCTAGATCCTGATTGTATGGGCGAGCAGGATTGCTGGGCTATCATGACATTCCTTAAATAACTCGAGATCTTCCTAATTGATTCTGTCCAACGGGCATATTGGAAGAACTCCTTTAGAAGGTGCCAACGGTTATAATGGCATGGAGGAGTATATAAGGAGGACGCTCAAGTTATTCGAGTGTGTGCGTGAAAGAAAAATTCCAAAGTCTGAAGCTTTTAGTTCTTTGCTGTTTCAATTTGTCGGGCTTAAACTGTACTCGAAAGAGAGATTAAATACTTGTGAGACCTTGAGGAAGTGTAGTAGAGTCTCTACACTGTGGAATCAAGGATGTGAGACTGTAAAATCTCTTTTGGTTCTTAGTGAAATCTAGCCAGTGGGCTGTTAGTATGGGAGAGTGGACGTAAGCTTGGTCTAAGTCGAACCACTATAAATCTTATGTTTCAATTATCTTTCCCTAAACTCTTTACTTTAATTTGTAGCCTTATATAACTGTTTACAGTCTTTTACATCTTCAGTCTACTGTTTTCATAAAAGTTGAATTAAGTTGTTAAATCTTGTAAAAACTTCTTTAACACATATTCACCCCCTCTAGGTGTTCTTACTAGCTTTATCAATTGGTATCAGAGCTTGTGTACTCATTTAATTGAAGTGTTTTTACTTCTGAGTTAAAGATCTATGGCTAATATGTTGGCTCCAAGTTTGGTTGAAGGCCAAAGCAACACAAGACCACCTTATTTCAATGGAAATGAATACAGCATATGGAAAAATAAGATGAAGACATTCCTAAGATCGAAAGATCTTCTGGAATGGGATGTGGTAGAAAAAAGAATTATTCCTAAAGCTACATCAGTTTCATAAAGGGGAAAAGAAGTTGCAGATGCTGGTGAGATGACTTAAGAAGAAATAACCAAGAGACAAGCTCTTGATGCTAAAGCAATTTACTCCTTATATTGTGCATTATCTCCTACTGAATATAACAGAATATCTTCTTGTGAAATAGCCAAAGAAGTCTGGGATGGGCTGCACATTACCTATGAAGGAACTGATCAAGTGAAGAAAACAAGGATCAATATTCTACTCGAGCAGTATGAAGCCTTCAAGATGAAGCCAGAAGAATCTACCACTGACACGTTCAGTCATTTTACAGAAATTGTAAATGGTCTAGAGTATCAGGGACAACCAATCTCAGGACCCATGAAGGTTAACAAATTGCTATGTGGACTCTCCAAAGACTGGAATCACGTAAAGACTTCAATAAAGGAAACACAAAGGATCATGCCACTTTCTGTAGACGAATTGGTTGGCATACTTCATCCTATGAAGTGGAGCAAATCAACGAGGAAGAAGATCCCAAAGGTAAGAAGTCAATTGCTTTGAGATCTAACGATGATTCTGATGTTACAGAGTCTGAAGATGATATAGATGATGAAGAGTTAGCTCTTATGATAAAAAGGTTCAAAAAATTGAACAAAAAGGGAAGAAGGTTCAATTGGAAGAAACAAAGCACTCAAAAGTCTCAAAACAAATCAACTGAGGATGATGAAGCCAATAAAGATGTGATCTGTTTTGAATGCAAGAAAAAGGGACACATCAGACCCAACTGTCCCATGTTAAAGAAAAAGAAAGGAAAAGCTGAGAAATACAATAAGGCTCTCAAGGCAGAGACATGGAGTGATACTGAATGCGAAGAAAGTGATGAAGATTATGCCAACATTTGTCTAATGGCAAAATCAGAATCAGACTCAGACTCTGAAATAGATACAGACTCAGACTCAGACTCAGATAGTGAAATCGAGGTAAGTAATTTAAAAATCCCTACAAAAGTCTCGAAATACATTGATGAACTTTGTCTTAGTCTCAAAACCTCTCTCAAGAGGATTTCCGAGCTAAAAAAGGGAGAATTCTACACTGAAGCAATAGGAAATTTTTTGGAAACAAAAGTTTGAAAATTTAGATAAAACTTTTGTTGCTTTAAAAGAAAATGCAAACTCTCTTTCAAAAGAAAATACATTTTTGAAAAATGACATTTCAAATATTTCAAAAAAGTTTTCAATAGGATCTGAGAAGTTGGAAAAGATTCTTTCAGTACAAAGACCCTATTTTAACAAATCAGGCTTGGGAATAACTTCTGAAACTATTCCTTTAATTGATTTTCCAAAAGTGAAGGAAAGAATCAAACCAAAGGCCTACAAAAACTTTTTACATAAATCATTTTCAAAAAGTCTTTGTAAAACCTGTTGAGCGAAGTACTCTCAAATGTTCTAAGTGTAACAGCTCAGAACACTTTGAGAAAGAATGTCCTATGATTTGGAGACCTGTTAAAAAGGAATGGGCAAAGATTACTTATTGCACTAACTCCTCTGGACCCAAGAAAATGTGGTTACCAAAGAAAGCTTGAGTTTCTTTTTAAAATTGTAAGTCACTATCAAGAAAAAGGTTAAATGGTATTTGGATAATGGTTGTTCAAGGCATATGACTGGAGATTCAAGTTGTTTTATAAAACTTATGCAAATAAATGATGGAAAAGTCTCTTTTGGTGGAAACAGCAAAGGAAGAATTGTTGGGTGTGGAACTCTAAAAATTGGGAGTCTCACAATCAACAATGTTTCCTTGGTGGAATGACTCAATTACAATTTGCTCAGCATTAGTCAATTGTGCGACACTGGATTCAAAATCAATTTTCAAGAAGGAATATGTTCGGGAACTAGTAAAGATCTTTCACAATCTTTTACTGGCGAAGACATGGGAACATCTATCTTTTGGATATAAAACCAGAAAAATCTCAATGTCTAATTTCAATTCAAGATGAAGCAAATCTTTGGCATCGAAAGCTTGGCCATGTCAACATGAAGCAGATTGCCAAGATCTCTTCTAAGAACCTTGTTCGAGGGCTGTCTAACCTGAAGTTTCAAAAATCTGACTTATGCACACCATGTATATTGGGAAAACAAGTTAGAAGTTCTTTTAAATCAATAAAGTAGGTTTCTACTAATCGTGTTTTGCAGCTTCTGCATATGGATCTCTTTAGGCCAACCAGAACTAAAAGCATAGGCGGAAAGAGATATTGTCTAGTAATCGTGGATGATTATTCACTATTCACTTGGGTTTACTTTCTGGTAAGTAAGTTTGAAACATTTTCTTACTTTTCAAAGTTTACTAAGAAAGTTCAGAACGAGAAAGGATATATTTTCTCAAGCATACGGACAAACCATGGAGGTGAGTTTGAAAATCAAGATTTTGCAAAATTTTGTGATGAATCAGGTTTTCAGCATGTTTTCTCCTCTCCATACACACCAAAATAGAATGGTGTTGTGGAAAGAAAAAATAAATCTTTGCAGAAAATGACAAGAACTCTTTTAACATAAAGTAGTATTTCCTCTCATTTTTGGGCTGAAGCAGTTTCTACAACATGTATTTGGTTATTCAAATGAAAGAAGCCAATTGTTTCTTACTTTCATGTATTTGGTTGCAAATATTTTGTTTTGGAAAATGCAAATGATCGAACTGGTAAGTTTGAAGAGAAATCAGACGAAGGAATCTTCCTTGGATACTCAACCACCATAAAGCTTACAGAGTATTCAACAAAAAGACTCAGTTTGTGAAAGAATCTACAAATGTCAAATTCCAAGACTCTTTGCAAAATCAACTAATTCAGACTCATCCTGAAGAATCTGAACCTGCTCCAAACTCTACAAAGTCTACTTCCCCTAAAGCAGCTCAGACCTCTGAAAATCAACAACAAACGGAAGCTGAAAAATCAACTGAAGAAGAAGATCAGCAAACTGTCAGACCAACAAGTAACTGAAAGCACAAGTCTAGTCATCCCAAAGAACTCATCATTGGTGATATTGATGAAGGAATTTGCACCAAATCCAAAAAACAAGAAGAATCTAGCGTCGTGACACTTATTTCTGAAATGGAACCCAAAAGCATAGAAGAAGCTTTAGCTGACGAAAGCTGGATTGAAGCAATGTAAGAAGAACTCAGACAGTTTAGCATTAACGATGTATGAGAATTAACTCCTAAACCAAAAGGTAAATTCATTATTGGAGCTAAATGGGTTTTCAAGAACAAGTTGGACGAAAAAGGAAAAGTGATCAAGAACAAAGCAAAACTCATGGCCAAAGGATATACGCAAGAAGAATGGATAGATTATGATAAAACCTACGTACCAGTAGCTAGGTTAGAAGCAATTAGATTATTACTTGCTTTTGTCTGTTATAAAAATTTCTGGTCATTCCAAATGGACGTCAAGAGTGTATTCCTAAATGGATTTATCCAATAAGAAGTCTATGTGGAACAACCTCCTGGATTTGAAGATCCAAAGAGACCAGACTCAGTATTCAAACTGAAAAAGGCTCTATATGGATTAAAGCAAGCACATCGAGCTTGGTATGACAAGTTAAGTAATTTTTCAATGCAAAATGGTTTTGTCAAAGGAAAAGTGGATACTACCTTGTTTATTAAAAGGGAAGGGAAAAACTTTCTACTTGTTCAAATTTATGTTGATGATATTATATTTGGATCACCTAATGAAAATCTGTGCAAGAAGTGTTCTAAGTCTATGCAGGATCAATTTGAGATGAGCATGATGGGTGAATTATCATTCTTTCTTGGATTACAAGTAAAACAATTGAAGGAATAAATTTTCATTCACCAAGAAAAATATGTGAAAGAACTCATTAAAAAGTTCGGATTGGAGAATTACAAAAAGACTAAGATACCAATGTCAAGTTCTTCGAAGCTGGATAAAGATGGAGGAAAGAAAGTTGACCAAAAACTTTATAGGAGTATTATTGGTTCACTTCTTTATCTTACTCATTCTAGATCTAACATTTTGTTTAGTGTTAGCATTTGTGCTAGATTTCAATATGATCCAAAAGAGTCTCATCTAAGTGCCGCAAAACACATCATCAAATACATTGCAACTACTTCAAATTTAGGTATGTGGTATCCCAAAGAAAAAGACTTCACCCTCCTTGGATATTCAAACGCAGATTTAGCAGGTTGCAGAGTTGATAGAAAGAGTACATCTGGTACATGCCAATTGCTGGGAAACAGGACAGTATCTTGGTTCTCAAGGAAGCAAATCACTATAGCTCTTTCAATAGCTGAAGCAGAGTATGTAGCTCTTGGAAGTTGTTGTTCTCAAATCTTATGGATAAAACAACAACTAAGAGACTTTGGAATCGAAGACTCATGCACCGAGACCAAATGTGATAACACCAGTGCAATCAATCTAACAAAGAATCCAATTCTTCATTCAAGAGCAAAGCACATAGAGATTCGACATCACTTTATTAGAGATCATGTTCAAAGTTGAGAAGTTTTGATTCAATTCATTGATTCAAAGAATCAACTGGCGGACATATTTACAAAGCCACTGGAGAAAAGCCTATTTGAGTCTATTCGCACCAGATTGAACATTACATCTATCATCCATTAAAGTCTGAAGGAGCTCAGACTTAGAAGTAAAGTCTGAAGGTGTTTAGACTCAGAAGACCAAGAGTTACGACTATAAGTTATTTCTTTTTCAATATTTTAAAAAGGTACGATTACTTATTAATTGCTAATTGATTGAAATTATCTTTCCAAGTTTTTCATTTTCAAAATAGCAGTTATCAATTTTTAAAAACAGTTATCTTCAAAAAGGAAGTTATTTTCGAAAAGTCATTTTTATTTTCCCTTTTATGTCGTTTCGTTTACCTCGCTTCACTCACTTTATATACTACCGAGATTCGTCTTCTTTGTTTTTACACCAAAACCCTAGAATACAAAATTCCCACTTGCTTTCGCTTTCACTCTCGATTTGTCCAAAAATTTTCACCTTTTTCGAGTAAGTTTGTGAATTTCTCCCTGAAGCAACAATATCTTCAAGAAAGTCTTCAAGGATTGCAAACAGGGGACCACGACATATACCTGAGGGTCCTACTCATTTCGACTTGACCGAGGAAGAAGATTCTTCTCCACCACTGCGTTCAAGTCAACAACAACCTTCTCAGCAACGTCAGTCTTCTCCACCAACTCAATCAGACGAAGAAGTTATAGAAGAGGCTGAACCTATTAGGAGTTGTAGAGAGAGGGACAGCTGAAAAGACTTTCGCAAATTTCCCGAGTGATCCATTCTATGGCACTGCAAATCAACCACAAGGACTAGACGACGATGAATGGATATTTACCCACTTTCAGCCTAGAATAGGTGTTGCTGCAAATGTTGTTAGCGATGGTTCAAGTCTTTTCAGATAGAAGAATCACAAGAGGGTTTATTCGAACCTAATGAAGAGAGGGGTTATGAACCCTAGGAGTGTCGATTTTGATTTCCTTGATTCGGTAAAAGTCAATTTGCGAGAGAAGCTTGCTCTATTGCAATTGGAGTGCTTTTGTTCTAAATCTACTACTGCTTATCCAGAACTCACTACATACTTTTACTCAAACTTATCTTTCTTGGATGCAAATAGTTTTTCTTTCACAGTGAAGGACAAGGAATTTTTGGTGGATACGAACACGTTGGCTAACATAATTGGGGTGGAAAGAACGAGTTTCCAACCAATTAGCGTGTCTATTGCTCATGCTACTCTATCATTGGTGAAAGATAGGGATGTTGAAGTTAAGATTTCCTACTCAAGGATGAATGCCTCTAACATCTTGCTACACAATATCGTAATCAACTGCATTCGTCCCAAGTCAACATCCAAGACTGATGTCTCTCGATCTAAAGTGAAATTGATGTATGCCATCAATGCTGGATTTAAATTCTCTCTGCCTCACACCATCTTGTTTCATATGTACTGAACAGTGGTGAAGGATAAGGAACAACTCCCTTAAGATGCTCTTATCACACGTCTCTTTAGACACTTTAAAGTTCACATTTCTGCACTATTATGTTTGATAACCATCTCTCCAATGGTGATTGGTTTTAAAATGGTCACAAAGATGTGTTTGAAAGAGTTGAACAAGGTGTTGGAGAGTATGAAGGAGAAGTCTCCCGTCAAAGCAAAACAAGACTCTGCTACAGCGAAGAGGAAAGGCAAGGAGCCCATGGTTGCTCCAGTAAAGAAGAAAAGAACTCTCATCTTGCAACATGAAGAAGATGAGGATGAAATGACTCTTTCAACCTTAAGAAACTTAAAAAGTTTTGTCAATTTTCATGAGACAAGAGAAGAGCCAAAAGAAGGAGAAAAAGACAGAGAAAATACAGAGAAGGAAGATGAAGAATAGAGGAGGACAGAGGAAGAAAGAAGAGAAGAGGAAGAAGAAGAGGAAGAAGAAGAGAGAGAAGGAGAAAAAGATCAGGGTCAAGAAGACTCTTTTGAGCCAACTTTAGCTGTCTCACTATCTAGTAATTCTGAGATGGCAGGAACTGAAATTGCTGACGCGCATCACTCTGAAGCTAAAGTTGATCAAGAAGAAATCTTACCTACTCCACCTGAAGGCAATCAAACAGGGGGAGCTGTTGGATCAAAAGGTATTTCTTCACCTATATTTACCTAGTGATGTAAGTCGTTCTGCAGTAGACCCAAATGATGTGTATGCCTCCCATTATCCAGAAGCTTCCACTCATAGTCATGGTGGACAATTTGCTGAAGTTCCATCCATTCTCAAAATCCCTGGAATCGACTCGGCTGGTCCTAGTGTTGCAACAACTCAAACAGCAAACTTTTCGAGACTGCTAGAGATTCTATTAGAAGTTAGGAAACAACAATATGTTATGGGATATGAGATGCAGGATCTCAACAACGCTTTCATGGCCACTTCAGTGTCTTTGCACGATCAGTTAAACGCCTTAAAGAATCAAGTGCAGACTACTGTGCAGGGTGAAGATTTTCAGTCACTGAAGCAGAGTTTTGAAAGGCTTGAAAAGACAGTGCATTCTATGGGAGAATTCGAGCTTGTTCGCCTTCTCAAATAGCTTTGATACTCTCTATTTTCAATTAACTCTTTTTCATTTGTTCTCCACAATTTGCTGTTGACAAAAAGGGGGAGAGGTTTGATGCAGATTTGATGACTTTTTGTTTTGACTGTTGGACTTATCTTTTGTTTGGTTTGATGATGCTTGCAAGTAACTTAAGCTATGTTATTGATTATGGTAAAGATAGTTGCTTTTACAGGACTAACACGTTTTCTGTGGTTGTTGAATCGCTACTATCCTTATCCTAATCTCTAATTATCTTTTATAAGAAATCTTGGTTTGCTTAAGTGTTGTTTTGCAAGGCAAAGTATCCAAATCTGCGGAAAAGTTTTGTCACCATCAAAAGGGGGAGATTGTTGGAGAAAACTTCCTTATCTGTTTTGAAGTTGACAAAACGTTTTCATCAGTCTAGTCTGAAGACTTCTAGACTCTATCGTCAAAGTCTGAAGACCTCTAGACTCAAGATTTAAAGTCTACCATCACTGATAGTTTCCAGACCAACAAAGAAAAGATTTATCTGATGAAAAAGACTTGTCCAGATGCAAGCATATCTTTAAGGATTTCGTTCATACGGTTGAAGAAGATCCCACGGCTGGAGATAGCATCTCGTGATCAATTACTTATTGAAATCAATTTGAATAACTAAATCTGTTGATTGGCGAAGTATACTTGGAAGGTTCTACTTATGGAAACCTAGATCCTGATTGTATGGGCGAGCAGGATTGGTGGGCTATCATCACATTCCTTAAATAACTCGAGATCTTCCTAATTGATTCTGTCCAATGGGCATATTGGAAGAACTCCTTTAAAAGGTGCCAACGGTTATAATGGCATGGAGGAGTATATAAGGAGGACGCTCAAGTTATTCGAGTGTGTGCGTGAAAGAAAAATTCCAAAGTCTGAAGCTTTTAGTTCTTTGCTGTTTCAATTTGTCAGGCTTAAACTGTACTCGAAAGAGAGATTAAATACTTGTGAGACCTTGAGGAAGTGTAGTAGAGTCTCTACACTGTGGAATCAAGGACGTGAGACTGTAAAATCTCTTTTAGTTCTTAGTGAAATCCAGCCAGTGGGCTGTCAGTGCGGAAGAGTGGACGTAAGCTTGGTCTAAGCCAAACCACTATAAACCTTATGTTTCAATTCTCTTTCCCTAAACTCTTTACTTTAAGTCACAGCCTTATATAACTATTTACGGTTTTTTACATCTTCAGTCTACTGTTTTCATAAAAGTCGAATTAAGTTATTAAGTCTTGCAAAAACTTCTTTAATACCTATTCACCCCCCTGTAGGTGTTCTTACTAGCTTTATCACTAGCAACGCTGGACGATGGCAGGGAGATTCAGGACAATGAGCTAGGCTCGCTAGAACGCAAGCAAGAGCAAGCGCAAGCAAGAAGACGCACGCGGGCTCACGGGCGTGAGCAGACAGCTCCAATGGCAGATGGTGGCTGAACAGTGGTCGACGGTGGCCTGAGGTGGCCTAGCGACCTGCTGGATGAGCGAGCAAGAGCGGATGACGGCCAGGGACGCACGGTAGAGCACCTGGGCGTGATGGGTGCCCAGCGGCTTGCGAGCATGCAAGCGCGACTCCAGCAGGCAAACGACGGTCAGATGGGGGGTAGGGGGCATCGACAGCAAAGGAGCTGGCTTCCCTGAGCTTCTGCAATTTCCTTGGCTCTCAACACAGCAAGAAAGAAGTGAGGAAGGCTAAGGAAGAAGGGGGGACAGCAGCTGAAGAGAGGGGGCCACCACTTGGCTTTTAAGTCCACAATTCTATCCAAAACTACTCATCACATGCCCCCACCATGTCAGCCCACATGCTCAACCAAATAGCAGTAGCCAAGCTTCCCTTAGAAGCTTCCCAAGTGGTCCAAAAGTCCTCTCCCCCATGGCATACGAATTTTTGACACTCGCCCATCAAATTCCATCAATTCTCCCTTAATCAACCCTCAATTGAGTTCAATTTGTTGTCCATAAATCCAACCAAGGTATCATCATCCTAATCAACCTTTTTCCTCATCAATTAGTCCAACTTGAATCCCAAGAAAGTGACCAAAAACGGTCCCTCGAACTTCCTGATCCAAAATAACCTTACTCTGGATTTTTCGCCGAAAATCTCGGTTTGCAAAAAAATCTTCGGAGGATGAGTCAGCTGTCCTAAAATAATTTATGACATGATAGAACTTCCAATTCTAAAATCGGGTTCAATTTCACAGTTAATTTCAATTTTGCGTGATTTTAGCGCGTCATAATCTACTAGGTAGCTTTTAGAAACTTTTAATGCTTTAGACCTGTGGTCGATCGTTTTCAAGCCACAAAGTGGATCTTCGACTCATTGGCGACTATCGGTTGTCGTGGAAATCTCAAGGTTTCAAATACAGACACAGGGTACCAAAACGACAAAGAAATCAATCTAGTGCCGATCAACAAGAATTGTGCAATTAGATGGAATCAACCACACTTAATCACATGCCTTTGTCGAGTTGACCTATCTCTAGTCTCTAACCAGTCTATGCCGTAATGACCCTTACAGATTTGCACGGTCGAGCAGTCGATTCCCAGTCAAATTATCAAGTCTATTGCGTTTAGATTCCTTAACGGCTTCACCTAATAGACTAGTTATTTTGAGAGTGATCAACTCAGGGAAAAGAACTATAGGCGCGTCAATGAAAAGCCTGTCTCATTCAATTGAAAACAGATTCAGAAAATCAGGATATCACACGCACATTCGCCGATCGCCAACGTACGCCCCCACATCGACGACCTTTCCATCACCGACCAACCCACTGATCTTCCAGCTCCATGCCCGACCTCCTAGTGGTCAGGGACCTTCAGATCAGCCACCAGAACAGCTCCGGTGAACAAATCTACTTTGGGCACTCAAACCGGTCCAAGTTTGGACCGGTTTTGTTCATGATCCAAATCGGTGGTTCAAACGGTTCAAAGGTGGTCCTGGCTTTCGAGATCCAATCCTTGGTAGTTCATAGAGGTCTAATCAAAGTTCCGGTGAAAATTTTGTCCGATCACACATTGAAATCAACAAAAAACACAAAAGGTAATCTCCTTAAACTTGAATCCCATGAAGCAAGATTGGATCAGCCAGTCGGGGCTAAGATTCACCTTTAGATCGATGAGATAGCTCTATATCTAAAGATTATATGCTTATTGATGATTTTCTGAAGTTTGGATGTGATTGATTGAATGTTCATGGATAATTGAATGATTTTGGAGTTAATCTACATTTTTGCGATTCTACAATAGGCTCGTTGTTTTAGCCAAAATGAGGTTCGAAATGATCTCATCTAGACTTTGAAAATACACGTCACAAGCTTTGAATCGATAGGTCACATGTCCAAATTAAGCGACGTTTGATCCTCAAAAAACACCTCCAAAGTTACTCAATTCTGCAATGTTTTGAGTCCAGTTTAGGTTCTGATTTGGTTTCGACTTCCGTTTTTGATATTTTTTTGCTACTCTATGTGATTATTTATGGACAAACTTGCCATCATAAAATTTGTTCGTCATTTTGTGGACAGTGTCTTATATTTTTTTTGGAATTTTTGGATATGTTTAGCTAGGTCAAAATCACCTAAATCTGAGCTAAGGTCAATCTGCCCTATTTTGGTCCGAGATGAATTTAGCTAGATTTGAATATGAAAGTGACCTTGTTCAATCTTAAGTCCTCCTTGATGAATGAATAACATGTTGTATGTGTTCAATTGATATAAGATTTGTAAAGTCTTGATGTTGTTTAGTGCATCAATTGCATGTATCAAATTAAAGGGGTATTGCAGCAAAATAAAACTTGATGATGCGAGTCTGTTTTGACATTTTTGTCACGACTCGCATGATCTCCATTGGGTTTCAAGTTCTTAACAAAAAGTTTTCATTTTTGCGTGTTCTGTATGTGAGATTTTTCATTAGATTTTTACATGTCCTTAAGTGACTGAAATCATATTTGTTCTGTTGTGCTAAGGATAGGATGGGACCTTATCACATATGCACTTTACCATGCCCACTTGAATCTATTAGAGACTAAATCTTGTATTCTGTCTTCTTGACTTTTAAAGTAGGTATAACAAGGTTCGTGTGCATATGTAAATTGTCATGATCAAGCATCATTTACTATATGAACACTATACCTCAATTAGGCTAGTCGCATTCCAAAATCATCGAGTATGTCATTTAGGTCTTAAGTCATTTAGCATTGACATTGACTTACATGATCCTTTTTGCATATCGACTTAGGGTTAGCTATTTACCCGAATCTTTTGTTGCATTAAATTCTTTGTGATTTGTGAATTTCATGCGTTTGTGCATTGCATGAGTGATTTCTAGACTTATTGATGCATGCTTATGATTTTGGTTTTCAATTACTGATATTAATACTTTTGGAAATCTCAGTCTTAGAGCACCAAGTTGACTTTGTTTAGACCCGAACCCTTCGAGGAAGTTGTAAAGCATACCTAGAGTTTTCCAATGCCGTTGGATTCCTGTCAATTTCCCATTGTTAAGTCTATTTTCCATTTTTCCTAAGATAGGGTAGAATCTGGATCTAGAGTCAAAATTTGAACCCCTATTTAGATAAACATTTGTCATTTTTGTACTATTTTTTTCTGTAGGGATTCTTAACTTGGTCCCTTAACGAAGTTTGTTTGTCATCATGTTGACTATGTTATGTGAAAATTCCATCATTTTTAGATCTCTTTTGATAGGACAAATCTTAGTTACAATGATGTGATGTCCTGCTGTTTTGACAATTTTCTGATGTATTGTTGGTTGTTATCTGATTTTTATAAAATCATACTTAGCTCATTTAAGAAAACTTTCTTCACAAAAGTTGTTCGTTATCATGTCATGCATGTTATGAGATTTTTTCATGAATATATTGTCAATGGATGTCACCCAAATTTGCTGATTTGTCATACTTGGTCTGAAATTTCCTGACATGAAATTATTGTTGTGATTGTTTAGCTAAACCACTTGGGATAGTTTGCGCATGAAATTAGGCCACGTCATCTTCATAGAAGTTGTTCTAAATGCCTTGATTCTCATTTTCAAATAGATTTTTAGTAAATTGGCCTTGCAAATCATATTTTGAAATCACTTTGGTACATGTAATGTTTCTAAAAATAATTTCTTAAAAACTCTTTTTTGAAGCTTGATTTGGCTTAAGGAAGAATCATGGTTTGGACCATATTCAAAATACCTGCAACGCTTGCGAGTGCATTTATGCGAGCCCCAAGCTAACCTTGGCAATTAAATGCATTTCATAACTTAGATATTCCTTAGTCCAAAATATTTTCAAATTGTTTTGAATTCTGAATTGACGACTGTGAAGGTCACAATTTGGACTGTATTTAAAATTCTTGTGATGTTTATGAGTGCATTTATGCGAACCACAAGCTAGTCTTGACAATTAAATACATTCTATAGTTGAGATATCACTTTGTCTTAAAATCTTTCACTCCTTGACATCGATGATTTCAAAAATGTCTTTGAAATATCACATGTACCCTCATACATATAATCACATCATTCATTAGAAATGTATGTGCTTGAGATTGGCGTGTGCCCTTGGTAATAAGTAACCCGCTGATGGTTTACTTTCTTGTTTGATTAGTTGAGAAATAAGGTCCAAAAGACCTGCATGCATGTTTAATTCTTGTAATGCATGTGGTTTCTAGATATATGTTAGGATCAATGCATGATACAAAGGGTAGATCTTGGGAATCACATAGAACGTTTTGTTAGGGACTTATAAGTGTTATTGGCCATACAAGAACATAATTGGTCAATAATGGCTGTAAGTCATAAAATGAATTGGCTATGTGTCTTAGAGGGACCTACGCATGAATTACAATGGCCGACCCCTAGACCTAAATCCGATTTGTATTTTGAATTTCCTTTGAGTAATTGACTTTAGTGTGATGTCGTGTTTTTGGTTAGTTTGAGATGTATGACCGTTTCTTTCCATTGTATGTACCTAGTTACAATTTTCTAGACTAGGTTTAGACTAGGATACCGAAGATGGATATTCAATATCCATACTTGACCTCTTTTCTTAAGGTATGTCGCCCATGTGGGTATGGATCACGCCACTCCGCTATCATGCGGGGTACGAGTTTGGGAGAACTCTCAACCGTGTATGAGAGAACTCATAAGAGATCCAATCCAAAAGGTGAGGTGATGACACCTTTTAGAACACGAACCATAAGGGAACTCTCATGGTCAAGTACCCCTAAACCCGACCTTCCCGTGTGGGGTCAGGTCGCGACAACAATGAAATAATTTCACTTGGCTTATTGTTGTTGCATCACATCCTAGTACTGGTCAGTGGCATAAAACGTGTGTGCTAATAATGTGTGCCTTGCATGCGGTGGATAAGCATGTAAGTTAGGGTGTCGATACAATGAACCATGTGAAAGTTTTGCCCTAGCTTGTATATGATGTTTGGTTGTGCATATTGCATACTTTGGTAACTTCTGGATTATCTAGTTTAGGACCCTATTATTTCTTTACTAGGCATTGCTCATTCATTTCTCTTTTTCAGATCGTTAGAATGGATGTACCGCCGGTGGCACAATTCTATGTTATAGCTTTTATATATATATATATATGTATCCTTCCATGAGGTGTATGACCCCGATATCGAGATGACGTATACACGATACAAAGACACTTTGGATGGATGACAAGCAAGTTGACTGGATTCCGATAAGGTTCAAAGCTTGGTTCATAAACCATGAAGAGGAGCTGTATGACCTTCTTTGATTCGAAAATGGAGGATCTAGAGCTGGGGTAGGTGGTGCTTAGTGCACCAAGTACGTGTTGAAGCTGAAGAGGACTTCTTTTATTTTTTTACTAACGCGGGCTAATTTAAGGGGTGGCAAAGCTAGGCTCCCTTTTGACCCTTTCCTAGGCCTCATAGTTACATTTTTGGGCGTTAACTTGTAAATATTCCCTGTATACATGCGTAGTACATGTAAATATTCCACGTGTCGTTGTAAGTAAAGCCCGCGATGGCTCCAACAAAAAGTGAAATGAAGCTCTTTCATGATCCTTTGTATGTGTTTTTATAATTGGAATGGCTAATAGTAAATGATAGGATGATCATGTTTTAGAATAGTTAAAGATCATGTAATATTCATGTTATACATGCTAACCAATTGGGTCGAAGTACCTTAGTGCGATTATTGAATATCACAGGTCCCGTCATGATACTAATCCATATAGCTTCCATTTGCATTTAGTATGTGACACTACCGAGACGTCACGTGACCGACGGCATGGACATTGACCCTTTGAAGATCGAAATATTGGAAAGAATTGCCTATTGTATGGTCATTGAAGAAGAGCCTAATGGTCAATCATGGTATTACAATATCATGATGTATCTCCAATAAGGAAAATTTCTTCAATGAAGTCAAGCGGCCAATAGGAAATATCTCACGAAATTAGCATCGAAGTTCTTTGTTAGCGGAGATGCTCTTTACAAAACATCCTTCGATTCAGTCTTACTAACGTGCATAGAGGCTAAAGAAACCAATCAACTGATGAGGGAAATTCATGAGGGAGAATGTGGACCCCACATGAATGGACATCTCTTGACTAGGAAGATTATGAGGCTAGGTTACTATTGGATAACCATTGAAGTAGACTGTATTCAACATGTGCGTTGCTACCACCAATGTCATATGTATGGAGACAAGATCAACACTTCTCCAAATGAACTATATAAAATGTCCGAACCGTAGCCTTTTTTCATGTGGGGCATCAACATCATCGAATCAATTAATCCAAAAGCATCAAATGGATATCATTTCATCTTGGTGGCTATTGATTACTTCACCAAATTGATTGAAGCTAGCTCGTATGCTCATGTCGCTGCCAAAAGTGTGACTAAATTCATCCATCGTGATATTTTTGCTCAATACGGTGTTCTTGAGGCAATCATCACTAACAACAAATCAAACCCAAATAATAAAGTGGCCGATGAATTACTCAATGAGTTTGACATTTTTATACGTAAATTCTTCTCCTTATCGCCCACAAAGGAATTACACACAAAACTTGTGAGTTCAAGATTCGTGTGTGATCCCATTGTGAAATTGAAAGATTATTTAGCGAGAAATTATGGGACTAAACACTGCGTGAATTATTTGATGTAATTGGGGCTTGAAAAGCACTGAGAATATTTGAGTTACTCGAGTGTGGTTGTAATTTCCATATATCGCTTGCTCTATAATAGAATTCATTACTGCTCTTCCCGTGGACGTAGGTCACTTTGACCAAACCATGTAAATCTAGTATTCCATTTATTTTTTTGTTCTGTCTATTTTATTATTTGATCGCTTGCTTTCCACTTTCCGCCACACATCTCAAGCAAAGGTGAATTAGCCCATGTCTTAAGCAAACGAAGATTCTGTGTTGGGACTGTGGGATGGGCTAACATCTAATAGTCTCACCGTCCAAGCTTTACAAGCTATTGTAGCTCGAGATTGACCCAATGGGACCCCTAAAAGAATTGTTGGTGTTCGCCATGCTCAAACAGGAAGCGACGGCTTTGCTCGTGTGCTCCTCGTCATGCTTTTCTCTTTCAAGTATTGTGTACACTGCGTGTCGTGGTTGCCGACTGGTTATCATATTTCCTTGGGCTGTGTTATGTAATGTAGCTCCTGTTATGGGCTTCTATGGTTTTTCTTGAGTAATATACAAAATTTCTTTTCGACCCAAAAAAAAAAAAAAAATAGCCCTTGTCGAGTGCATCAACTCGGCGAGGTTAGATGGGCAACGTCGATCTCGGAGACAGGCCCAGGAGCCTAGGAGAGTGTTAACACTATTTCCACGGCCTTGGAGGCTGGGCGACATCCAAATAAACGAATGGACGAAAATAACCTCAGATCATCTGCAGAAACTGTTTCTGAATTTTGGTTGGGACTGGGCCACAACGACAAAGAAAGAGGGATGGAGAAAGTGCAGATGATAGTCTTTCCTTCTATTCGGAACAATTTGCTCCCTTGATAAAATAGACCTCTAGTATTCATTCTTGGAACATAAATCAGATTAGCGTTCGGAAAGACACTGAGCTGCGATGCAAGATTCGTGCAAACGAATTTCAGTCATTCATTACAGTTGCGTGAGAAGACAACATTTGGTGAAATTGAGAGGATGATATCCAGATTCACAAACCCATTTGAATCAATGTCCTTGTCGAAAAAAAAGAAAATCCCATAATATGCTGTTCTTTAGTATTACTGTACAAATCATTAGGAAAACAGGTTAAGGTGTATCATCTACTCGTCTTTTTCGATTACTCTACAATTAATTGATTGGTCAAAACAGACGGGGATAAAAAACGACATGGGTATTTTTGAGTTCATGTCCGAAAAAGAAACATTTGACTTTCTCGACTACAATTTCTTGAAAAAAAAAATGGGCCAAATTTCACTAAATTTCACATGTCTTTGTAAACCGGCAATCGAAGTGTTTGATCACCTTTACTTGATGTTGACAACACGTTCGAGATGTGGGCAACACGTTCGATGGTCTCCGAACGATCTCCAACCAGATTTGATTCCCGTCCTCCTCCAACTCTGAGGTGTTGTCGTTCCCGCTAGGATTCCTCGATTGTAAGGAGACTGACCGCACGTGTTCAAAGCCAACATTCTTATAGTGTGCAAGAGAAGGCGAAGGTCAAGTAGAGAAGCATTCTCCAGATCAATGGAAAGAGAGCCAGGAGAGAAACGACAGAATGGTTCTGGAAGACCCACGTTTATTTTCTGCTTGTTACGGTACCGGAGAAGGAGGTACCAAGGACTGCTTGCGGTCATCTGCGCCTTGTTCGAAAAAAAAAAAATGCATGATATGGTGTATCGGCCTCTGAACACTGTTAAAGACAGTTTATTTAGACATGCAAGTTATGGAAAGTAGGGGTGAGTATGATTCGGGTAAGCAATTCCCACCCTAGATTCGGAACCGGTTTTTAAACCGTCCATTAAAGACAGGTTCCGAAAAATTGAAACCAGGAACCACCCGCTGATTCCATAAATCCACTCGAGAACAGGACCACAGGTCCGGTCCAATTCCCGAGTGGGTCCATAGAGCTGGTCCCTTTAAGCTTCACATGTTAGCATCGTAATATGCAACAAATAATTACACAAAAAATCATATCATTAAAAACACTTCCAATTAGAACCAATGAACCAACAATTTTAGTATATTATGAAGTGTATAAACAAGAAGGCTCCCTCACCAAACTTATTATAAGTGGGCAAGAGCTGATAGTTATTTAACATAAAAACTATTAAGTAGCCTAGGGATTTAGGATTTTTTATTTTTTATTAAAAATTAAATATATATCATATATATTATCGGTTCGTTCGGGGTGAGCAGTTTCACATCTGGAGAACTAGACTGGTTCCTTTAGGAATTATTGGTTCTTGGACGATCCGATCTGATGTCGGGTGGTTCAAGCAATTTTCGATTACGCATCCCTAGCTCGATGCCTTTTTTCGCTCCCCCTTCAGCTAAAACACTCCTCTATTTAGTTCTCTGACTACGTTTCCCTTTGTCGGTCCTATTTTTTAGCATTTCTCGGCCACTGTTCTAGGAAAGTATTTCCCTTTTTTGTCATTTCCCTTTTTTATTGATTTTCTATCTTTTTTCCTTGTGGATCCCACATCTCCTTTCCTTCTCCTTAAAATATCCGGTGGTTTGCAAGCGTTGCGTCAATGGCTGACGAGGCGTACGTTTATGAATTATTAATCAATTAAAAATTGACACGTATCATCATAGAAATAAATTAAAAATCTGTTAATCCACCTAGATTTCTCTATTCCTCCTCTTCCATCTGCAAGCACGAGCCCCACCCTCCGCCCCTCCTTCAGCCATCGCCACCGGCAGAGTCGAAGTTGCCGGCGCCGCATCAAACCAATTTGACCGTCTCCTCTGCCCGTTCGTCAATTCCAAATCCGGCGGCAAGGGACTAGTTATGGTCACGAGAGAAGGCATGGCTGAAGCTGATCTCTCTCCTTCCACCACTCAACAGAGATTCCATGTACTGGAACCGTTGGCCATGGCTCCAGATCTAGAGCCTTGGCCGCGAGCCCATTTCCCTGCTTCTCCAAATCTACCGCTGAGCCGCTGGGACGACAGAGAGGGTGGACGTGGAGGTCGATTGTCGCTCACGGCTATGGCTCCAGATCTGGAGTCTTGGCCACGAGCCCACCGCTGTGCGTCTTAAATCTGCCGCCGGGACGACGGAGAGGGTGGACGCGGAGGTCATCGTCGCTCACGGCCATGGACGTGGAGCCCACTGCTATGCATCTCCTAATCTGCCGCTTAGACGCCGGGACGACAAAGTGGGTGAGCACTCATATCTGAGGACGAGAAGCCGTCCATGGCCGACCGCTACTCTGCATCTCCAGATCTGGTTTGCTGCTCAACAGCTTTGAGCTCGAGTCTTGGCTCGTCCATGGTTGCTGGCAACGAGCTCAACAGCTTTGCGGCAGACCGTGGTGACCACGGTGGGGCGGTGGTTCAAGGACGGAGGCGGCGGCGCCTTGGGCAGTGGAGATAGCCGAGCCCAGGCAGTGCGGAGGTTGAAGATGGAGGGGAAAAGAGAAAATATATAATTTTTTAAATTTCCAAGTCAATCCACGTGTCAAAATCTAATTGGCAATCATTAAATTAGCGCATGCCACGTCGTCGGGAATATTTTCTCCTTCATCATCCTTCTCTCCGATCTCTCTCAAGGGGCAGAGAAATGGAAAATAAAGGATCATGACCCTGTGGACGCATATCAGGGCCACATCAACCCGCCACCGGGACATGGACGGAGCCCTCCGCCTCCTTGACCACCTCCAACTCTGCAGCTATCAACCCAAGCTGCTCAACTTCAGTATCGTGAATTTGTGCTCTCAGCGACATGAAACTGTTCGAGCAGGCCCATCGTCGGTTTACCTCCGTCTTATTTGGTTAATGTCGTTTGCGGATGGGCATACCTACAACACGATTGTTGCTAGATTGCTCGATTCTCGCAGGCCACATGGCCTGTTGCGGGTCATCAAGCGCTTGGCTGATGTCAACCTAGGTACGTGTCTTCCTCGACTAATTTTAGCCGCTTGATTGTGGTGCTATATTTCGATGGGCATCGGGTGTTTCTGACATGAGGAGCAGGGGGCATTGCGTGAGCTGAGTTTCTTACACTACTTTGATCGATGGGTACTGTAAGGTGGGCGATGTGAGGGCTGCACCGGAACCTGCTTGATGAAATGGTTGAAGACGATATAAAGCTCAATTCTTTCACATATAGCGCATTGGACGATGGACATTTTCAACAGCAAAATGGGGAGAAGGCGAGAGAATTGATTCTCAGGCTCTGGGAGGTAATGAAATGCCAAGAGGACTTGCTTATGAGTAACCCTGCTTTTGCGGATCCCATGGATTCTCAGCCTCTTCATAACCCTTTACCAGCTCTGTCCTCAATGACGCGAACGACTCCACCTCTGCCAGGCTCAGAAGATGCAAAGTGCACAGCCTCCACGCCCCAATCGGAATTATTTTTTTTTTCTTAACAATCGGAATGAATTATGAGGAATGAGAATGGACATTGATTTGAAAATTTTTCAGTATTGAGTGACATGGAAAGTGGAATATCGGTGCAAATCAGCTAAGTGTGCCTTTTTTTGCTGACAACGTTTGGTTAACAATGTAATCCTTGCCTTTTTTGTTGACTTGTCATTGTTTAATTTCGACAAACTTATCCAATTAGTTATAAAATTTATTGGGGAAATTACTAAAAACGTCATTAACTTATTGTACTTGTACTAATTCAATTCTAAATATTTCGATTTGGCTAATTTAATCATAAACTTTTTGATTATTTACCAATGTAGTCCATTTGACCACTTTTGGCAAAAAATTATCGATGTGGACGCCAACTATTCTACCTGTCAACACTAGTACTAACGTGGACAATTATTGCAATTTTTAAAAACAAAATTCCAAAAATTTTATTATTTTTTAAAATTTTATTTTTTCTTTTCTTTTCTTTTCTTTTTCCCTTTATGCGGCTAATAACTGTCGCGACCCTTGCTCAAATTTGAAAGGCCAACCTTGCTGATGGCTAGGGTGGTCAAATGGTCGATTGAATCAGGTTTTGGGTTCGATTGAAAATAATTTGACTCAAATTGACCTATTTAACCCATGTCAACTCATTTATACATAATACATATTTAGTGACCTAAATCAACTTGACATGATGCATCAATATTTAACTAAATCTATGAAAATTCGTACCCAATAATATTTATGATGCATATATATGCACGTACTTAATTTTTTTCCTATATTTGCTTTCCTCATTCTAATTTTACTTTTATGAGGCAAAGGATGATGGATATTGCTCGATAACAATTAATACCCACTGTTGTGAACTGGTGCACTTCCAAGCATTAGTTGTCCACAGTGGTCAAGTTGGATATGGGCCATGTTTGACCCAATCCGAACCCAATATATACCCAATCCATCTCAATGTAGCTACACTGACTTCTTTCTCTTTTTTTTCTTTTTGGATAATTTTGGCCGTATTGATAAAATAGAATAGCTCACGGGTGGTTTTTTAATTTTTGGGCTTAGAAACGGGGATCGAGACTGTCACGCCCCGATCCTCAGGCGCACACACATCTTTCTACTTGGTCGATTTTATAATACGATATCCCAGAACTACGTATCGCCGACCCTTTCAATTATTAAGCACATGTGAAAGCAGTTACAAATCCCCAGACAATAACACAATGGGATAGAAAAGCAATGTCATATTTTTCATATTGAAATCCACAACCAAACATTTGTACATGGCATAACTCAAATCTATTTACAAGACTATTCATAGGGTGCGTTTAGTTCAGCATTTGGAAAGCTCAATGGGAAAATGCAAAGGCTTTGGAGGAAATGCAAAGACTGTTTGGTAAATTCTACTTTCAAATGCAACTTTGAGAGAAATGTTGTTTGGTAAAAAACACATTTGCAAAGCCCCTTTGGTAATTAATCTAAATATTTTAATTTTTATTTGTTTAAAATTAAAAAAATAATGTTTGCAACTTTTTTAATTTATATTTGACAATCATGTTAAAGATGTTGTGTAAACAATTTTATTAAAATTAAAATTTTCTTTTTTTTTGGCTAAAAAATATCATATGGAAAAAACTTACGTACTCTCTTTCTAAATTACAAGAAGAATACTTTTATTACAATAAAAACAAGATAACATATGCTTTGAGGAAAGAAGCTCATTATCCTTAAAAATTACAAACATCCTTAATTACTTCCTAAATTCATAGCAATGAGAAAGAGCCTCATACAGAACACCTCCCCATATTCATAGAGCTGAAGAGATTACTCGAGAGCAAGAACAGTCCCCTCACAGGTTACCTCATGGATTGCCTCCGTCTCCTCCTCAAGGACTACAAGAATGAGATAGATGAAATATTGGTTGCTCATAAGCAGCTCCAAAGAGAGCTCTTATATGACATGCAGAAACATGAATCTGCAAAGGCTAGATCAAAAGCTGCAAAGACCGTTGCTGTAATGGGAAAATAAGGGAATAATCATATCCCTCAGGCTTCCAACGCTCCTAGTGGAGTGTCACGCCAGAACAAGTCCTCTAATGAATTGTAGAGCAATTCTAGAGTGGCTTCGGCTCTGGCAGACGCTGCAGCTGAGGCTATAGCACGGTCTGTGCTTAGGGAAGTAAACGGAGGGACTTCCACACCAGCTCTTAGTTCTCTCAAAGTGCCCAAGGTCAAGTCTTGCAAAGGACCGACAGGTAGTGGGGGCGCTCCAAGCAATCGTCCCAAAGAAGTATTGGAATCTTTAAGAAGGCGGCCCTTTGGTTCTGATGATGAAGGTTAGAGCTAGCTAATGGATCATGTGTTGTTCTGCTTCACCTGAAAATGAAAGCCATTGTAAATTATCTAGAAATGTTGTGCAAGTCTGTACCATGAATAGCCATCGAACAGAGCAAGAGACCACGAGCTAGAATAAAAGGAATAGGATTCTAATCGATGGACATTTAAGCGAGACAATCCTAAATTCTTTTACTGCATTTGGAAATATCCTTTTCAAAGTTTAAAACTGACAATGTGTGAGGAATGAGAGGAGCAAAGCAATAGAACCCAGAAGGCCCAAACATAAAAAAACTCACCAATAATAAATGGAGTCAAATAGTTAACAGTTGTTGAATATAACTGATACTGTAGGTGAACTCAATTCCGTTGGTCGATCAGCTCTACAACAGCAAATAATACGAGGATTTAGCGGAGCAACACCCAACGATCTAACGAACGAGGAGCAAATCTGCACAAATCTGCAGAGCGGACACTACTGTAAACTTGGAAACAGCAATAGGGCTAATCTATCACGGGCGTAGAATCAAACAAAATGGAAAAGGAACAGATCGATCTAATGAACGAGGAGCAAAATATCAGATCTGAGAGATTTACAAACGGGAAGATCTAACTTGAGAACGGAAACGAGAAAAAAAAAAAAAAAGCAAACGGATCTCAGACGGAGAGCGACAGAGATGCCACAGAGAGAGAGAGAGAGAGAGAGAGTTTAAAAGTATTCGTTACCTCAGGGAAGCGATCGAGAGGCTGGGATTTGTGCCGAGGAGACCGCCACTACTTAAACCTCACTACCCACAAGCAGGGGAAAAACATGCGAGGATGTAGGGAATCAAGCGAAGGTGATAGCCTAAGTGGTTGCATCGGAGGGAGGGAGGAGTCGAATTGCGAGCTACTGTGTCCTTCGTTTCAGAAGATCGAAGTGAGAAAAAACCCGGATGAGGAGAAGAATCGAGCTGAGGAAACAAACCCAGATGAAGAGAAGAATCGAGCGGAGGAAACAAACCCAGATTTTTTGTCGACAGATCTGAAGGTGCTGGAGATTGTTGTTAACGGATCTGAAGTCGGCATCGTCGTGGGGCTGTCAGGAGAGTGAGCATGAGGACTGGAGCGTGCGTTTCTGGAGATGCAAGGAGAAACCCTTGATTTTGTTCTTTTAGAAAAGGGTAAATTTGGGTTTCTAATGATTTCTTTAGGGTAAAAAAGGGACTTCACGAAATTTCATTAATGGAGGCCTTCAGCATTCCGAAAATGCTGAAAGCTCAATGCTAGTCTCTACTAGCATTGAGCTTTCAGCATCCCAAGGCCAACTTTCAACTCAAAGCTCATTGAAAAATGGTTGCCAAACACCTCTTTTTTTTCTCAATGGGCTTTCAGGGCTGAAGGAGCTTTCTAAATGCCCAACCAAACGCACCCATAACATCCGGGTCGTACTCAGAATCATCCCTATCCTCTTCCGACTCTTCTTCACTAAGCTTACATCATTCAAGCTCTTCATCTTTTACCGGCTCATCATCTTCTTCTGGTTCCTCCTCCACAGGCTCATCTACGGGCCTAAGATATTGTCCCACAACTAGGATGAGACTATGTCTCAGCAAGTTCTACCCCACTAAGACTCGATTAGGAAACCAATACATTATCCGGGCTGCTTATACAAGCACGGGTCAGAGGACTTACCTTGGCCTCAGATTCCACCTACATATTAGCACAATTCAATAAGCACCCTAGCAATCACATCATAGATCGATATCTCAATCAATTGACCTAGTCGCTTACATGTCAATTTGACCATTCAAAGTCACTTCCACTCAATCAGTCAACTCACGACAATAGATCAAATCATTGATCAATCGACCTAGTCGATGACATGCCAACAAGACCACTCACGGTCAAATCACTTCTCAATATAAAACCTCCAATTTGCATTCTCAGTCACAGAGCTATAGTAATGCTCTCGGGCGTCGACTTCGCCAAGGTGACATATACACTAGACAATTGCGTGTGTTTTTTAAGACGTCGTTTTCGCTAGTGATATCCTAAACCACCGAACCACACATGCCTATAACAATGTATTCAATAGACAATTGCGTGCATTCTTTAAGGCGCAATTTTCGCCAGTGATGTCCTTAATCACCGAACCACACATGCCTATAACAATGTATTCAATAGACAATTTCGTGTGTTCTTTAAAGCGTCGTTTTTGCCAGTGATATCCCATATCACCGAACCACACATGCCTATAACAATATGAGTACTAGACCGATACGTGTGTTCTTTAAGGCACCGTTTTCGCCAGTAATGCCTTTAATCACCGAACCACATAGGCTCATCACACCGTACTTGATCGGTTTCAGCCAAAATTATTCTCAGTTCAGCCTCACGATTTTCTCTACTTTACAACTCATCAAAGCATTGTCAATGCTAAATCACCACACTCGGTCATCCACCAATCAATCATTCAATTTTATTCAATTTCAGTCAATTAAGGAATAATTCCTCAAATTACACAATTAATTCCTCAAATTACACAATTAATTCCTCAAATTACACAATTAATTCGATTCATTACAATGTAGAGCTCAAATAAATAAATGGACTGTGCTATGACAATCAGCACGAAATTTCGGTCGTCGGCTATCCTTGCCTAATTTTTGAAAAATAAATAATTAAATAATTAATTTCGAAAATTAATAAATAAATACTAAAAATCCAATTTAGGCCCGTAATGCCTAATTGAAAGCCCACGAAAAGTCAGGATAAATCCCAAGATGCATTCAATAAATATTAGCAACTCTCTACTTGCTAATGATTATGTCTAACCACCTAACATGCATCATTAAGTAACTAATTTAATTGTTCTAAACTAATCTAACCACCTAATTGCATTTAATTAAATCTAATCAACCCTTAAGCATCATTAGTCTACTAAACAATAATTAGTGAGATTACTCACCGGAATCGCGCACAAATCGGATCAATCCGACGGGGACGACGCGAAAAACAATAAACCCCAAAGCACGGCTCGGGTCGGGGCCCGGAAACGGCCCAAAAGCGGGCCCGAACCAGCTGGAAACCCACTTGGTGGGTTGCTGGTTTGGCTGCGAAACAGGGGGAAACAGAGATGGTTGGGGGCGAAGAAGGTTCGGGAAGGCAGGTGGCGGTTCGGTGAGGTCGCACGGCGACTCCGGCGGCCTACTCAGCCTCTCGCGGAGGCTGGAACGAGGTCGAACAGAGGTGGCTGGAAGCTGGATGGCGCTGGACTAGCGTGAAGAGAGACGCACAGCAGCTCGGCGGTTGTGGACGACGAGTGAACGGCAGAACAGCGGCGGGCGGTGGAGCAGACGGTGATCCGACGAGCTGCTCTGGTCTCCCTCTTCTCTCAGCGAGCTGCTCTGGTCTCCCTCTTCTCTCGGCGCTGCTGCTTCTGTTTTCTACTTCTGTTTTCGTTCAAACCAGAGGGGAGAGAGAGAGTGTCGAGGGAGAGAGAGAAGGAGAGATAAGAGTGAGAAGGGAAAGGTTTGACTAGTCAAAAGAGAAGAGAGAGAAGCCAATTTGAAATTGGCAAGGGGGGTATGCGGTCGGTGGGGAGGGAAAACGCACTAGGTGGAGGGGAGAGAAGAGAGAGAAGAGAGAGAGAAAAAAGGAGAGAAAGAAAAAGAGAATAGAAAATAATAAAATAATAAGATAACTACATTAATTCTATTACTTTTATTATTTTCCGTTTCCTTTTTTATTTTCTTCTAGTCTTCGATTTTTCCTCCGATAATTTCTTTTCTAAAATTTCAGACTCGTCAATAATTTGACGGACGATGAGACAAGATCCTAAAAATGAATTGTGACATGCTCGAATGTTCAATTCCCAAAACCAAATTAAATTTCATGGCTAAAATCGATCAAACGCGATTTTAGTTTAATCCAACCAATTAGGTAGCTTTTAGGGATTTTACTGCGGATACAATCCTTAACGGCTTCACCCAATAGGTTAGTTAATTCGTGAGTGATCAGCTTAGAAAAAAAAAAGACCATAAGTACGTCAACGAAATACCCATTTCACTTTATCGAAACGGAATCGAATTTTAGGATGTCGTAGAGACAATTTGGATCTTCAAATAACATGCTACTTCTTTAATGCTCAATAATTCGACTTTGTGGCTCTCTCTCTCTCTCAACATGATGCAGAGATTCAGAAGTGAAGGAAGATCTAGAAGTGCAAAGTCTGCAGAGAAAAAGGAGTAGATCTAGAAGCACGGGGAAAGGAGAGAATAAAGTTGACGTTATTCAAATTGATCGCGGGCCTGACCCTAAATCAGTTTATGTGCTCAGAGAAGGAAGATGCGTGCTCGAACCCACAACGTCGCACGTCCATTTCAGCCAAGACAGTCTCACCTCCGTTCGAGCCACACAACGCCGCTGTCAAGCCCCCAAACCTTGTTGTCATGCGTCCCGACTCCCTCTCCCTATTGCGACTCCGGTCCTGAGGTCGCAAGCTCAGGTCTGACATCGACAGTCGCTGTGGTCACGGCCTCACAATCACTTGGAACCTCTCTATCCTTGATGACAGAATGCATAACGGAGATTTTGGCACAATCGAGGTTCCACGATTCAAAGGCAACAGACAACGGAGGGCCAGACTCGAAGGTGGGCGAGATGACTGCGTACCTCAATGGTGAGATTTGTTGAGGATGACGACGAAGAACTGGTCTGAAACTGAAAGTTCTAACCTTATGAATTAAATTAGTCATATGGCCCTTGAAAGTATAACCATATATGACCTACTCCTAAAAATTTGAGTCAAAAATTGGGTCCATGACCAATTTTGACAACTCTACTTGTGGCTCTACTTGTGATTGGTGCGGGCAATCCTCACCCAACCCTTGCTAGCCATAGCTTGTTTGAGACAAGGAAAAAAAAAGAGAGAAAAAGAGGTAAAAAAAAATTGTTTTGTCCATGCTAACCACGTTACATAGAATGGATTACAGTTGAACCGCCATATTAGTGTTTTTGATCAAAATTGGGTAGAAAAGCTATGTTTGCAAATGGTCGAAAGGTTAAAAACTGAATTGGCATATTAAAATGTTTTAAGACTAAATTGATATAAATGCAATATATTTAGGACTTTTTTTTATACTTTCCTCAAATCTATTGCATATATACCAATTTTATCATAAATTTTAAATTTTGTCACTATAATCTTAAACTTTTATTCCAAATTCCAATGTAATCCTTCCAAACAACTGCCATCGAAAATCATCAAAATGGCAATCCACAATTTGTCCATGTCAATGTGCCATGTCAATGTGCTATATAGGACGGACAGTGATAATTAAAATCATGTTAACAATTCTTGGTGACAATTGACTAAAATAACTTTTTATTGAAATTTTTTAGCAAAATCCAGGGCTACATTGGGAAAATTTAAATTTAAGATTACGCATATATATAATAAGTTTTCATATAAATTGTTGTCAATACAAGTGATACAAATGATCAATTATAAAAAATATTTTCCCAAATGTTTACTTTCCGTAAAATAAACGGAAGCCATATATGTGAAAGACATTCAATTTTGTGTATTTCCACGATAATTTTGAAAGCATGGGGGGAACTTCAAAAACCAAGCTTTAACCTTTAAATAAGGCTTATTTTATGGTGTCACGACTCTCGCTTTGCCCACCGCGCCCAGTGAAGACTTACGCGACAAAGTTCCATCCCCACATGGTTCTACATAAAACATTGACCTATAATGCCGGTTCCAGCATATGTTGATAGGCTGCTGCTTAATGCCGAAGCTTCTTCCCTGATAACAGGCGAGAAGCTGCTGATGATTACATGCTTATTCTTGTTCCCCCAGCACAAACCAGGGAGATCTTCCGATCACAAACTTTCATTCACAGTTGGTCTGTTCTGAATTACCTGTTGAGTATCCGCAGGCCAAACTTAATCCAACAAGCTCTTCCTTTCATAGAACACCTTCCTCTCACAGGCTCAGTGCACACTTCCCTCACTGAACCTGGATACTGGAATTCTTTGTTCTCCGATTCACTCTCCATTCGCATTTACTTGTGGAGTCAAATTACAAACGATACTGCCAAAAACAGCCGGCGTTGAGAAATGATTGGATTGGGTTAAGCTGTATTAGCTTTTAAGGGGAGGTGCAGACCAAGGATCAAAAGAATTATGCACCAATGTCCAATACCAACTCAGAAAGCTCAAACTGAACAACAAAAACCTAAAACAACCTATTTGTGATCTTAAACCAAGATGAGTTAAGACGTAGAAATTAATAACCACTTACAATCATTACTAGATCCTTGGTAACTAGCTCCCCTCTTGGCCGTCAGTGTTTGGTCTGGTAGTTAAAGCGAGGATGCTTTCATTTGAGTATAGGGGCAGTCACCTGGAGCATGTCATTTGCATTTAATCAGCAAAAGCACAATTGTAATGTTCCCAATACAGATGCAAGTCTTAGTGCAATGCAACTTATAATTTCTAGTTCTCAAAAATGTAACTCACATTCTGTGCTAGTTTAAAGACTATAATCTGCATAGTGTTTCCCTCTCAGATTAATATGAACCCAAGAAACATCATTCCATGAAGAAGAGTCTGCATCAATCATACAAGGCTCATAAGTCTTTCTTCACAGGTAATGAGTAACAGAACACTGGAAAATAGGTGCATTTCATAACTACTCACTAAGCTTGAGCAAATGAGGTGAATTTGTTACGGTCAATCAAAACATAAATTTTGGGTACTATGAACAACTATTTATGATGATAAGAGGAAGAAATAATTTGGTAATGACATTCCAGACAACCAGCTGCATTGTGCATTGGAGAGGAAAAAGGGGAAGAGAGGAAGAGGGCCCGGGGGGGGGGGGGGGGGGGGGGTGGTGGTGCGGGGGCGGTGGGGGTGAGGGTGCTCTATTCACATGTGAGAGCTACCGATTGTGCCCCTACAATTTTGTTTACGTACACTATCTACGAATTGAAGAAGCCTCTAAGACAAGAAAATTCCTTGCAGTGCCTCCAATTTGACAGATCTCTTTGGACTTGTACCACTTTGAACAGGAAATGATGTCACCAATCAAAAGAGAGAAACCAGATGGAGAGATGGTTTGGTGAGTAAGAAAAGAATTTTAAGGATCTGATGACCTGTGAGGTTGTGCAACGGTGCTTGTTTATGGCACTCGGTTCACTTTTCATAGATGGAGGACTCAAAAGCCTTTTGGTGCCAGATTTCAATTGCAATGCCTGCAATTGTGGTGTCAGTTTGCCAATTCAATTTCGAATTGGACTTCAATGACGTTGCCATCCACAGCTGTATGCTTTTGATTGTCTGAAGAGCCATCTGAATTACTGAATGTCCATTCCAGAATCACAGAAAATCAAGAGTTCATTAATCATGCCATCGTGAGCTTTAATGCATCCTGTACTAGCTGTGCCTTTGCATCCTGTACTTGCTGTGCGTTTTCTGCCTTGCATTCACTAACATGCAGCACTTCTAAGGAGGTTAACTTCATGATGCCTTCAATATCATGGATCTTCCTGCATCTTTGGACTTCTAGGACATTCAATGTCTTCAAGTTTGATATATCTGGTAATTTATCAAGTGCATCACAGTCTGACAAAATCAAACTTCGTAAAGCTCTTAATTGGCCAAGCCCATTGAGATTTCGTATTTCACAATACGATATATTCAGGACTTCCAGAGCAATTAGTCCTTCAAGCCCCTTGATCTCTTCTACTGATGATTGGATAAGATTTAGTTCTGAAAGTGTCCTCAAATGGCCAATTGCTGGCAATCCTTTCAAAGACAAACAACATTGAATAGATAAAACAGACAATGACGAGGGAAGTTCCGACACTTCTAGAAGATTAACCCCAGATAGAACTAGTTTCTTAAGACGTTTACATGATAGGGAACCCTGCCTAAATGGAAGTTTAATGATTTTAGAATGAGACAACTCTAATATCTTCAGTTTCGGAAGTCCTATGGGCACAATTAAGGGATTTCTCAAACTGGATCTTGGCTTCTTCCATGTTGAGGCACATATGAGCTCCTTAGGATCTGTATCACCCAGGTATATCTCCTCCAACTTCACTAAACCCTTAAGATCTGGCAAGGCCTTCATCCTTTCAGAACTCACACGCAGACAAGTCAAACTGGACGGAAGCTCAGGCAGTGCTTGAATCCTGTTGCACCAGAGTAAATCAAGAGTCTGAAGACAAGAAAGATTTGTAATTTCCGAAGGTAGACCAGAAATACTGGAATGTCCCAATCTCAGTACCCTCAGATGATCCAGACTCTTAATAGCAGTGGGAATGGCTCCCTTTAAACTCCTACAGTGGGAAGCATGTAATTCTTCAAGGTTGGCAAGATTTCCAATTTCTCTAGGCAATTCTCTAATGAAACAAGAATCCATTTTTAACACTTTTAAATGCCTCAAGCAAGTAATAGAATTGGGCAATTTAGATATGCCTGTCCCTGTTATGTCCAACAGTTCTAACCTTTCCAAATTGCGGATTAAATCCGGAAGTCTTCCTATCCAACGACAATCCTTCAGAGACAAGTGACGAAGTTTCACCAGCTTTCCAACTGAGTCAGGGATTCCAGTGATTTTTGCATTTTCTAGCAAGAGTACTGAAAGACCTGTCAAGCTACAAAGCGAATCAGGCAGGTGACTTAATTGGAGACAGTTGGAGGCACTAAAAATCTCAAGTCGCTCCATGCAACCCATTGACTCGGGGATTTCTTGTATAGAAGTCCCATCAATATGGAGCTCCTTAAGAGCTTCCAGGTGACCCAGTTCAACTGGCAGCATATTGAGTTCATTGCAGAACCTCAAATTCAAGGAAGTTAAGCATTTTAGATGTCGGATGGAAGGATCTAACTTCAGTATTTGAGAACATCGTTCGAAAATCAATATCTCCAAGTCTGGGAAAGAGGAAAAGTCAGGGCTTATCAATAGGTCAGCACAACCTGTCAGATTCAAGACTTTCAACTGTGGCATCTGCAAAAATATCACAGAAAGTTTAATTCGTACATTGAACAAGTCTTCAGAGCAAATAAAGTCTAAGGCTCTGTTTGTCTGCAGAAATACGATTTTTGAAATTTAATCTTCCAATCATGGCATAGCTTATAAAGCAATGGAAAATGTTTTCATAGTAAAAAAAAAATATGCTCATTTAGATTTTGAAGATTTTGGAGAATGACTTACCCTTTCAACTACCAGTATATCGCTTCCCGTAACTAACTCAACCTAAGATTCCACTACCACCATCGTCCAAACATGCTTTCATTGTTGTTGGCAGGAAACAAAATATTTCCTTAAGTATTTTAAGAATAATATTCAGGTCCATACATGCCAAATGCCATAAAGCATCATATATCTTAAATCAATCTTCAAGCCTTCTGATGAAATCTTTCTCATCAGGAAAACAGTTTTACTGAAATAAACAAAGCTCAATCTACCTTGATTTCTCTCCAACCTCCCCAGTCTTCAGTGACTTTGCTCCATGAAAGATCAAGAATGACTAATTTCTCAACATGGAAATTGGTAGCTTCAAAAATTCTGGCGCATCCTTGCCATTGGAGCCACTTTAAATTCGGAAAAACATTGGCAAAATCACCAGCAACGTTTGCACAATCCAAGATAAGAAATTTTATGTTTGGCATGCTCTTAAAATCTTCCGCCACAAAGTTGAGTTGGTCTGTCCCCTATAATGGAAAAAGTATGAAGTGGAAAAAAATGAAAAAGAGATAAAGAAGTCAAAGTTAAGAAATCGGACAATTTGTCAACACTATGAGACTCAGGAACAGGGTAAGACACACATTCCACTATAGAATTACACAAAATACTGTACCTCCATCTTTTTTGAATTCCAGGTTAGTCCCATATTGCATAACCTACCACGCCTTCCTGGATCTAGATCATCCTCTTTCTGTATAATTTGTTGGCCAAACTCCCTTAAAAGCCCGTGCATCCATAGTTCATTATTTTGTCCAATTTTTACCAGGGACATGACACGGAGTGCATCAATTCCATGAGAGGGTGGAAAATAGAGATTATGCCACATAAATGAAGCAATTCGACAATCCACATCAGCAGGGAGGCATGCAATATCCAGAATTATCTCTCTTTGCACTTCGCTCAATTCCTCATAACTAACCATCAAAATCTCTTGAATGGGCAGGCCAAATTGCAAACTTGGCTCCACTCTTGCAATCAATTTTTCTCCCAATTTTCTGCCCAAGAGTGAACCAATCACTTCAATAAGTAATGGGATCCCATTCACAGAGTTGACTATACCTTTTGCAGCTTCATCAAAACCAGGAATTGGAAAATTTCTTCGCAGTGCACGGTTTCTGAAAAGCTCAAGAGCTTGATCATTATTCATCGTCTTGATTTCGTAAGTATGAGCTGCCCCTCGAGATATGAACTTTGGAAGAATGGATACAATACTAGTGGTGACAATTATCCTACTTCCATAACCAAACCCATCAAGCTTTTCTCCAAGAATTTTGTGGAGATGCAACCGTACCTCCACATCATCAAGAACAATTAAGACTTTCATATTCTGTAATATTTCTTTAAAAAAATTGATTCCTTTTGCAAGATGATCAACCTCATAATCTTGCTTTAGGATATCAGACATCAACTTGCGTTGCAAAAACCGAACACCTCCATGTCGTTTCGTTGTTTCTGCAATATCTGGAAGGAAACTACAATAATCAAACTGAGAGGAGATTTGCTCATAAATGATCTTGGCAAGAGTCGTCTTGCCGACCCCACCCATCCCCCAGATTCCAACTATTCGTACATCATTGACTTCTAAATCAAGTAAGTCCATCATATCCTCCACTTGTTTGTCAATTCCCAAAAGATATTCAATAGAGTCATGTGGGCTCTTCCTACATGAGTCGCCAATGAGCACCATTGCTTCTTTTGCTCCATCCTTCATCTGAACCAATGATTCTATTTCCCCGATAGAGTTCAGAAGCTCATCTAGATTCTTGCATTCAGATAAACACAAACATTTGAAATTATTTAACCTTCCAATGGAATAAGGGAGACCGGAGATATCTGAGGCTTCTAAATCAAACTCAATCAATGGTTGTGGTCTCCCAATTGAGTTTGGAAGTTCACTTATATACTCGCAATCAGATAAACACAAACGCTTGAGATTCTTTGACTTTCCAATGGAATCAGGGAGAATGGAGATGCCCAAGGATTTTAAATCGAACTCAACAAATGATTTTTGTCCTCCAATAGAGTCCGGAAACCCATGCAGATTCTTGCATTTAGAGAAACGCAAATGCTTGAGATTCGTTAACCTTCCAATGGAATCAGGGACAATGGAGATGCTTGAGAGTTTAATATCCAACTCGACTAATGATTCTAGTTCCCCGATAGAATCCGAAAGCTTATATAAATTCTTGCATTTAGATAAAAGCAAATGCTTGAGATTCTTTAACCTTCCAATGGAATAAGGGAGAACACTGACCCCCGAGAGTTTTAAATCCAATTCAACTAATGATTCTAGTTCCCCGATAGAGTCTGGAAGCTCAAGTAGATTCTTGCATTCAATTAAGCGCAAATACTTGAGATTCTTTAACATTCCAATGGAATAAGGAAGAATACAGACCCTCGAGAGTTTTAAATCCAATTCGACTAATGATTCTAGTTCTCCAATAGAATCTGGAAGCTCAAGTAGATTCTTGCATTCAATTAAGCGCAAATACTTGAGATTCTTTAACCTTCCAATGGAATAAGGGAGAACACTGACCCCCGAGAGTTTTAAATCCAATTCAACTAATGATTCTAGTTCCCCGATAGAGTCTGGAAGCTCAAGTAGATTCTTGCATTCAATTAAGCGCAAATACTTGAGATTCTTTAACATTCCAATGGAATAAGGAAGAATACAGACCCTCGAGAGTTTTAAATCCAATTCGACTAATGATTCTAGTTCTCCAATAGAATCTGGAAACTCAAGTAGATTCTTGCATTCAATTAAGCGCAAATACTTGAGATTCTTTAACCTTCCAATGGAATAAGGGAGAACAGCAATCCCCGAGAGTTTTAAATCCAATTCGACTAATGATTCTAGTTTCCCAATAGACTCTGGAAGCTGAAATAGATTCTTGCATGTAATTAAGCGCAAATACTTGAGATTCTTTAACTTTCCAATGGAATAAGGGAGAACAACGACCCCCGAAAGTTTTAAATCCAATTCGACTAATGATTCTAGTTCCCCAATAGACTCTGGAAGATAATATAAATTCTTGCATGCAATTAAGCACAAATATTTGAGATTCTTTAACCTTCCAATGGAATAAGGAAGAATTCTGACCTCCGAGAATTTAATATCCAATTCAACCAATGATTCTAGTTCCCCAATAGAGTCTGGAAGCTCAAATAGATTATTGCATTCAGATAAAAACAAATACTTAAGATTCTTTAACCTTCCAATGGAATCAGGGAGAACGGAGACCTCCAAAAATCTTAAATTCAAGTGGATCAATAATTTTAGTTCTCCAATAGAGTCGGGAAGCACATGTAGATAATTGCAAGATAAAACCAAATGCGTAAGATTCAACCTTCCAATAGAGTGAGGAAGTTGGATAATACGACAATGATATGGAATTTCAAACTTCGTCAAAGATTTTAGATTGCCTAGTGTCTGAGGAAGCCTGAACAGTTTGTCCTCATGGGGCATAATAATCTCCGACAAGCATTCTAAAGACCCAATTTCTTCAGGCAATTCTTCGAGGGATCTACATCCCTTGATATTCAAAGTAGTTAGCAATTTTAGTTTACCTATTGAGCTATCGACCGTAGACAATTTCCAACAACTTTCAAGAATCAATTTCTCCAACTTACCAAATTCTGAGAAATTAGGTGTCTTGGTTAACTCACAGCACTGCGTCAAATTTAGAGTTTTCAACTTTTTCGCCATCTGCAACAGGAAAATAAGATGGATTACATGCTGACAAAAAGTATGAGAACATGATGAAGGTCAATCGATAGAATTTGAAATGAATACAAATGAGGATGTGTTTGTACCTCGATTTGTCTCCATCCACCCCAATCGTCAGTGATGTTGCTCTCTGAAAGGTTGAGCACGACCAAATTCACCAAGTGAAAATTTGTTGCCAAAAAATTCAGTGGGCAATGATGCCAAGAAAGCCATCTGAGATTACAAAGAAGATTTTTGAAGTTGCCTAAAAAATTTAGTCTTTCCCCTCCAAGGAACCTCAGCATTGGCAAACGGGCTAATTGTGTAGGTGTTAAGTCATGACTAATACTCAAACTGAGTGCTTGTACAGTTCCTTTTTCCTGCCAGCAGCAACAAAAAATAAAGATAGAGTGTGCAACATAGGAAGTAAAAAATCAATGTGAGTAGTCAACAATATCGGTAGTCCTTTGACCCCAAACTAATTAAATGAAACGCAAGTAACAAAATATAACTGTTCTTGAAAATAAGACAAACCAATGTCTACAATGTCCATTCGGTGCCGATTCCTCTGTTTTTACAGACTTAACACCTTTTCATATTAACAAAGAACTCATTTTCATTCTCACCAATACAAGAAATGAAGAATTTCAACTAACCCAAACGGCCTGTCAGCTTTCTTCTCGTTTAACATTAGTAAGGCATGAAAACAATACTTCTGTTGTTTAGATACAGTTGCATTCTATTTCTCTATAAATTAGATAAACAAAGCAGGCCATCAACCAATATTCTCAATTTTAAAGCACATGACGAAAGATTTTGCTGGATTGACTATATCTTCTACTCTTAATAACTTTTACCTCGTGGCTCCTCAATATGTTTAAAGAATTCTCATCAATTTCCACCCAACGGCGCTTTCTAGCATCTTTGAAATTCCTTTCCTTGATGATGTACCTTCCTAGATCTCGAACTTCTTTATGCATCCAGAAAGTACTGTCCTCATTGATCCTTATCAATGACATGAGGAGAAGCTTGTCAATTGCGCTATGTGGAGAATATCCGCAATCATCCCACATGTAATATGCATTCATCTTATCCTCACCAAAGCAAAAACACGCTATGTCTAGGAATAATTCTTTTTCCAAGAGGTCCAATTTGTTGAAACTTATCATTAGTGTTCCTGGGACTCCCTTGTATAGGACTTGCTCAAAGTCCTTCAATGTCTCCTCCCACTTCAGTCTGTCTGTGTTGGCGAAAAGAGAACCCACAACTTCCAAAATCAAAGGAAGCCTTCCTATGCTTGAAACGACCTTTTCCGAGAAATTGTACAAATCTTTCGGAGGAGTATTGCTTCTAAAGGCATGCTTGCTGAAAAGCTGAATAGCTCGATCCAAACGCATCTCCTTTACTTGGTACTCTATGTAATAGCTAGGTCGCATTTGCTTGCCCTTATCTAGTGTTGTCCTATCTAATATAGTGCTTATGTCCCTAACTGTGACTATGATCCTACTTCCAGAACCGAACCATGTGTAGCTCCCTGCGAGGTTTTCAAGTTGCTTCTTCTCATTTACATTATCGACAACAACCAGAACTTTTTTATTGCTAAGTCCTTTTCTTATGCAATTGATCCCGTCATTGGTGTCATGGATTCCGTCAACCGAGGCTGAGCCCAATGTGTCGGATAACAGTTTCTTTTGCACGTGTAAAAGACCATAACGTTGCGACAAGTCTTGGACATCTTCAAGGAAACTAGAGCAATTGAATTCATACTGGAATCGGTTGAAGATAATGCTAGCAAGAGTGGTTTTACCAATACCGCCCGTCCCATGGATTATAACAAAACATATATGGTCAGCATATTCAAATTTTAACAATTCCTCTATATCTTCTACATCATCCATTTCAACTGGATTGTCAGTAAGAGATCTGTTCATCACCTTCAGCTTAAGCAGAACCTCTCGAACAATCAATTTTATAAGTTCCCCATACCTGCCAGCCAGTGATGGTGGACAAATTTAGATTGAGAAAATGATGACAGTGTACTATTCCTAACTTGAAGCATATGCCATTTGAATAAGATAAGCTAAACAAGTTAAGACTGCCTTACAAACTGCAGCAGCTTTTCAAATAACAAATCTGAATCCATTTCAACATAACAATCTCAAGTTACAGAGAAAATTATTCAGATTATAAAGGGCCCAAATTAGCTACGGTGGCCACTGGCCAGACTCCCATTGGTTGGGTTAAACACTATCACTCAGTTTGGATGCTGCCCAGACTCTCATTGATTGGGTTTTACAACCAACCCTTAGATTGGATGCAGTGAGTAAGAGGATGGAAATGATTTGGATAATGGCCACAGGAGAGAAAACAAAAGAAAAGAATGATTGGACTTTAGTGTTGTTTGTATGCTTACGAAGAAAAGAAAGGAAATGAAGGAACTTAGGTGATTTCATGTTTCGTTGAAGAAAAGAAAAGTGGAAAGGAATCTAACTACATCTTTATGACTATTTTGTCCTTCACTTATTCATGTATTGAATAGATGAACATAAGTGGCATTGGCTAGTCAAAGATTCAATATTAGCAAAGATTAACTCATGTTATAGAATGCTCAGTAAAAGAATATAAGCGACATAGAAAGTTCACTTTATGCTGCGTCTCCAAGTCCTCCCTCCCTCCCTCCCTCCCTCCCTCCCTCCCTCTCTCTCTCTCTCTCTCTCTCTCTCTTCAAATCTTGATGAGATTTGGGAGACACCATCGATATAACGTCAATCTGGCCATCACTGCAACTAAAAGTGCTATTAACTTTTTGCTTTTTTTTTTCTTTTTGACCAAGAAGCACCATTGGAACACATGGATAAGCCATGAGAATTTATAGATAAATTTCACCATTTATAGCAGTCTATATAGGTCCTTCATTGATAGTAGAGAAGTTGTGATCTGATTTGGGTGCTTCCTTATTGTTCTTTTTTGAAAACTGATATTCATCAAATAAATTGTAGTTATTTTTAATGTGCAGGCAATGTTATAAGATTAATCAAATAAATAATTAGTTCATATGCTAGTAGTACAAAATCAGTCTGTTTGATCTACACTGAAGAAGCATTAATATTTGTCTTTTTGTTGTTTCTACTTTTCCTTTTTTCTAAACTGTTGAAAAAAAATTATTTTGCTGTTTAAATTTGTTTTAAGGTTTTTGACAACCAAACAGGATGCTTACTTAGCATTTAAAAACAACTTGACAATAACTTCAACATTGGCATTAAATTTCTTCAACTATGATTATACATAGAAATTATAATTACTCTAAGATAAATTGAATATGAGATATTTTCAAATGCATAACATTCTTGATAAGATTCACACTTTACAGATAATATTAAAACTAAAAACTAGAAAAAGTTTTGTAAAACTTACCCTTGTCCTTCCAGCTTCCATCCTACTCCAGTTGGAACCTGAACAAGAGCATCTTCCCAGCGCTTCACTTCATCGGGTCCATACTTCTCCAAATGCTTAGTCAGGGCATCTCTGTACAGCTTGGTTTTAAGCTTCACATCATCCATCTCCACATCGAAAAAAATGGGGAGGATTTGCTTCTTGTCATCCGACCTTGAAGTGCAATCTATCATATGTGCAACCTCATGGAGACACCAAGGACTAGAAGCGAAGCCCTTAGAGAAGATGGGGATATAGATTTGAGAGTCGTTAAGGGCTCGCAAAAGGTTTTCACCAATCTTTTGACCAACTCGGAGATCTTCGTCGTCTTTGAAGATACGGATTCCTTTCTCCATCATGTCATGATAGAGGCGACTAGTGAAGTTGTCTCGAGTATCCGGTCCCCTGAAACTCAAGAACACCTCGAACACCGTTCCTGAAGTATCAGCGGGTGGTGCCATCGCATGAAGCAATCGAAACTTGAGACAGAATTGGCCTGAACGAAAATTGCTAATGGGCTTGCTTGAGGTGAGACATCAATTCGAGCGCAGTTTAGACATAGAACAAAGGGAAAAAAAAAACAGGTGGTGGATTTGGTTAGTCATTGACTCACAGCAATCTATTAACAATGGCATTCGACCAAGAAATCGAAAAGGAAACCGATTTACCTAGGGCGCTGATCTACGGCCGACCGAGATGAGACAGCGACTGAGAGAGAGAGAGAGTGATCGAAGGGCGCCGCCGGAGAAGAGAGAGAGAGCCCAGATCTGAGAGCGAGAACAAGAAAGTAGAAAGCGTTCGAAAGTCGAGAACAGACCTTACAAGGCCGGAGAGGCGTACTCTTCAAGCATTATTCGTATACTTCTGAGTTGGCCGCGTCAGGGGGGGTATTTTGAAGTTTCCGCAGATGCCCAAATACGAAAGGTGAACAAAAGAGATACTTTTAGGTGCCAAACAATATTTAATTTTATTTTTTATTTCTCGAAATTAAAACAAAGAGAATAAAAATTTATTGGATAAATTTTTTATTCCCAAGAACAGTTAGATAACAATTCTATTTGAGGAAACAATTTTTTATTAAGAACAATTTTTTTATGATTTTGTTCTTAAAAACAATTTCTAAGCAAAAGAAGGTTGTACAAAATTTCTATTTCCAAGATAGATATATGTTCGGTAAGATTCTTAAATTTTTTTTATTTTTAAAATTTTTTTAATGCTTTTACTATATTTTCTTTTTTTTCTTTTTCTTTTTATCTTCTCCTTCCTCCTTTTTTGTTGCCTCACCAAGCATAGGAGCCTCGCTGTGGCTTGTCATTGCTAGGGTCGGCAATGCTCCAACAACTGCCCAAAAGGAAGAAGAAGAAGAAAAGGAAAGAGAAGAAAGGAATAAATAAATAAATTTTAGAAATCGTTCCCAAGATAAGAAGATACTTTTTTCTATTTCTTGATTCTATTCTAAATATATTCCTAAGAACAAAAAATTTATCAAACGAATTTCTATTCTTTTTTTGTTCCCGATAACAAAAAAATAGAATCAATTGTTTCAGGAGTGAAAACAAATAAGCCCTTATTATTCTCAGGAATAATTCCAAAATCAATCCAAAATTTCTTTTTGTTTCTCCTTTCTTTTCTTCTTTTCCTTTTATTTCCTTTCTCTTCTTCTTTCTTCGCCATGGCCAACAACCGACTGGGCAAGGGCAAGCCTTTGCCAGGCGGCAAAAGTTGCACTAAGCTCGAGAAGCTCTAGCAAGGTTGTCGGCCCTTGCCTAGCTAATCACTGAACATTGTTGTGCCCTGCGACCAGCTAAAGAAGAAGAAGGGGGATGGAAAAAGAAAAAAAAAAGGAGAAAAAAAAAAGAAGAGAAAAATATAATAAAAGTATTTAAAAAATTAAAAAAAAATTAATTCACAAATAAATTTAAGATTTTACCAAACGCATTTCTATTATATCCCGATAATATAAAATTTGGACAGTTACCAAATATCTTTAAATGTTCATAAACTCATTCAAGGAACAGAATTAGAAAAAATCATTTCTAATAAAAAATTCTTCTCGAGAATAGAATAATTATTAAACACATCCTTACTTTCATAGTCAGAATAAACTTTACTTGAACTTTCACAGGTCAAAGAAAAAAGACCCAACCTAACCTTTGGGAAAACACTGAAGTCGGTAATCTTTTACTCTGAATGCTCCAAGTAAGGAGAACTTTGTGCGAGAAATTGCTGCTGGTGATTTAGGGCTAGGGGGAATCAGTCGAGAGGCATCTCCAATTGAAAATTCTCAATTGTGCCTTCTTGTGTTCAAATGATAATTTCAACTCCCTCTGCCCACTACCCAAGAAGAGCCATTGGAATGGCTATCTTTGCTCATTTGAGACTCTCAAGAACACTGGACAAAGCCAGAAAAAGCTGTACTTGAATCTCTTAAAACCTCAAGCCTAGTGCCAAAAACGAGCCTCCGCTTATTTGCATTCTCTGTCTATCATTTGCTTATGGCGGCATTGCACAATTGAAGTGCAATTTGGAGGCGACACTACAGGTGCATAAGAAAGCCGAAGATGCGGATGCAAACACGAAGACCAAAAACATGGACATAGAACTATAATATCCAGACATCCGTCCACCTTGTTATTACACAAATTACCATTCGAGTACGTTACATTCAAGAAAAGAAAAGCCTCTGTGCTTTTCCTACGTCAGCTATGCAGAATAAACTTTGACATCTTCCCAGGTCTGAACCACTTATTCCCAAGAACCAATTTGGAGTAGAAAATAACCGCAAACTACGAAGAGGCCATCTCTTTCGTTCTGAAAAGCAACGTCCTTAACCCACTCACTTCTTGATGAATGAAACGCCATTTTGGATACTCTCTGCTAACTCTCTCTTTGCCTTTTCCAAGCCAGCTCTACAGGTTAACAAACAAACGCGAAATTAAAAGACTTCTTCCTTCGATATAATCAAAAGATACATAAAAATTATAAGATTATTAGAACTCCAGACCTTTCATACTCATTAAGGGAGCCAAGGGGAAGAACCTCCTCCACCCCAGTACGACCAAGTCGCACTTTGGATGCAAAGAACGGAAGCTCAGTCACCTGAAATATGAGGACAACAATGAAGAAAATCATTGGTGGTTTCATTTTGGATTTGAGAGAAATACAAAGGTTTTTCCAATCTCAATAAGTTCTTTCAGGGCACCAAACCTGAGAAGCAACAAATGCACACTCAACAATTCCAGCATCGCCCCTCAACCCTCGCAGGCATGCATCAGCAAACTTCACAGCAGCATATGCCTGCATATTTCATTTTCACATTAGTTGACCATGAGAAAAGAGTCCGCATATCAAAGAGCCATCAAATTTCCTGTTTGTGAAAGAGATCAGATTACATCTCAAGGGCCAAGAGAAGGACTGACCATTGAGAGTTACTGAGCCAGTTCCAGCTTTAGCCTGAAAGTTGTCAAGGCACAGACATACACAATTCAGTTGGCTTCACGAAAAAAAATGTAAGGAAGCAGATAACAAAGCCTAAAATGTCATGTTATAATTTCATTGTGGAAATAGATGCAAAACATACAGTTTCGGTTAGACATCAACAATCACTTTTAGAAAATCTGATGTATCTAACAATCCTGTCACTACATGGACCTCTCCTCTTAGGGTCAAACCAAGTCATTCTCTTAGCCATAACAACAAAAGATGTATACGGTGCTCTGTTTCTACATTCTTTCTGTTACCTTCCTTTTGTTTTCCTTGATGAGGACCAGACAAAATAATCAGAAACTAACATACAACCCCACAACTGCTTGCTTCTACCAATAGCCCAAGACAAAGTGATCACCTTCTACATACTTTCACAAGCAAGGAGTCCCGATAATTCGGACAAAAATATTTAAATTAACACACTTTTTTGGGTAGCAGTAATGGCTACCTTCTAGTAGAAATAATATCAAGCTATCTTCTGTTCATCACAGTGCATAAGCAAAGGCTTCACGCCATAAAGTTGACTTGAGAAAGATAAATGCCCACATGGACCTACAATGTGGTTCTTGCAAAAATCTCGTCCTTCTCATAAAGAAAGTTCTTGGCAGAGTATATCTTCGAAATGGCCGGTAAATTTAAAGAATATAGAGTTCTAACATGATCAAAGATGCAGTCATATGTCTGGGGAAAAAACGGTTGCTTGTAACAGTGCACTCCTTAGGCAGCTTCAAAACTTCGAAGCTTGCCACAAGCCCTTAAGAAAATGAACATCACAAGAACAGCTAAAGTACTAATTTACAACCTGAAAATGCAAAACTGAAGAGACTAATGGAATATGATATGACGGTACCACTGCCTAATTTGACATCCAAATCCATAACAAATTGAAATTTATATACCTCGACAACTTGTGCCGCCATTTTGGATGTGTGATGTCAGGTAATCAATTTCTTGAGGAGTGAAAGAACAAGGTGGTTTAACCTACAGATTTTGAAAATGCCAATTGCCATTTAGCATTTATAGAGGAAAGTTGTAATTTCTTACAGCATCCCTGTCAAACATACAATAAGTTCTCATCAGGAAGAATACATCACAAACCTGAGATAAAAGAGGTAAAATTGTCACTCCTGCATGACCCCCAACAACTGGAACATCGACTTCTCTAGGATCAAGACCCAGTACCTCTGCCTGCAAGACACAATGGAAAGGAATAAAGTTGCTCGCTTTCATAGCATTGTCTCAAAACTGGTATCTACACAATTTTGCCGCCTGAGCATTAATACCAAGTATCTGCGACCCCAACTACACTGGGCTACTGGACTCTACTGCTAGACTTGCAAATAGCCTGGTTTTATTAACTTGCTTTTAAACCACTGCACGTGATCCCATAGATGGGCGTTAACCTATTTAATAAAATTCAACTAAGTTGTCTTTTCGCAAGCCAGGAAAAGGTTGATGCCCTTGGAGCAAGTTATTAATTGTAGGTACACAAGATATAACATTTAAGTCAAAAGAGCGTGCTACACAAGGTAAGATGTGCTTCCAACTTTGTAGGCTTATACAAAGTGACGACCTGATAGTCTGAACATAAAGATACTCCATGCTTCTCAATAGTATCAGCAAGACAGTAGAAGCACGAGTGACACCTACCACAAAAGTATTTGCTCTAACCGCATTGAGCATGGTCACACCCAACAGTCTCTTAGGATCATAAGTGCCAGCTCTCTCGAAAACTTCGGCTGCAATGGGAACTGTGGAGTTAAGAGGGTTGCTAATCAGGTTGACGATAGCTTTTGGGCATGATTTGGCAATTCCTTCACAAAGGGTTCTGACGATTCCAGCATTTATGTTGAACAGGTCATCTCTTGTCATGCCTGGTTTCCTAGGAACTCCGGCAGGGATGATGACAAGGTCCATTCCTACAAGGGCTTCCTCCAGTTGTTGCTGTCCCAGAAATCCACGGACCTGATTATATTAAGAAACAAATTAGTTTGACATAGTAAAAGATCCATATACAATGATGATATCAAGCTCACTCATCTGAAAAGGTAATCCCAACAATATCCCCAGAAAAAACGATCAACAATAACAATTTCCATCTTCATATAGAGACCAACAATTCTGTTCACCCCAAATTCAGCAAACAGCAATCTAATTGATGATGGGAGGGGAAACTCACCATGGCACCAGTGTCCATGTGGCTGATATCAGCGGTGACGCCAGGAGTATTCACAACATCATACAGATGAAGAACAGAGACGAGCGGGTTGATCTTCATCAACAATGCCAGAGGCTGCCCGATCCCTCCAGCCGCTCCCAGGATCGCGACTTTGAATCCCGGCGCTGCACCCTTTGCCCAGCAATTCGCACGCCTTAGCCCTGCGCTCTCCTCCATCTAAGAGTCACCCACAACGCACGATCACTCCCCATTAGCTCTTCAACCAAGAAACTAAGCATCATAATAATAAAGTATCGCCAGCTTCGATAGTCGCAGCTCACGATTCAATTAAAGTTCACCAATTGCCTAACCTTTCAGGAAATTAACAAGTACCCATTTCAATTTAGCGATTTTTGAGTAACGGAGACGACTCATCCATAGAAAAACTACATCGAACGCCATGCCACCACCAAGAAAGTGAGCGGCTAATAAGAAAACGGGCACGACCCACAATCGAGGAAGAGCTCAATTTCAATGGGGATACCTGGAAATTACGTGGGTGAAGGTGAGCAGAGATTCTCGCGATGCGTTGGCCGGCCTTGGAAGCGGGCTGCATCCTGAATTCCACTCGAAGAGGCTCGCGATGATAGCAAAGAGAAAGCTTAGAACGGTGTACCCAGAGAGAGAGAGAGAAAGAGAAGGGTAAGGGAGCGAATAAATACAGAAAGCAAAGAAGCAGATGCTGAGATTGGGATTGGAGATTGGAGACAAATTCACACAATCAGCGAGAATCAATTTCTTCAACTCGCCAAACTCAGAAAAATCAGGTGTCTTGGTTAACATTTTGCAGTGCGTCAAATCTATAATTTTCAACTTTTTCGCCTGCGATAGCAAAAAAAGGCCAAGTACATGCAAAGTTGCAAACGAAAAGTATGAGAAAACAGTAGCATACAACTAAATAGCAAAGGTCAATTGAGAGAATTTGAAGCAAAAGCGATCAAGCGAGATGTGTCGGTACCTTGATTTGCCTCCATCCACTCCAATAGTGGGTGATGTTGCTCCTTGAAAGGTCAAGCACAACTAAATTCACCGGATGGAGATTTGTGGCTGGAAGATGAACGGGCAATCATACCAAGAAAGCCATGTCAAACAACAAAGAAGATTTTTGGAGTTGCCTACAAAATTTATTCTTTCCCCTTTAAGGAACCTCAGCATTGACAAACAGATTAATTCTTCCGGGGTTAAGTCATGACTAATACCCAAACTGAGTGCTCGTACATTTCGTTTTTCCTGCCAGGAATAGCAACAGACAAAGATGAGTGTGCGCCATAGGAGCAATAAACCAAGGAAGTAGCATCAATATTAGTAGTTCTTCTTCGACCCCGCATCCTAACTAAATAAAACGCAGATTGTAACAAAATTACCTTTTCTCTTTTGTCTATTTGAAAATAAGACAAAACCAAGGATGTTTAAAATGTTAATTCGGTGTTGATTTTTCTGTCCTTTCACAGGCTAGATATCTTTTCAAGGAAACAAAGAACTCATTTCATTCTCACCGAAACAAGAAATGAAAAATTTCAACTAACCAAACTGCTCCTTAGCTTTCTCCTCGTTTCACATGGGTGAGGAATGAAATAAACTATTGTAGTTTATAGATTCGCTTTCCATGTCTCTATAAATTAGTAAACAAAGCATGCTGATATTCTCGATTTTAAAGCACGCGACAAAAGAATTTGCTGAATTAACTACATATTCTGCTCTTAAAAACTTTCACCTCACTGCTCCTCAGTATGTCTAACGTATTCTCATCAATCCATACCTAACGACGCTTTCCAAGCATCTTCGAAATTCTCTTCCTTGACTATGCACCTTCCTAGATCTTTAAGTTCTTCGTGCACCCAGAACTTATTGTTCTCATCGATTTTTATCAATGACATAAGGAGAAGATCATCAATTGCTCCACGAGGAGAATATCCGCAATCATCCCACATGTAATACGCATGCATCTTATCATCCCCAATGCAAAAACATGCTATGTCTAGAAATATTTCTTTTTTCCTGCAGTTCAATTTGTTAAAACTTATCATTGGTGTGTCTCGGACTTTATCACATAGGACTTGTTTCAAGTCCTTCAATGTCTCGCCCCACTTTGATCTGATTGTGCGGGCAAAAAGAGAACCCACGACTTCTAGGGTCAAAAGAAGCCTTCCTATGCTTGACACGACTTCTATCGAGAAATTGTGCCAATCTTTTGGAGAAGCATCACTTCTAAAGGCATGCTTGCTAAAAAGCTGAATCGCTCGATCCAAAGACATCTCCTTTATTGGGTAGTCCATGTAATAGCTAGATCCCATTTGGTTGTAGTCGTCCGACATTGTCCTATGTAATATTGTTCTTCTATCCTGGACTGTGATGATAATCCTACTTCCGCAACCGAACCATTTGTCGCTCCTAACAAGGTGCTCAAGTTGCTTCTCGTTCACATTGTCGACAACAACCATAACCTTTTTGTTGCTAAGTCCTTTTCTTATTCTATTGATCCCATCATTAGTATCATGGATTCCATCAATAGAGTTTGAGCCTAGTGTGTCGGATAATAGTTTTCTTTGCACGTGTAAAAGATCATAACGTTGTGACAAGTCTTGGACATCTTCAAGGAAACTAGAGTAATCAAATTTGAGCAAGAATTGATTGAAGATAATCTTAGCAAGAGTTAATTTACCAATACCACCCATCCAATGGATTATGACGAATCGTACGCCATCAAAGTCAAAATCCAACAATTCCTCTATAGCTTCTTCGTCATCCATTCTAACTAGATGGTCGGGAAGAGATCTATTCTTCGCCTTCAACTTAAGTTGAACCTCTTGAACAATCGATTTTATAAGTTCCCCGTACCTGTAATATAGAGACGGTGGACAAATTCAGATTGAGAAAATGATGACACCGTACTATTCCTTGCTTTCAGGCATATACGATTTGAATAAGATAATCCACATATATTAAGAACGTTTTGCAAGCAGTGGCAGCTTTTCAAATAACAAATTTGATTTCATTTAAACATAAGAACCCCAAGCTACTGTGGCTGCTGGCCAGATTTCCATTGGTTGGGTTTAAACGCTAACGCTGCTGCCCAAACTCGTTAACTGGGTTCAGACTAGCACTCAGTTTGGATGCAGCGATTGAGAGAAAAAGGAAAGGAAAGGATAACAACCAAAAGAAAAAAAATGGTTGATTTTACGGTTGTTCGTATGCTCACGATAAAAAAAAAAATGAAGGAAATTAGGTCATTTTATATTCGGTTGAAGCACAGAAGAGTGGAAGAGAATCTAATTATATCTTTGTGACTATTGTTTCCTTCTACTTATTCATAGATTAAAGGAATGAGAATTAACTTTAGTAACGAGGCCTTTGGCTTGTTAAAAATTCAATATCAGCAACAATTAACTCACGTCATAGAATGCTCATGAGAGAAAATATAATCGGCATAGGAGGTTCACTTTGTGCCGCGTCTCCAAGTCTCTCTATCTAAATCCTGATGAGATCTAGGAGACACCATCAGATGCTGTTGATAAACCAAAAAGGGATCCGTCCAGAATCAAAACAATTTCTCCTAGCTTTTCTACTCTACCATCTTTCTTGAGGCAATACCGAGTTACTGTCGATCTAGCTATTACCGTGGAGATCTTAGCAAGATATATCGATTAAAACGTCGATTTAGTGAAGCTACCTCTCTTGAGGAGAAATTAAAGAATGGTGACGAGCCAAGCTTGGGTCCTGCGTCAAGCGGTGTGACAAGGGAGAGACGTGGAGCTTTTTGTTGGAAAATTATTCTTAAGTTAAGTGCACATGTGAGCAACCAAAGAGCCAATCAATACGTGCTAAGTGTCCACGTGGCAGCGGAGACGTTGTCAATACATATTATCCCATCTCAAATTAGTTACGACGAAAGTGGGGGAGTGATACCAGATTACTACTCCTCGTGAACATCTATATTTATTATGTTGAAAGTTTAAAAAAGTTTCAATAAATCTTTTACCCTGTTTGGTTTTGTGAACAACATGTATAATAAAGGAGGACAATTACCAGAATTCCCGAAGTACTCCTAAAATCAGAATTACAAATCTGTGATGTGAAATCCATTACTGCAACTAAACATGCGTTAATGTTTTGTGTGTTTCCTTTTTTGGCAAAAGGCACCATTGAAACATGAGGGGAAGCGTTGAGATTTTATTGAAAGAATTCACCATCTATAACAGTCTATAGAATTCCTTTAATAATAGCAGAGAAAATGACAGTCGACCCGATTGCTTCCTTATCTACATAAAACTAATAAATTGTTCCTTGTTGAAATCTTATTTTCATCGACCGACTTTTATTACTTCTATTGTGTTGGCAGTTTTTTGAGATTGATCAAATGTATGATTAGTTCATATGCTACTGGTATGTTTGACCTACGATGAATTAGCATTTTGTCTTTTTGTTGTCTTCACTTTCCTTTTTCTTTTTTAAATTGTTGACTAACTTGGCATTAAAACAACTTGACGATGACATCAACATTGGCAATAACCTTTTTCAACTTACATATTTTTGAATGTATAACATGCTTGAAAGAACGCGTCCTCATATTATATTAAAATTAAAAACTCAGAAAAAGTTATGAAAAACTTACCCTTGTCCTTCCAGCTTCCAACCTACTCTAGTCGGAACCTCAACAAGAGCTTCTCCCCAGCGCTTCACTTCATGGGAGCTATACCTCTTCTCAAGCTTAGACAGAGCATCTCTGTACAATTTGGTTCTAAGCTTGACATCATCCGGCTCCATGTCAAAGAAAACTGGGAGGATCTCCTTCTTCCCATCCGACTTTAAAGTACAATCTACCATATGCGCAACCTTACGGAGACACCATGGACTTGAAGCAAAGCCCTTAGAGAAGATGGGGATATAGATTTGAGTGTTTCCAAGGGCTTGCAAAAAGATTTCCAATCTTCTCACCGACTCGAAGCTCTTCGTTGTCTTTAAAGATGTGGATTCATTTCTCCATCATGTTATGATAGAGACAATTAGTAAAGTTGTCCCGAGTATCTGATCCCCTAAAACTCAGGAATACCTCGAACTCCATTTCTGATTCGTTAGTGGCTGGTGCCATCCCACGTAGCTAACGAGACTTGAGACAGAATCGAGTTGGATGAAAATTGTGAATGAGCTTGCTTGAGGCGGGACATCAACTGGGGGAAGTTTAAAAACAAAAGAAAAAATATGGGTATGGTTAGTCACGAGCTCCCAGCCATTGATTGGCTACGGCAAACCACCAAAGAAATTGAAAACGAAACTGATATTAAAGAGAGAGTACTTGATGCGCTGATGGATGGCCAACAGAGATGAGACAGCGACTAAATCGAGACTAGAGAGGGGAAGATCGCCGTCGGAAAAGAGAGAGAGAGCCCAGATCTGAGAGCAATAACTAGAAAGTCTTTGAAAGTCAAGACACTGTATGGTTTGGTTCCGGTTCCCGGAGAGGCGTAATCTTTTAGCATTATTTTATTGGATGTGAGTTGTCCTCTGGAGGGTGCAGCCTGAAGTCTTTGCCGATGCCCAAATACGAAAATAGAAGAAAAGAGTACCTCACTTTCGTTGTTGGTATCAGAGCCCATGTCAACAAATTTGAACTCAACCGTTACACATGAAAGAGTTACGGATTGTTATACCTCTGATGAAGAGCCTAATGTATGAGAGAAAATTGTTAAGATTGTCTCACATTAGTTGTGAAAGGAATTAATGATCGGTTTGTAAGTATGAGGAAAATCCTCATTTTTTGAGCTAATTTTTGGAGAAAGAGAGATCCAAAACTCAATGGTTGCATATTTCATTTTCACGTTATTTGAGCATGTGAAAAGAGTCCGCATATCAGAAAGCCATCGAATTTCTAGTTCGTGAAAGAGATGAGACTACATCTCAAGGGCCAAAAGTACTGACCATTGAGAGAGTTGCCAAGCTTGCTCTAGCTTAGCCTGAAAGTCGTCAAGGCATAGATGTACACAATTCAGTTGGGCCCCACTCCAAAATGTAAGGAAGCAGAGAAGCGAAGCCTAAGATGTCACGTCATAATTTCATTGTGGAAATAGATGCAAAAAAATACAGTTCTGGTTAGACATCAACAATCACTTTTAGAAAAGAGGTACACAATTCTGTCACTGCTCGAACTTTATAATCAAATTTTGAGTAATTCTCTTAGCGATATCAACAAGAGATGTATGGTGCTCTGTCTCTACATTCTTCGTACACAATTCAGTTGGGCTCCACTACAAAAATGTAAGGAAGTTGAGAAGCAAAGCCCAAGATGTCATGTCAAAATTTCATTGTGGAAATAGATGCCAAAAAAAAAAAAATACAGTTCTGGTTAGACATCAACAATCAATTTTAGAAAAGAGGTACACAATTCTATCACTGCTTGAACTTTATCATCAAAATTTAAGTAATTCTCTTAGCCGTAACAACAAGAGATATATGGTGCTTTGTCTCTACATTCTTTCTGTTACCTTCCTTTGTTTCCATTAATGAGGACCAGACTAAATAATCAGAAACTAGATATTCTCCACAACTGCTTGCTTCTGCCTCTAGCCAAAGACAGAGTAATCACCCGGTACATACTTTCAAAGGCGAGGTGTCCCGTTAAAATCCACAAAGATCTTTATGAACACTTTTTCTTGGGTAGTGGCAGTGGATAGGTTTCCAAGGTGGCATTGGTAAATCGAATTCCTTGACCTCCACAATTAGAGATAATAACGAGCTCTCTTATGTTCATTACGATGCATAGGCAGAGGCTTCACACCAGAAGAGTTGACTTGCAAAAGATACATGCCCACATCTTCAAAATGGCTTATTAATTTAAAGAGTTTAGAGACTCTAACATTATTAAATACAGAGTCATTCGTCTTGCGAAAAAAAATGCTTGCTTGTAACAGCGTACTCCTTGGGTGGCCTCAATACTCCGAAGCTTGTCACGAACGCTTAACAAAATGAAAATCACTACAACAGCTTACGCCCTATTTCTGTACGATTTGTGCATTGAAAGTACTCAATCTGCAGTAAAGGCTATGATTCACTTGGTCAATGATCAAAGAAAATTCATTCTCGATCACAGCCCAAAAGTAAAGCTTATTACAGCTTGCCCAGCGCATGAATTATGTGACAGTCCACCCAATAGGCCTAAACCACCAAGGTAATAATAACATGTTTAAAATTTTAAGAACGTGCTATCAAGGGCATATGCATATGATCCGCCTAGTAATTTCTATGCATAGGGTAGCTAGCTCGATGGGCCAACCATTATCAGGCAGAGTAGTTCGAGGTGAAGTCGAGAAGGAAAATAATGCAATTGAAAAGGGCGAAAATAAGAAACAAGGAAACCCCCCGCATGTGCATATTTTATGGAAGCAAAGCAATGGTTAAAAAGAAGTTGAATAGAGTCATTAAGGGCGCGTTTGTTTGTGTTTCTGTTCAAAAAGTGTTCCAGAAAACAGAAATAGAAAAAACTATTTCTATTCCGGGGAACAATTTTTGATCAAAAAGACGCATTTGGTAAACTTGTTCCGGGAATAAAAAATGAATAGAAACACGTTTGGTAAATTTATATATTTTTTTGTTTCTTTTAATTTGTAAATATTTTTATTTTATTTTTCCTTTTTTCCTTTCTTTTTTCTTTTTTTCTTCTTTTGGCTAGTCGCCGGAGGCTGGCGACCGGCCGACGGGGGCCGGTAGCCTCGCCCAGATCCGACAAGGCCAAGCGTTACCGGCCCCTGGCTAGGCTCGGCCTCGCCGAATCAAGCGAGCTCGAGCATCGCCTGCCCCTGGCAAGGCTCGGCCTCGCCGGATCTGGGCGAGCTCGAGCTCACCCAGCCAAGGCGAGGCCGAGCGTTGCCGACGCGGGCGAGGCTCGGCCTCACCTTGGCTAGGCGAGCTTGGCCTTGCCCAGATTTGGTGAGGTCGAGCGTCGCCGGCCCGTGGCGAGGCTTGGCCTCGCTGGATCTGGGCGAGCTTGAGCTGGCTAGCCAAGGCGAGGCCGAGCCTCGCCAGGGGCCGGCGACGCTCCGGCGAGGTCGCTGACCCTCAATGACGTCGCCGGCCCTCGATGGCTGGTCGCCGGCCCTTGATGGCTGGTTGTCGGCCATGGCCGAGGCCTGGCTAAAGAAAAAAGAAGAAGAAAAGAAGAAGAAAAGAGAAGAAAAGAAAGGAGAGAGAAAAAATGTTCTTCAAAAGTGATTCTGGAACAAAAAAACAACTTTTTTTTTTGTTTCTTATTTCCGTTCCAATTTTGTTCCAGGAACCAAAAAACAGATTTTGAACAAAAACGCAAACAAATGCGTTTCTGTTCTTTTTTTGTTTTCGGGAACAAAAAAACAGAAAATTTGTTCATGAACAGAAAAAAAAAAGAACATAAACATGAACGCCATAAGTTTCTCAAAAAAATGCCAAATAATTTTATAGAAACTAGGTCGGAAGGTACCTTTGTTTGTCCTAAAATAAATAAAATAAGCAATCGACCTGCCTTTTGGGTCATGCAAATGAAATTCTCTGGTGGGTTGTCTCATTTGTCAACTTTAACCGTGATAATGGGCATCCTGAAAACAAAAAGATAATTAATGGAGGTGGCACAAAAGTAGATTTAGACGGGATTATATCATGAATCATGAAACTGATTGGATGCTCTCAAATACTCAATCCTCAATACCAAACAGCATACGACATATTTTTGTATATATTTCAGCGCATTTAGCTCTATCCATTTTCCGGTAAAAGCTGATCTCTTTGAAAGGGGATAAAATGATGACTATATATGTACAAATATTCCAGAATCCTGAGAGAAAGGGAGGGAGAAAATAGTCAAAGGCTTCATTTTCAAAAGAAACAAGCCTAGCTCGTGATTACCCTTTAATTGGCCTATATCTCTGACTATAGATAAAATCTCCCATTTTCCATAAGCAATCTGATTCAATATTTTACAGGTTCAGGCCAACTAAAATGCTACAGGAGGATGAAGAACAAAGAAAAGGAAGTGTAGGCTCTGCTCGTGGGCATTATAAGGAGAATAGAGAAAGTGACTAAAGACATGGGCTTAAAATTTCTTCGCAGATGACACCAAAGAGTATCATAGAAAAAGTGCCGCTTTAGTATGATGAGGTAAGGAAACCGCCTGCCAAACCAGTTGCTTCTCAAAGTACCGGGGCTGCGAGTTGGCCGGTGAACTAGATAAGTGCAATGACACTATGGATTTGCAAAGGATGGAGATATTTCTTAGATTATTAATCCATCAATCTTGGACATTTGTACTCTTTTCAAATGAAGGGGACTCAATCTTTCATATCTAATATTCGATAAAAGTACCTCCGAAATAGAATATCCAGGAAATCCATATCTCCCAAGAAATTGTTAAACCCTGAAGTGGACGATATCGATGATGACTCGGTAGGATTTGGGGAGGGCATCAATTTGCCTAGAGAAAGAAGGAGGGAATTAAAGTCGCCATCGTACTTGGCTTCACCAGATAAGCTAACCACAGAATCCGGTCTTGCTAGCAAAGATCAGAATAATTGCCGTGCCCGTTTGCCGACGCCACATTATGAAGCTAAAGACTCTCATTCTCGGGATAGAGGGCATTCGTATTGTTCTGGGATGATTTATTTCCCACTTAAATATAAATTATTTCCTCTTTGAATTGTTCAATAATTAAATAGGTCTGTGGGTTCACTTTTTTACTTTGAAATGTGGCTGGCAGGATCAAGGAGTCTTAAAAATTGAAGCAGATTTATCTTAGACTATAGATTTCCAAGCCCTCCTAATGCTATAGCCACAGTGCTGGCATAAAATTTGATGCCCATAGGGATAGAATCAAACTGACACGGTTGGAATTCTTAAATCAGAATCTTTAGAAAATTTATTAGGAGTTGTTATTATTAAATATTAAGCCTCTTCAACCCCCACTCTACCCCAACCTCACCACTTCCTTCGATGAAAATCCCTATTAATAGCAACATAACGATCAAGATTAACAATTATACAATAGTCTGGTGATGTTCAATTCGTGTAGATTACCAAACTAGTTGAAGTATCATGTGTTGCGCAGACCTGAAATTGATTTATTGAAATATTTGTTTTGAAGTTATATAGTATGATAGTATGAGTAAGCATTGATATATACTCGGTAAGATCTGTGTTTAGATTAGTTATATTGTACATTTAATAGGATTTTATCCAATTAGTTTTGGGACCTAATTAAGAATACATTTTGAGGAGAATTTTCTTAGATCTAAGCCCTTCTGATGCTCCGAAAATGGCCAAGGAAATTCAAGTCGGAGCATCCTTGACAGTCAATGAGCTTGCTTGAGGCGAGATATGTTGAGGTTACTATATTACTTGTCCAGCTGTACAAGACTGACTGAAAGCATGTCCTGTTGCTTATGCGTTCGGCCGGAGTTGCTGGTACCAAGAAACATTTATAATAGTGTAAATTAGTGCAACAGAAGTAAAAGTGGATTCGAATTCCTATATGATGCACATGGGACCGACCTCGAATTTCCTAAACAATGAGGCCCTTCAGATAAAGTTATTATTAATTATTATGATAGAGTTATTAAGCGTCTTCAAGCCCAACTTTGTCCCAACCCTACCACTACCTTCTATGAAACTTTTTCCAGATACTAACTTAATGATCAGTATAAAAAAAAAAAAAAAAACTGCAGGTGCTGAATTAACATAGTTACGAAAATCTAATGTCAAATAACGAGGCAACAGACCTTTACCATCAAACTAGTTGAAGTCCCATGCGCTGCACGGACCAGAAGTTGATTTATTGAAATATTTGTTTTGGAGATATATGATGTAACTTTACGAAGTGAGCATTCATTTATCAACCGAACAACAAAATTCTGCTAGGAACATATGAATCATTAGTTTAGTCCTTCTTCCTATATTATGCCACTTTATTTTATTTTTTCAATTGAATGTAGTTTTCTAAATAAGCAAAAACTGTAGTTTATTGTGGGATCTTGATCTTTGTTGATTTCCAGTAATATAAACTCAGTCAGACTTGTGTACAGATTAGTTATATTCTATAATTAACAGGGTCTTTGTACAGATAAACCATAGGTAGTAATATTGAAGTTAAGCAATCGAATCATTGTCACGGCTATTCTATTTGTAACTTAGTATTGGTGCCCCATATCTTTGTGAAAACTCAATAGTTGTTCATTTTAATGTCGCGATTGAGTTAAAAAATCTTGCTAACGCAAAGCTGAGCCTACTACAGAATCCTCTAACTTTGAAACTAGGGTGCTGCTCAAATTGAGCCTTGCCCATCACTCCCTTCCCCGGAATAACACCTTCCCACGAGGAGCACTTTCCACGGTTGTCCTCGTCTATCTCGTGAAAGAGTCTCCTTGCTCCTCCTCTAACAACACCTTCCATTGCCGTCCTTGTCAATTTCAGCACAAGCAAAAGGTCGCCTTGCTCCACCTCCTTATCATCGTGCCACATAGTCAATAGTCTCGTCCAGTTGCAGCTCCATTCCATGTGAACATGATGGATGTATCCTCCTCTTTTTCCTTGGCCTCTATTACTTTTTTTCTTGAAGGAACTCTAATCCCTAGTGCACATTGTGCACTACAATAACTTTTGCCTCCAAAAATTAAATTGACACGATCAATTAACTCGTCAACTGTAGTAAAAACACTAGGTCGAGTTTTTTTACCCGCACGTCGTGCCCTACCACATAGAGAGCTATTTTTTTAATGCATTTTTGAATTTTTTTTCTTATGAATTTCTTTATAATTTTACTAAAATTTTGAATTTTTTAAAATTTTCTGAATTTTTTAAATATTTTGCATGCATTTTTTAATTGTGTTTAAAAAATATTTTTTTTTTAGATTTTTAAAATTTTCTCTTTTTAAATTTTTAGAATATTCATTTTCTAAAAAATTATTTTTTTGAATTTAATTTTTTTAATAAAATACAAAAATAAGGACATCGGCATGGACTATCAAGCGCGGTCAGGCTCGGGCCCGCCGAGCAGGACCAATTCGTGGGGGGATTCCCACATTGCGACCAATTCGACCTAGACCTTGAAACAAACCTGAACTAAACTCAAAAGCCCAACTCATCTAAAACGTCCAGCCCAAACCAAAGCAAACTAGACAAGTCCAAATAATCTCAAACGAATTAAACCCAAACTCCACAAGACCAATTCGGTCCAAACCAAACAAGTCCAGACTCGATCAACTTAAGCCCAATCCAGATTTACTAAAGTTCAACCCAAGCTCATTTCCCATTTTCTTCTCTCTCTAAAAGTATGGTCGATCTCCCCCATTGCTCTCTGGATTCTCCTTATCCTCCCCAGAACTCGAGCCCTTCAATCTTCAATATCAAAACTCAAGTCACCAACACAAAAGGTCTACTATGGATCACAGTCACTGTACCACGGCCCATCTTCGATTATGACTCCACAACGATGCGTAACATATAAAATGAATGATAATAGTAAAGCTCAGTCAAGCATCGTGAGAAATCAGTGTTCGTCAAGATCCCTGTTTCATTTCAGCGCCAGTATTCACATCCACTATGAGAACATTGTATAGGATAAAACAACACACAGGCAAAAACCGCACGAGACTCGAAAAAGAGAAAAGAAAACGCATGTTGAACTGTGGTGACAAAAAACGGATTTTGAGGTTATAGAGATCACCATCAAGCGTACCCCATAGCTACAAGTTCAAGCGACTCGAAATCGGAAGAAAATATGAACGGCCTTGGTGCAGACATTTTGTCAAACGTGTTGTGGGCGTCAAATGAAAGTACAACCCGGACAAGAACAAGACTCAAAACCGGATCAAAGCTCAACACGAATCAGCGGGGAATGCTCGACATCAACCGAGGACAGCGTAAGCGAACCCGAAACGCACGCCCGGCTCAGTAGCTCGTGCAAAAACATGAGAGAACTGGGCAAAAAGCAAGGCATAAAAATGGGATAGGCCGAGGGTATCTACCCGGCTCGGGGGCGGCGAGTCGTGGGTGAGCTCGATAGATCGGACTACGTCCAGTCGCCCCGCACGCCTCCGAACCGGGATTCCCGGGAAATCGACGCAACTCAACACAACTAAAAAAGATACGCACAAGACCTAGCGGGAGAAGCACGCGTCAGCGAGGGTCGGCGGCCGAGGTCCAAGCGCAGTGGCTCGCTCTCCCCTCCCTTTTAAGTTGCCCAGCGCGCATGGCCTCTTGCGACGCTAGCTGCCCCTGCTGGCCTGACCCCCGACCGGACGCAACCACTGCTCCCCATCGTACCAGCGTCCTCGTCGAGTTGCAGAGGGCGTGAGGGAAAGAGAGGGAAAGAAGTGGCAAGGGCTGGGCCAAGGAAAAGGGGCAAAAAGAAGAGAGCCGCTCTCCTCCCCCAACCCCCAACCCCCCCACCCCCCCACCCCCCCCCTCTCTCTCTCATTTTACAACTCTTTTAGCATTTTTCTCCATAACAATGTCCTATTTTGGAATCTATAGATAGTGTTATACATTTGCATTCTGCTATTAAAAGGGTCTAGTAACTACAAGCATTAATTGATTTTTGAAATATAAAAAAATCTAATTCAAAATTTTGCTTGAATATTAATTAGTTGAAGGGAGACAAGAAGTTCTCTCCATAGCGAAGCCATTTGATGCAACATTTTATGGCACAGAGGAAAGGAAGTGCAGGCACTGCTCATGGACATTATCACATTTATCAGGAGCAGCTGCAAGTGATGATTTGTTGGGATTGTTATAGGAATCAAGCATGCCTTATGATGAGCTTAGAACTTGGCGCCGTCGTATCCTTGACTTTTGTCATGATCAGGTTCGCGAGAAACGCTATACATGATGGAAAAACCTATAACTACAATGTAATCAGTATTTTCTGCCCAGATACTTAATAATGTCTGATGAATATTGCTCTGATACCAATCGATGAAGAACAAATCTAGACGGAGAAGAAGAATAATGAGTAGAAGAATAGAGAAGGTGCAACTCCACGATGTGGATAAAATGGTAGGCCTAGTTTTAATATTGCCTTCTCTTTGACTAGAGTTACGAACCGGGGACCACCCAAATATCGAACACTCTCTAATTAATGTCTTGATGACATTGTCAAAAATTTTACGCTCCCTCGCAAGCATCCTTTTCCTATGTTTCTTGTTTAACATATGAACTGAAATTCAACTATGGGCGGATAAAACTTCACATATGTGAAAACCGCAACATGTGTAAAATATGACCTTTTTATGGATTAATTTATACCTTATTAACAGAAAGAATCGAATTTCTTCAGTGCACGTTACATGTTTATTCACCCCCCCCCCCCCCCCCCCCCCCAAAAAAAAAAATTAGTATGCCAACATATGGAGTTCTCTCATATTTATCCATGTTCAGTCATCTATATATTATCAAAGCTATTGTTAATAGATTATATTTAGAGTTTTGATGGTTCATTTTGTCATTTTTTTGGGAGATAATGCCTATGTGACGGTCGGTCACTTTTTCAAAGAATGATGGTGCCTTCTGCATCGCTACTTTCCCTTAAGGCAACTGGTTAACAAATTTAATTGGTTCTCAAAGCATTCAGATTTTTAGGAGGTAAAAAAGAAAGCAAAAGAGAGGAGAATAGGAGAACAAATCTCGTTGGCTTATACACAGTAAAAGTCATTCCAGAGTTCTTATTCTCTCCCTTTGAGTCGATTTTTTCCGTGAGATATGTCGCTAGAGAATATTTTTAGAGAAAATAATATAAAGAAAGATGATTTAATTTTCCTGTATCCTCAACCCTCATCGAATCCTCTATGATTTTGGAATTTGGGACCTCAATGCGAGCCTTGAGATCTCAATACTCGTATAGGGGTCTTAATTCTCGGATCAAGACACTAGCACCCAGACCTAATGTACCGGGTGTCCGGCACGAACCCTAACCCACGATGTTGGACTCGGGACTCAAGGGGCCGGGACCCCGAGTCAGGTTGTTGAGGTCTCAGGTTCGAGAGCTCCAGGCAAAAGTTAATATACATGCATGGAAGGACTAGAGGGGTGTTGGTGATGGCCACAAGCTCCTTTGGGCCTTCTATATTTAGTACAATTTGATGGACCTAACTAAGTGCAAGTAGTGAGTTGACCATGGGACATGGTACTGTCCAGATAATTGGATAGTCTTGTAGGCAGAAAGTGAACAATCTACCAGACTTGGTGGATAGCTCTGTTGCTAAATTTGGAGCATCTATAGACTTGGTGAGAAGAGTAGGCTATAAAAATAATTGGAATTGAAGCTTTAAAATCCCTAAAAATTAGGTTCAAGGCTCTAAAATTTTTTGCCTCTTTCAGGTAAGTGTCGCGACAGTTGAGGTCAAAAGAAAAAAAATAAGAAAAACTACTTTGGAAATCCGTTTGTGAAGATTTTCAGGAAGATATTATATTGGAAGCGAGAGAATAGAGCCAATACAAATTTGAGGTTTACACTGTTAATTAGAATTCATGACGAATTCCCAGGTTGAGACATGAGTTGGATTTAAGAGAATACAAACAAGGTATGCTCTTCCTTTCATTGACCTCCATGAACCTCGCTATAGAGAGGGTTGTGACAATCGAAAGAAAGTTTCTCACCGCATCTAAATCCTCACCAAACCAAGAGATTCTCAATTCCACCCTTCCATCTACTCTTTTAACTTGAAGGAGTTAGGTATTCACTATGATCTTTTGCGTTAAATTACCTTCAAAAGGCCCTTGCCTTGTAAGCCCTTCGTATAAGGATATAAGCACGTATTGATTATTATCAATCCAATAAAACAGCTACCTGTCAATTTTGCATCTTACACCGTATCGAAACTAAAGAACCTTCAGGCAAAATTCAAGAAATAATCTGAATTGGTAGGTCGTTAGGGTATCTCCCCCACCATAGCGATTCACTTTGCAGTTGCTCTTCCTGCAAAATTCATAAGATAATTTAATTGGTGAATTACAAGGTGTGGACATGATTATGTGGGTGAGTTATAAGTTATGGACGTAATGCACTGGCAAACTTAACTATTGAGCACCTCCAAGTTGATCGAAGAGATCCGCGATGAGCGGGATCAGGTACTTATTCTTCACAGTCAGCTTGTTCAGTGCTCGGTAGTCGATGCACATTCGGAGTGACCCATCGTGCTTCTTTTGGAATTGGACTGGCACACCGAATGGAGCCTTGGACGGTCGAATATACCCCACATCGAGCAGCTCCTTCAATTACTTCCTCAGTTCTTCCAATTTCGGGGCTGCCATGTGATAAGGCGCCATGGTGGGTGATCAAGCGTCAAGCACCAACTCGATCCAATGATCCACCTGTCTTTGAGGTGGTAGCTTCTTTGGCAACTCAGGGGGCATCACATCCTTGAATGAGTTGAGGACGTGGGTTACTTCGGCTGGGACTGCTACCCTTTCACCCCAGTTGTCCTCCGTCTTCAAGGTCGCTAGAAATGTCACCTCACCCTTCCTTGCTCCCTTGGTGAGTTGCATCGCCGAGATCAACTTTTGACCACGGTCTGACTCACGATGGACCAGGATCACGCATTGACACCATTTGTCCAATACACATATACATTCGGCAAAAGGCAATATAACAGCATGGATCTTATCTAGGAACTTAATCCCAATGACAAAGTCATAATCGTCAAGAGGAATTACCTCTAGAGTCTCCTTGCTTTTCCACTACCCGAGTTGTAGCTCTATGTCCCTTGTGACACCGATTGTAGGGACCTCCTTAGAGTTTACCATCTTGAGCCACCGGGCTCCCTTCTCAACCCGTAGGTTTAGTTTCTTTGCAGCCTCCTCCGAGATGAATAGATTGGATGCTCCCGTATCCACGAGTGCACTCATCGTAGTCTCTCCGATCCTTAGGTCCGCGAATATCAATCCTTTAGGCTCCTTCACCTTCTTGGACTTGATTGTGCTAAGAAGTCACAGTGAACCCAACCGCGATTCTTCCTTAGGCTCATCCTCCTTGCAAATGGGGTTAGCTTGGCCTTATTCGGGCAATCCCATGCCATATGTGAACCATTGACACCTAATTTTTGTTTTCAAGTACATAAAAAAAATTAATTAGAGAAAAAGAGAAAAAAAAAAGAAAAGAAGAAGAAAAATAAAAAAGGCCTCTTTTTCCCTTGCGTGGCCCAAGCTTGTTTCCCCTTTGGCCTAGCCCACGCCATCCTTCTCCCTCCTCCATCTTTGCGCAAGAAATCCTAGAAAAAAAAAACCAAAGAGGGAGTGGGAGAGAGAGCTCGGCAGAGGGAGAGGGAGAGAGAAAGGAAGGAAGAGCAACAGCAGAGGGCAGCGGCGACGCTGCCGGGTGCCGTTCGAGCCACTGCCCTCTGAATGCCCTCTCTAGCAGCCCAATCAGCGATGCCATCCGACCCATCGCCTATAACTCAACGTTAACAGCTGAGCCAGCGAGCCTCACCATCGCGTCGCACCCCCTTGAAGTTGCGATGTCACCTCTGCCGGCCCCGTTTTGCCCAGCTCTGCCACATCGACGCTGCTGTCACAACTTGCAACAATCCACAAGCACTGCCGCACCCCCCGCGACGCCGCAGCAACTTGCGAGCTCGCTTGCAGTGCCTCTGCCATTAATCCACCTACATAACCCGATGCCCGTACCTTTGCGCTATTACTGCCGAAGTGCCAAACATCTGCGAGCATCGCCAGTAGCTCACCACCAGTCCGAGCGCTGCCCACCTCCACCCGTGACGACCACCGTGTTTTGCCTGCAGCCCTAACGCTGTTGCCCCCGACACTAGCAGATTCCAGGCTGGCCGCCATGTCTCCACCGTCGTAGCACCAGTCCGGCCCCGTCGTAGCACCAGCACTGCACTATCACCGCCTAAGCCACCACCACCTACCGCGTCATCGTGCCTTGCCACGTCGCTACCGCCGTCAAGCCCATCGCCGCCGCCAAGAAACCCTAGGGAGTGGAGGTACGAGTTGGGTCGCGGCCACCAAACTGGGTAGGGTTTTGATCCGTTCGGGCTAGGCCTACGCGAATGGGTTGACACATCCCTTGGCCAGGCCCATCCTTTTTAAGGAAATAGGGCTCCAGTCGTAATGGGCCAAGTCGGTGGGCTCAGTTTATTTATTTAAAAAAAAAAGGAAAAGAATCCCGGGCCGAACTTGCATTGCAGGCCCATCCGAGTCTTCGGCGGATGACCTGGGTCAATCCCACTAGGGAAGAGAATCCGGGTCCTTTTTAAATATATTATATTGATATAATAATAAAAAATATTTCAAAAAATAAATAAAAATTATATTTTTTAAAAAATAAAAATATTAAAGTATTAAAAATAATAATAATTTAAAAAATCTAAAAATTGCAGGGTTTGTTTAGAAATTGCAATATCTTGCTTTCTTAATATAATTAGCCATTTATTTGCTCGTATATTGACTATATTACATGATTAATTTACATGTTTAACTATATTTGCAATTACTTAGTGGCACATGTTTAATTTTACTGCAATTAGGATCTTGGTAGTTATGATTAGGATCTTGGTAGCTATGATTGTTACTTTAATGATTGCGTATCCGCATGATTACCTCACATGTTAGTGGATAGATATAAAATCAATCCAAACTGCCTGACAAAAATCATTTCTTTTAAAATGAATAAGATTAGATACCGAAATGGCACTAATTGGTCAACTAGTATAATTAAGTCCCTGACCCTAGATTCTTTGGTTGCCTAGAAAGTGAGGTACACTCTCATGCCTCACTTGGTTTCTAGCCGACTCCAATAGGCTAGTGGCGACTCCATGTTTGCGAAATTTTCTTAAGAATATTCCAATGTCAGGTGGGGTATGGGCTTGGGAGAGCCCGCGCCTAATCATGGGCCTTAGGCTTGTCCTTTAGGCAATACCCCTAAACCTACTCCCTCCCCCCGAGGATAGGTTGCAACAGCTTGGCAACTTCGCCGGGGACTTGGTTTTAAACCGTAGAGGACTTAGGCCAAAATTAATCTTGTTCAAAAATATTTTTGTTTGGCAACGAGGATATCAGGTAGGTCCCTAACATGTTAGGTGTTAAATGCTTTTTCAGTTGGGAGTTATAAGGGGATGAGTGATTGTTAACCCCTTGTCTTGTAGGTGTGGAGTTGAGAATTGATGTTTATGTTTTGAATTTATGAAGTGATGCTTGTTTATAAATTATTATGCCTGCATCTCCTGCATCGCACTACACCATGGCACACACTACCTGCCATTGGACCTGAGCTGCATAGGACTACTTAAGATGGTGTTGAGGTGGATACCACTCCAACTACAACCATATAGTACGAGTCACCCATCTCAACCCCGAAATTTCTTTCTTGATGTCAAATGTGCCCACACTGGTCTACAACTGTGTGACATGGGTTGGTCCTTTGACGAAGCCAGAGTCATGGGTAACCTGATCCAGCCGTGACCTTGTGGGTTCGATCTGATGATCCCATGGCTCAATTTTGAGCCGTATAGAGTAGAAATCGAACCACATCTCATGTGCATGTCTATGTAATTGAAAAAAAAAAAAAAGAGACAAAGGTCGGCACCCATTGTAAGTATCATTTTCCTTCTTATTTGCTCATTTCGTATTGCATTTTCATCTTGAAATTCGCGAAAATCAATCGAATCCCCTTGGTGATATAGGCTTATGATTGAAAAATTGGCAATCACTCTTGAGAAAAGTGAACATTGAATACAAGTTCTAAACACTTTGATTTGGCCTTGCTAAACATGACTTTGTTTAAATTTTTAATTATGGGCTCAAAACCACTTTTTGTTTAGAAGATTCTTTCAAGACAGGATTATAATTTGTGGCATAAAAATTGAAATTGCATTTTTAATCAAATTCTCCCATTCTCACATTTTGGGACTGAAATGCAAATCACATTTGGTGTATAAATTTCTCAAAATAGAAGTCACTTCTTTCAAAAATCAATGTCACTTTTGCATATGAAACTTTTAGAGTAGAGTGGACATTCGATTGATAGCCGTCGACCAATCTTCTAATGATGCCCCTTCTCTTATAACTAATCTTGGTGAAATACTAAAACCCCATAATAAAGATTATAGAGCATGTACTGTCGCCTCGATTTTGTTGTAAGAAGCGACCTCATTAAGAGATCATTTTCTCATTCACACATTAACATTGTCTTCTTTTCACAGGTCACGCATGATGACTTCGCTTGCTTGATCATGCCAAGAAGTCAACTTTAGAATTAGGATGAGAATGGATTTATACTTTCATCTGTGCAAGAGTTTTTTGTATTTTATCATTGTTTTTATTCTTGTTAGGGACTATGTTTTCCATTTTGGATTTTGATTACGAATCCAATTGATGCTTTTATAAATCATGTGACTCACATTTTTAATGATGGAATTCAATTTCGCGAAAATCATCATTAAAAAAAACAAAAAACAAAAACAAAAAACTGAGAAGTGCTTCAAACGAACCTTTACGAGTTTGGGCATCGCCATCACTAGATTGTTTTTTATGAGTTTTATCAAGAGCTGCATCATATGTTACTAAAAGGTTAGCATTGGGGCTCTTGTGCATTTTGGCAATTAAAACATTTGAACATTTGGCTGCAAGAGCTTTTTACAATCAACATTAGAGATTTATGTCGCAAAATGCTACTTTGTTATATGCTTTATCGCAAGGAAATGACACAAATGCCTTAGGTGCCAAAAAAGCCCTCACTTTGCATGACGAGACAAATGAAGGAGGTTGCCAAGCATCCAAAAGGCGAATTAGAAGGAAGAGTAAATTGTATCGATTCCAATTATCCATTTATGAAACCGTTTTTGACATGATTTTCTTTTCCATTGCCAAGGATACATCGTGGGCACCAAGTTATATACCGTTCCAACAAAAGCAAAGGAGTATTCTTATAAGGGCAATATGTCTTTCTAATAAGACATGACAAGACATCCAATTTAGCACAAAAGGATGTATCATTCCTAAATTGAACCTAACTAAGAATGGAGATAATTTGTTTCATCTCCCCTTCTTACAGGGTGATAAATAAATAAAAAGTTGTGCATTAACCATAGAAGCGGCGCCTCCTACCAAGGAATTAGGAAAACGTCAAACACTTAAATGCGAATGCAAGGGAAGGGTATTGTCGAGTTACCAAATATCCATGAAGGTGAATCCAAGAGATGTTAGCGCCCAAAGGATGAAAGCGAATGAAGGGTAATAATGTATTGTTTCCAACATTTCAATCCCTAAAGATTTTTGCACTAACATATTCTTTTACATTTTTTACAAGGTTACCGGGTCACCATGCCGCAGGTAAGTACCTTTCTTCTCAATTTTTTTAAGTAAAAAAAAGAAAAAAAAAAGAGAATTTCCATTAGAAGAGAGAACCTCTGGCACTTTCCTAGAGACAAACAAAAAAAATGAATAATTGAGAAAATAAAAAAAATTTCTACAAGTTTTTTGAACATCATTTTTGTCTCAAAATTATTTTCTCGTTTCGTGGATTATTCATTTTGAATCAAAATTCCCTACGGAGATTGATCTACTTAGATGATCTCGATAGAGAGAGATGGAAATGTTAACCATGCAAAATAAGTAAGTGCTTAGGATGAAGAAATGTAAGCCATTTCCAAACACGTCCTTCACACACTTTTGAGAGTTGAGTGAAAAGCGACATTCTCTTAGGGCGAAGGATTCATTCACATTGAGCACAAAGATTGAAATGATAAAGGCGCTTCCTTCATCAATCTCAAGCATTGCACTAATATCTTACTACCCCTTTGGGCAGTATAAAGATGATCCTTCAAAATACCCTTATTGAGAATGACCCTACATTGGGGCAACGTATGAGGTTACGGTTATGTTGTAGAGTGAAAGGTTGAGAAAGATTCTATGACTTTCACTTGCATCAATCTTCTGGTGATAGCTTCAGAGGAATTCTCATTAGATCTTGACTCATCCCAATGTGAAGAAGAGCATTTCATTCTCTACCCAAACACTGATATCCATTGTTTTAACCAATTTGGGCCTAATTATTCATTTCTAAACCCCGAGTAGTGATCATCTCCCTTCATTGAGGCAAGGCATAAGAATTAACCTAATATAATTGACAGTCACGAGAAAATGTGAAAAGCATCTCGAAAGTCATAAGAGCTATAAAACTTCAAAGAGCAAAAAGTTTGACAAACTATGGGGCATGAAAAAGCAGTGTGCCTAGTAAAAGCAAGGCCAATGCCCATTAAAAAAAAAAAAATTCATCACAAGAGCAAAGGACATTAGAAAAAGGAGCAAAGCTCCCATGCAAAAATGATTAGCCAATGGACTTTCGAGATGTGCTGTGTTCACAAGCGAAATAGTTTTGAAAGATTAGGTGACTTGGTCACAAAGCCATGATGATCATCGACTCTTAAAAACCCTCTAGAAACTTTTAAACCTTTCGAGCCTCTCCCGAGCCAACACTACAACCTTCTTCCGAAGTCTCTTCTGATTGGGATGGTTTGAGTAAAAATGAGAATGCCAAAAAAAAGCTATTGCTTGAAGGAGTGGAGGTAATTCTATCTTGTCTTATCTTCCAAGTTCTCGACTTGTAAACCTGATGAAGATAACAACGGATGTTTCATTATTGGCCTTAAAGCAATAATCCCTTTGTGTAAGTCCTTGACCAACCTATATTGCGGTCCTTTCAAAAGACCTTTTTGATCGATCAGATTGTGCTCATTGCGAATGTTTCTGAAAGCCTTTGACATGAGTTATGTGATATACCATCAGCAATTAGTCACTTCCCACGCAAATGGATGGGATCAAGCAACCATTTTATTGAGAGTGCGTGAGAAACCCCTTCTGACTAGGAAGCTTCATTTTGGCATGCTTAATGAGCATTTTTCACGAGTCGTAGCCATTTTGATAAGAACTTGACTTCTAGAGAATTTGATGATTAATGATACATCCTCGAACAAGATGACAGTTTTGCACCACATGAAACTGATTGACATTGAATGTTTTTTAAAACAGTTGGACCTAACTTGATTAGCTTGTTCAGTTAATACTACAATGTTGCCAATACATCTCTTGATGCTGTCCCTAATGACATTTGTTCAAGTTAAGTATGACAAGATTCATTAGTGAAGCCATGCAGTTTTCAAGGGGTTAACGGGTGCTTCCCTTAAAGCATGTCATCTCCAAAGGTTCATGATCAGCCTTAAACCATGCCATTTCCAAGGTTGGTGGGTTTATCCTTAAACCACGAGGTTGGTGGCTTTTCCTAAACCACATGGCTTGTGGTTTCATCCGTAAACCATGTTTGTTTGCTCCCAATTGAAATCCATTCATACACGGTGAGACTATCATACTTGGTCGAAACCCGTTGTTACACGGTAAGACCGCATTCCTCTATTCTTATGACTAAGAGAGCTTTGTAGCCTGGAGTCTTCTCTCTTCTTATGACCCAGAGAGCTTTGTATCTTGGAGTCTTCTCTTTTCTTATGACCTGGTGGGCTTTTATAGCCTGGAGTCTTTTCTCTTCTTATAACTTGGAGAGTTTTGTATCCTAGAGTCTTCTCTCTTCTTATGACCCGGTGGGCTTTTGTAGCCCATAGTCTTCTCTCTCTTCTTATGATCCGGAGAGCTTTGTATCATGGAGTCTTCTCTCTTCTTATGACCTGGAGAGCTTTGTATCTTGGAATCTTCTCGCTTCTTATGACCCAGTGGGTTTCTGTAACCCGGAATCTTCTCTCTTTTTATGACCTGGAGAGCTTCTGTAGCCTGGAGTCTTCTCTCTTTTTATGACCCGGAGAGCTTCTGTAGCCCGGAGTCTTATCTCTTTTCTTATGACCCGGAGAGCTTTGTATCCTAGAGTCTTCTCTCTTTTTATGACCCGGAGAGCTTTATATCCTGGAGTCTTCTCTCTTCTTATGATCCAGTGGGCTTTTGTAGCCCAGAGTCTTCTCTTTTCTTATGAGTCGGAGAGCTTTGTATCCTAGAGTCTTCTCTCTTCTTATGACCCGGTGGACTTCTGTAGCCCGGAGTCTTCTCTCTTTTCTTATGACCCGGAGAGCTTTGTATCCTGGAGTCCTCTCTCTTCTTATGACCCAGTGGACTTCTATAGCCCGGAGTCTTCTCTCTTCTTATGACAGATGGGCTTCTGTAGCCCGAAGTCTCCTCTCTCTTCTTATGACTCAGTGGGCTTCTGTAGATCGAAGTCTTCTCTCTTCTTATGACCTGGAGAGCTTTATAACCTGGAGTCTTCACTCTCTTTTTATGACCCTGAGAGTTTTGTATCCTGAAGTCTTCTCTCTTCTTATAACCCGGAGAGCTTTGTATCTTGAAGTTTTTCTTCCTATAGCCCAAGGAGCTTTGTAGCCTGGCGTCCTTCTTCTTTTTATTAACAAGACGTGCTTCCATAGTTATGAGTCATTTTCATTAACCTGACGCGTGCCTATGCACCCAGGGTCTCTCTACCATCAAAATAATTTAGGTGTCTTCTATCTTTGAATGTAACCTCTTTGAGGTTACATTCAAAGAGAGGTAGCTATTGACACCTAATTTTTGTTTTCAAGTACATAAAAAAAAATTAATTAGAGAAAAAGAGAAAAAGAAAAAAAGAAAAAAAGAAAAAGAAAAATAACAAAACAACAAAAAAAAAAAGAAAAAGAAAAAAAAAGGCCGTCTTTTTCCCTTGCACGGCCCAAGCCCATTTTCCCTTTGGCCTGGCCCATGCTAGCCTTCTCCCTTCTCCATCTTCGCACAAGAAACCCTAGAAAAAAAAAAAACCAGAGAGGGAGTGGGAGAGAGAGCTCAGTAAAGGGAGAGGGAGAGGGAGAGAGATGGAAGGAAGAGCAACAGTAGAGGGCAGCGGCGGCGCTGCCCGGCGTCGTTCGAGCCACTGCCCTCTGAACACTGTCTCTTGCAGCCTGAAGCTGTAACGCCATCCGACCCATCGCCTACAACTCAACGCCTGTAGCCGAGCCAGTGAGCCTCACCGCCGCTTCGTGCCCCCCCGAAGTTGCAACGCCACCTCTGCCGGCCCCACTTTGCCCAACTCTGCCACATCAACGCTACTACCGTGACTTGCAACAACCCATGAGCACCGTCGCACCCCCCCTCGACGTCGTAGCAACCCACGAGCTTGCTTGCAGCGCCTCCGTTGTGCCTCCACCTGCAGAACCCAATGCCCGCACCTTTGCACCGTTGCTGCTGAACATCTACAAGCACCGCCAGCAGCTCGCCGCTGGTCTGAGCGCTGCCTACCTCCGCCCGTGATGACCCATCACGCTCTACCTGAAGCCCAACGCTGCTACCCCTGACGCCAGTAGATTTTGGGCCGGCCGCCGTGTCTCCGACTTTGCTCTGTCGTCGCAACAGCATTCCAGCCCCGTCGCAGCACCAGCACTGCACCGTTGCCACCCGAGCCACCGCCACCCGCCGCATCTTCATGCCTCGCCATGTCACCACCACCACCAAGAAACCCTAGGGAGTGGAGAACTGGGTAGGGTTTTGATCCATCCGGGCTGACCTGCGTGAATGGGTTGACACATTCCTAGGCTGGGCCCATCCTTTTGAAGGAAATAGGGCTCCAGTCATAATGGGCCAAGTCGGTGGGCTCAATTTATTTATTTGTTTTTTTTTAAAAGGAAAAGAATCATGAGCCGGGCCTGCATTGCAAGCCCGTTCGAGTCTTCGGTGGATGACCCGAGTCGATCCCACCCAGGAACCCAACCCAAGTCATTTTTAAATATATTATATTAATATAATAATAAAAAAAATTTAATTTTTTTAAAAAATATAATATTATTAAAATATTAAAAAAAATAATAATAATTAAAAAAATCTAAAAATTGCAGGTTTGTTCAGAAATTGCAATATCTTGCTTTCTTAGTATAATTAGCCATTTATTTGCTCGTATATTGACTATATTGCATGATTAATTTACCTATTTAACTATGTTTGCAATTGCTTAGCGGCACGTGTTTAATTTTACTGCAATTAGGATCTTGGTAGCTATGATTGTTACTTTAATGATTGTGCATCCACATGATCACCTCACATGTTAGTGGATAGGTATAAAATTAATCCAAATTGCTTGACAAAAATCATTTCTTTTAAAATGAACAAGATTAGGTGCCGAAATGGCACTAATTGATCAATTAGTGTAATCAAGTCCCCGACCTTAAATTCTCTGGTTGCGTAGGAAGTGAGGTACACTCCCATGCTTCACTGGTTTCTAGCCGACCCCAATAGGTTAGTGGCAACTCCATTTTTGTGAAATTTTCTTAAGAATATCTCAGTGTCACGCGAGATATGGGCTTGGGAGAGCTTGCACTTAATCATGAGCCTTAGGCCTGTCCTTTGGGCAATACCCCTAAACATGTTCCCTCCCCCGGAGGGAAGGTCGTGACATGAACCATCACAGAAGAAACACTTATAAGAGCGTACCTTCCTTTGTCCTCCTCCGCTCGACTTCACATGAGCCTTGTGAGAACCGGCCGGTGGTCTACCTTCAGTCAGGCAGTTGTATCTCCCCTGATCTCCCCCACCAGTGGCTTTATTCTTCGGATGAGAGTCCGATCAAGATGTGGAAGGCGCTTTATACTCCACGAACAATTCGGCCACTATCATGGTCGTCATGAGATCTCCCACATTGAATCACTTCAGCTCTTGCTTAGTCCATGGCTTGAGACTACTCATGAACTAGTGGTATGCTTCGGTCTCGTTTATCGAAGGGTTTTGAGTAGCAACTCCAAAAACTAATTGATGTAGTCGCATACATCACCCCTTTGCTTAAGACACTTAAGCTCGTCATGAGCTTATTCGTCCGCATAAGTAGGATAGTAGTTCCGTTGGAACTCCTTGACGTATCTACCCCGTGTCGTGATAGGATCCCCACACCTATCATCCTACTGACGACGCCACCACAACAATGCATTATCGGCTAAGTATATAGATGCAATATTTACCCGTGATTGGTCGTCGTTGATCCTCATGGCTTGGAAGTACCGCTCCATATACCATAGGAAATTGTCCACATCTTTGGCCACCCGCGAACCTGTGAATTCCTTCAACTTGGGTGCTTTCATTCGTGTACTTTGCATGGTGATCACCTTGTTCACATGTGCAGCTTCCGATTCGGTAAGCTTCCCCTTTAGTTCAGCTATCTCCGCGCGCATAGCCGCCATCATGGCCTCCAGGTATTCATCCCGTTGTGTGAGTTTTTCCCTTAGGGTTCCTAGCAACTCGTGTCAGAGCTCTTCCATACCAGTCTTGAGCTCTTGCACCTCAACTACGAGCTCCTCCCTTCCGGCATCCACTCCATCCACGGTCTGGGTCAGGTCATCGACCGATCCTTGGACATCAGTGACAAACAACTCTAGCTTTGTCGTCCAATGCGCAAGGTTCCCCGTTGGATCCCTTGAACTCAAACCACCACGGCTCTTCTTTCCTTTGGTAGTGCCCTTCTCGGCGTTCCTCCCACGATCAACGCAGTCACCACCCATGGTGAACGCCTCATTGGATCGTGAATCAGCCATTGCGCTTGGAACGAACTTGGCTTTAATACTACTTGTCACGAGCCGATCGATCTAGCGTTCCCTTTGCTCGTGCGGCCTTAGGATTTCTCCCAAGCAGCCTTTCTCACACTCAACTCACAAGAATCTTTAGAGAGAGAAACTCTAGAGAGAGAACCTCTGGATTGTATTGCTTATGAATGAGATCAGAACAATGGGGGGGGGGAGGAGACCCCTATATATACAAATACAAGGTAAACCGTATCCGTAGATCTCTCATTGATTTAACGGTGGAGATCATATCTCCCTAACTACCAACTACCTGCATTTATTACATACGAATACAATTAGCGTATTGCCCACCCCCAGGAGTATTCTAGAAGACTCGAGAAAACCCTAGGACTCGGGGATACAAGCCGAGGGTCACTTGATCCATGGATGTGTCACGACCATCCCTTAGAACCCTCTTGGAATAGCTTTCTTTCGGGCCGTGACATGTGACTTTACCTTTCATGTTTTTCCAAAACTTCTTTGGATTATTCAATTAAGTTGTGAGTAAGTGGGCGAGGCATACATAAAATATGAGAGAGGAAAGAGAAATGAAGAGGACAAGAGGAGAAACTTTTTTTGGCATTTTAGTCACTTGGATATTTTAGGATGAAGTTGAAATTGAGACAAAATTGTGGGGGTAGGTAGATATCATGAATTTGCATTCTCTTTTGCAACCAATCATGACCTAAGTCTTTCAGTTATTTATATCCAAGACAATCTTTAAAAAGTATTCAATTGCTTGATCCAGAATGTGTGATGGGTATGTCTTTTTGGAATTAACTTATTTAGATGATTCAGTTCCTTCTTCAAAAGTAAGAGAATTATGTGTAACTAGCTTGTAAGTAACATGCAATCATGTAATTATTAATTAATACATCTAAATATAGGTAATTAAAATAGGTATTTAGATATTTTATCGCATTTTGCATTGTATTCATTACGGAGCATCTAAAACCATAGGACTACTGCTTTGAATGATGTTTATTTTTTTATTTATATAAATGGTCTAATACTACTTTAACATTTGAAATCTCTAAGTTGATCATCCGAACCATCCCACAGGACACTCTATGCACAAGATCAGTGCCTCCTTCTCTAAAAAAGCGTAATTCCAATTACAACCACGTCAAGTTACAATTGTGGGGTTGGAGTTATTATATTTGTAATCTTCTAATTCACTCACATGCAGATTACTTTAAAATCGTTGCTTGATGCTTTGTACTATTTATAGACAACAACCGAAACAAGTATTTCAATAATACCAAGTATTTCTAATATAATTAAATGCTACTAATGTGTGTATTGGTTGAGTAATACCAAGTACATATGCACAAGCTGACATGCAAATTATATCAATAACAACACAAAGATTTAATATTAGGAGTGCCCTGCCACTGTCTTGAGTACTCTATTAGGGTGGATAAGATATTGGATGTTGAAGATGTCTACAAGCTACAAGGATCTTGAGATAAGCTAAACATATGGAAGAACCTTGATCAATGATGAACAAATCGACAAGAATAGGGATGTTCATGATAGTTTGGAAGGACCAAGATAAGGTGAATAGTTAGATGGACCTGATAAACAAGCCTAGAATGAGAATGTTTGGTAAAACTTGAAAGGAACATGAAGGAGAATAGCTTTGTAGAATAGAATAAATCAATATACTTAGAAGGACCAGAAGAAAGATCAGTATTGTTATCAGGAGCAACAGATTGTTATTAGAGCAGCTTTCTCTATCATATGAAGTGGAAGACTATGATGACATCGATGACTTGTGTGTGAGTTTAGTGAAAATCTAATGAAGATCTTGACAAGAGGAGAAAATGTGTGATCTCATGAGGATTTGATGAAGACTTGGAGGTATTGTTGTCAATCTCTCATCAATTAGAATTCTTTGGAAGTTGACATAGTTACAAGGATCATTGAATGATTGATTGCAAGTCATTCTGTATAGTTTATTAGTGGATAGCATCAATAATGTCACGCCTCGATCCACATACGGTTGCGTGACGTCCCTTGCTCAACGCACTTTATTTATCCTTTGGTCATTCGATTGCGATGTCCTAAGAGGCATCGCTGACCCAATTCGCAATAACAATAAATGCACAAGCATTTTTTTTTTTGTCAGTCCTATTTTATTCCTACTCTACACTCACCTTAGACTTTTGCCCTGCCTCTTGCAGGGCGTGGGAGTTGAAACCCACTCCTGAAACTTAAAAAATCTCTAACCATCATTCAATAGGGATAATTAAAAACATAATCATTTATTTATGCATCATAAGTCAACATTTCATACACATTAAGTTTAAAAGTTTAACAGCTAGCTTCATCACCTCTAACACGTCTGATAGTGCTGCCACAACCTTCTACAAAAGGGACCGTGGTACGTCTACGTCTTTAATACTATGAGGATGGTCCAAAAAGTGTTAGCAACCTTCGGGATCCATGGCTCTAGCTCAGTGATCTACTCGGGGTCGAGCTTGGGGCCAGACACTTCCCTATTGGGAATGTTTCCATTCTTGGCATCTCAACTGATGCCTCCCCCTGAACCTTTGACACTCGGCGGACTGTCGAAGCTGTGGATGGGACCCTGGCTCTCGTTGCCCACCCAAAAGTATCAGGCCATGAATTGGTGTGGCACGAGGTTAGATAGACCTTCATTGACCCAGATGATTGTGACGTAACACGTGTAATGTGCGTTAAGCCCTACTGATATAGGATACTCCATCACCTCCCGACTATACTCAATGGGGAGGCCAAAACGTATATGATAGAACGGCTCAACCATTCTTAGGGCCTGTAAACATTTCAACAAACAAATATGAGATAGACACAATGAGTGAACTTCCTAAACCTCGCATAGAGAAGTCGTTCACCTTAAAAGCGCTCTCAACAAGCAATTATCTATTAATGACAAAATATGGCAACACTCTCTAGCTTTACCCTCACTATTCTCATAATAACGAGTCTACTATTCAAAGCCATCAATATAGACACATAGGCAATACCAGAACACATTGTCCATGCTCTTGAGCCAAACATATGAATGCGCATTATGGTTCAAATCATATGCTCATGCCATGCAATAATCCGAACATGAACACATACGAATCTCATGCACTTTCCATACAAGTATGTCTAGATTATTACAGTCATTCAAGACCTAAGGCTAACCCGAAGGTTCGCAATCATCCAGCGTAACCAGGCATTGTCTCACCCCATCAAGCACAACATTGTCTTGTGTAAAATGCATTAGGACGGTCATTCCTATAAGGAGTTTCGTTCTGAAATCCATTCGCAAATGGCATCCTGTTGACTTGGGAGCATTTGAACTTAATTAGATATCATCTTGTGTAAAATGCATCAGGATTGGTTCACACTCCACGTAAAACGCATCAGAATCTTAGGTGATCACGCGAACATACCCTAACACAATCCATTTCTTATCTTTCTGATTTAATCAATGTGATGCCTATGCGATATACAACTTCATTTGCCATATACCATTATATCATACACATGCATCACATTATATCATACACATATGCACCATTTACTTCGTAAACTCATGGCATATAAACTACTTATCAAAGTAGAATAAAGTCATCATAATTGACAATACATTCACATCATTTATAACGTGCTACCAAATCCATCACATAATCCATCTTTTATTTATATAACATATCACCCTACCATAACGTATTCTAATAACATGCCACAGTACAACATCACGTTGTATAGAACACACATGACACGTACATCACATAATACGTAACTCACATAACACATATAACTCATAATCCATATAACATGCTTAATATATAATCCATACCCCACATAAGCCTATATCACATAATAACATTTCATCATATTATGGCATAATAAACAACATATCAATTTCACTTATCATAAACCGATAACACCAATAACTTATTGCCTTAAACGTGATAGCCTATCACCAAAACCCGATAACTTATCATCAACAATCATGTTGTCATTTAAAATCTGATAACCTATCGCCCTAGGCTCGATAGCTTAGCACCCATGATAACCTATCGCTAAAAGTCTAATAACCTATCGCTTTGAAGCTTGATAACCTATCGCTAAACGTTTGATAACCTATCTAGGCCTAATAATCACATATCACACAATATTCACTTATCACACTAAAAAATCATCATTTAACCACAATCAAGCCCTAAACTACTCCTAAAGTGCAACGATAACCTTAATCAAGAGTTAGAAAACTACTCACAAACTATTCGAGCTTTGAAACATGCTGGGGGAAGGAACAACAAGATCGGACAACAGTTGGTCTCACGTCCACAGCGTGCGGGTGAGCTGGACAGCGGCCAAATGGCAATTCAGCAGTCGCACAACGGTGGTCTGGCCACCATTCAGCATTGGCACAGCCTCTGGGCTTCGCAAGGGACTAAACTGGAGAAGAAACGAGGGAGAAGGAGCATGGGCAAGGGCTGCACAGCACCGAACAGCCCTTGAGGAGGCTGGTCAGTCAACTTTGAGCGGCAATTTGGCGATGCAAATGGCAGTGGGTTCAAAGGACGGTTGCTGGGGAGGTAAAATAAAAGGAAACAAATGAAGAACAAGCTTGCAAAGAGAGCAATGGAGGTGTCGGTGGTGGTGAGGGAAGAGAGATAGAGAGCTTGAAACCAAAACAAGTGACGAAATAAGAGAGAATGAGGGTGAGAGAGAGGGAACCAGCGGTGAGGGGGAGAGGGAAGAGAGAGAGAGTGTGATGTCAAGTCCCAATTAATGCCCATCAAATCCCTTGAGCTCATGTCAATCAAGATGGCTTATGGAAGAAGCAAAATCCTTGCATTAAATGAGATATCGATTACACTCGAATGACTAGGTTAGAGCTAGATTAGGCTAGGTAGGCTAGATACCCTCTTCCCAGTACTCTTTGCCGCCCAAATTCAAGTGCCGCCCCCTTCACTTGTCAATTTCCATCTTTGCCCTTTTGTCCTTAGTCCAATGTAAGGGGATTCGATCATTTCACAAAGATCTCGCACTATTCATGCATTATTTACGTCCTTGCATGCATCTAATGTCAAGATCTTGTCAAAAGAGGGCTTGATGGACTTGAAGGGCCCATGGGCCTCCCTTGGCCGCCCACCCCTTGGGTGTGTGGGCCTTGGGCCGCCCACTTGGGCATGGGCCCATTGGGTCCCCCCATGGCCCGTTTCCATTTTTCCACACTTGTACATCCTTATCGATGAAAAATTGAGTTTTCGCTCTAAAGTGACCTTTTTCGATACTCTTGTGGTTTATTGATCCTCAAGGTCATCTCATCCAACAATCGCTTGTCGAGACAATTCCATTATGAAAAACTATGTTGAAACAAGGATATCACAAATAAACTAGTAATAATCTAGATCGTGCAAATATTTGGTCTTGGAATGTACTAGTCACTTGATCATTTGATTATAACATTAATCAAAATGAATATAGCGGTTAACAAAGTTTGAAATCTAGAAATGACCACCAAAGTTGATTAGGAGTTGTTTGGGCAATTATGAGCAAGAGACATACTAATAGAAGTACACTAAAACTATTCTAATAGACCACCAATATCAAGGAGACGTTGCTGATGTTAGAGAGTTATTCTGATGACTTCTAGCAAGGTTTTGCTATTGGCAATGGTAGAACCAATGGCTACTTAAGGATTTCAATTAGGAGTGGTCATTTGAGGATGGATGGTTATATATTAAGTATAAGAGAAGGCGAGTCATGTGTTTTAAGTGTTCTTCTTTGCTTTGTTTATGATGATATTAACTGTGTACTCTTGATGTCAATGTTTGGGTCATGCCACTATTTGCAATCAATGACAAGAGCAAGTGTACAAAAGTGATAACAATACGTGAGTCCTAATAGTTTAACCTATTGGAAAGACGGTACTTGCTGATTATAACTTTTCTTATAGATTGCTAGTGGATTCTAGCTTTGCCATGGCTGTTAGTGTTGAGAGTGGACGTAAACTTGGGGATAAAGCTGAAATATTATATATTTGCTTGCAATATCGTCTATCTCTTCACTAATAGCATCACAATTTATTTATGCTGATATTTGAAAATTTAATTTGTTATATTCCGCAAAAAAATTTCATAGTTCTAAACCAACCTATTCACTCTTTTTAGGTAGTACTATTAGCTCCAACACTTAGATCCTCTTAATCTTTCATAATGGGGTGGAGGATTGGGGATGGAGCAATAAGACTCAATCCTCAATTTTTATTTTGTAATTAATGCATTTAAAGTCCTAAAATTTAATGCAAAAGTATGACTGAATTTTAAAATTCTTATATAATGCAATGCATCACAAGAATTCCATTTCAAAACGAAAACATCATCTTAACATAGTCAAGAAGAAAGATAATATATGGCTCAAGAAGTGACATTACATGAGGCCATTGGATCATTTCATGTCGGTGGTGAATGCGCGTTGCTAATGTGGCTTTGTTCCACGTGCCAGGCCGCAGAATTGGGTCTAATCCACATGCAGGGCATGGAAACTCTGAATACTCACGCCAACACCTTCTTTGTCCTTTATCCAAGCCAGCTCTACAAGTTAGCAAACACAAGCAGAAAAGAGAACTTCTGTTATGCTTTGACTAATCAAAACACGCCCAAGAATTTCGACACGGCTACCGAGGCGCCCTTTGGATCGAAGGACAATCGGGGAGGAGTGCAGGCACGGTGGACTGAATGATGTTTTCCCTAGCTTTTGGCGGCATTCAACATTTTTCTAACTTGGTGCATGCTGACAATTCAGGCAAACTATCCATAGATGTGCAAAAAACAATTTCTGCCTTCTTCAAAATATTCAACTCTTTCAAGCCTTCGACGGCTCTTAACTTTTGACAAGACCAAATAGAGAGACGCTGTAGATTTTTCAACTTCGACAGGTTAGGCAATTTTTCAATTGCATAACAAAAACTAATTTTTAGAGACTTCAGAGATTCCACTTCCCCCAAACCTGGAATCTCTGCCAGTTTGGTTAAACGATGGAGATATAATGTTTGTAGCCTCTTCAAGCATGATAGATCGGGTGTGCTGTCGATGAATTCGCACCAAGATATCTTCAATTCCCTTAAGCCCTCCAAGTATTTAAGTATGGGCAAGTGTGGCATCGGATAGTTACTGATTTGGAGAACTGACAAGCTTTTGAAGCCAAAAAAATCAGGCAATTGCGGGATGCAGCTAAGTTTCAAGGTTGATAAGCCACGTGGAAGCCGATGGATGGACTGCGCGTCCTTCCAAAGCGAGATAATCTTGTTCGCTTCAGAGAAAAACACTTCTTTTTCACTCCCGTAGTCAATACGTATAAAATCTTTGCTCACTTCGAGATGATCTAAATGAACCAGGCTTGAGAGGTCAGGAAGAACAGGGATATCAGCAGCTTCAACCACTAGACATTTCAAGCTCAAGGGAAGCTTTGGCAACGGGAGAAGCCGGCGACCTGAGATTGTCAGCGTTTGGAGACAGAAGAAATCACCGATCTTTCTCGGCACAGTAGAGATTGGGCTCCCATTTAAGTCCAGGATCCTCAGACGGTTTAGGCTCCACATTTCCCATGGAATTTCATCCTTGAGGCGCCAACAATACGAGGCATTGAGCTCTTCGAGTGTCTCCACCCTTCCGAGCACACAAGGTATCGTGTGTATCTCTGTGGATGCCACGTTTAAGACTTTTAGTCTCTTTAGATTTCCAATGGAATCAGGGAGAACACTGATGTTTGAATTCCTTATATTTAACTCAACCAATGATTCTAATTCTCCAATAGAGTCTGGAAGCTCTATTAGATTATAGCAATCAGTCAACCACAAACACGTAAGATTTGTTAACTTTCCAATAGAGTAAGGAAGTTGGTGGATACTATAGTTACTCAAAGTTTGAAACCTCATCAAAGATTTTAGATTGCCCAGTGTCTCAGGAAGCTTGAACAATTCGGATAAGGATGACTTGGTAGTTTGGGGCACGATAATCTCCGACAAGCATTCTAGAGAATCGATTTCCTTGGGCAACCCTTGAAGGGAATGGCACCCCTTGATATCTAAAGTCCTTAGTTGTCTTAGCTTATTGATTGACTTGTCAATCGTAGCCAATCTCACACACCAAGCGAGAATCAATTTCTCCAACTTGCCAAACTTGGAAAAATTGGGTGTCTTGGTTAACCTCTTGCATCCCGTTAAATCTAGAACTTTCAACTTTTTCGCCTTCTACAATGGATATAAAAGGCAATTACATGCCCAAGAAAAGCATGAGAATACAATAGCATACAACTACCTAACAAATGTGAATTGATAGAATTTTAAGCATACATGAGCGAGGTGTGTCAGTACCTTGATTTGCCTCCATCCACCCCAATTGTGGGTGATGTTGCTTCTCGAAAGGTCAAGCACGACCAAATTCACCAGGTGAAGATTCACGGCTGAAAGATTGAATGGGCAATGATGCCAAGACAGCCATCTCAGATTACGAAGAAGATTATTGAAGTTGCCTACGAAATTCATTCTCCGCCCTCCAAGGAACCTCAGCTGTGGCAGACGGGATAATTCTCCAGGTGTTAAGTCATGACTAATACCTATACTGAGTGCTCGTACAACTTGTTTTTCCTACCAGCAGCAGCAGAGAATAAAGATGAGCATACAACGATATTAGTAGTTCTTCTCCGTCACCAAATAATTTAATCAAACGCAAGGTTGTAACAAAACAATATTCATTTTTTCTATCAATTTAAAAATAAGAAAAACGAAGCATGTTTAAAATCTTCATTCGGGGTTGATTTTTCTATCTTTTTACAGACTAAACACCTTCAAGACAACACAAAAATCTTCAATCTCGCACCGGAACAAGAAACAGATAATTTTAACTAATCAAACCGCGCCGCAGCTTTCTACTCGTCTCACATGGCTTAGGCATGAAAACATATACTTCTATTGCTTATAAAGTTGCTTTCTGTTTCTTTATAAATTAGTAAACAAAGAAGGCCATCAACTAATAATGCCGATTTTAAAGCACACAACAAGAGATTTTGCTTGGATTGACTATATCTTCTACTCTTAATAAGTTTTACCTCATTGCTTCTCAGTATGTCCAAAGTATTCTCATCAATCGACACCCAAATGCGCTTTCCAGCATCTTCAACATTGTCTTTTTTGACAATGTACCTTCCTAGATCTCGAACTTCATCATGCATCCAAAATCTATTGTCCTCATCGATCTTTATCAATGACATGAGCAGAAGAACATCAATCACGCTGCGTGAAGAATAGCCACTATTACGCCACATGTAGTCTGCATAAGTCTTTTTCTCCCCGATGCAAAAACATGCTATGTCTAGAAATATGGCTTTTTCTATATCATCCAATTTGTTGATACTTATCATCAATGTTTGTCGAACGTCTGTACATGGGGCTTGCTTTAAGTCCTCCAATGTCTCATCCCATTCCGATCTAGCTGTGGAGGCGAAAAGGGAACCTACGACTTCCAAAGTCAAAGGAAGCCTTCCTACGCTTGAAACGACTTTTTCTGAGAATTTGTAGCAATCTTCTGGAGGAGTATCACTTCTAAAAGCATGCTTACTAAAAAGCTGAATCGCTAAATCAAAGGGCATCTCCTTTACTGAGTAATCCATGTAATAGCTAGGTTGCCTTTGGTTGTCTTTATTTCGTATTATCCTTATGTCCCTAAGTGTGACAATGATCCTACTTCCACTCCCAAACCAATCATAGCTTCCTACCAAGTTCTCAAGTTGTTTCTTCTCGTCTACATTGTTGACAACAACTAGAACTTTTGCTTTGCCAAGTCCTCTTGTTATGCGATCAATGCCGTCGTTGGTGTCATACATTTCTTGAGTAGAGTTCGAGCCCAATGTTTCGGACAGTAGTTTCTTTTGCATGTCTAAAAGACGATGACTTTGGACATCTTCAAGGAAACTACAATAATCAAATTTAGACCGGAGTCGGTTGAAGATAACACTAGCAAGAGTTGATTTGCCAATACCACCCGTCCCATGGATTATAATGAAACGCACATGGTCATCAGAGTTAATATCCAGCAGTTCCTCTATATATTCTAGATCATTCATTTCAACTAGATGGTCAGGAAGAGTTCTATTCTTCCCCTTCAGCTTAAGCAGAACCTCTCGAACAATTAGTTTTATAAGTTCACCATACCTGCCAATATAAGCTAAATATATTAAGGAAGATTTATGACGGCAGCAATTTTTCAAATAGCATATTTGAATCCATTTAAATGTAAACATCTCAAGTTACAATGAAAATTATCTAAGTTATAAAGGACTCGAATTAATTGATGTGGCTGGCCAGATTCCCATTGGTTGGATTGAAATACCAACTACTGCCTAGACTTTCTTAGGAACTGGAAAGGATTAGGATATTGATCAAGAGAAAGGAATGATTGGATTTTGTGGTTGTTTCTATGCTTACAAAAAATGTGAAACGAAGGAATTTAGTCCATTTCATATATGATTGAAGAAGAAAAAAGAGTAGAAAGCAATGTAATTATATCGTTATGACTATTTTATCCGTCTACTTATTCATAGAATATATAGATGAAATTTAAGTTTAGCAACTTTGGCATGTTTAAGATTCAATATGAGCAACAATTAACTCATGTTATAGATGAGAACTGGGAGACTTCATCGAGATACCGTCAATCTAGCCATTACCGTCGAGATCTTAGCTTAGACACATCTAGGGATGCTGCCTCCAGATCTTGAGGAGACGTTAAAGAATGGTGACTAGCCAAGCTTGGGTTTTATTTTTCGGAAAGTTTAGTGCACACGTGAGCAATTAAAGAGCCGATCAATTTGTGACAAGTGTCTGAGCGGCAGCGTCGACATTGTCACTAAACTTCTCCCATTTTCAAATCAGTTATGAACCAAGTAAGGGTGTGATGCGAGATTATTGCTTCTAGGAACCATCTATATAATACTTGTTATTTTGAAATTTAATAGAGTTTTACTAACAATTACTCTATCGGATTTTATTTTTTTGGCCAAAACTCTGTTGGGTTTAAAAATATTAATCTGTTACATTGTTTGGTTTCATGAATAACATATGTAATAAATGTGGAATACCATCAGAATTTCTGAAATACTCCTAAAACCAAAATTATGAAACCTATGGCTGTTACTGCAACTAAACGTGCTGTTAATGTTTCGCGAGTCTTTTTTTTTTCTTTCGCAAGAGGCACCATCAAAACGCTAGGGAGAGCCGTCATATTTTGTAGATAAAATTCACCACCACAGCAGTCTATATAGTTCCCTTAATAATAGTAGAGAAGATGTGACTAGACCTGAGTTTCCTTTTTCTTCATGAAACTAATAATTTAATGTGCTGGCAACATTTGGAGATTGATCAAACATTCATATGCTAGTAGTACAAAATCAGGATGTTTGATCTCCAATTAATAAGCATTAATATTTGTCTGTTTGTTGCTTCCGTTTCCTTTCTCCTAATTTGTTGAAAATTATTTATTTTGCGGTCTTTGACAACCAAACAAGATGCTAACTCAACACTCAACAACGTGACCATGACATAGCATACGCATGAACCTTCTTTCAACTTACATATCAATTATAGAGAAATTAATAACTTGAAGAGTAGATTGAATATGATATAAAAGTCGATCTATATCCTTAAACGTATAACTGGACTAATTAAGTCCTACCTTACAAAAATAAATGCTTCACATGTTATATTAAAAATATAGCTAAAAAACAAGTTGAAAAATTTACCCTTTTCCTTCAAGCTTCCAACCTACTCTTGTCGGAACCTCAACGAGAGCATCTCCCCAGCGTTTTACTTCACGTGAGTCGTACTTCTTCTCATGCTCGGAGAGGGCAGCTCTGTACAATTTGGTTTTAAGTTTTACATCATCTATCTCCACGTCAAAGAAGATAGGGAGGATCTCCTTTTTTCCATCTGATTTTGAAGTGCAATCTACCATATGCGCAACCTCACGAAGACACCATGGACTGGAAGCGAAGCCCTTGGAGAAGATGGGGATATAGATTTGAGAGTCGTTAAGGGCTCGCAAAAGCCCTCCCTCAATCTTTTGACTGACCGAGAGCTCTTTATCATCTTTGAAGACACGGATTCCTTTCTCCACCATGTCATAATAGAGGCAACTAGTAAAGTTATCTCGAGTATCTGGTCCCCTGAAACTCAGGAATACCTCAAACTCCATTCCTGAGGTGTTAGTGGCTAGAGCCATCACACGTTGCAAACGAGACTTGAGACAGGATCTAGCTGAATGAAAATTGTCAATGAGCTTGCTTTAGGCAGGATATCAATCGGGGAAGGTTTAAAAACAAAAGAAAAAAAATACAGGCGGTATTTATGATTAGCCAGGATTTACAGCTATCAATTGGTGATGGCAAACTCTGAAAGAAATCGAAAATACAGCACCCCAAAATCGAAACATTGGACCAAGAAATTGAAAACGAGACAAGAGAGTACCTAGTGGGTTGATTGAAGGCCGATCAAGCAAGGCAAGGGCGCGACCTGCGAGATCGAGGGAGAAAGGAGACGAGACGGCGACGTAGGCAAGACTGGAGAGACATCGGAGGCGCAGCTGAAGACTAGCGAGAGAGAGGGAGATGGAGAGGGGTCAAAATCCGAGAATGAGAACTAAAAGGACAATAATGCAATTGAAAAGAGTGAAAAGAAAAAAACAAAGCAATAGTTAAAGAAAAGGGCAATGCTTATGTAACGGTACTGTTATCCTTTCAAAATAGCGGTGCACTCTTGGCCACAAATTGCTGACTGTATTACAAGTAGATTTTTCAAGCTAGTCTCCTCATTTTTCTCATTTCTTCCAATACTTTCTTTTGAGAAGAAAAATGAAAGATGTGGCCTTCTAGTGAATGACCACTTTCCACACTGCTCCTTGATACATTTGATCATTCAAAGAGTAAAAACAAAAGACTTCTCCGTTGTCTAACCAAAGTAACTCTAGTGAACCCTTTCTATGAAGCTTCTTCGTGAGATGCAACTCAGCCATATGCCCAAAAAAAAAAACAAAACCATCTTTGTTATCTTACAATGTTGCTGGTTGTAGACATATGTATAAAATTAATAAATTCAATTTGTTATGATTTTGGTAGAAATATGGCACATATTGTTCTTTAAAATTTTCATTATGACATCTCATATCGTAAAATGTGAGTCACATTTTAGAATATTCCACGTTTGGTTAGACTAAAAAAGTTAGAATTCATAAAATTAGAAAGAATTGCATCTCAAAATATCTTGCACTTGGGGAAGACAAAATGTCTTAACGTCATAAAATATAAGAGATTGCTTCATGAAGTTTTACACTTGATTACAATCAATGTTTCACAATTTGGTTTAGCCAATTCAATCAAGAACTTGCCCTTAGTCATGTCCGATGATCACTAAGACTTGAATTGGTCCAAATCTAGATCAAACTGGCTTGAATAATGTTCAACAATGGAACCGACAAACTAAAAAAATATTCAATCGCATTGGCTAATCTTGCAGGTTGACTTTCCAAAATATTCAAGAAGGAATGAAAAGAATGTTCTCCTTATAAGTCTGTCAGCAATTTGTGGCCGAGAATGCACCACTGCTTTCAAGAAATAATAGCACCGTTAGATAAGTATTTCCCAAAAAAAAAAAAAAATTTGAAGGAAGGCATGAAGTTTCTTAAAAATGGCGAACAACTTTTTAGAAACTGGATCGGAAGGTACCTTTGCTTGTCCTAAAATAAGTAAATAACAATGAACCTGCCTTTTGTTCAAAAAAAAAAATAATAATAATAACCTGCCTTTGGGGTCAAGCACTTAAAATTTTCCGGTGGGTTGTCCCATTTATCAACTTTTTTAACCATGAAAAAGGGCATCCTGATAACACAGAGATTATTAACGGAGGTTCCACATGTTGAAGAAAACTTCCAAATATGTTTTGAAGATTGACAAAACCTTCCTCAAGTGTTTTATAATTCTGATGATAACATTTCTAAGTAACATTATCAGAACAAATTAATAAACTTGTATCCATCAGATTAGAGTCTGGCTAGAGATCTATCTTGATCTTGATAATAAGGAACAACATATGAGTTGTACAAGGATTATTGTAAGATGTTACAAGAAGATCTTGAATCTTCGCGCAAGGAAATTGGTAAGGATTTTTTGTTTTATTTATTGATTTTCCAGGAGAGATTAATATCGCGATAATCTTTTCTGATTAGAGATTCGTAGTATATGTGGCAATCATTTTGAGACAAGACAGACTTTCCATACCAAGAACTCAACTTATGGAAACCCAATTTATTACATGCGCAACAAATCAAAGGGAGACTTTATTCTTGGCATTCTTAGAGCAAATAGATCTTCCATATTATTCAGGTCTAACAGGTTGAATTGATGAATGATTCTTAGAGTTTCTGTCCAACAGTCAACTTGGATATTGAAGAGTATTAAAGGAAGTCGTCATGCTGAAGGAAGAAGAGAGAACTAATTCTAAAATTCCAAAGTTCAAAGAAATGAGAAGTGTGAACAGTATCAGAAGTGTGTGCTTTGGTGTAAGATAGTGATTCCTATTAATTTAGGTAAGCAAACACCAACTTTAGGTAGAATAAGGATGGCAAAATGGGTCCATATTGCACTTTTTAATTATATTTTGTACTAATGGGTTTCGTGTGAGTTATAAAGATATAAAAGCTTACTTAAAATGGGTTCAAAAGGTTTTAAGCTGAATTCATGTGGGTCAAAAATGGGTTAAAATGTTTGACCCATTTTCGAATTAAGTGGGTAACCTAAAAAACACAAAACTTTCTTGGCTACTCAATCGCAACCCTTTGTCATCTGCCTCCGCCACTTGCCTCAGCGGCTTGCCTCTGAGCAACCTTTGCGGCTCGCCTCTACCGCTCGCCTCCAAGCCGGCTCCACTGATCCCCCATGGTCGATGAGCTTCAGCCTTACCCTATGAAAATCCAGCTCCCGATTGCACTCCTCGATAGCGTGAGTCCATACCGTACCCTTCTACCTTCGCGGGTTTCTCCTGCCATTAGCCTTGTTGACGCGTGCTTCGTTTCGCGCGTTTGAATCACTGGATCGACGGATAGGCTTTGAGTGATTTGCCACTCCTGTTCTCTCTTGCTCTGCTTGACAATTTTTGTTTGATAATATTTTTTGATGTTCGTGTCGTCCTTTGTTGAAGTTTTCTTTCGGCCGTGTGGTGTTGTTAGTTAAGTAGGATGCAATCGGTTTCTGGGGCTCCGCCTACCGAGTCGACAGCATTCCCCGGCTCGCCCATTGGAGGATCGACAACCTCGCTTCCTGCACCTACCGCAAGTCCGATCCTTTCAGTATCAGTCCCTGGAATTGGTGAGTGGGATCGACTGAGCGTCTCGCTTTCTTGATATCTCTATGTTGTTCTTGTCTCTCTCTATCTAGAGGACACTCTGTTTCTTGTCTTGCACGGGGTCGATTCTGATTGTTTCAGACTATGGGTGATTGATGATTTGATTATCCTTGACCCATAGAGATAATTGAATTAGTCTTTGTGTGAAAGTTATCATTCATAGGTTTTTTATATTTTTTATTTTATTTACTATTTTTAATTGTTTAATTTGCTTTTTTTATTTTGATTTGAAGTTTTTATCTAATTAGCATAGAGTTTAAAATGGGTATGAGTTTTTCTAGAATATTAATGAGTTTTAGCAATACGAGTCAGGTAGGATATGGGTTGGGTTGGATATGAGTGACTAGATTTATAGTATATGAATATGGATCAAAATAGGTTAAATGAGTCAATATGGATTGGACCATTTTCGACCCGACCCGACCCGACCCACCCATTTAACAGATCTAGGTAGAAGTACTTAGATATAAACAGCACAATTTGATTTTAACCTCTGATTGATTTGCTAGTGAAATCCAACTAATAAGCTGTCAGCATGGGAGAGTAAATATAGGCTTATCATAAGCCGAACCACTATAATTGTTATGTGCAATTTTCTCTACCCTTTAGTCACTCATTTATTATGTTTGTTGCATGCAGTAAAGATTTGATCACTGCATAGTTCTTCAACAAACGTAATAGAATATTTGATCACTACGAAGTCTTACTTTAGACTTTCTTTTTTCGTGATATTGAATTTTGTTGTTTTTAATTTGGCATTAATTATTTATAATCATCTATTCACCTCCTCTAGGTGATAGTTTTAACCCTAACAACACAAACAAATCATGAAATTAGTTGGATTCTCTTAAATAATCAGTACTCATACTCCATACTAACACCAAACAACATACAGCATATTTTTTATATGTCGTGCGTGCATATAATTTGATTCACTTTAAGCTCTATCCATTTTCCAATAAAAATTGATATGTTTGTAAGGGGGAAAAATGATGATTAAAATTTTCAGAGGAACAAGCCCAGCTCATGATTACTCCCTTCAATTGATCTCTCATTTTCCAAAGCTCGTTGAATCAACATAACATTAAAAAAATCAAGCTATCTGTGCCAACTAAAATGAATAGAAGAATGAGGGACGAAGTAAAGGAAGTGCAGGCGAAGTGGGGGTAGTTCCGCCGTCTCCCAACCCTCAAACAACCGTCACCTAAGGTTCCACTTTCCACGACTTTCATTTTTCATTTTTCTTTAATTTTGTCTTTTTTCTCCATTTTTTAAAATTTCTTTGGTCTTTCTTAACTTTTTAAATTTTTAATTTTCGTGATGTGATGCCACATTAGTACCATATCAGAGCCATGTATGCAAAAACAAACTATAGAACGCCAAGTCAAATTTTGAAACCCATGTTATCAAATCTAGTTGTGAGCTTACTAGAAGGATTAAATTGTACTCAACAAAAAAACATTTAGAACTTGATTACATAAATTCAAAATTTAGGTTTGACCGCATACTCGGCCAAATATTCAGGACATTTGGTGTAATTTTACTTATAAGAGTCTAAAACGGGAACTAGTGTAGTGGATACCCAATATTCTTATAAGATAATAACAAATAGGGGATATCAAAATAAAAATTCCAGTTTGATTCCCATCCTACATCAGTCTCTCCCACTGAGAAGAACTCTGCTATTGACAGGTTCATCTCTTTTCTTGGTTTGGCCTATCCTTCCACAGCTGCAGAATAAACGTGTAGATCAGCAACAAAAATAGCATATGAGCTGTGAGAACAAATTTACACGCTGACAAGCGCAAGGAATGTGAGAACATGTGGAACAAGGTCGCTATTTTCAGGCCATGTCCATGTATTGATCACATGAAGCTTCCCCTTAACTCCCTGTGAAATCCCCATGTAAACGCAAGAAAACTGAAAACGCGTGGCCTGACTCCATTAAATGTTGGCAAAAGTAGAAGGACAGACACGTTCATGACTTTATATCTTTCGTGTTTTTCCACGACTGTATTTTTTCCCTGACATTTCAAATCAATTGTGAGTAAATGCATGAAGCATGTGTAGGAGATAAAAGAAGAAAGAGACATGAAGATGACAGGACACTTTGCAATGGGGACGAGTTTTTTCGAGGCTTCTTAGTTGCTTGGATGTCAAGTTGAGAAAGACAGGAAATTGTGGGGACAAGTAAATACAATGAATTTGCATTCTCATTGTATGTAAATGTTTCACATCTCTAGCAATGTTTTTGAATTGTCTGTAGGCTTCATAATTGATTCCACAAGTTCTCAAGCTCCAAAAGAGCACTTGAGTCAATTATGTAGGATCACTCCTCAAAAAATTATTCAACATGGTTGTGTTATGAATTTCCCAGTGACTATTATAATGATGATAAAATAATCAAAGGTTAATGATATCTACATTTGAAGGATTATGTTGAGAAAATGTCAAATGTTTTGATGGACCTCTAAATTATAGAAGGTGAACAAATTACAAGACACTATTTCGTCGTCAAAGAGTTTTGAATGGGGACAATCAATTCGGTAGGACCTTGGTACAAGCAGTGAATGGACAATAGGACAAAATATAAACAATAAACCTGGATGAAATTACAGGCAAAAAGTGGATAATAAAAAAGACATGGTGGATTTCTACAACAATTGGTGAAAAGACTCATCTTCAACATTTTATTAGAATTGAAATTGGTGTTTTATAACTGGTTCAATTGTTTGATATATGGGGAAAATAGGTAAGTTAGAAAAAATAGATTATCTTTAATTTCAAGAAATGTCCGGTGAGAAAATCTAAATTGCATTGAAATTGAGATTACATTGAAAGGAAAGGCAACTACACGTCCACATTATGCACCATACCATCTTCATTGACCCATGCTTCATGCGTGACTCATCATCACCTTGAAGTAGCCACAGGTTCACAATCATAAATCCCAACTTTCCTTAAAGAGCTTCATCTAGCATGGCCATCAAGGAATTTTTAGTGATACATATCCAAAGTAAAATTCTCATTTCTTTTTTTAATAAAAAAAATTCTTATTTTTTTATTTATTTTTCCTTTTCTGTTTTCTTCTCTTTTTACTCTTTTCTTTTTTTTAATAATATTTTAATTTTATTCTAATATTACACTTCGATTACATTTTGTATTATTTTATTTTTCTTTTAAAAAATATCTTTACTTGCCTTCTGTACCGTAACAGCTTACATTTCCCTTTCTAACAAATTGGCTTCCCTTTCCATTTCTGTAACTCGTCCGTCGGGAGAGAGATGTGGAGCCCATCGTTTGCCGGTTGCACACGAGTGGGCCCCACGTACCAGAATAGACAAACGAGAGTGCAGAATTACAAATACAACCCCCACAAAAGCCAGATAAGCAAAATACCTATATGTGCGGGACCCACTACATCTCGCGGCAGGAACGAAGTTTCACAAAATGTCCTTAATTCAAAGGAAGTCTACTCTCAATATATTAGCAAAAAAATACAGAAAAATAAGAAATTACCTACAATAGAATACTCAATCAAAATGGAATAAGTACAGATAATACTTTAATTTTAAAATTATATCTAAGAGTATGCCAATTGCTGAAAATAGAAAAAAGAAAATTATCAAGGGTAAGTAAATGTGAAACATATAATTCTATAAAAATAACTAATAATATCTTAATTCATCGATGGCTGTTGAATAATTAGGAGAATGAAAGTGAAGAAAAAAAATCTTTGATTATACTCTATTAACACTATTTTTGAGTAAAATAAGGGGACAAAAAGTATTTTTAAATTCTTAATTCAGTTTTCTAAAGTTTGCTATTTTTTGAAAGACACCTAAAGATAATTACTATAATATTATCCACCTCTACATTATATCTCAAAATTTTTTAAAAGAACAAAAAATGATAAAAATCGATGGACACTCCTTTTCTTACCAAGGGTGTTTTTGAGTTTTTTTTAGTTGGGGGGGGGGGGGGGGTCCGTTAGACTCAACCCTCAAATTTTATTTAAACATAAGTGCATCTATAATTTTAAAATTTATTGCAAACATGTGATCAAGTTATGAAACTTTCAGATAGTGTAATCAGATTGTGACATCCCAAATTTCTGATTCTGTTTTCAATTAAATGAGACGGACTTTTCATCGACGCGCTTATAGTTCAATTCTCCGAGCTGATCACTCATGAGATAACTAGTCTATCTGGTGAAGCCGTTAAGGAATTTAAATGCAATAGGCTTGAGAATCTGACCATGAACCGACTGCTCGACCGTATAAATCTGCAAGGATCAATACGACACTATCAGAATCGAACATAGATCAGTAATAGGTCGATTCGACCGAGATATGTAATTAGAGTGTGGGTGATTCCACCTGATTTCAATATCCTCGTCGACCGGCACTGAACTGATTATTCTGTCGTTTTGGGTACCCTGTGTCCGTATTTGAAACCTCGAGATTTTCACGACAATCAGGAGTTGCTAATGTGTCAAAGATTTATGTCGTGGTTTGAAAATAATCAACCACGGTCAATTGCACTGAAAATTTCCTAAAAGCTACCCGGTAGATTAGGACGCGCTCAACTCGCGCCAGATTGAAATTAACCGTGATTTTAAACCCGGATTCAGAAATTGAAGATTTTGGCATGTCACAATTCATTTAAAGAACGTCGACTCATCTCCAGAAGATTTTTCTACAAACCGAGATTTTTAGCGGAAAAGCAAAGTAAGGCCGTTTTTGTTCGGGATTGTCAGAGGGCCGTTTTTAATCGAATCTTCGGAATGCAAGTTGGATCATTTGACGGGGAAATGTCATGAGAAGGCTGAGGACACATGGGTTAGTTTAATTGAGCTTCAATTGAATGGAATTGATTGAGAATTGATTAAATTAAGTGTACAAGAATTGGACCCCGGCGGAAAATGAAATTGAACCCATTGGAAGGAGGTTGTGGGAGATAGTGGAAGGTGACATCACCCATGAGGTCATGGTGGGCCATGTGTGAGGATTAAAGAAAAAGAAAAGAAAATGAAAGAAAGTGGTCCCATCTCCCTTCTCTCTCCTCTCCCTCTCTCTTCCGTTGCCTCTCTCCTCCCTCTCCTTGCTGTGCGACCATTTCCTCCTCTCTCCATCTTCATCTTCTTCTTCAAAAAAAAAAAAGACCCAGCAGACCAGCGAACCAGAGCAGCTCCGCCCGTCTCCGATCGCCGCCGCTTGCCCGCCGTCCGTCCACCCGCGAGCTCCCGCGCCCGCCGTCCAGCTCGCGCGCTGTTCGCGCGTCCTAGCCGTTCGCGCCAGTCGCCCTGGCCTCTTCGCCATTTCCCGAGCTCCCCGAATGTTGTTGAAGTCGCCTGAGCAGTTGCTGCCGTCGTCCAGCTTCCGGAACAGCCCGCCGAAGCCCGCTTTGCTCGTTTCCAGCAAGCCGAGTCACTGGTTCTTCTCCTCTGTTTCAGCAACGATTTCAGATCTGGGAAAGCTCCGCCGGAGCCGTCCAGCTCATCCCCGGCCACCGTGAAGCCCCGCCTAGGTCCGGTTTGGTCTCCTCCGTCCATCTTGGCCCTTGTGCGCCTCAACCGGTGCCGGTTCCGCCCTCAACCAGCAGCGAACAGAGAGCTGGAAAATGGGTATTGCAGCAAAGGTTTAGCCCGTTTTGGTCGGCTTCCCGACCCCGAAAGCTAGGCCCGCCTTGGAGACTATCGACCCTCGCGTTGTCCTTGTCGTTTTGAGCCGTTCGGATCGTTAATCGGGTGAGTTTATCTTCTAAACCTCGCTTAGCAAGTTAATCATGCTTAAGGGGTGTTTAGATTAGTCTAATTAGGGTTAGGTGATTAGATTAGATTATTTTATGTAAATTAGATTAGTTGTATGATTAGTTTAAGGGATGTTTAATTAGGGCTAATTGTATGTTTAAATTAGTGTAATCTAATTTAAGCCCTAATTGATTATTTTTAATTAAATAATTATTTCGAATTTTTAAATTTTATTTTATTAATTTATATTATTATAATATAATATTTAATTATTTAATTTTCGGAATTAAATTTAATTATTTAATAATTTCGAAAATTTTGCTGGGATGGCCGGTCGTTAGAATTTCGCGCTGATCGCAGCAGTGCGGTCAGTTTGTGCTAATTGTATATTTAAATTGATAAATTGAGTGATTGATGATTATGGTTAATAATTCCAAAAGTGTGGAATTGTGTGAAATTGATGAAGTTGTGGTATTTAACTTAAAAATACCCGGTGTTAGTTTTTAGCACCGTAATTGAATTGTATGACCAGTTTGAACCGATTGGATTGATTGATTGATTGAATTGAGATATGAGTTGGTTTATTATTGAATTATCCGCTTTGGCGAGCAATTGGTTTATATATGTCAGCTTGTGAGAGCATCGATGCATACATCAGCTTGTGTGAGCTATCATCTATGCATATATCAGCTTGTGCGAGCTACCATCTATATCAGCTTGTGTGAGCCGTGATTTATTAATGGATGAATAGATGGTATGAATTGATAGATGATATAAATTGATATATGGTATGAATTTATCGACGTATGAGTTGCACTGACGTGCAGGAAGGACTAAGGCGAGGTAAGTCCTCTATTCTCTTTGTGTGGCTAGAGCACCCTGAGGCTTATTTTCTTCCTAATCGAGTTTTAGAGGGTAGGACTCGCTGAGACATCGTCTCATCCCGGTTGTGGGATAATATTTCAGGTCCCTAGATGGCAGATCCTCCGGAGCTTTTTGGTAGACCAGTGAGGGTCACTGAGAGGATTTTTGACTATGCCGATCCCGGAAGTCATTGGGTCTATGAGCTTGTGGTGACTACCATCTGGGTTGATGAGAACCTTCCTGGTAGGGTCCCTCATCGATTTAGAGCGTGGTATCGCTATAGACCTGATGGATTCCTGGATGGCCCTCTCAGGTGTTTTGATATTCCTCCTGGTATTATAGATGCCGCTCTAGGTGAGAGTGCTGTTGATCCTCCAGATGGGTTGGTGGAAGACCCGATGCCCCCGATGCCTGTGGAGCCCGAAGAGCTGGCGAATGGACCTGTCTAGCTGGTCTTAGGACAGCTTTGTTTTTGAGGACTGATCTTCCATAGATCTTTTGTTAATAGCCTAGTCCTGTAAATTGACTGGTTTGATATGTATAAAAAGTATGTGGTTGGTTTTGAAAAAAATGTGATCCTGCTTTTCTATTCCAATTGAGTTTTGTCTGGGGATTAATTATCTGCTTCCGCATGTGTAATTAAAAAGAATGGGTCGGCGACGTGTCCTGGGAAGTCGCATTTCTATCGACCGCAGTGGGATGTGCGCGTGCTCGAGGTTCGGGGCGTGACACAGATACTAAAATTTGTCAAATTGATGTAGTCGAATTCCTTAGTTATCTTCTTCCAATTTGGCTAATGGAAGATACAATATGACCTTTCTCTTTTTTGAAGATGGGTGGCATTGGTGTAGCACCAACAATGACCATATCGTAGCCCATAGAGTCCATGTATCGAAGGGGGAGGGATCGGCGAGAGGATTGCTAACCCTCGCCCGCAGTGTCGGAGATAAAGACCTTCATCTTCCTTGCGTACATCGCATGGTTTTTGGGCCACCACTGCCGCATTGTGTAAGGGTAGGACAACCCTCGTGCAGTGGTGTGGATGGTGGCGCTAGCAATGCATGAGCAGAGAGGTTTGTCAGCCCTCCCTCAAAGCGCTTTGGGGGTGGTGGGGTGATCACAAAGCTGGCTTTGTGCCAAAAAGTCTCTTTAACTGTTTGGGAATATTGGGTATCGTGTATGTCTCTCTTCCACCATTACATATATCAAATTTATTACATTGATAGATAAGTCTCTCACAAGCTCAAATTAGTACAAAACATTTTAACATGGGATAAGTGCATTGAAAGTCCCATAATTTGTCAATGAAGTCTAATTTAGTCTTAAACTTTTAAAAATTACAATTAAGTCCTAAGACTTATTACGGAAGTATAATTGAGTCATAAAATTTTTCAGAAAGTACAATCAAGTCCTAAAACTTATTAAACTAATCAAATCAAATCCTTCATTTGATAGTATTTTTTGAAAGTTTTAAGACTCGATTACACTTTTATGATAAGTTTTAGGACTTAATTGTACTTTTTAAAAATTTTAGAACTAAATTGCACTTTTGTGACAAGTTTTAGAATTTAATTGCACGTTTTGAAAGTTTTAGGACTCAAGTGAATTTTCATAACAAGTTTTAGGACTTTTAATGCATTTATCTCTTATAACATTGTGCGAGGAAAGCAAGCTGTTATCAAAACAGATAATATCACCAACATCAGCCGAATGGAGCTCTCTATAAGTCCAAATCGAATTTTTATCCCTCTCAAAGCAAGATAAAATTGGGTATATTCGAGAGATGGCACAGGTTGGATCCATTCAAAACATGGCACAATTCTTACGCATTTCATTAAAACGTAAGACTGAAATTTAAGAAAAAACTAGCAATTTCAGTGGGGACACCACATTGCATCCCAGGCTTCCGAATCCCGCTAGAAGAACATTAATACTCCAAAAAGAGACCTGAAATGCAAGGCATAAAAAAATTAATAATAGTTGACTTTAGTCGAGATGAGGTGGATTCAACCACTAGAGCTGTATATTTTATGTGCGTATTTGTCTCTTCATGTAGATAGAAAAGATAGACGGTGGGTCGCTATAATCAAGCCATGTCCAAATAATGAACAAATTATGCCTCCAATCAACTCCTTGCGAAAGCCCCATGTAAGCGCAAGGAAGGTGAAAGCCCGTGGCACGACGACTCTGGTATTTTGGTCAAGAAGCCCACTCGAGGCTCCACCTCGTCCCATCCAAACAATCGAACCATCCTTCTTGAATTATATACTTATTTAATTTCAATCAATTGAACTATTTCTCTACTAATATCTAATTTCAAAGAAATGTATTAAAAAAAGAGATTTGCACAAGATGCACGCCCAACTCTACCACAGAGACACAAATCACAAGCCGGAATGGGAAGTTCTTGTGGACAAGCAACTTATTATGCTAGCTTTGTACCGAATAGCCTGTGTGATCGACCCCGTGATTCATTGCTGGGTATGCTATTTCCAATGGGGGCAATCGTCAAAATTGTAACAAGCTTATGATGCAATAAGTGTCCTCTCAAATGGATTCCGAAGTACCTTAGAAATTCAGAAAAAAGAAGACTATAAATGAAAAATTGAATTAGAAAAAACGTGTCATCCAAATGGCATCTTTTTAACTCATAACCTGAGCCAAGTGAGAGGGACTCCTCCCAACCTAAGTACTATAGGTAAGGAATGGCTAGACATAGATGCAAATGTCACTTAATTAGTTGGAAAATTTAGCATGGGTAAATTGCATGAAAACTAAATGCACTAGCCTGTACATTTACAGAAGTCTCAGTCGTCCACACTAAAGATCCTTCATACAAAAGTGTAAAATTAGAGAGAGGTTCTCTTCATAATTCGCGGGTACAACTTGAAGTAACGTGTTGGAAAAAATCAAAGGGGGAGACACATGCATGGCTCCCTTCCGTGTTGGTTTCTGATCGCCCAAAACGTCAAAATCCTCGCAGATGCGACAAATGCCCCGCAAATGGCTTTTTCCCGAGTGCCTTAAAAATTGAAAGAAATAGAAGAAAGTAAATGAAAGATTAAATTAAAAATTCTCATTTAGTTAGTTGCAAAGTTTAGCATGATTCATTGCCTGGAAATTACGTGTACTGCATGTCCATTTGCAGAAGTTCAATCATCCATCCTCAAGATCTTTTAGCATGATTCATTGCCTGGAAACTACGCGCACCTCATGTCCATTTGCAGAAGTTTCAATCATCCATCCTCAAGATCTTTTATGAGAGAGAGAGATTGAAGCGAAGGCGAGAGGGAGAGACAGATGGACGACTCTACCTTTGGTGTATTTTCACATCTTTCTATTTATTTATTTATTTATTTTTGTCAATTCAACTCAATTGCGAGGAACTGGGGGAGGCATTCATAAAATATAAGACAGGAAAGAGAGATGAAGAGGACAAGAGACTTTTGCTGCCACCCATGACCTAAGCCCACCATTTGCTTTATTTTTATTTTTATTTTTGGTTAGTGACCTAAGCCCACTTTAATCAGTTATTTATATTTTGCCGGACAAACTTTATATCATTTAGTTGCTGGAAATAAGAGCTTTTTACTTGATGTACACGTCATTTTGAAGTGATCTAATTACAACTGCTTTGTTTATCCAAAAAAGATATTCAAGATATTACAGGATAAGCTCGTATTTTTATTTAATTACACCTTTGATTGGTAAGTTACATATTATAAACTTTCTCCAACTATTTCTGTAATTGTAGGCAAGAACGCTTAGATCCATCCCTAGCACCATGTGCGTGGCAGCAAATTGGGCATTACTCCATGCCTCAAAACTCGCCAATTTACTCAAGGTAATGCAACGACTTTACTGCATCACGTAATTATCTCCCATTGATTTCATTGGCTTCGGCCCATTTCATTAACGCAAACGAAAAGGACAAAAAAGGGCCAAGAAGTGAAGAAAATACAATCACCGGGAGGGTCTCAAAGCTACACACACTTCCTCTCTTGTATCTAAAGTAAAATGGAATAACAGGATCAAACCGTACTCCTAATTCGTCTTAAGTTCGATTGAGATTTCCAAATTTGAACTGTTCAATTGTTTCCTAGAGATGTCAACGGCTGATTTGGAGTGATTGATTGAGTCCTTTATCACATTTGAATCCGCATAAGATAATCCAATCGACACCCAAGCCTTGCCCCAAGAAACCAGCCTCTTGTCCTACTGGGCTGGACGACCACGCACCAACTCGGATTAATTCCCCCGTGAAAGCAAATCCCAGGTTATCCACGTCTGGAAGAAGACTGTAAAAACCTTCGTCCGCTACCTTGCGTATCTTGAATTTCAATGCTCGCCAACACTGAAGTACTAGGGCCTTCACTCGGCCCCTTCTGTCTACCATTTGCTTGTTGCAGCGTCACACAGGATAGGTTCACTTGGAGGAGACTCTACAGGTGCATCAGAAAGTTGGGAGATGCGAACATGAACACAGCCGAGAAACAAAGTAAAATGATGCACAAACATCTGTCAATTACACGAATGACCATGTCAGAACGTCGCGTGCAGTAAAGGAAAAACTGCTTATGTGCTTTTTTTACGTGGACTAAGTGAAAGGAAACTTTCATATCTTCCTAGTTCCAGTGCTGAACGACTTACTCATTAGCGCAAGGAACCAATTTTGAGTAGAGAGATGAGTAGAAGCTTATGTAGAGTACATCTTTTTTCTCGCAAAAAATCCACGTCTTTGTCTTCAATCCACTCTTTCACTTTTTGATGAGCAAAATGCCCTTCTGAATACCTGCTGCCAACTCTTTCTCTGCCTCTTTTCCAGGTCAGTTCAACAGGTTAGCAAACAAAAGCCGAAATGAAACCCTCTGTTTTACTTTGATGTAATCAGAACGCACCTGCAGATTTTGACCATGCTGCACTTCCACACCTTTTGTGCTCGTCCAACTGACCAAGGGGAAAAACCTAACCTCTTTAGCCACAGTACGACTGAGGCACACTTTGAATGCTAGGAAAATCTAGGAGTTCTAAGCCACTCACCTTATAAAGCACGAGCTCAAATCCGTACATCATGTGCTTTCATTGGAAGTCCCTGCATTTTTCCAGATGATGCATTCTGCTTCAGGCTTATTTGTCCTGCAATGATGCAAATTGCAATTGCCAGCCGGCACATTGAGCAAACTTTTCAGGGGTATGCAATGTGCTATCTCCACCTTCTTCAACTGGATCAATGATTCTAGTTCCCTAATAGAGTTTGAAAGCTTATATAACCTGGCATGCAAGGAAATGCAAATGCATGAGATCCATTAACCTTCCAACAAATTGAGGAATCTGGCTGCTACTAGAATCAAATTTCGTCAAAGATTTTAGATTTCCTAGTGTTTCAGGAAGCTCGAACAGTTTGTCTGTTGAGCACACAATAATCTCTGACAAGTATACTAGAGAACCAATTTCTTCATACAACACTTGGAGGGAAATGCCTCCCTCGATATTCAACCCACTTAGCAGTTTTAGCTTATCAATCAGGCTATCAACTGTAAACAATTTCACACACCAAGTGAAAATCAATTTCTCCAAATTGCTAAACTCAGAAAAATCAGTTGTCTTGGTTAACACTCTGCACCACGTAAAATTTAGAACTTTCAACTTTTTCACCATCTGCAGTGAAAAAGAAAAGGCCGATTACATTCTGATGAAAAGTATGAGAATACAGTACCATACAACTAGCTAGCAGAGGTCAATTGATAGAATTTGAAGCAAACATGAACGAGGTGTGTCCATACCTCAATTTGCCTCTATCCACCTCAGTCAGTCAGTGATGTTGCCTTGTGGAAAGTCGAGCATGACCAAATACAGCAGGTGAATATTTCATTGCTAAAAGATGCTGCAGGCAATGATGCCAAGCAAGCCATCTCAAAGTACGAAGAAGATTTTTAAAGTTGCTTATGGAGTTAATTCTTCCCCCTTCAAGAATCCTAGGCTTTGGCAAACGGGCTAATTCTTCAAGTGTTAAGTCATTACTAAGACCCACACAGAGTGCTCATACTGCTTGTTTTTGAACTGTCAACAACAGCAGAGAATGAAGATGAGTGCGCAACATAGAAAGCAATAAACCAAGCAAGTAGTCATCACTATCAGTAATTCTCCTTCGATCGCAAACAAATTAAATCAAAGGCATGTTGTCACAAAATAATTACCATTTTCTTCTATCAATTTGAAAATAAACAACCCGAGCATGTTTAAAGTGTTCACTCAGCGTTGGATTTTCTGTCTATTGATAGACTAAACACCTTTACAAGGTAAGAAAATACTCATTTCTATTCTCAACGAAACAAGAAACGAAGAATTTCAACAAACCAACTGGCCCTTTCCCTTTCTTGTCGTTTCAAGGGAGACTAGACTATATAAGAGCCAAAAGTGCAGAGACCATTGTTTAACTTTATATGTATAACATGATTGATGAAATTTTTAGCTTAAAAATTGCGTCACAGATTATGTTAAAATTAAATAATTCGAAAAAGTAGCGGAAAAACAAAACTTACCCTTTCGTATCCACTGGGAAGAGACAGAAACGACAGGATTTGATTTTGAGCTTGAGATCATCGGTCTCCAGATCCAAAATTCAAAGTGGAGACGGATGATGTCAAGCTCAAAACCAAATTGTATAGTGATGCTCTCCCGTCCGAATTTGAAGTACAATCCACCAAATGCGCAAACCACGCACTATACGAGAATCCTTATGGATGTCAGTGTCGTTTCCACCAATCTTCTGACCAATTCGGAGCTCTTCGTCGTCTTTGACACGGATTTCTTTCTCCACCTTTGCACTGCGGAAGCGACCAGTATAAGTTGTCCCAGCGTCAGTCCCCTGGTGCCATCGCACGTAGCAAACGAGACTTGAAACAGAATCAAGCTTGAAGTGAGACATCATATTGAGGGCAGTTTAAAAACAGAAGAAGAAAGAAAGGGGCGGTGGGCAAGGGGTCGTCACGACTCGCAGCCATCAAATGGCGATGGCAAGGGGTCGTCACGACTCACAGCCATCAAATGGCGATGGCAAGCCGCCGAAGAAATCAGAAACGAACAAACCGAAATCACAGCACATCGAAATCGTAACATTCGATGAAGAAATCGAAAACGAAAACAGAGAGAGAGAGAGAGAGAGAGAGAGGAGAAAAGGACGTCATTATGGCGTTTGGATTGAGTTACCTGAGAACCGATTTCGAAACCGGTTCAAAACCGAGTTTACCAAAGAAACTGATTTCGAAACCGGTTCCAAACCGGTTAAACCGGTTTTACTCTCTTGGGAATACGTTACGGATGCGAGTTGTCCTCTCCATGGGTGTAAAAACTTGGCGTGAGAATTGCTGCTGGTGATAGACGCATCTACAGAGAGAAAAATTCTCAAACTCCCCCCAGCCCGACACCGAAGAAGAGCCTCTATGATGGCTCTCTTGCTCATTTGTCCGTCACAGCTTCTGGATAAAGCCACAAGAAGCTGCGATCGAGTCTCTCAAACTGCAAGCCCAGCGCAGCACCCTCTGTCTACCATTTGCTTACTGCAGCATTGCACAACTGATAGTGCTACTTGGAGGCGACATTGCGGGTGCGTCTCAAAGTTGGAAACACGAGAAAGATGGACATAGTACACTGATATACACCAACATCAGTCCACCATGTTATTACACAGACCAACATTTGAGTACACTGCATGCGAGAAAAGAAAAACCTTTGTGTTTTCTATGCCACGTAGGCAAAATAAACTTGCATATCTTGTTTGGTTTGAACCACTTATTCCTAAGTCACCAATTTTGAGTAGAAAATAGCCAGAAACTATGAAAGCAGAGACGTCTTTTTCCTTTGTAAAGCCACGTCCCTAACCTGCTCACTTCTTGATTAATGAAATGCCCTTCTGAATGCTGGCCGCTAGCTCTTTCTTTGCCCTTTTAAAGCCATCTCTACAGGTTAACAAACAGTGGCTGAAATTAGAAAACTTAATCATCTTTGATGTAATCAAAGCAGACCTAAAATTTCTAGATTATTAAAACTCTAAGATATTTCCTACTCATTCAGCAAGCCAATGAGAAGAACCTCCTTGGCCCCAGTACAGCCGAGGCTTCTTTAGATGCAAAGAACGGAAGCTCTTTCCCCTGAAAAAATAGGGATAACAATAAAGAAAATCATTGGTCATTTTAGTTTGTATTCGAGAGAAGTAAAAGGATAGGATCTCGGTAAGTTTTTTTAAGGCACCAAACCTGAGAAGCAAAGTGCACACTCTGACAATGCCAACACGTTGGCAAACTTCACAGCGGCATATACCTGCTATTTCATTTTCACATTATTTGAGCTTGTGAAAGAGTTCGCATATCAAAGAGCCATCAGATTTCCTGCTCATGAAAGAGATCAGACTACAACTCACGGGCCAAAGAAAGGACACACCGTTGAGAGAGTTGCAGAGCCAGCTCCAGCTTTAGCCTGAAAGTTATCAATGCACAGATGTACACAATTCAGTTGGCTTCACGACACAATCTAAGGAAGCAGGGAAGTGAAGACTAAGAGCATCATGTCATAATTTCTTTGTGGAAATAGATGAAGAAAACATTTAGTTTCAAGTAGACACCAACAATCACTTTCAAGAAAAGCTGATATATTTAACGATGGTGTCACTGCACGGACTACTTTCCTTATCATCAAAATGCAAGTCATTCTCTTAGCTGTAACAACAAAAGATGTTCGGTGCTCTGTTTCTACATTCTTTCTATTTCCTTCCTTTGTTTTCCTAATGAGGACCAGACAAGATAATCAGAAACTGAAATATTCTCCACAGCGCTTGCTTTTGCCCATAGCCCAAGACAAAGTAATCACCTTGTACATACTTTCACACGCGAGATGTCCTATTAATTCAGACAAAGATCTTCATAAAGACTTTTTCTTGAGTAGTGGTAGTCAATAGGTTTTCCAAGCTGCCATTAATAAAGTAAATACCTTGACCTCTGCAAGTAGAAATAATAACAAGCTCTCTTATGTTCATTTGAGTGCATAGACAACGCCATAAAGTTGACCAGCAAAAGATATATGCCCACATGGACCTAAGATGTGATTCTTGCAGAAATCTCATCAATGTCATGAAAAAAGGTTCTCAGCACAGTACATCTTCAAAATGGCTTGTGAGTTTATAGAATTCAGACACTCTAACATGATTAAGCATGCAGTCATGTGTGGAAAATGAATTGCTTGCTTGTAACTGTATCCTCCTTGGGTGGCCTCAGTACTCCAAAGCTTGTCAAAACCCGTTTCAAAATTAGCATCACTAGAATACCTAAAGAACCATTTTGCGACCTGGAAACCCAAAACTGAAGAAACTAACTGGAACGTGATATTAGTGCATAAATCCATAGAAAATAGAAACTTATTTACATCAGTAATTACTGTTCCAACAGTTTGGATGCAAGATGCAACTGTTAGGTGATCAATTTCTTGAGAAGTGAAAGAAAAAGGGGTTTAATATATAGATTGCGAATGCCAACTGACATTTATCATTTTATAGAAGAGTGCAATGTCTAACGACATCCCTGTCAGACATATAAGTTCTTATTAGGAAGAATGCACTGCAAACCTGAGATAAAAGAGGTAAAGAGTAAAGTTGTCGCTCCTACAGGACCCCCAACAAATGGAACATTGATTTCTTTAGGATCAAGACTCAATACTTCTGCCTGCAAGGAACTTACTCGATCGAAATCTGATGAGATACCTTAGCAAACATCTAGGTTATCCAGGGAAAGGACAACAGTCGTCGGCTTTCATGGCATTGTCTCAAAACTGGCTTCTTGCACGGTTTTGCTGCCTAAGCATTAATACCGAGTATTTACGTCCATAAACGACCTCATGATCATGAGAAGAGAACCAACAACACTCCCTAATACATACTAGCAGTTACGTGATTATTTCAGCCAAAACAATCAATTATACGGGACTTGCAGATAGCCTGATTTTATTAACTCAGCTTCTAGACCTTTCACATGATCCCATACAAGATGCCCTTGGAGCAAGTTATTGATTGCAGTTACGCATGATCTGGCGTTTGAGACAACAGAGCGTGCTATACAAGGTGAAATACGCTTATGTAGAATAGGAGAGGCAGAATCTTAATACTGAACTGCCGGACGAGAGGATAACAAAAAACATGCGCACTTGGAGTTTAAGGTCATACTCTGATAAAACCGTCCACCGTCTAAACTTATAACTTTTCAGACATCTGCCAATTTCACAATACTCTTTGCAAAGACCATTGTTTTTGTCGGCGCTGGTCATGTAACATTTTGAATATGTTTTTGCGCAGCAAACTAATTTTACCTTTCCAATATAATGAGACTCAACAGGGTGATCATGCATATAGGTGATCATCGGCTTTGTGGCCTGGCCCACCTAAATCTAGTTCGCCATCAGCTCAAATGGCAAATATGTTCGGATCAGGGCAAGCAATTCCTTTTCTTAAGTTTGACCTTTTCATAAGCTTATCAATTTCACATTGATGATTTACTATTTTCTTTAATCATTAGCGGACTCAAACAAACAATTTTTGCTTTGATAGTAAACATGTCATCTCAGCCCGATCAATTCTGAGTAACTAAATTATCACTTCAAAGTAAATCATCAATATGTGTTGTTTTGAACATTAAATGTAAAATAAGTCCTTAATAGCTGATTCAACTCGTTGGCCATGTGGAATCACAAATTCAATAAGTGGATTTGGTAATTGCAGAAGTACCTATTGTTGTTCAGCAAATGTGTGATGGATGACAAGTTGGAATAGTTTTAGTCTTTCATTGGTAAAGCCACAAACACTAAGACATGACGTGGTGGCTAATGCGCCTGGCGTCACAGAAATTGGTATTGAATACTTGTAAAGCCATACATAATTATCCATTCTTCAAGCACAACAACTTCATGCATCACGAATCACGATACTTCAATATGAGAAAGAAAACATCACTTTAACTTCATCAAGAAATATAATAGATGGCACAAGAAGTGACATGAGGACACCTGGATTAGTTTATGTCAGCGGTGAATGGGTGATGCAAATTTGGCTTTATTCCACATGCGAGGCCGCAAATTTGGTTCTTATTCCACATGTAGGGCTTCAGGACTCTGAATACTCACGGCCAACTCTTTCCTAGCCTTTAATCCAAGCCAGCTTTGCAGGGTTAGCAAATGAGAGCTGATATGAAAACTTCTGTTTTTCTTCACTGTAATCAAAAGGAACCTGAGAATTTCAACAAGGCTATAATTGCCCACCTTTCATACTAGTCCAACGAAAGTCGCATTCGCTTGGCCGCCCGAATGGTGTGTTCTGTAGGTTCTGGCGACATCCAATCTGTCTCCAGTTTGGTGGATGTCGGCATATTAGGTAACATTTCCAGGGACATGCAATTTCTAATCTCTGCATACTCCAAAAAATTCAACTCTTTCAAGCCTTCGACGGCTCTTAACTTTGCACAGTGTTTTAGCTCAAGACGTAGTAGATTTTTCAACTTTGACAGGTTAGGCAATTGTTTGATCACAACACACATGGAAATGTGTAAAAACTTCAGTGTTTCCAGCTCTCCCAAACCTGGAATCTCTGCTAGTTCGGGGAAGTCATTGAGCCATAACTCTCGTAGCCTCTTCAAGTGCGAAACATTGGGCAAGCATGACGTTAAACATTCACTGATAGAGAGAATTGACAAGCTTTGCAAGTCAGAAATGTACGGCAATTGCGGGATAAAGTGAAGTTTCAAGGTTGATAAGCTTAATGGAAGCCGATTAACGGACATGTCCTTCCAAGGTGAGGTAACCTCCTTTGGGATCCAAAGTGTCATACATCGTTCTTTACGCACTTCAAGATGATGTAAATGAACTAGGCTCGAGAGATCGGGAAGAATAGGGAATTGAGCAGTTACAACCGCAAGGAATTTCAAACTTGAGGGAAGTTTTGGCAAAGGGGAAAGGCGGTGGCTTGCAATTTTAAGCGTTTCGAGACTAGAGAAACTATTGATCCTTCTCGGCACTGTAGAGATTGGGCTCCCATCTAAGTCCAAGATCCTCAAACGAGTGAGGCTCCACATTTCCCATGGGATTTCATCGCCAAGATGCGGACAAAACGAGGCATCAAGCTCTTCAAGTGTCCCCACCCCTCCAAGAGCACAAGGTATCGTGCGTATCTTTGTGTATGCCACCTTTAAGACTTTTAGTCTCTTCAAGTTTCCAATAGAATCAGGGAGAAAGGAGATCCTCGAGAATTTTAAATCCAACTCGACCAATAATTCCATTTGCCCAATAGAGTTTGGAAGCTCATGTAGATAAATGCATCTTGAAAAAGACAAATGCGTTAAATTTGTAAACTTTTCAATGGAAGCAAGGAGAATGGAGATTTGCGGAAGTTTTAAATCCAACTTGACCAATGATTTTGGTTCTCCAATAGAGCGCACAAGCTCAATTATACTATCTCCTATAGAAAAAGATGTATGCGTCAAATTCGTTAACCTTTTATTGGAATCAGGGAAAGTAGGCCCCGAGAGTTTTAAATTCAACTCAACCAATGATTCAGGTTCCCCCGTGAAGTCCGAAAGCTCATGTGGGTTCTTGCATTCAAATAAAAGCAAATGTTTAAGATTATTTAACCTTCCAATGGAATTAGGGAGAACGGAGCTCCCCAAGTGTTTTAAATCCAACTCTCCTAACTTCTCAAGAGAGTTTGGAAGTTCAAATAGATTCTCGCATCGTGAAAAAGACAAATGCGTGAAATTCATTAACCTTCCAATGGAATCAAGAAAATTGGAGATTCCTGAGCATTTTAAATCCACTTTGACCAATGATTCTAGTTCCCAAATAGAGTCTGGTAGCTCTTGTAAATTCTTGCATTCAGTTAGAATCAAATTCTTGAGATTCTTTAATTTTCCAATGGAATCAGGGAGAATGGAGATCCCCGAGAGTTTTAAATCTAACTCGACCAAAGCTTCCAGTTCTCCAATAGAGTCTGGAAGTTTAAGTAGATTCTTGCATCCAGAAAAAGACAAATGCGTGAAACTCATTAACCTTCCAATGGAATTAGGGAGAATAGTGATTCCTGAGAATTTTAAATCCAATTCAATCAATGATTTTAGTTCCCCGATAGAATCCGGAAGCTTATGTAGATTCTTGCATTCAGATAAATGCAAACGCTCAAGATTCTTTAATCTTCCAATGGAATTAGGGAGAACATATATCCCTGAAAGTTTTAAATCCAACTCAATCAAAGATTCTAGTTCCCCAATAAAGTCCGGAAGCTCAAGTAGATTTTTGCATCCATAAAAAGACAAATATGTGAAACCTGTTAACCTTCGAATGGAATTAGGGAGAATAGAGATTCCCGAGAATTTCAAATCCAACTCAATCAATGATTCTAGTTCCCCGATAGAGTCCGGAAGCTCATGTAGATTCTTGCATTCAGATAAATGCAAACGCTCAAGATTCTTTAATCTTCCAATGGAATTAGGGAGAACAGATATCCCTGAAAGTTTTAAATCCAACTCAACCAATAATTCTAGTTCCCCAATAGAGTCTGGAAGCTCAAGTAGATTTTTGCATCCATAAAAAGACAAATATGTAAAACTCGTTAATCTTCCAATGGAATTAGGGAGAACGGAGATCCCCGAGAACATTAAATCTAACTTGGCCAATGATTTTAGTTCACCGATAAAGTCCGGAAGCTGATGTAAGTTCTTGCATTCATATAAATGCAAACACTCAATATTCTTTAATCTTTCAATGGAATCAGGAAGAATGGATATCCCTACAAATTTTAAATCCAACTCAACCAATGATTCTAGTTCCCCGATAGAGTCCGGAAGCTCATGTAGATTCTTGCATTCAGATAAAAGCAAATGCTTGAGACTCTTTAACCTTCCAATAGAATTAGGGAGAACGGATATCCCTAAGAGTTTTAAATCCAACTTGACTAATGATTCTAGATCTCCGATAGAGTCCGGAAGCTCATGTAAATTTTTGCATTCAGATAAATGCAAACGCTCAAGATTCTTTAATCTTCCAATGGAATCAGGGAGAATAGATATCCCTGAAAGTTTTAAATCTAACTCAACCAATGATTTTAGTTCCCCAATAAAGTCCGGAAGCTCAAGTAGATTTTCGCATCCATAAAAAGACAAATATGTGAAACTCGTTAACCTTCCAATGGAATTAGGGAGAATAAAGATCCCCGAGAATTTCAAATCCAACTCAATCAATGATTCTAGTTCCTCGATAGAGTCTGGAAGCTCATGTAGATTCTTGCATTCAGATACATGCAAACGCTCAAGATTCTTTAATCCTCCAATGGAATCAGGGAGAACAGATATTCCTGAAAGTTTTAAATCTAACTTAACCAATGATTCTAATTCCCCAATAGAGTCCGGAAGCTCAAGTAGATTTTTGCATCCATAAAAAGACAAATACGTAAAACTCGTTAACCTTCCAATGGAATTAGGGAGAACGGAGATCCCCGAGAACATTAAATCTAACTTGGCTAATGATTTTAGTTCACCGATAGAGTCCGGAAGCTGATATAAGTTCTTGCATTTATATAAATGCAAACGCTCAAGATTTTTTAATCTTCCAATGGAATCAGGAAGAACGGATATCCCCAAAAATTTTAAATCCAACTCAACTAATGATTCTAGTTCCCCGATAGAGTCCGGAAGCTCATGTAGATTCTTGCATTTAGATAAATGCAAATGCTGGAGACTTTTTAACTTTCCAATGGAATTAGGGAGAATGGAGATTCCCGAGAACATTAAATCTAACTTGGCCAATGATTTTAGTTCACAGATAGAGTTCGGAAGCTGATGTAAATTCTTGCATTTATATAAATGCAAACACTCAAGATTCTTTAATCTTTCAATGGAATCAGGAAGAACAGATATCCCCAAAAATTTTAAATCCAACTCAACCAATGATTCTTGTTCCCCGATAGAGTCCGGAAGCTCATGTAGATTCTTGCATTTAGATAAATGCAAATGCTTGAGACTCTTTAACCTTCCAATGGAATTAGGGAGAATGGATATCCCTAAGAGTTTTAAATCCAACTCGACCAACGATTCTAGATCCCCAATAGAGTCCGGAATCTCATGTAGATTCTTGCATTCAGATAAATGCAAACGCTCAAGATTTTTTAATCTTCCAATGGAATTAGAGAGAACATATATCCCTGAAAGTTTTAAATCCAAGTTAACTAATGATTCTATTTCCCCAATAGAGTCCGGAAGCTCATGTAGATTCTTGCATTCAAATAAATGCAAATGCTTGAGACTCTTTAACCTTCCAATGGAATTAGGGAGAACTGATATCCCTGAAAATTTTAAATCCAACTCAATCAATAATTTTAGTTCCCCGATAGAGTCTGGAAGCTGATGTAAATTCTTGCATTCAGATAAATGCAAACGCTCAAGATTCTTTAATCTTCCAATGGAATCAGGGAGAACAGATATCCTTGAGAGTTGTAAACCCAACTCAACCAATGATTCTAATTCCCCAATAGAGTTCGGAAGCTCAAGTAGATTTTTGCATCCATAAAAAGACAAATTCATAAATCTCGTTAACCTTCCAATGGAATTAGGGAGAATGGAGATCCCCGAAAACATTAAATCTAACTTAGCCAATGATGTTAGTTCACCGATAGAGTCTGAAAGCTTATGTAAGTTCTTGCATTTATATAAATGCAAACACTCAAGATTCTTTAATTTTTCAATGGAATCAGGAAGAATGGATATCCCCAAAAATTTTAAATCCAACTCAACCAATGATTCTAGTTCCCCGATAGAGTCTGGAAGCTTATGCAGATTCTTGCATTTAGATAAATGCAAATGCTTGAGACTCTTTAACCTTCCAATGGAATTAGGGAGAACGGATATCCCTGAGAGTTTTAAATCCAACTCGACCAATGATTCTAGATCCCCAATAGACTCCGGAAGCTCGTGCAAATTATTGCATTTAGATAAAAGCAAACACTTGAGATTCTTTAACCTTCCAATGGAATTAGGGATAACTAAGATCTCCGAGGAGGCCAAATTCAACTCAACCAATGATTGTATATCCCCAATAGAATTCGGAAGCTCATGAAGACTCTTGCACCCCAACAAAAGCAAATTCTCGAGATCCTTTAACCTACCAATGGAATTAGGGAGAACAGAGATTCTTGACAATTCTAAATTTAGCTCGACCAATGATTGTATTTTCCCGATAGAACTCGGAAGCTTATATAGATTGTTGCAATTAGATAAAAGCAAATGCTTAAGATTCTTTAACCTTCCAATGGAATCAGGAAGAACGATTATCCCTGAAAATTTTAAATCTAACTTAACCAATGATTCTAGTTCCCCGATAGAATCTGGAAGCTCATGTAGATTATTGCAATGAGATAAAAACAAATTCTTGAGATTTTTTAACCTTCCAATGGAATCAGGGAGAACTGAAATTGCCAAATAGTTTAAATCTAACTCGACCAATGATTTTAGTTCGCCCATAGAGTCTGGAAGCTCATGTAGATTGTAGCAAAAACGCAAAACCAAATGCGTGAGATTCAACCTTCCAATAGAGTAAGGAATTTGGCTAATTTTTTGAAGATGCATAATTTCAAACTTGGTCAAAGATTTTAGATTGCCTAGTGTCTCAGGAAGCTTGGATAGTCTGGTGCAATGGGGCATAATAATCTCCGACAAGCATTCTAGAGAACCGATTTCTTCGGGCAACTCTTCAAGGGATGTACAGTCTTCAATATTCAAAGTATTTAGCAGTTTTAGGTTACCAATTGAGCTATCAATCATAGACAACTTATAACAGTATCTAAGAATCAACTTTTCCAACTGGTCAAACTCTAAGAAATTAGGTGTTTTGGTTAAAAGATAGCAGTCTGTCAAATCTAGAATTTTCAAGTTTTTTGCCATCTGCAATGGAAAAAACAAGGCGGATTACATGCCAACAAAAAGTATTGAGATTATGAAGATCAATTGATAGAATTTGAAGCAAACATGAGTGCGGTGCGTTGGTACCTTGATTTGCCTCCATCCACCCCAGTCATCGGTGATTTTGCTCATCGAAAGGTTGAGCACGACCAAATTCCCTAGATGAAGATTTGTTGCTAAAAAATCCGGCGGGCATAAACGCCAAGAAAGCCATCTCAGATTAGGACGAACATTTTTGAAGTCGCCCACAAAATTCAGATTTTCCCCTCCAAGGAACCTCAGCTTTGGCAAATATGCTATTTCTTCAGGTGTTAAGTCATGACTGATATCCAAACTAAGTGCTCGTATAGCTCCTTTTTCCTGCCAGCAACAACAGAGAATAAAGATAAAAGTGCAACAATATCAAAAGTTCTTCTTCAACCCCAAACTAATTAAATCAAATGCATGTTATGCAACAATATCAAAATTTCTTCGACCCCAAACTAATTAAATCAAACGCATGTTGTACAAGATAATTAGTGTTCTTCTTCTTAACTTGAAAATAAGACAAACCAAGCATGTTCAAAATGTCTATTTGGTGTTGATTCCTTTGTCTTTCCATAGACTAAACTAAACACCTCTTCAAAGAAGCAAATAACTCATTTTATTCTTACCAAAACAAGAAATGAAAAATTCCAACTGACCAAATGGAGCGTTAACTTTCTTCTCGTTTCACATGGGTAAGGCTGAAAACATATACCTTAGATGTTTATAAAGAGTTGCTTTGTATTTCTCTATAAGTTAGAAAACAAAGCAGACCATCAACCAACATTCTCAATTTAAGGAACATGAACAGAGATTTTGTTGGATTTATTATATCTTCTACTCTAAATAAATTTCACCTCTTTGCTCCTTAGTATGACTTGAGTATTCTCATCAATTTGCACCCAGCGGCGCTTTTTAGCATCTTCAAAATTCTCTTCCATGACAATGTACCTTCCTAGATCTCGAACTTCATCATGCATCCAGAAAGAATTGTGCTCATCGATCTTTATCAATGACATGAGGAGAAGAACATCGATCGCCCTGCGTGGAGAATAGCTGCTACTACGCCACATGTAGTCCGCATAAGTCTTATCCTCCTTGATGCAAAAACATGCTATGTCTAGGAATATGGCTTTTTCTTTGGTGTCCAATTTGTTGATACTTAGCATTAGTGATTTTTGGACATCACTAGGTGGGACTTGCTTTAAGTCCTTCAATGTCTCGTGCCACTCTGATTTGTTCGTGTGGGCGAAAAGAGAACCCACGACTTCTAGAGTCAAAGGAAGCCTTCCTATGCTTGAAACAACTTCTTCTAAGAAATTGTAGCAATTCTTAGGAGGGGTATCGCTTCTAAATGCATGTCTATTGAAAAGCAGAATCGCTCGATCCAAAGGCATCTCATTTACTGGGTGAGCCAAGTAATTACTTGGTCGGGTTTGTTTGTCCTCATTTAGCACTATGCATATGTCCCTAACTGTGACCATGATTATACTTCCAGAACCAAACCAATCGCAGCTCCCCGCGAGAGTCTCGAGTTGTCTCTTTTCGTCCACATTATCAATAACAACCAAAACTCTCTTGTTGCTAAGTCCTCTTCTTATGCGATTGATCCCGTCATTGGTGTCATGGATTCCATCATTAGAGCTTGAGCCTAGTATATCGGATAACAGTTTCTTTTGCACTTCTAAAAGACCATGATGTTGGACATCTTCAAGGAAACTAGAGTAATTGAATTCGGACAAGAATCGATTGAAGATAACCTTAGCAAGAGTTGATTTACCAATGCCACCAATCCCATGTATTATAACAAAACGCACACCATCAAAGTGGGCATCCAACAATTCTTCTATAACCCGTTGATCATCCACTTCAACTAGATGGTTAGGAAGAGATCTGTTCTTCACTTTTAGCTTAAGTTGAACCTCTCGAACAATTAATTCTATAAGTTCCGCATACCTGCCAGACATTTTGAATAGAGAAAATAATGACAACGTATTATTCCTAAATTTCAAGCATATACAATTTGAATAAGATAAGGTAAACATATTACGACCGGTTTACAAACGGCAACAGTTACTCAAATAACAAATGTGAATCTATTAAAAAGCAACAATCTCAAGTTACAATGATAATTATCTAAAACATAGAGTGCTCAAATTAGCTGCTGTGACTGCTGCCTAGAATCCGTTCGATGCAGTGATTAAGAGGAAGTGGAAATGATATGGATGCTGACGGCAGGAGGGTAAACAACTGAAAGGAATGATTGGGTTTTAACGTTGTTTGTATGCTTACAAAGGAAAGCAAGGCAATTTCATGTTTGATTGAGGAAGATAAAAGGATGAAAAGGATTCTAAAATATTTTTATGACTATTTTGTCCTTCTACTTATTCATAGACTAAATAAATAAATAAAAAAAACTTTAGTAACTTGGCCTTTAGCTTGTTGAAGATTCAATATCAGCATAAATTAACTCATGTTATATAATAGAAAGTTCACTTTAGGCCGTGTCTTCAGGTCCTTCCTCTCTCTCTCTCCCAGTCTCTCTCTCTCTATAGATTAAGTAGCAGTGGAGGTCACACTGCTTCACGCAGCTGCTGAGTTTGGCTCGTCACCATTCTTTAACGTCTCCACATCTTGTGTAGAGAGAGAGAGAGAGAGAGAGAGAGAGAGAGAGAGAGAGAGAGAGAGAATTGGACCTCTTTTTGTGGGAAAATTATTCTTATGTTAAGTGCACATGAGTGCAAGCAAAGAGCCAATTAATGCGTGATAAATGTCCAAGCGACAGCATAGACGTTGTCAATAAACTTCCACCATTTTCAGATTAGTTATGAAGAAAGTGAGGGCGTGATGAAAGATTGCAGCTTCTAATAACCATCCATGTACTAGTTATTGTCGAGAGATTTAACAGAGTTTTAATCACTATTACGCTATTTGATTGATAACTTTAAATCTTCTACACTGTTTGGTTTCATGAATAACTTATGTTTTAAAGGAGCAATATTATCAGAATTTCCAAATACTCCAAAAATTGGAGTTATAAAAAATGTAATGTAATGACAATGTAACTGAAACTAAATATGATGGAAATGTTTTGCTTTGTTTTTTTTTTTTTCCTTCTCCCTTTGCAAAAAGCACCGTTGAAACACATGGATTAACCGTGAGACTTTATAGATAAAAGTCACCATCCATAGAAGTCTATATAGGTTCTTTAATGATGGTGGAGAAGATGTGACCGGATCCAGCTGCTTCCTTATCTACATAAAATTGATAAATCGTCCTTTGTTGAAATAAGTTTTAGTTTTTTTAATGTACAGGCAATATTTAGAGAATGATCAAATATATAATTAGTTGGTATGCTAGTAGGACAAAATCAGTCTGTTTGATCTACACAGAGTAAGCGTTAATATCTGTCTTTTTGTTGTTCCTACTTTTACCTTTTTCTAAAATGTTGAAAGATATTTATTTTGCTATTTAAATTTGTTTTTAGGTGTTTGACAACCAAACAGGATGCTAACTTAGCATTTAACAATAAATTGACAATGACTTCCACATTCGGATTAGATTCTTTCAACTATGGTATCAATAATATGGAGAAATTATAGTTATTGCAAGATAAATTGAATATGAGATATTTTAAAATCTATAAGAAAAATTACCTCCCTTTCGGATTACATTAAAATTAATAGCTGGAATAAGTTGTGGAAACTTACTCTTTCCCTTCCCGCTTCCAACCTAGCCTAGTTGCAACCTCACGAAGAGTAGCCTTCCAGCGCTTCACCTCATCAGGGCCATACTTCTTCTCATGCTTAGACAAGTCATTACTGTACAATTCAGTTCTGAGCTTGACATCATCCGGCTTCACATCAAAGAAAAGGGGGAGGATCTCTTTCTTCCCATTCGACTTTGAAGTGCAATCTACCATATGCGCAACCTCACGGAGGCACCATACACTGGAAGCGAAGCCCTTAGAGAAGATGGGAATATAGATTTGGGTGTCATCAAGGGCTTGTAGAAGGTTTCCACCAATCTGCTCACCGACTCGGAGCTCTTCGTTGTCTTTGAAGACGCGGATTCCTTTCTCGACCATGTCATGATAGAGGCAACTAGTAAAGTTGTCCCGAGTATCCGGTCCCCTGAAACTCAGGAACACCTCGAACTCCATTCCCGATGTGTCGCTGGGTGGTGCCATCGCACGAAGCAATCGAGACTAGAGACAAAATCGAGCGGGACGAAAATTGTCAATGTGCTTGGTTGAGGGGAGACATCAATTGGGGGAAGTTTAAGAATAAAGGAAAGAAAAACGGTGGTGGGCATGTTCAGTCGCGACTCGCAGCCATTGATTGGCTATGGCAAACCGCCGACGAAATCGAAAACGAAACCGATATAAAGAGAGTACCTGATGCGCTGATGGACGGCCGACCGAGATGAGACAGCGACTGAGTCGAAACTAGAGAGGGGACAATCGAAAGGCGCCGCCGGAGAAAAGAGAGAGCCCGATCTGAGAGTGAGAACTCGAAAGTAGAAAGTGTTAGAAAGTCAAGACACTGTAGGGTTTGGTTCTGGCTCCCGAGAACAGACCTTACAAGGCTGGAGAGGCGTACTCTTTTAGCCTTATTTTATATATCTGAGTTGTCCCCTTCAGGAGCTAAGGTTACTTTCATTGTTGGAACAAATATTACTTGAACTTTCAAAAGTGAAAAGGAAAAATTCGACCCAAAAAAAAAGAAGAAAGACACCTCCTCGAAACTTCTGAGAAAATATTAAAATTTTGTTTGTTTCGTAAAAAAAAATAATTTAAAAAATATATTCTTAAAAATAATTATTTGTATCGTTTATCAAAATGAATTAATAGAAAAAATCTTCATTGTCCACGATCGTGTTTATATATAAATTGTTATCGACAATAAAAATATTATTCATTAACTAATTATTTCAATTTATTTCAAGCCATACGATCAATAATTTTAGGAAAATATTTTTTAGATTAGTTATTTTTCATAAGAGAAAGCAAATCTAAAGCGGATAATCTTTTACTATGGGCAATCTTTTACCATAAATGCTCCACGTAGAGAGAACTTGGTGCGAGAAATTGCTGCTGGTGATTGGGGAGAATCGGTGGACAGGCATCATTCTCAAACTTCTGCTCGTGTCCAACTGATAATTTCAACTCCCTCTGGCCACTAACCAAGAAGAGCCTCTGTAATGGCTCTCTTTGTTCATTTGTCCCTTTAATCATCTGGATAAAGCCACAAAAAGCTGCTCGAGTCTCTCAGACTTCAAGCCTAGTGTCAAGGACGAGCTTCAGCTTATTCAGCTCCCTCTGTCTATCATTTGCTTACAGCAGCATTGCCGAATTGAAGTGCAACTTGAAGGCAACACTACAGGTGCAAGTGCATAAGAAAGTCGAAAAAGGCGGACGCAAACACGAAGGTGAGAGAGATGGACATAGAACTATAATATACAAACATCCGTCCAGCTTGTTATTACACAAATCGCCATTTGAGTACCTTACATTTAAGAAAAGAAAAACCTGTGTTTTTACTATGTCAGCTATGCAGAATAATTTTCGATATCTTCCCACGTCTGGACCATTTTATTCCCAAGAACCAATTCTGAGTAGAAAATAACCGGAAACGATGAAGAGGCCACCCGCTTACTTCTTGATAAATGAAACGCCCTTCTGAATACTCTCTTTTAACTCTTTCTTTGCCCCTTCCAACCCAGCTTTACAGGCTAACAAACCAAGGCTGAAATTAAAAACTTTCATCTTCCTCTGGTGTAATTTCAGCAGACCTAAAGAATTTCAAGATTATCTATACTCCAAACCTTTCGAACTCATTCAGCGGGCCAAGTGAAAGAACGTCTTGGACCCCAGTATGACCGAGGCGCACTTTGCATGCAAAGAACGGAAGCTCAGTCACCTGAAAAACGGTGACAACAATAAATTTTCTATGATATGAACTAAAATACAGAAAAGAATTTGATGGCTAAAGATAGTCCCTATTCCAAGGCCAAGAGTGCCGTGTATGTGGGATAGTATGCTTGCCCCAAGTTCTGGTTTGTATCATAATCCAATTTTGTAGTTCAAAAGTTTTCGTGACGCGATTAATTTGATATAAATGGGTATATCATTTCGAGATACTTTTATGATACAAACTCTATTCTATTCCATAATTTTTTGCAAAAGTTGCCTTAAAATGTGACGTTGACTAATTTTGCTGTTTGCTGGAAATCTGAAGAGCGATAGCAGGGGCAACCACGTTTCAAATAATGACCATTAGGACGTGCGGACCCCTGGAGTGCCACAACTTTGCACAAAGGGACACTTAAGTGCCATAACTTACGAAAGGTACACTTAAGTGCCAAAATCGGAGCAAAATGGATCACTTGAGTGCCAATCCGGCCAAAATCCGGCCAAATTGCATACATGGCATTTTCCGGCGATTTCCGGCGACTTCTTTTACTGATGTGGCAATTTTTTTTATTTAAAAAAAGCCGACGTGGACGAGAAAAACGACATCCATCCACATTGAGTGCGCTGACCTAAACGCCGTTCCTCCCTGTCCGCGTTCACAGTAGATCTCAGGCCCTTCTCTCTGTCGTCGTTCACGCCCAGAGTTGGTTATCGGTTGCCGTTGTTAGTCGCCGTTGTTGGTCGCCATCGCCGCTCACCGCTCACCATCGTTGGTCGTCGTCACTGCTCACCATCGTCGCTCGTCCAGGTTCGGCCCCTTCTCCCCCTCCCCTGTGATGAAATTAGGGCTTGATTATTTAATTAGGGCTCGCTCGATTATTTTATTACAGCTCCGATGGAATTTGTGTTGATACGCTTCAACTGAAATTTGTTGACATTAGACAAAGAGACCGGATTTCTCATTATTTTGGTGAATTTTTCTTTCAAGCCAATGTCAGAGTATGCTTTGATTGTTGAGTCACTAGCTATGCATCTCCTTAAGAGGATCTTAATAAAGTAGGTGACTAATGCATCTCCGAGAAGAAAATTAAGTTCTTCAACCACCCTGCTTGTGAGGCTGTATAGGGTATGTCCTTGAACCACTTTGCTTGTGAGGCTGTATAGGGTATGTTCTTGAACCACCCTGCTTGTGAGGCTATATAGGGTATGTTTATCAATCCAAAATCCTGAATGACAACATAACAACTGTAGCTAGAATTTTATTGGTAAAGTTACAAAATAAGAAAAAGTTTCAAGCAGGAAGAATAAGAACTTGAAAGAAGCATGTTGTGGTGAAGCTATTTCTTATTTCCTGGAATTGGCTTTGTAGCTTGCGTCAGTCTTCTTTGAGAAAGGTATTGCCTACTTGTCCAAATTTGTTATGGGTTATAATAGTCTAAGACTTTGGAGTGATCTGTCTGTACTTCATTTTCTCTTTGTTTTTCTTTAGCTTTAGCGACATAAAATGCTTCCAAGTTTACTTGTTCTAATTTTAATTTAAACTTCTAAAGGAATTTCTAGGAGTCAACAGCTGTGATTTGATTAAGTCGATGTCAGAGTATGCTTTGATTTGCTTAAGTTGATGTACATTCTCTCACATCACAAGTTTAGTGTAGTAGACAAAATTGCTTGGGCTATGATTGCTGTGGGGACCTGTGCTTGTTGTGGGGACCTCTGTTTTTGGTTAATATTTTAAGGGAAGGGAAGGCAAATAATTAAAGTGCCGATATCTTTTTTGGTTGTCATGTAGGGGCATATTGTCAGTGTCGGGACCTCTATTTACTAAAGTCCATGAGAGTGGGGGGACTCCCATGTGCAATTGTTTAGTGGTTCCAAAAACTAATGATTCTTTTTCTTGTTCTTGGTGCAGTAATGGCTCATGACAAGGATTATGTTGTTGTCATAGTTTGCTACGATGGAGAATTTGTGATTGGGGAGGATGAGTGGGAGTATGAAGGTGGAAATGAGGGCACCATCTTTGTGGATATAAAGAAGGCATCTTATATAGGATTTCTTAGGGATATAAAGACTTATTTGCCTTGTAAAGTTCAAAAGCTGTTGTATTGTATTCCTGGGAAAGACTTAAGAGATTGTTTGAGATGCTTAGAAGATGATAATGGTCTTAGGAATGTTTTATACCATTATCTTCATGGTGAAGAGGTAAAAATATTTGTTGAGTACAATAGCGAACGTGAGGATGAAGATGATGATGGAGAAAGCACCAAAGTAGGACAAGAAGGAGATGGTATTCAAGGCAGTACTGACGTTAGGGTCGAAGGAGGGCAGGATAGATATGATGGACATGAGAGAAGTGCAGATGCAATTCATTTATTTATGAAAACACATCAATTTTTTTGGATAAAATAGAATACACTCCTTTGGTTAAAACTCTAGAAAAATTAGTTAATGGTATAAATAAATTCTGAAAACTTGACACATTATAGACGAGACCTAAAGGCAGATATCTCATGAAAAACACCATACCAAAAGAATCTCACACAAAACAGTATGGTCCATGCATCACAGTCTTCAAAATTTTGACACTTCAGCTTGCACAGTTTCGGAAGTAATTTAAATTAAATATCCAATCGAACTCCAAAAATTCTGAAATTTTGATATGTTATAGAAAAGTTCTAAAGCTAAATATCTCATGAAGAATAAAAACCCCAAATCGTTCTAGATTAACAGATATAGACGATTAATTCCCCCTGTTCTCGGTGTCGTTTTTTCTAGATTATCTTCTTTCAAAAGAAACTTGTTTCACCGATCTACATATGTCCGTTTCTTATAAATTTTCTGTATGTTATACCTAAGAATATTATATACAATTTTCATTAAGGACACATGATCAAATTTTAACTGTATGATTTTATAAAAATCACAGAATCATACTAGGTCGAGGTAGCATTTTCCCAGATCCATTTTCTTCAAAGGACAACGATTTCACCGATCTATTTTTGTTTATTTCCTCTAAATTTTTGATATGTTTTACCCCAAGAAGTACAATACAACTTTCATTAAGAACTCAAAGTGAGATTGTCGCAAGAAAGCTACTTTACAGTCCACGAAATCACTAAAGGTCAGCACAACGAATTCCAGATCTAATCTCTCCAAAGGAAAATCATTTCACCAGGAGATCCTTGTCTGTTTTGTCTCAAATTTTAGTATGTTATTTCTCAAGATGTTCTCTATAAATTTCATGAAGAGATCGAAGTGAGATTCCAACTAAAAAGTCACATGCAGCTCACAAACTCGTGAAGGGTCGGACTGATTTTTCCAGAAAACAGCATGCTAGGCCAACGAATTTCTCCCCATAGCTTCGACCTTTAATCACATCTACCACAACCAAAATTCACCATCTTCTACACACACATCACTGTAAGCAAAGGGTAGGTTTTAGGACTCTACTTGCCCCTAATCCAAGCACAAACAGCAAGCAACAAACATAGCGACAAACGGCGGGCAAGGCGGCGAACGAGCGGCGAATGAACGGCGGCGAGCTAGGCGGACGATAGGCGGACGGACCTCCTCCTTCCTCTCGCACGCATGACCTCTCCTTTCTCTCTTCCTTTCTTCCTTTCCTTTCTCTCTTTCTCTCCTCTCTCTCTCGGACGACTCCCTCTCTCCCTTCCCTCGCCTAATCCACCCCCTCTTCCCCTCTAATTTCTTCCCCCTCATGATTAACAATCATGATCTTGCATGACAGCACCACTTGGCAATTTCCATGCAAGATGGGCTTGAATTTGGTTGGGCTTGGGCCAGCTTGGTCGACGGCAGCTCCTCCTCTCCTTTGGGCTTCGCAGGCCAGGCCCATATGGCCGAAGGGTGGGTGATCGTGGGCTGGTCTTGGCCTAAGAGTCTTGGCCCACTCTTCTCTTTTAATAATCTACTAATATCTTCCACTTACATAAATTCCTAACTTACAAAATAATATGGCCATAAAACTTGAAATCATAAATCCATAAATTCCAATTTATAACACACATGGCCAATGATAGAATTTTCTTTCCTATCAAATAATTATCCATTAAAAGCTTGACCATAAATCTTATTGCAAATTATGGATTAAATGGCTACAATACAACTTGATGGTACTTCCATCACCTATTCATAGACTTTAATGCTTCTAGAGATTGCCATGAATTTTGGGATGCCACAGCCCGCTACCGGTTGCCGGCCACCAGCTGCCGACCGCCAGCCATCGGATGTCGGCCACCGGCCACCCGTCGCCAACCGCTGGTCGCTAGATGCCGGACGCCCACTGGTCCTTGGTCGCTCATCGCCAATCATTGGATGCCGAAGGCTCACCACCAACCACCGGATGTTTGTCAGCGACCATCCACCGCTCACCACCAGTCACCGAATGTCGGCTGCTCACCACTTGTTGCCGGACTCCGGCCACTGGCCACTTACCACTAGCCTCCTATCGCCAAACTCTGGATGTCGAATGTCAAATGTTGAACTTCGGACGTTGGACGCCAATTGCCGGTTGTCGGACTCTGGACTTGGCCACTCATTGCCAGTCACTGGACTTGGCGCTGGATGCCGAACATTGAACTTTGAACTTTGGCCACTTGCCGTCGAACGTCAGACTCCGACCACCGAACGTCGGTCATTGCTGCTCTTAAAAATAGAAATTTTATTTTGTTATCAAACGAATTTTTATTTCGGAAATAGAAATTTTGAATTGTTATTAAACGCGTTTCTTTACTCAAAAACTCGTCCATAGAATAGAAATTGATTTCTCAATTTCTGGCAAGAAATTGAGAAATTTCTATTTCAAAAATTTTGTCATGCATGCCCTAACATGGGGGCAAAACTCGCAATAGAAGAATCCGTAAAACTAAAAGAATTATTGACTTCAGTTGACTAATCATAACAGCGATAAGACAGGTCAATAGAAGAGGATTCACGAGGAAATATATAAAACGTTTGATCAAGCACTAAGAAAGGTACAGGAACTTCATTGGCTATGTGATTCTAAGAGTCTAGGTATTATAATCTGGATTGTTATTTATCTTACCTAATGAGTAATGATCAAGAAAAGGAACTTGAGAATTGATCTTGAGTACTCCCAATGCAATGTCATGAAGATTCAAGGAAGATGAAATGGATATGGCAATTGCGAAAAATGATATAAAGACGAGGAGGAGGAGGAGGAAAATTAAAAGTAAAGAAAGGGCTGACGGGGATTAAAATTAGCATCCTCGTATTAAGAAATCAGATCAAATACTCTATACCAAAGCAAAATAAAACTTATTTTTTTTACATATCTCCATACGTGCAAGCAATTTGGTTCACGTTTAGCCCTCTACATTTTTCAGTATAAGTTAATATCTTTGACAGGGGATAAAATGATGATTATTTATGTATAAATATTCTAGAAACCTGAAGAGAGAGAGGAAAAGAAGGAAATAATAAAGCTTACATTTTCATGGGAAACTAGACTAGCTCGTGATTTTTCCCTTCAATCGGTCTACCTCCCTAAGTAAAATATTTTATCTTCAATAAGCTCATTAAATCGACATAAAATTCTAAAATATCAAACTATTTGATTCAGTATTTTTCAAGTTCAATCCAATTTGAGTGGTTGGGAGGATGAAGGACAGAAAAAGAAAAAAGAACTGCAAGCTCTGGTCATGGACATTATAAGGAGAAGAGATAAAGCAACGAAGTGGGGGCAGTTCCACCCTCTCCAAACCCTCAAACAACTTTTACCGAGGATTGCACTCTCTATGGCTCTCATTTTTTTTTTCCTTTAATTATCATCTATTCATTAGTTTTTCTCCAATTTTTTTATTTTTATTTTTCTTTTGTGTGGTGCCATAACTGCATGACACAAGCAAGGGCCAACAACCCTAGCCATTTATAGTGCGAGGGTCACTAGCCATTGTTAACAAAGTTTGGGGTGGTAGTGTGATCACAAAACTAGCTTTGTACCAATTAGTTTCGTTTTAAGTGTGATCACAAAGATAGCTATTTGGGATGTTGGGTATCAAATAGGTCTCTCACTCATGATTGTCCATGTGGAGGCCTATTATCTTGATAGATAAGTCTCCCATAAGCTCAAATTAGTATAAAGCATTTTAAAAAACTGTGCAAGGAGAGCGAGCGGCCATCAAAGTGGACAGTATCACTACCATTAGCCGAATGGGACTGCTTATAAGTCCATAACGAATTTTTATCTCTCTAAGCAAGATCAAATTGGATTCATTCAAGAGATGGCATAGTTCTTACGCGCTTGATTAAAACGTAAAAGCCAAGTTAAGGTGGACTCCCACCACAAGAAAGCCAATCCTCCCAAGACTTTAATTGCAAGGGATTAAAAAAATGCCGATGAAATTGGCAGTGAGTAATAGTAGGCGACTTGAGTCAAGATAAGGTGGAATCAACTACAGCCAAATATTTTATGTCCTTACCTGTCCTTTTATCGTAGGCATAAAAGATAGAAGGCGAGTCGCTATATTTAAGTCACGCTCAAATAATGAACACACGAAGCATCCATTCAATTCCTTGTGAAAGCCCCATCCAAACGCACGGAAAGTGAGAACGCGTGGCCCGACACTATTATATGTTGGAAGAAGCAAAAGGGAGAGACGCATGGATAACTTTACCTTTCATTCTGTCCACAACTTTTTCTTTTTGACAATTTAACTCAATTGCGAGTAAGTCGATGAAAAGGAACGAAAGAGACAAGAAGAGGTCGAGAATCTTGCAACGGGGTCGAAACTTGTTTAGGCCTCTTAATTGCTAGGATATTTAATTTGTAAATGAGAGGAAGTTGTGGGGGCAGGTAAACGCAATGATTTTGCATTCTCTTTTGGTATGATTACCATATTACTCGTTCAGCTGTACGAGACTAAATGAAAGCATGTGCCGTTGCTTATGCGTTCGGCCGGAGTTGCTGGTACCAAGAAACATTTGTAATCGTGTAAAAAGTGGATCCAAATTTATATGCGATGCACATGGGACGGGACCTCGAATTTCCTAAACAATGAAGCCTTTTGGATAAAGTTATAATTAAGTTATTAAGCGTCCTCAAGCTAAACTCTGTCCCAACCCTACCACTAACCTTCTATGAAACTTCCTCTTGATATTAACCTAATGATCAATATAAACAATTATAAAATAGCCTGCAGGTGCTGAATTAACATAGTTACAAAAATCTAATGTCAAATGACGAGGCAACAAACCTTTATCATCAAACTAGTTGAAGTCCCATGTGTTGCATGGACTAGAAGTTGAGTAATTGAAATATTTGTTTAGAGATATATAGTGTCACACCTCAAACACGGAACGCATGAGCATTCCTTAATGATCGATTAAATTGCGACGTCTCAGGACTTATCGTCGACCCAATCTTAAATCTTTTGATTAAACGCAAGCGGAGGCATTTAATATAAATAATATCTAGTCGAACAACGAACAACAGGGATGGTAAAAACAAAACGAACACTCCCAAAAACAACACTTTTATTTATGAACTATTAATTTTAGATAGTTTAATAATTACAAGCTTTTTTACGGCCATTTCCTATTGACCATCTCATAATCTATAGGGTTAGGGTTAACCTAAACTTCACTAACGACGAGACCAACCAAAAATGACGCCAGGCATATGCCCACGTCTTGGTCCATCGGGACCCCAAACTGCACATGATAGTTCTCCATACAACAAACATGAAAATATTTAATAACAACGAGGTGAAATAAAAATCTTAATGAGTTAATAGCCTAGATCTCGATTAAAACGCGAATTCGTCTCAGAGGCAACCTAAACGCACACGATATACAACTTACCTCGCCTTGGGACATCACATAAAATAATATCAATGCAACAAACATGAACAATAATCTGAACACAATCCACAGTAACCAAGCGCACGGTCAAAAGTGCATGTTCCAATTATGATTACTATATTACTCGTTCAGCTGAACGAGACTAAATGAAAGCATGTGCTGTTGCTTATGCGTTCGGCCGGAGTTGCTGGTACCAAGAAACATTTATAATCGTGTAAAAAGTGGATCCATATTCATATGCGATGCACATGGGACGGGACCTCGAATTTCCTAAACAATGAGGCCTTTATAAAGTTATAATTAAGTTATTAAGCGTCCTCAAGCTAAACTCTGTCCCAACCCTACCACTAACCTTCTACGAAACTTCCTCTTGATATTAACCTAATGATCAATATATACAAATATAAAATAGTCTGCAGGAGCTGAATTAACATAGTTACAAAAATCTAATGTCAAATGACGAGACAACAAACCTTTATCATCAAACTAGTTGAAGTCCCATGCGTTGCATGGACTAGAAGTTGATTAATTGAAATATTTATTTTAGAGATATATAGTGTCACGCCTTGAACCCTGAACGCATGAGAATTCCTCAACGATTGATTAAACTGCGACGTCTTAGGACTTATCGTCGACCTAGTCTTTAATCTTTTGATTAAACGCAAGTGGAAGCATTTGATATAAATAATATCTAGTTAAACAACAAACAATAGGGATGATAAAAACACAACGAACATTCCCAAAAACAACACTTTCATTTTTATGGCCATTTCCTACTGACCATCTCAAAAACCTGTTGGGTCAAGGTTAACCTAAACTTCACTAACGACGAGACCAACAAAAAATGACACCAGGCACGCCTGCATCTTGGTCCATCGGTGTCATGCCCCGATCCTTGAGTGCGCACCCATCCCTCACCTAGTCGATTAAATAGCGACGTCCTAGGATGCATCGCCAACCCATTCATTTTAATATGCAAGCGAAAGCATATAAATAATCCACAGACAATAAAACAATGGGATAGGAAAATAGGACTAAAATTTGAAACTCGAAACAATCACACACTTATATACAATACAAACCATTATGCATATATATACAAGGCACACTACTAAAGTCTAGTTCTACTCAAACTGGTTTAGTACACATCCAAGCAAACAGGGGTGGGGTCTCAATCTTCATCTGAGTCATAATCCGGATCCTCCTCGGGGTCCTCCTTTGGTTCCTCTTCAAGTTTTTCCTCAGGGCCCTCTTTAGGGTCCTCCTTCGGGTCTTCCAACTTCGGATCCTCTCCCGGTTCCTCCTCTTGCTAGACGATCTCCCCTTCCTTCTTGCTCCAACTAGAGTCTACAGCCGAGTACACAGGAGTGTCAGAATCGCCTTCCAGCTTTGGGTCTTTCGCGTCAATCACCGCCCCATCCGTGGGATCTGTAGTCCCCTTCTTGAACGCCACTTCCAGCACGTACAGAGGTACATCACATTCCGGCACCAGACCCTCTCTTCGCCCATCATCATAATGACGATACCACAACCGGTACTTATGGGGCCTCTTTTGGGGTTCACCCACATCAACCCAGACAGTTGATTTCACTAGCACATATTTCAATCCCTCAGGGTGGTGGTGTATCGGGATGTGATAACCTATCTTAGTAATCTCCTCAGGTATACCAAAATGTTCGGGAGGAGGTGAGGGTACTACCATCTATGGACCTGAAATGTTATCCCATAATGGGGTGAAACGACGTCTCAATGAGTTCTACCCCCCTAAGCACAATACGGGTCAGAGGACTTACCTTGGCCTCAGCTCCATCCTGCAAATTAGTAACATTTACAGATGCCTCATATCGCATCAATCGATCAATTCATAACATCATATCATATCAATGATCAATCAACTTAGTTAATTACATGTCACCACGACCTCCCTCCAGTTGGCACATTCAATACTATCTATACCGTCTTCTCAAATCAGGACCGCTCACTTTAAGCTGAAAATAGATAGTATAGCTCACGCTAAACTGATAAATAGTGTGTTGGAGAAATCCTCTTGAAGTGTTTTGAAGTTGATAAAACGTTTCCATCAGTCTAGTCTGAAGGCTTGTAGACTCTGCTATTTAAAGTCTGAAGACCTCCGGACAGCCAGACTCAAGACTCAAAGTCTATCTTCATTGACAGTTTCTAATCTGTTGAAGAAAGACTATCCAGAACTAGATGTTTCATTAAGGATGTGGCCTTATCGACTGGAGAAGATCTCTTGGCTGGATATGACATAACTGAATCCTTTATTTGATCATAATTGATTCGAAGATTAAGGATCTGATGATTGGCAAAGTATACTTGGAAGGTTCTACTTATGGAAATCGAGATCCTGATTGTATGGGCGAACATGATTGATGGGCTATCGACATGTTCCTTTAATAGCTCGAATGATCTTCCTAATTGATTCCGTCCAACGGGTAGATTGGAGGAATTCCTTTGGTAAGTGCCAACGGGTATGATGGCATGAAGGAGTATATAAGGAAGACGTTCCAGTTGTTCGAGAGGGTGCATGATAGAAAAATTCCAAAGTCTGAAACTCCTTGTTCTTAGTCAATTCATTTGTTGAGCAAAATCGTGTAAACAAAAGAGAGTCTATATTCGTGAGAAACCTTGAGGAAGTGTGATAGAACATCTACACTGTGGAATCAAGGAAAAACTGTGTTGTAACTTCTCTTTTGTTCATAGTGAAATCCAGCCGGTGGGCTGTCAGTGCAGAAGAGTGGACGTAGGCTTGAATAAGCCAAACCACTATAAATCTTGTGTTCAATTTTCTCTTCCCTAACCTTTACTTTACTTTGATTGTATTTTTCTTTCTATCGATTGCCTAGAATCGCTTCCGTATCTCGAGAATTTGTTTGTGCACCTATTCACCCCCCTCTAGGTGATTATATTAGCTATCTCAATTGGTATCAGAGCCTGTGTACTCACTTTGTTTGAAGTGTTTTACTTTAGAGTTAAAGATCCATGGCTAGTATGTTGGCTCCAGGACTGGTAGAAGGGCAAAGCAATACCAGACCACCTTACATTGATGGAAAGGATTACAACATATGGAAAAACAAGATGAAAGCATTCCTAAGATCAAAGGATCCTTTGGAATGGGACGTTGTAGAAAAAGGAATCATTTCTAAAGCTGCATCTGTCTCAGAAAGAGGGAAAGATGCTGTTGAGTCTAGCAGAATGACTCAGGAAGAGATAATCAAGAGACAAGCTCTTGATGCAAAAGCAATTTATTCCTTATATTGTGCTTTATCCCCTACTGAATATAACAGAATATCTTCTTGTGTTACAGTTAAAGAAGTCTGGGATAGATTACAGATTACATATGAAGGAACCAATCGAGTGAAAAAGACTAGAATCAACATTCTCCTCGATCAATATGAAGCCTTCAAAATGAAATCAGGAGAATCTATAACTTATATGTTTAGTCGTTTTACAGAAATCGTGAATGGTCTTGAAAATCAAGGTCAACCAATTTCTGATCCCATGAAAGTAAACAAGCTACTGCATGGACTTTCCAAGGATTGGAATCACATAAAGACCTCAATCAGAGAGACCCAAAGAATCATGCCACTATATGTTGATGAGTTGGTTGGAACTCTTCAGTCTTATGAAGTGGAGCGAATCAATGAAGAAGAAGACCCTAAAGATAAGAAATCCATTGCATTAAAATCTAATGATGATTATGATGTTATAGATTCTGAAGACGATATGGATGATGAGGAACTTGCTCTCATGATAAGAAGATTCAGAAAGCTGAACAGAAAAGGAAGAAGATTCAATCCAAAGAAACAAAGTTTTCAAAAGCAACAGACTAAGTCTGTTGAGGATGATGAATCAAACAAAGATGTAGTTTGATTTGAATGTAAGAAAAATGGACACATCAGACCCAACTGTCCTCTTCTGAGGAAGAAGAAAGGAAAAACTGAAAAGTACCGAAAAGCTCTTAAAGCTAAAACCTGGAGTGATACAGAGTGTGAAGAAAGTGATGATGATTATGCCAATATATGTCTGATGGCACAATCGGATTCAGATTCAAATTCCGAGACAGATTCAGACTCAGAAAGTGAATTTGAGGTAAGTAACTTCAAAATCCCTATTAAGGTTTCAAAGTATATTGATGAATTATGTTTCAGTCTTAAGACTTCTCTTAAAAGAATTTCCGAACTCAAGAAGGAAAATTCTGCTCTAAAACAACAGGAAAATATTTTGAAAGAAAAAGTAAAATGTTTAGACAAGAATGTTTCTTCTCTTAAAGAAAGTGAAGATAATCTTTTAAAAGAAAATGCATTCTTGAAAAATGATATCTCAAATATTTCCAAAAGATTTTCCATAGGATCTGAGAAACTGGAAAAAATTCTCTCTATTCAAAGACCTTATTTCAATAAATCTAGTTTGGGAATGACTGCTGAAACCATTCCTTTAATTGACTTTCCTAAAGTGAAGGAAAGAATCAAACAAAGACCCACAAGAGATGCTTACAAAAATCATTTTAAAATGATCTTTGTAAAACCAATAGGTCGCAATGCTCTCAGATGCTCAAAGTGCAATAGTGCAGATCATTTTGAAAAAGAATGTCATATGATTTGGAAACCTGTTAAAAAGGTATGGGCAAAAACCGCATATCATACTAACACCAATGGACCCAAGAAAATATGGGTACCAAAGAAGGTTTGAGTTTCTTTTTTAAATGCAGGTCACTATCAAGAAAAAGGTAAAATGGTATCTGGATAGTGGATGCTCAAGACACATGACAGGAGACTCAAATTACTTCATAAAGATTGTTCGAGTAAATGGTGGAAAAGTCTCTTTTGGAGGAAACAGCAAAGGAAAAATTGTGGGATTTGGAACTGTAAAGATTGGAAATCTCAAAATCAGCAATGTTTCCTTAGTGGAAGGGCTCAATTACAATTTGCTCAGTATTAGTCAGCTATGTGATACTGGTTTCAAAATCAACTTTCAAGAGGGAATATGTTATGGAATTAGTAAAGATTCTACTCAGTCATTCATGGGTCGAAGACATGGAAATATCTACCTCTTGGATGTGAAACCAGATGAATCACAATGTCTAATCTCAATCAAAGACGAGGCAAACTTATGTCACAGAAAGCTTGGGCACGTCAATATGAAGCAAATAGCCAAAATCTTAGCAAAGAAGCTTGTTCGTGGTCTACCCAATTTATCATACCAAAAGTCTGATCTATGTACACCATGTATATTGGGAAAACAGGTAAGAAATTCCTTTAAACCAATAAATCAAGTCTCCACTAACCGTGTACTGCAGCTTCTGCATATGGATCTTTTTGGACCAACCAGAACACAAAGTATTGGAGGTAAGAAATACTGCCTAGTAATTGTGGATGATTACTCACGATTTACTTGGGTATATTTCTTGGCAAGTAAGTTTGAAACTTTCTCTTACTTTGAAAAGTTTGCTAAAAAGGTTCAAAATGAAAAAGGGTATGTTATCTCAAGTATAAGAACAGATCATGGAGGTGAATTTGAAAATCATGATTTTACAAAATTCTGTGATGAATCTGGTTTCCGACATGTATTCTCCTCTCCATATACTGCAGAGCAAAATGGAGTTGTGGAAAGAAAGAATAGATCTCTTCAAGAAATGGCTAGAACTCTTTTAATTGAAAGTAACATCTATTCACGTTTTTTGGTTGAAGCAGTTTCTACAGCATGTTACATTATAAATAGAGTTTTTCTAAGGCCGATTCTGAAAAAAACCCCTATGAACTATTCAAAGAAAAGAAGCCTATTGTTTCATATTTTCATGTATTTGGATGCAAATGTTTTATATTGAAAAATGCAAATGATCGAGTTGGTAAGTTTGAAGAAAAGTCATATGAAGGCATCTTCCTTGGATATTCAACCACAAGCAAAGCGTACAGAGTCTACAACAAGAAGACTCAAACAATAGAAGAATCAATGAATATTAAATTCCAAGACTCTATACAAAATGAATCCATTCAGACTCATCTTGAAGAATCTGAACCTGCTCTAGACTCTACAAAGTCTAAAATAGCTCAAACTTTGAAGGACCAGCAACAAGTGACTGTTGAAGATTCAAGTGAAGGAAGTGACCATCAATCTGAAAAATTAACCAGCAACTGGAAACATAAGTTCAGTCATCCCAAAGATCTTATTATTGGTGACATCAATGAAGGAATTCGCACAAGATCCAAAAGGTGTGAAGAGTCTAGTGCTGTGGCTCTTATTTCTGAAATAGAACCCAAAAGCATAGAAGAAGCTTTATCTGATGAAAGCTGGATTAAAGCATTCAAGAAGAGCTCAGGCAATTCAGTATTAATGATGTCTGGGAATTGACTCCTAAACCGAAAGGTAAGTCTGTTATTGGAGCTAAATGGGTTTTCAGGAACAAGATGAACAAGAAAGGAAAAGTCATAAGAAACAAGGCAAGACTCATGGCCAAGGGATACACACAAGAAGAAGTGATAGACTATGACGAGACTTAGGCACCAGTAGCAAGGTTAGAAGCAATTCAATTATTACTTGCTTTTGCTTGTTATAAGAATTTCAGGTTATTCCAAATGGATGTCAAAAGTGCCTTCCTAAATGGATTCATCCAAGAGGAAGTCTATGTGGAACAACCACCTGGGTTTGAAGACCCAAGGAAACCAGACTCAGTATTCAGACTCAAAAAGGCTTTATATGGCTTAAAACAAGCACCTCAAGCTTGGTACGACATACTGAGTAAGTTTTTAATTGAAAATGGATTTGTTAAAGGTAAAGTAGACACTACTCTTTTCATTAAAAGAGAAAGCAAGAGTTTTCTACTTGTTCAAATATATGTCGATGATATTATTTTTTGATCCTCTAATGAAAGTCTAAGCAAGAAATTCTCTAAGACTATGCAGGATGAATTTGAAATGAGCATGATGGGTGAGTTAATATTCTTTCTTGGACTACAAGTGAAACAACTGAAGGAAGGAACTTTTATTCATCAAGAAAAATATGCTAATGATATTGTGAAGAAGTTTGGACTAGACAATTGCAAAAAAGCCAATATACCAATGTCAAGCTCCGTGAAGATAGATAAAGATGAAAGAGGAAAGAAAGTCGACCAAAAGTTATACAGGAGTATCATCGGTTCACTTCTTTATCTTACTGCTTCTAGACCTGACATTTTGTTTAGTGTTTGCATTTGTGCTAGATTTCAAGCAGACCCTAAAGAATCACATTTAAATGCTGCAAAGCGTATTATCAAATATATTGCATCAACTTCAAGCTTCGGTCTCTGGTATCCTAAAAGGGGAGACTTTACTCTTCTTGGGTACTCAGACGCAGATTTAGCCGGATGTAGAGTTGATAGAAAGAGCACCTCAGGTACCTGTCAACTACTTGGAGGCAGGACAGTGTCTTGGTTTTCAAGAAAGCAAAGTACAGTAGCTCTCTCTATAGCAGAAGCAGAATATGTAGCTCTTGGAAGCTGCTGTTCACAAATCCTGTGGATAAAACAATAGCTAAGAGACTTCGAAATTGAAGATTCATGCACGGAGATTAAATGTGACAACACCAGCGCAATCAATCTCACCAAAAATCCAATTCTTCACTCAAGAGCAAAGCATATAGAGATTCGACATCACTTCATTAGAGATCATGTTCAAAATGGAGAAATTACGATTCAGTTTGTTGACTCAAAGAACCAACTGGCGGATATATTTACAAAACCTTTGGAGAAAATCAATTTGAAATTATCCGTTCCAGACTCAACATTTTGAGGTTTGAAGAAGTTAAAGTCTAGAAACTCTCAGACTCAGACAAATAAGACTTTGACTGCAAGACTTTGACTATAAGTTATTTTCTCTCTATAATCTCATCTTGAAAAGGTACGTTTATCAACCGTGTTGATTATTGTTATCTCAACCGCTATCTTTAATTGACAAGATTATTGCATCGTTTCCTTTAGAAAAAGGAGTTATTTTGAAATGACCATTTTTCGAAAAAGGCAGTTATTTTTTTTAAATGCATCTTTTCACTTTCCATTATGACGATTGGTATCCCCTCCTTACAACCGTCTTATATACAGTCAGTTTCTCTTCGCTTAACTCCAAAACCCTAAAAAGTACTAATCTTCCATTCCTGTTTTCTTCTCTTGTTTAATCTTCGAAAAAGTTGTCATCTTTCTTGGGAAAGTCAAGCAAGGAATCTTTCAAAGACTAAGAAAGATGCCGTCTTCAAGAAAGTCTTCGAGGATCGCAAGCAGGGGACCACAGCGAACGAGTGAGGGGCCTACGCACTTCGATCTCACTGAAGAAGAAGTGTCTCCAAATCAGCAGCAGAGCCCACAACATTCTCAGCAGCGTCATTCTCCTCCATCTAGTCCTCAAGATGTTGATCATCATCAAAATGAAGAAATCATTGAAGATGCAGACCCTGTAAGAGTTCAAAGGCCCTATTTTATTTATAAGCTGTATCGTGCTTTAAAAGGGACTGGTACTCCATCGAACTATGTGGATGATTTTCTTAAGGACAAAGGATATGGAAATGAATATATCTTTTTGCAAAAAATGGAAAGTTTGGGAATTGCTCGTAAGGGGGTGGCAGAAGAAACCCTTGCGAATATCCCAAGTGACCCTCGTGATTGGGGATTTAATCCGATGGATGGAAATGATGATGACAAATTATACAGCGAATTTCAACCAAGAATGGGAGTTGCGGCGGAAAATCAAGGAAAAAGGGGAGAGTTGTTTAGATCGAAGGAACATAATGATCTATACTCAAAATTGCTGAAGCGTGGGGTGATAAACCCTAAGAGTGTGGATTTTGACTTTCTGGATGCTATAAATGTGAACTTAAGGGAAAAGTTCGGTCATCTTCAACTTGAGAAATTCTGCTCTGACACCACAGAGGCCTATCATCAACTAACTGCATATTTCTATTCAAATCATAGTTTCTTGGATGCGAATAGATTCTCCTTCAGTGACAAAGATCAAGACTTTGTTGTGGATATGGATATGCTGGTAGATGTGTTAGGAGTTGAGAGAGGAAGATATCAACGGATCAAAGTTTCTATTGCTCGTACTACTCTGGAACTTGTTAAGGACAGGAGAACAGAGAGAAAGATTTCATATTCAAGGATGAGTGCATTTAACATCTTGCTGCACAAAATTGTAATCAATTGCCTCAGACCGAAATCAACTTCCAAGACTGATGTCTCAAGTTCAGAGGCAAAGCTAATGTATGCTATCATCACTGGGAAAAGGTTTTCACTTCCTCACACTGTTATGTTCCACATGTATAGAGCTGTGATGAAGGACATAGGACAACTTCCTTATCCAGGTCTTATGACGAAGTTATTCAGACATCTGAACATTCAGCCTGCGCAAATTCTTTGTGCTCGATCGTGCGATCATATGGTGGTAGGACTAAAGATGGTGACCAAGATGCGTCTGAAGGAATTAAGCAAGGCATTGGAGAAATTTAAGGAGAAGACTCCAGTCAAATCTCATCAATTTTCTTCTGCAGGAAAAAGGAAAGGGAAGGAGCCCATGGATGCTCCATCTAAGAGAAGAAGAGCTCTCCTCGTCGAGGATGAAGATGATGAGGATAACATCACTATCTCTACAATGGCTTTGAAGAATCTCAGTTGATCTGTTCTAGAGAAAGAGTCAGAACAGCAGACAGAAGAAAGAGCAGAGAAAGAAGCAGAGGAAAAAGAAACGGAGGAAAGAGAAGAAGGAGAAAGAGATGCTGAGAAAGAGAGAGTTGATAAAGAAGAAGAAGAAGAGAAAAGAGATCAAGAAGAATGAGAAAATGAGGAGCACTCTCCACCTGAAGGCATGAACACAGGGGGAGACCAAGAGAAAAGAAGAATGTCCTTAAATCCTGCAACTAGTGAGGGAGTCAGTCGATCCCCAGCAGATCCAGAGGAGGTTTTTGCCTCTCAGTTTCCTGAGGAAGGTCATGAGGTTTTTTCGCCAAATCTGCGTGATTATGCTGATCTACCATCGTTTGCATTTACTCCATCAGATTGTGCCAACGCCAGTACGCAGACCGACAATTCAGCAGACTTTCGCAGAGTGATGGATATTCTCTTGGAGATACAAGGTCAGATATATGCATTGGGATGTGAAGTTCAGAACTTGCAGAATGCAGGACAAGTCTCTTCGGGTTCATTAAATGATCAAATCCAAGCCCTTTCTCTTCAGATTCAAGCTAATGCTAAGGGTAAGGATGTTGCTCAGCTGAAGGAAGACTTTAAAAGGCTGGAAGGCATCGTTTAGTCGATGGGAGATTTTCAGCTTGTTCGTGTTCCCAAGAATCCTTGACTTCATTTTCATCTCAATCTTTTTTATGCTGACAAAAATGGGGAGAGTTGCGAGACTTGAAAAACTTTGAACTTAAATTTGTCGAACTTTTGGTTTGTTTTGTGGTTTGTTTTGACTTGACTTGTGTGTCTGGATGTGGACTAAATTTGGGATTTGGATTTGACTGCTTGTTATTATTAACTACTATTGATATCTTATGGATGACTTTATTGCATACTGGACTAACCTATCTTCTGTGGTTGCAGACTCTAGTGTTATTCATTTAGCCATTTATCTATAAGATATGCATATGTGTTTGAGAAATGTTTTGCAGGTCAAAGTTTTCCAAATCTGCAGGAAAGTTTTGTCACCATCAAAAAGGGGGAGATTGTTGGAGAAATCCTCTTGAAGTGTTTTGAAGTTGACAAAACGTTTCCATCAGTCTAGTCTGAAGGCTTGCAGACTCTGCTATTTAAAGTCTGAAGACCTCCGGACAGCCAGACTCAAGACTCAAAGTCTATCTTCATTGACAGTTTCTAATCCGTTGAAGAAAGGCTATCCAGAACTGGATGTTTCATTAAGGATGTGGCCTTATCGACTGGAGAAGATCTCTTGGCTGGATATGACATAACGGAATCCTTTATTTGATCATAATTGATTCGAAGATTAAGGATCCGATGATTGGCAAAGTATACTTGGAAGGTTCTACTTATGAAAACCGAGATCCTGCTTGTATGGGCGAACAGGATTGATGGGCTATCGACATGTTCCTTTAATAGTTCAAATGATCTTTCTAATTGATTCCGTTCAACGGGTAGATTGGAGGAATTCCTTTGGTAAGTGCCAATGGGTATGATGGCATGAAGAAGTATATAAGAAAGACGTTCCAGTTGTTCGAGAGGGTGCACAATAGAAGGATTCCAAAGTCTGAAGCTCCTTGTTCTTAGTCAATTCATTTGTTGAGCAAAATCGCGTAAACAAAAGAGAGTCTATATTCGTGAGAAACCTTGAGGAAGTGTGATAGAACATCTACACTGTGGAATCAAGGAAAAACTATGCTGCAACTTCTCTTTTGTTCATAGTGAAATCCAGCCGGTGGGCTGTCAGTGCGGAAGAGTGGACGTAGGCTTGGAATAAGCCGAACCACTATAAATCTTGTGTTCAATTTTCTCTTCCCTAACCTTTACTTACTTTGATTGTATTTTTCTTTCTATCGATTGCATAGAATCGCTTCCATATCTCGAGAATTTGTTTGTGCACCTATTCACCCCCCTCTAGGTGATTATACTAGCTATCTCATAGTATACTGCTCTTGCTAAGCTGACATATCGCTCGTAGGCTGATATAGTACACTAATAGTGCTCACTTTAAGTTGATGAGGTATGATGCTCGCGCTAAGCTGACATATTAGAACCCATAGGTTGATATAGCATACCAGTATACTACTCTTGCTAAGCTGATATATCGTCCGTAGGCTGATATAGTATGCCACCCCAATCATACAACCAATTCAATGTTTTTATCATTCCCGATAAAAATACACGTGTGTGGATACACGATTGAACTTAGCCAAAATACAAGGTTTTCACTTTTGAGCCTCCCACTATTTTCAACAGTCACAAAATAGATTTTTGGCACTGTAGATCGACGCCTGATAATTTTCTCATTAATCACCAAAATTAATTAATTTAAGAATAAAATCCTAAAATCACAATTAAATAAATTCAGCATAAATTAGAGCTCGAATAAATAAACAGAGTGCACCACGATAATCAGCACAAAATTTCGGTCACCGGCTATCCTGGTCTAATTTTCAGAAAATAAATAAATAAATAATTAATTATGGAAAATAATAAATAAATGTTAATAAATCCAACTTAGGCCTGTAATGCCTAATTGGACGCCGAAACGGACCTGGAAAAATCTCAAGTCACTCTAGATAAATACTAGAGCTCGTCTAGGCCCTAATTGCACTATCTATCCACCTAACATGCATTGGTAAAGCACTAATTTAATTACTCTAATCTAATCTATCCACCTAATCACACTTAATTAACCATAATAAACCCCTAAGCATCATTAATCTACAAAGCAAAGATTAGTGAGTTAAACTCGTTTTGCGAGTCGGTCAGTTTAAATCGATGGGTACGCAATAGGGCTCAACTTTCCTCAAAGCGGGCCAAGCAATCAAGGCCTGGAACCACCTCAAAACGGGCCTTGAAGGTTGCTGAAAACCCACAAGTTTCTGCACTGATCTTGGCTGAAACAGAGGGGAACAAAGATGGTTTAGGGCGGGAATTGATCGAGGAATGTTGCAAGGGTTAAACCAGGGCTTGATGGGGGACTTACAAAGGTCGGAGATAGGCCAAACGACTCCGGCACGGCTGAAATAGAGGCTGAAATGCACGACTGGGCTGTTGGAACGACGAGATGGGCACGGCAAGGCAGAGGCTTGCGTGGCTAGGCACGACGACGCGCAAGGCAGTGGGACGGTGTTCCAACGATGATGGCGGCATGCGACGGTTCTAGGCGACTGCTACTGCTTCTCTAGCTTGCTGGGTTCCGTAAATGCACAATGAAGGGGAGGAGAGGGCCGGTCGGCTGCTTGAGGAAGGAGGGGAACAAGGGCCCTACCTTGGCCAATTTTTCTCGTAAATGGTCTCCTTGACCATTCCTACACCACTAAAACCTTCCTTGGCCGCAATTCAGCCACCAAGGCTCACCCTACAACTCTTGAAATGGTCTAAAATGGCTAAACAATGGGGGCATACGAATTTCCAACATTTCTCCCTCAATTGGACTTAGATTCATTCTTGATTCAATCCAATTTGGCCTTCATAAATTCAATTAGCACCTCAATGATCAAATTGGCATTTTTCCTCACCAATAGATCCCACTTGCTTCCCAAATTTCGCAATAAAAAACGATCCCGGCCTTTTTTTGGACAAAAACGGCCCTAGGATGACTTTTTCCTAAAAATTCAGGGTTAATTTCAATTTCTGAGTCGATGCTCCTAGAATTTATTGTGACATGACAGAATTTTCAATTTCTGAAATCGAACTTAAATTCAGGGTTAATTTCCATTCGGTGCGATTTTAGCGTGACCTAAGCTATCGGGTAACTTTTAGAAATTTTTAGTGTAAATGACCCGTGGTCGATTTTCTTCGAGTCACAATGAACTCACTCAATACGTTGGCGACTCTCGGTTGTCGTGAAAATCTCGATGATTCAAATACGGACACAAGGTACCAAAACAATAGGAAAATTAGTCTAGTATCGGCTGATGAGAATTTTCCAATTTCATGGTGTCACCCACGATTAGCCACACATCTCAGTCGAACCAACCTATCTCTGATTTCAAATCGATTTTTAACTATTCCATAATGGCCTCTAAAGATAAGCATGGTCGAGAAGCCAATTTCTAGTCGAATTCTTAAGTCTATTGCCTTAAAATTCCTTAATGGCTTCCCCAGATAGTCTAGTTATCTTGAGAGTGATCAACTCTGAAAATAGCCCTATAGGTGTGTCAATGAAATGTCCGATTTATTCAATAAAAAACAGGATCAAAAATCTGAGATGTCATAATTGGGACCCTAAGCTGCACGTGATAGTTCACCATACAACGAACATGAAATTATTTAATAACAACAAAGTGAAATAAAAATCTTAACAAGTTAATAGCCTAGGTCTCGACTAAAGTGCGAATTCGTCTCGGAGGCAACCTAAATGCACACGATATACAACTTACCTCGCCTTGGATACATCACATATAATAATATCAATGCAACAAACATAAACAGTAATCAGAACACAATCCACAATAACTAAGCGTGTGGTCAAATGTGCATGTTCCAATTATTACGACCTTTCGGATCATAGCCAACACACAAGTCGACAATCTTTCCAAGAAGCCTCAAACATTTGTGAAAATTGGTGACAGAGCAAAATCAAGTTCAATTTTTGCTCTCAATAGATTTTGGTTAAGCTATTGCCCTCCTCTACCGCCTTTTCATTGGCAAACCTACTGATCTCCATGGGTCCGAAACAAATAGAGGTTTTGAAAAATCCGGTTGGGAATTATTCTGGGTGATATGAACTGTGACTGTGAACAGTGATTTCCATAACATATTGCTACAGTATTTTGCTATGTACATTTTAGATTAGCCACGAGGTTTACAGGAAGCCTCAAACATTTTTTGCAATCGATGATAGAGCAAGATTAAGTTCAATTTCTACTTTCAACAAATTTTGGCCAAGCTATTGCTCTCTGAACATCGTCTTGCCCCCATTGAGCGCAATATCGTCTAGGACGCCTAGACATCATTCCATAACGAAGCATTGGTCCGACCTCAATCGCAACGTGACATCCGAAGCCCTACCAGGCATTTGGTAAACATCGGGTATCGCCCCCAAACTATCATTGGGTGACGGGTTCGATTAAATGATCACTCGAGCATGCCAACAATCAAGCCAGTATACTTTGTCGTAAATTAGCCCGGTACAAAAGAGTTCATGTTCCAAATAATCAACTTTGACAAATTTTTACACTTAAAATGACGCGTGGACCCCTAGTGTCATGCCTCAAACCCCGAGCGTGTGCTTATCCCTCTCTAGTCGATAATAGTTTGCGACTTCCCAAGACAAATCGCCGACCCTTATCGTTTTATTGCACATGCGGAAGCGAAAATAAATCCCCTGACAGTAATCATCTCGAGATAGAAAAGTAGGACAACAAATTCACAAATAAACATGCTTTTATATTCACACAGAGTCATGTACAAGGTCTATGACCAAAAGGCTACAAGGACTGGCTTTCCAAAAAGAAACGATCCTAATTGACCTATGCTTCATATCACCTCCTCTAAGCTCCAAGTCCTCCACTCGACGACCCTGAAAAATTATCCCACGACAAGGTGAAATATAAATCTCAGCGAGTTCACGCTCTAAACCTCGATTAGAAGGGTAATACGCCAAGAGGCGTCCTAACCACACAATCACGCATTTAGCATAGAGGACTTACTTCACCTCAGTTCCACTCTGCAGGTCAGCACAGTTTATACACATTATGCATAAAATCAATGTACACAACAATTGAAACGCATTACTCAACTCAATAAATCACATGGGTCCAGATTATATGACCAAATTATTATGACACGTCCCATACCATGTCACATAATTTTGTCCCATAATTTGGCGCATCTATTTCATTCAACATGCGTTCCGATTGATAATTGCACCCACTCTAAGGTACGGCCTACTAGAAGTTCGGCGGACTACTGGCGTAGCCAAGTACCATCTCACCCCATTGAGCACGGTTACGTCTCTCAAAGAAGACTTTCCCGAAGGAGTATAGGTCCAGCCTCTATTGCGACCCAAATCTTATTAAATGGGTATCCCATATAAGGTAATGTCCATCTGACATAGTTCGGGGACGAGTTCTCTTAACCAACACATGACCAATCAATCTTGGCTCAGGATACTGTGCATTGCACTCAAATGCCTCAATTAAAATAGTGATCATAGCCTATTTTCTTCGTATTAAAAACACCCGGTGAAAATAGTCGTGTGTGGGTACACGGTCAGATTGGACCCGAAAACTCCATAACCTTCTTTCTAAAATCCCACTGGTTTATATAGTATATAAAACCATTGTCGGTGTTTAAAACCCGACACCCGATATTTTCTAGATAATAGTCAAAATTCACAAATTTTGGAATACTTGACCCAATTTCCAATCAGCACTCAATTTTCACAATTTAACACTCGATTGTAGAAATTAACCACATCATTGCAATCAGTATGAAATTCCAGTCACCGGCTACCCTAGTCTAATTTCCGAAAAATATTTAATAATTAAATAATTTCTAAAATTATTTAAATAAATACATTAAATACAAAAAATGTTAACTTAGGCTAAATAATTCTAATCTAACCACCTATTGAGCTAATTAAATTATTCTACGCATCCTAGCTATATAACAATACACTAATCTAATTAACTATAATTTCTAACCACCTAATTAATTAATTTAACTAACCTAATTTAACTAACTAAACTAATAATTAAACTAAATTACACTTAAATAAATCTAAACACCCCTTAAATGTCATTTGCCCATTAAGAAGAGTTTATTGTATAAACTCACCGGTTTAACGCGAAACCGATTCACCGCAACGGCGGTGCGACGATTGCTGAAACCCGAACTTTTTGTGGTGTCAACGAACACTTGGACCGGGCCAAAAGACCTTGCAAGCCCACAGCAAATTGCTTGGCTTGGTCTGGGCTTGGGCTGAACTTGGGCTTGAGCTTGGGCTGACTTGCTTCGCGGGCTTCAAATGTGTTGAACGTTGGGCTGACCTCGCAAGCTGAAATTCTGCTTGAGATGGGCTGAACTCCAATCAATGAGCTAGAAAAGAAGACTGAGGATTGGACTCGGCTACAGCTGGACTCGGAACGGACTAGTCCACGGATGGAGGTTGGGCCGAACGTGCGAAGATGCTGGGCTCAATTTCAAGCTTCGTTGAAGGTGTTGCTTCGGTGGGATGGGCAACTGAAATTGCTGGCGTTGAACTCGGTGGAGATGCAAGGAAGCTGGCGACGACTTCATGGCAGTGAGAGACACAGACGAAGGAGAGATTTGGTGGAGATGGAGCTAATAGTTATAGGCATTAGGGGGGGAAACAACCGATGGTGGGGGCTTAAGTGGCATTGGCTTGCGGCAGAGCAAAAGGCAAAGAAGGGGAGGGGCACGCAGCAGCTGGATTGTGAGGTGTTGAGGCATGTGGTCAACTGATCGCTAGTCTTGACTTCGGTGGAAAGCAATGGTCTTCGAGGCAACTGGAGGGGGACTCGACGGAGGGAAATGGTAACAGGTTCTGGCATTGAAGACGGCTTCGATGGACGTGATTTCAAGGCAGCTGAGCTTCCAAGGGAGAAAAAGAAATGAAAGCTAAACAAAAGCAGCTGGTGTAGGGGAAAGGAACGTGCGGGAGGTCGGCGACCAAGGTGGAGGGCAGCTAGTCGGCGTGCTAAAGAAGCTAGAGATGAGGGCCCCATAGTCAAGCAACCCAATCCCTTAAATTAATTGCATGTCCCCTATTTCTTTCCAACCAAATTTCCACCAAAATAATCCAATTTTGATGTCAAAATTGCTGTCCAACCCTAAATCTGAATTTCATAACTTTGGGTTTCAATTTCTTCACAATTCTTTCCAATTCAACGTGGCGATTTTTCGTCGGGCGGCGGCCCTTGGCTCGGCCATGCAAGGGCCGCTAACCCTCACCGGATCTGGGCAGCCGGGGTCACCGGCCCCTGGCCAAGGCTCAGTGACCTTGGCCGACCCTCCCCCCTCCGTTGCCGGCCCTTCCTGGCGGCGGCAAGGAGGTAGTCAGCCCTCAGCCGCCTCCCTCTTTTATTTTTAAATTTTTAAATAAATTTAATTAATTTTTATATTATTTTTTTACCATGTTAGCACCAAAACAATGCCGTTTTTGTATTATTTGGCCACATCAATGTGCAAAACGGCATCGTTTTGCATTTACTTCGCCGGAAATTACGCACGTTAGCATTTTGACCGGAGTGGCACTTAAGTAATCAATTTCTCTTCGAATATGGCACTTAAGTGTCACTTTCGTAAGTTATGGCACTTAAGTGTCTATTTGTGCCAAGTTATGTCACTTGAAGCGATTTTTTTGTAGCATCCTGGAATTTCATATAAATCCCTAAATATGCCATGAGCTATGGATAGGCGATAGAAGTACCGCTATTTGTATTTTGTAGCCTCCTAGTCCATGAGTTGCAATGAGATATATGGCCAAGTCTTTAAATGGATGAATTTTGGGAAAGGAAGTTTTATCTTTGGCCATGTGTGTGTGATAAATTAGAACTTATGGAATTATAATTTCAAGTGTATAGTCATCTTAATTTGTAATTTAGTACTTTAATTTAATAGGGATTTAAGTAATTTTAAAAAGGATTGAATTTGGGCTAATTAAGCTTGGGTCTTAGGCCCAAGAGGGATGGGCCTAATATGGGCCAAGCTGGCTGGCCCATGAGCCCATGAGGGGCTGTCGACCGTGCGAAGGGGAGGGGGGAAGAAACTGGTTGCATGCCCTCTCCCACTTGTCCTTTGAAGTGTGCCAAGTGTTCCCCATGCATTGCCAATGATTGCTCATCATTGAGGGGAAGAAAATTGGAGAGATGATGGCCGGTTTAAGCGAAAATGAGGGAGAGAGAGAGAGGGGTTCGTCTGAAGAGAAAGAGACGAGAGGAAGAGAAGAAAGGGAGAAGAGAAGAGGAAAGGAGGAGAGCTGTCCGTCGACCGTCCGCCTGTTTGCCGCCCGTTCGCTGCCATGTGCTCGTCGTTAGCTCGGTTTAGAGGCAAGTTAGGATCCTCTTGCTACTCTTGCATATGTGTGTTGCATGTATGTTTGGAGAAATGTTGAATTTTGGGCGATTAGGAGGGAGAAACCGAAGCTAGAATGACTTGTTCTTGAGTGATGTTGCTGTTTTCGCATGAACCGCCTGAGCCAGAATCTTGTGAGAGCTTGAATGCATGTTTTGAGTTCGATTTTGACTTTTATTTCTTCATAAAAGTTGTAGCTAACATCTTAAATTACAACATACTAAAATTTGGTGCAAAATTATGGAGATTTAAGGGGTAAAAATCTCATCCTACGGAGACACTAGATGTGGAACTGTTTTGCTGACCTTGTGGTAGATTTGTGGTTGCATGTTGATTTTTATCAAGAATATCTCTTCGACTTCTTCATGAAACTTGTAGAGAACATCTTAAAGACTAACATAATCAAATTTGAAGTAAAATGAACAAGTTTAGCCTAGTGAATCGACTTACTCTTGAAGACAGTAAATCTGGAGACGCGGTACTGGACACCCGAGACTTCATGGACATATATGGTGACTGTTCTTTGGAAATTTGACTTCGATACCTCCATGAAAGTTGTAGGGAACCTCTTGAATTAAAACATATCCAAATTTCAGAGGAAAAGAAGAAGAATAAGTGGGTAAAAACTCGGTATTTCGGAGATGACTACACTGGACGTTTTGGTATGAGAACCAGAAGCTTCGAACGACTATATAAAATTATCTAAAAACTAATCTGGCCTAGAAGTCTTCATAAAAAATATACTTTAGTGTCTTAACTACAACCTGGTAAAATTTCATAATTTTCGGAGGTCTTTTGGGTATTTTAATCGAATTATTTCAAAAACTGCACATTCTGATTTTATCCGAAATTGCATGCTGTGATTGTGTGAATGATATCTTTTGTATGGAACTTTATTGGCCATGTGTTTTTCATGAAATCATTATCTTATTGTCTTGTTTATCATATGCCTTAATTTCATGATTTTTGGGAATCATATGGATATTTAATTTAAATATTTTCAAAAATGGTACAAGCTGGAATTTAAATAAATTTCAGAAAGGCATGATAAATGGACTATTCTAAATTGTATGAATTCCATAAATTTTATTTTTATGAATGATTGCACCTTGCTGCATGCATGGTGATGACTGATGATGCATGTATAAATCATAGGATGAAAGTGATCTTATTTGCCATTACATCATATGCCATGTTAAGTTGAGACCTAAATTGGTAAACATGAACAATGTTAAATGAGGAAACTGGTTGTGGCGGATGATAATGCCCTGGGAGTATCAGGATGCCCGGGATGGGGGCTGCCGGATGCCCGGAATGTATAGAGATACATGGCCGGATGGCCCTGGGAGTATCAGGATGCCCGGAATGGTTGGGTGCCGGAAGCCTCGGAGGTCTTTGCTCGAGGGGATGCCTCGTGATGGCAGTTGGGATGCGAGATGCCCGGAATGTGGGGGTGTCGAATGCCCAGTGGTCTTAAATGGCTGAATGCCGGAGGTTTTTCTCGCGATGCCAGGATGGGGTGCGAGTGTAAAATATGGGATGAAATTGATGATCCCGAGAAAGAGTGATGTGGTGATCGAATTGAAAGTTAAAAGTGGAAATTGAATCATGCATATATGACATGATATGATGATGATCACCTATGGCATGATGATATGCATATGTGATATGAGTGTGATGATGATGTATGATGGTATATGCATTGCTTCAAGGTAAGTATGCTTGGATGCATGAGTGACATGTATGATGTTATGATTGTATTGTATGATGCATTGAGTGGTTATTGGATTCATTTACCTGCTGAGTGGTTGTACTCACCCCTTCGGGGACCAACATTTCAGATTAGCAGGATGCCACTCCCTACTGTCACGCGGGGCATATTTTACGGCATTCCTTCAGATGTAGAGGTCGAGTGTGTGGAGATCGACTGCCCCACCATTCATGGACTGACTTTTATTCGAGTGTGCGCCTTAGTGATGTACAACGGGGGCCTGGCTAGGGGCCCTGTCATTCAGGAGTTTATATCCGTCCACGTTCGTCGAGACGGAGAGATGCGTGAGATGTTGCCGCTGCCACCGCCTGATGCACCGGGATGGGTGTGAAGGCCCGTGCGTGTCAAGTAGGAGCTGAAACTTTTTGGGATGGTTAGCCGGCACTAGTGATGGGGGATCTTGCACGTCAGTCGTAGTGGGTCGAGTGTTTCTTTTTGGGTTTATGGCCAAGTGTGGCTTCATGTCCTGGCCTTTCTTTTGATGTACCGACCCAAGGAAACCCATATTGAAAATATGTAAATAAAGTGTCGTGGCTTTGTCTTTTCTCATGATGATTAGTGGTGTGCAATTGTATCATGGTTGTTGGAGGGAGAGACGGCGATGTTATATTTTGCTTCCGCTAATGAGTCGCGCTAGGACCGTTTTCAAAAAAAAAAAAAAAAGTCTATGAACTCCGATGCTTCTTCTAAGAGATGTAGTTAGTGTTCCATTAGGAGTAACGTCAGGTGCTTGTGGCGACCCTAGGTGGTTCAGGGTGTCACATTTTTTCCCACTTAAAATTCTAGTAAAATATTCGCACGTGGGCACATACTAAAAATTCACCCATCAAATTTTGCACACTTTCACTTTAATACCCCATTGCCTTGTTTAACATGTAAAACTCTATGTCCAAACCAGACACCGCAAAAATTACTTTTTTTTTTTGCCCATCAAACCTTCTTTTGAAATAGTAAATAAAGCTTATCATTGAGAAATCAATAACATGGCATCATAAGCTTAAACAATTGGAATTATGCACAAACTGTGACATCCAGATTTTCGGGTTCGGATTTCGATTAGATAAATTGGGCATTTCATCGACGCGACTACAATGTTTTTCTCTAAGTTGGCCACTCACGAGATAACTAAACTAGTTGGGTAAGCTATTAAGGACTTTAAGACAAATAGACTTAAGAATTCGACCGTGAATTGATTTCTCGACCGTGCTTATCTTTAGAGATCATTACGGCACAGTTAAAAATCGAATTAAGATCAGAGATAGGTCGGTTCGACTGAGTTAAATGACCGATCGTGGGTGACTTCACTAAATTGGAAAACTCTCGTCGACTGGCACTAATTTGATTTTATTGTCGTTTTGGTGCATTGTGTCCGTATTTGAATCCTCGAGATTTTCACAACAATCGAGAATCGACAATGTGTCGACTGGGTTCATCGTGGCTCGAAGAAAATCGACCATGGGTTATTTGTTTTAAAAAGTTTTGAAAACTACCTGGTAGCCTAGGTTACACTAAAAACGCGCTCGAGTGAAATTAACTGCTAATCTAAGTTCGATTTCAGAAATTGAAGATTCTGTTTTGTCACAATAAATTTTAGGAACGTTGACTCAATCTCAGAAGATTTTTCTGACAATCGAGACTCTTTGGGAAAAAGTTAGTTTATGGCCGTTTTCGTTCAGTTGAAGCCGGGGATTGTGAAATTGAGAAGCATGACGGATTCTTGGATGAAGAAAATAATCAATTTGATAAGTAAGACATCAATTGATTTTTGAGAGTTATTTGAGAGAAATTCAAGAGGGAAATTGGATGCAGAAATGCAAGTGGGGACCGACTACTCTAATATGAAATTCTTTTGGGAATCTATGAGCTTATTCAAAAGAAAATGAAATAAGAATTTTCTATTTGAGGAGAATTTTTTCTTTTGAATTTATTCACATTTCTTTTTCCCCATTTGGCCAAACACCTCTTTCCCCACAAGCTCTCTCTTCTTTCTTTCTCTCTCTCTCTCTCTCTCTCTCTCTCTCTCTCTCTCTCTCTCTCTTTTCCCCTTGTGCGAAACCCCCCACCGAATCCCTTCGCCGGTTCCAACTTTGCTTCCCCACCTTTTTGACTTTTCAAACTTATCCTCTCTCTCTCTCTCTCTCTCTCTCTCTCTCTTATCTCTTCTTCTTCTCTCTCGGTACTCTCTCTCTCTCCCTCACCGTTTGAACGAAGACAGAAACAAAGGAAGAACAGAAGCCATCGAGAGAAGAGGAAGACCGGATCAGCTTGTTGTTGCCGCCCGCGCTCCGCCACCCTCACGTCACCCGTGCCCTCCACCGCTCGCTGTTCACCTCCGCCTCTCTCTTACTCCCCTCAGTCGCCGTCGACACTCTCTTTCTCTTCCTCTCTATTTCGGATGAAGACCAGTGGAAACAGAAGTAGAAGTAGCAGCGGACATCGCCTGGGACTAGAGCTGCCGTCGTCGCCGATCGCCTGTCCCTGTGCGAGCACATGTGCAGCCATGCTTGGCCGTGCCTCTCACCGCCCCGCCGTGCGACCCCAGCTTCCAGCCACCTCTGTTTAGTCCCGTTCAGCCACCTCAAGCCACGGTTCGGTCACCTCCGGCCACCGTACGCCGCCATCTCGACCCGCCGGAGCTCCGCCTGGCACTAGCCGCCCTTGCCTTGCCATCTCAGCCCTGGATTCTCCCTCAACCAGCAGCGAACAGAGAAATGCAAAATGGGTATGGCAGCAACTATTTAGCCCGTTTTGGCCGTCTTCCTGAGCCCGGATGCTCGGCTCGCTTTGAGGAAAGTCGATCCTTGCGTCGATCCCGTTGTTTTGAGTGAGTTTTACTCACTAATGCCTTCTTAGTTTGCTAATTATACTTAAAGGTTGTTTAGATTTAATTAAGTGCAATTAATTGGTTAGATTAGAATAGATTAGTGATTATTAGATAATTGTGATGCATGTTAGTCAATTGGATTGTGCAATTAATGAGTAGGCACGTAATACTATTTATTGAATGCTACTTGGGATTTTTCCCGACCCTTACCGGGTGTTAATTAGGTAATTCGGGCATAAGTGGAATTTTTAGGAATTAAATATTAATTTTTGAAATTAATTATTTAATTATTTATTTCCCGAAAATTCAACTGGGATGGCCAGTGACTGGGATTTTATGCTGATGATCATGGTGTAGTCCGTTTATTTAATTGAGCTTTATATTGTGCTAAATTGAATTTATTGTATTTATTTATTTAAATTTCGAAATTAATTATTTAATTATTTATTTCCCGGAAATTCAATTGGATGGCCAGTGACCGGAATTTCATGCTAATTGTCGTGGCACAATCCGTTTATTAAATTGAGCTTTATTTTGTGCGAAAATGATTTATTTGTGAATTTATGATGTATTCCCTAATTTAAATAATCTTGGAAAATTAATTGGAAATTAACCGAGCATCAGTTAATGATACCAAAAATGCTTTAGTGGACTACAAAAAATGGTGAGATTTATAAAAAAGAAATTATTATATTTTGACTAGGGCCGATCGTGTACCCACACACGACATTTTATCGGAAATGATAAAATTGGTTATTTGATTGCTTACGTAGAATGGCATGTATATCAACTCGATGACTCCACAGAGCATCTTGAGACATGACGGTATGATCTACCGGCTCGATGACTCTACGGAGCATCTTGAGACAGTACGGTATGATAAATTATAAGATCTACCGGCTCGATGACTCTACGGAGCATCTAGAGACAGTATGATATGATAAATTGTGTGTATACCGGCTCGGTGACTTTATGTGTCATCTTGAGACAGTACGATATGATCTACCGGCTCGGTGACTCTACAGATTATCTTGAGACAGTACGGTATGATATACCGGCTCGATAATCCTACAGATTATTTTTAGACAGTACGGTATGATTTGACAATTCGATGACTCTATATGTCATCTGGAGATAAGATAACATACTATCTATATATCACATAGGGTGAGTAGTCTTGGATGTTGATCAGACTTATAGAAAGTATGGAAGGGGTCGATCAAGAGATAATTTGGATGACATATAATCGACTAGGTCGATTGATCGATGACTCAATCTGATTTGGTGATGTGATGTGATGATGTATATTTGATATATATACTAACCTGCAGGAAAGAACTGAGGCCAAGGTAAGTCCTCTGACTTGTGATGTGCTTAGCCGGCCCTAAGGTGTATTAGTTTACTAATCGGGTATGGGGTAAAACTTGCTGAGACGTGGTCTCAATGGTTATTGAATAACCATTTCAGGACCCTGATGAGGAGCCTGAAGAGGAGGAATCTGAAGAAGAGAACCCTAATGTGGAACCATATGAGAAGGAAGATTTTGGAGAAGAAGATGACCATGAGGAGGATCCTGAGTACGACCCGGATGAGGACTGAGATCCCATCGTGTTTTGTCAGACCTTGATTATATGTGGATAAATGTTAAATCAGACCCCTGTGAATAGTATTGCATTATATACTATGATGTGCTTGTATAAATGAGTAGTTGAGAATTTTAATATGGAAATTTTGGCCCTGCTTTTCTATCACATTGTGTTATTGTCCGGGGATTTATAACTGTTTCCGCATGAGCATATTGAAAATGGAAGGATCGGCGGTACGTAGTCCTGGGATATCGCATTTTAAAATCGACCAAAGGTAAGGGATGTGCGTGTGCCTGAGGATCGGGGTGTGACATCCCCTTTTTGTGGTATCAAAGTAATGGTTAGGTATTGGAGTGATAAGGTGTGATGACCTATGGGATAGTAGTAGGAAAGACCTTTAAATTCATGGCTGGTGCATGTCTTTGATAGCTGATTTGTAGAATTGTTTGTCGTGTGTGAATCGCTCACTTTTAATCATTATGGATTCGGAAGGTAGAGTGTTGACTCTGGCCAACTCGAGTGTAAGAGTGCCACCGTAGGTTAGTACCGGTGTAGCAATGTTGATTGATCCTAAGTCTGATAAGATCAATCTGATGCAAGTGTTCCTTAAGATCTGGATGAGCCAATAAGGTCAGGATCAAGTTGTTGTTGTTGCTACCTTTGCTGAGGTCCAACTTGGAAGGATGGTTAGGGAACAGATTTTGATATCTGAGTCAAGATTTAGCGCAAGCGGACTTGGAATTCGGTCAAGGAAAAAACCGATGTTGAGGGAAGAGTATTCTATTCCACCCAATAAGAATTGTGGAATAGTTGGGTTAGCATTCAGACAAATGGAACATGTTGTTCCATGGAAGATGGTATGGATCAGTCTCGTGTATTTTGATGACAGGAATTTGTGATAAGTGTCGCCAGCACGGATAGTGATTTATGGGGTCTCCGCATAAGTAGATGGAATCTCGACAATGGTTACTGTTGTCATCATCAATAGGACAGGTCAGGAGAAGTGCATCATAGAACGCACTGTGGAATTTTTGGGATAGGTCTCCGGTACAAGAAATAGTGCATGTTGGCACTTGACAGGAGGTAGAAGACTCGCCAGATAGGTGTCGAAATTGTGGGAGGAAACCTGCATGAATTCAGTGCTTCAGTATGGTGAGAAGAATGGCAATGGAACCGACTCGGCACTAGTCAGAGGAAGAACGTTTTGGGGAAAATTCTATGAGAGTATCGTAGCAGAGTTTGATGAAATTTGGAGAACTTCAATTTATTGAAATAAGTGAAAGAAAGGGGAATCACTAGTAATAGTCATGCTTAACTACTTGCTGAGGTGTAACTTTGACGCCACATGAGTAGAATGGGTCATTGAGCAATTCAACTTAGTCCAAGAGCACATGAAAGTGTCGAGTTTACTAGAGTTGAAATGAATCTTCGATTTCTTTAATCTCGTCGATTGAAGACAACCCAATTGTTTGATGGAGATTGTCGAGGTTACTTGGTGATGGTTATAGTTAAGACATATTGAAAAATTGAAAATGGAGGACTCCTTAGTACTCCAAGAATTCTTGAAAGTGTTGCTAGAAGGATGGTCAAACCGTTGCCAGAGAAAGAGATAGAATTATGATCGAGCTAGCATCCGGAATAGAACCATTCTCTCGAAGGCTTCTTACCAGTTACTATTGTTTGAATTGATAGAGCCGAAGGTATGGATGTAAAGATTGATGAATGAGGAATTCATGCATGTTAGTGCATCACTTTAGGGAACATCAGTTTTATGGAGAGAGAAAGGAAGATGGTTCATTGCAATCATGCATCAACCACTCTCAACTCAATTGGGTGACTTGTTATAAAGAATGTTGATGTCTTCAAGAATCGACTTGAGTACAGGTTATTGTCAGTTGAGAACCAGGAAGGAGGTTGTACTGAAGACAGCATTTCGCACTTGATTTAGCCCTTGTGAGAATAATGTAAAGCCATTTGATTTGATGAACGCTTCAGCTACTGTCATAGATATGACAAACTGAGTGTTTAAAGAATATCTAGATCAAGGGTGATTGTGTGGTGTAGTGACATTCTAGGGTATTCATTAAGTATTGAGGATCACGAGAGCCCCTAAGAATGGTCATGTGAGTACAGGTAAAGGAATCTTCATGGATCCAGCCAGGATCGAATCAATTGTTAATGGACCAAGACCGACAGCAATGTCAGAGATCATAAGCCATGGGGATTGGACAGATTACTACAGAAGGTTCGTGAAAGAATTTTCAGCATTAGTATCATAGCAGGCTTGAACTCTTAAGAAAGAAGAGAAATTCATCGGCGTAGATAAGTACGAGGATAGTTTCCAGAGCTTAAAGGACGGGGTATGTATTGATACAACATGAGAAGATTGTTGCATAACCGTTCCGTCAGTTGAGACCCAATAAGTTGAATAAGAAAAGGTGTCGTGAATCAGAATTTTGGCAGGACTATAATGGTGTTATCTAGTATCACCTTGAAGGAACGAAAGGAGTCATTAATGTGTTGAGCCGAGAGTCTTCAATTGTGCATAGGCTGGCTAAAGTATAGACTTTACTTGAAAATGGTTCGAAATTCAGTTTTCAAATTTGAGGTAGGCTACCTTTTGAATTTTAAAGCCACCCTCGAAATTGAACCGGATGTTCAAGTTAGATTTAGCGCCTAGTTGATAGATAGAGATGTTCAGAAGATCTTATAAGAGGATACTGGTAAGAAAAAGACTGACTTTAAGATTTCTGATGATGGAACGTTCAGGTTCCAAGAGTGATTGAGTGCACTTGACGTTGTAGCACTCAGGGAAAAGATCTTGTTAGAAATTCACTATAGTATTGTAGTTTTTGACCAGACAGTGCAAGTAGATCAGAATCGGCGTCACCTAGATTGGTAGACTAATATGAAGATAGATATCGCCTAGCAGTTTGCAAGTGTTAGAGGTGTCGGTAAGTGGAAGTTCGGTAATGTGAACCGAGAGAACTCTTACCATCACTCAAGAGTCCCAAGTGGGAATGGAAATATATCACAATGGAACATTGTGATAGACTTACTAAGGATTCGGTGGAGTGTTGATACCATTTAAGGATAGTGGTCGATCAATAGTTGGAGTCGGTCCACTTCAGTACAATACGAATAAATCTTGTTTTGAATGGGTATACTAAAGTGCGTGTGTATTAGATAATTCACCGACATCGAGTGTTGAGGATGAATTATATTTTGAATCTAGATCAGAGGTTACAAGTTTGGCAGAGTTTTTCATAGGGTTCTTTCTTGGGCAATGCATAGCAGAGGGTACAGATTTTCAGTGGTGAAAAGAAAGTAAAGTGAAGAAAGATCACAGGACAGAGTCAGCTCAATAATTAGTTATTGCAATTGTCATGATCAGACTCAGATGTGGACGACAGAGTGGCAGATGTGAAAAGCTCAATTTGGTTGTTGGTTCAGAAAGAACAGATGTGGTGTACCAAGATGGTCTCCTTGGTCAAAGTGGTCGAACAACACCACGAGACCGAAGGGTTAGCGTGGGAAAAAGTAAGACTTGATGAGACAACAACACCCCCACCTTTTATTAAGGATTAGTAAAGGTTTAAATTTCGAGGACAAAATTTTTATAAGAGGGGAAGAGTTGTGACATCCTAATTTTTGGGTTCGGATTTCGATTAGATAAATTGGGCATTTCATCAACGCAACTACAGTGTTTTTCTCTGAGTTGGCCACTCACGAGATAGCTAGACTAGTTGGGTAAGCTATTAAGGACTTTAAGGCAAATAGACTTAAGAATTCGATCGTGAATTGATTTCTCGACCGTGCTCATCTTTAGAAATCACTACGGCAACGTTAAAAATCGAATTAAGATCAAAGATAGGTTGGTTCGACTGAGATGAATGGCCGATCGTGGGTGACTCCAGTAAATTGGAAAACTCTCGTCAACTAGCACTAATTTGATTTTACTGTCGTTTTGGTGCCCTGTGTCTGTATTTAAATCCTCGAGATTTTCACGACAACCGAGAATCGACAATGTGTTGAGTGGGTTCATCGTGGCTCGAAGAAAATTGACCACGGGTCATTTGTCCTAAAAAGTTCTGAAAACTACCTAGTAGCCTAGGTTACACTAAAAACACGCTCGAGTGAAATTAACTGACAATCTAAGTTCGATTTCAGAAATTGAAGATTCTGTTTTGTCACAATAAATTTTAGGAACGTCGACTCAGTCTCAGAAGATTTTTCTGACAACCGAGACTCTTTGGGAAAAAGTCAGTTTAGGGTCGTTTTCATTCAGTTGAAGCCGGAGATTATGAAATTGAGAAGCATGACGGATTCTTGGATGAGGAAAATAATCAATTTGATAAGTAAGACATCAATTGATTTTTAAGAGTTATTTGAGAGAAATTCAAGAGGGAAATTGGATGCAGAAATGCAAGTGGAGACCGAGTACTCTAATATGAAATTCTTTTGGGAATCTATGAGCTTATTCAAAAGAATATGAAATAAGAATTTTCTATTTGAGGAGATTCTTTTCTTTTGAGTTTATTCCCATTTCTTTTTCCCCATTTGGCCAAACATCTTTTTCCTAACAAGCTCTCTATTTCTTTCTTTCTTTCTTTCTTTCTTTTTCTTTTTCCCTGTCGCTCTCTCTCTCTCTCTTTTCCCCCTCGTGCGAAACACCCCACCGACTCCCTCCGCCGGTTCCAACTTTGCTTCCCCACCTTTTTGACTTTTCAAATTTATCCTCTCTCTCTCTCTCTCTCTCTCTCTCTCTCTCTCTCTTATCTCTTCTTCTTCTCTCTCGGTACTCTCTCTCTCTCCCTCACTGTTCGAACGAAGACAGAAACAGAGGAAGAACAAAAGCCACCGAGAGAAGAGGAAGACCGGATCACCTTGTCGTCACGGCTCGCGCTCTGCCACCCGCACGTCACCCGTGCGCTCCACTGCTTGCCATTCACCTTCGCCTCTCCCTTCCTCCCCTCAATCGCCGTCGACACTCTCTTTCTCTTCCTCTCTATTTCGGATGAAGACCAGTGGAAACAGAAGTAGAAGCAGTAGCGGACATCGCCTTGGACCAAAGTTGCCATCGTCGCCGATCGCCCATCCCTGTGCGAGCACACGTGCAGCCGTGCTTGGCCGCGCCTCTCACCGCCCTGCCGTGCGACCCCAGCTTCCAGCTGCCTCTGTTTAGTCCCATTCAGCCACCTCAGGTCGCGGTTCGACCACCTTCGGCCACCGTACGCCGCCATCTCGACCCGCCGGAGCTCCGCCTGGCCCTAGCCGCCCTTGCCTCGCCATCTCAGCCCCAGATTTGCCCTCAACCAGCAGCGAACAGAGAAGTGCAGAATGGGTATGGTAGCAACTATTTGGCCCGTTTTGGCAGTCTTCCTGAGCCTGGATGCTCGGCCCGCTTTGAGGAAAGTCAATCCTCGTGTCGATCATGTCGTTTTGAGTGAGTTTTACTCACTAATGTCTTCTTAGTTTGTTGATTATACTTAAAGGTTGTTTAGATTTAATTAAGTGCAATTAGGTGGTTAGATTAGAATAGATTAGTGATTATTAGATAATTGTGATGCATGTTAGTCAATTGGATTGTGCAATTAACAAGTAGGCACGTAACACTATTTATTGAATGCTACTTGGGATTTTTCCCAACCCTTATCGGGTGTTAATTAGGCAATTTGGGCATAAGTGGAATTTTTAGGAATTAAATATTAATTTTCGAAATTAATTATTTAATTATTTATTTCCCGTAAATTCAACTGGGATGGCCAGTGACCGGGATTTTATGCTGATCATCGTGGTGTGGTCCGTTTATTTAATTGAGCTTTATATTGTGTTAAATTGAATTTATTGTATTTATTTATTTAAATTTCGAAATTAATTATTTTATTATTTATTTCCTTGAAATTCAACTAGGATGGCCAGTGACCGGAATTTTGTGTTAATTTCCATGGCACAGTCCATTTATTTAATTGAGCTTTATTTTGTGCTGAAATGATTTATTTGTGAATTTAGGATTTATTCCCTAATTTAAATAATCTTGGAAAATTAATTGGAAATTAACCGGACATCGGTTAATGATACCAAAAATGTTTTAATGGACTACAAAAAATGGTGGGATTTATAAAAATGAAATTATTATATTTTTGTTAGGGCCGATCGTGTACCCACACACGACATTTTATCGGAAATGATAAAATTGGTTATTTAATTATTTGTTTAGAATGGCATGTATACCGGCTCGATGACTCCACAGAGCATCTTGAGACAGGACGATATGATCTACTAGCTCGATGACTCTACGGAGCATCTGGAGACAGTACGGTATGATAAATTATGTGTATACCGACTCGATGACTCTACGGAGCATCTTGAGACAGTACGGTATGATAAATTATAAGATCTACCGGTGCGATGACTCTACGAAGCATCTGGAGACAGTACGGTATGCTAAATTGTGTGTATACCGGCGCAGTGACTTTATATGTCATCTTGAGACAGTACGGTATGATCTACCGGCTCGATGACTCTACAGATTATCTTAAGATGGTACAGTATGATATACCGGCTCGATAATCCTACAAATCATTTTGAGACAGTACGATATGATTTGACAGTTCGATGACTCCATATGTCATCTGGAGATAAGATAACATACTATCTATATATCACATTTGGTGAGTAGTCTTGGATGTTGATCAGACTTATAGAAAGTATGGAAGGGGTTGATCAAGAGATAATTTGGATGACATATAATCGACTAGGTCGATTGATCGATGATTTAATTTGATTGGATGATGTGATGTGATGATGTATATTTGATATATATACTAACTTGCAGGAAGAAAATGAGGCCAAGGTAAGTCCTCTGACTCGTGATGTGCTTAGACAGCCCTAAGGTGTATTAGTTTACTAATCGGGTCTTAGGGGGTAAAACTTGCTGAGACGTGATCTCAATGGTTATTGAATAACCATTTCAGGACCCTGATGATGAGCCTGAGGAGGAGGAATATGAAGAAGAGAACCCTAATGTTGAACGAGATGAGAAGGAAGATTTCCGAGAAGAAGATGACCATGAGGAGGATCCTGAGTACGGCTTGGATGAGGACTGAGATCCCATCCTGTTTTGTCAGACCTTGATTATATGTGGATAAATATTAGATCAAACCCCTGTGAATAGTATTGCATTATATACTATGATGTGCTTGTATAAATGAGTAGTTGAGAATTTCAGTATGGAAATTGTGGCCCTGCTTTTCTATTCCATTGTTTTATTGTCTAGGGATTTATAACTACTTCCGCATGTGCATATTGAAAATGGAAGGCTTGGCGATATGTAGTCCTAGGATATCACATTTTAAAATCGACCAAAGGTAAGGGATGTGCGCGTGCCAGAGAACCGGGGCGTGACACAAACTCATATGGAAAAACAAGCATTAAATTCTACTTAACGACTAATCTGTTATTAATGTGCACTAATCGCTATTAATTAAGCTAATTATGATTAATTAAGACTAACTATCATTAATTAATATAACTATAATTATTTAAAATTAATCTTTGTTGATTAAAATAATCATGATTAATTAAAGAATTGTCCTTAATTAAGACTAATCTCAATTAGCCTTAATCTAACTCATCCTTAACCATGGTTAGTACTAAACCAACATTAAATATCATTAACCACCATTAGCATGAACTAAACCTACCTTTAAACGCAATTAACTACCTAATCAAGGATTAGGAGTTAACTCACGGTTCTTCCGACAACGACGGACTCACAGCGACGGTGGCGCAATGGCAACATAGCGGCCGTGGCATAATGAGCTTTGAGGCTCATAGCCACCTTGCTTGAGAGCTCGGTGGTGGTGGTGGCAACTTGAGGTGAGGACAACGGTGGTGGTTTGCAATAGTGTAAAGGGACAGGCATGCGGCGACAGTGAGTCATCAATAAGATACCACTTTGGAAGAGTTAGAATTCTAACCTTGTGTCAGGACCTACGGGCCAAGGGACACTCTAAGGTAGATAGTTGGCGAAGTATGGTGCGGGCCGCTCGAGCTTGCGGTGATGAGCGAGCGACAATGTGGCAGTTCAATGAGATTGAGGGCAGCCAACCTTAGTGGTCGAGGGGCGGAACAAGCAGCGGCTCAGACGGTGGTGAGTGGTGGTGAGATGGGTGGCCAAAAGGAACAAAACAAGGAAGAAAAGAAGAGAAAGAAGAAGGGGAAGAGGAGCAGAATGGAGGGGGGAAGGGTGAAAGTGAGAGAGAGAGAGAGAGAGAGAGAGATTTTCCCAAGATTTCCCCTTCACCCACTCTCCCTGAATTCCTCTTCACCTAGCATTTTATCCCCTCAATTTTCTTTTCATTTTACTCTTTTCTTTAAAGCTAAGATTTGGCTAAAATTCACAACTTTGCCATTAGCTATGGTTCCCTTGTTTCCAATTTTCGTCCGATAATTCATTTTCCAAAAATTTTGAACTTGCCACTAATTCGATGGACAATGAGGTGACATCCAATAAGTTAGTCTTCAAATATTTTAAAATTCGATATCCGAAATCAAATTTAATTTTATGGTTAAAATTGATTAAATGCAACTTTAGTACGACCTAAATTATCATGTGGCTTTTAAGGGTTTTTGCACGACTAACCTGTGGTCGATAATTTTTTATTTACATTTGTACCTCTTCGAATGGTGAACGACCCTCGATTGTCATGTAATATAGGATGTCCAACCACCCAATAGCTATTCCATCCCCGTTGTCCATTGAACTCACTATGAATAATCCCCCCTTTGCCGCATTATTACCAATATAATCATAAAAAGCTAATCTTTCAGGAATTTTAGACCAAGCTTCTGATAAACTTTGATTTTTGGCTAGCCCAACACCAACTCTTCGATATATTTCTTGCTGGAAGTATCCTTGATCCCATTGATAACGAGTGGGACCAAATAATTCGATGGGGGTAGTTGCTGAACCATACCACATAGTTCCAGCAACAACAAAAGCTGCAAAAAAGATAGCAGTAATACTACTGGAAAGGACGGTTTCAATATTGCTCATACATAATCCTTTATATAGATGTTGGGGCGGACGAACACTAAGATGAAATAGGCACACTAATATGCCTAAAGTACCTGCTGCAATATGATGAGAGGCTATTCCTCCTGGAACAAAAGGATCAAAACCTTCTACACCCCACGCTAGATTTCAGGTTGTACCTTTCCAGTTAGTCCATAAGGATCGGACACCCATATTCCAAGACCATACAATCCTATTACATGAAATGCTCCAAACCTAAAGCAAGCCACTCCTGAAAGAAATAAATGAATTCCAAAATTTTTTGGCAAATCCAAAAAAGGTTTTCCTGTACGCTCTTCACAAAATATTTCTAAATCCCAATACACCCAATGCCAGATAACTGCCAAGAAGCACAAGCCAGAAAACACAATATGTGCACCGGCCACTCCTTCTTAACTCCAAACACCCGGATTTGTTATAGTCCCTCTTGTAATACTCCGGCTGCCCCATGAATTGGTTATTCCTAAACGAGTTATGAAGGGTATAATGAACATACCTTGTCTCCACATTGGATCAAGAATAGGATTAGAGGGATCAAAACTGCTAATTCATATAGAGCCATCGAATCGGCCCAACCAGCAACCAAAGTTGTATGCATTATATGGACAGAAAGCAAACAGCCAAGATCAATTAATACAATGGTACGAACACGATACCAAGGCAAACCCATGTAAATACCCCATTTATCAACGAAAAATAGACACTATGTAACTTTATTGAATTGAAAAAAAAATATGCTATGGACCTCCCCTTTTTAGGGGATTATCTCAGAGAAAGGATTAATATTTGTTCTATTCTTTTTTTAGTAAAAATGGATCAATTCGGTTCGTAGGAACAAAGAGAAGCAGATCTATTCTATATCCGATAAGTACCAATACGCAATGGGGGTTGATCCCATTTTCTATGAACGAATGCATACATATTTGTAAGAATTTTTTTCCCAATCTATGGATAAAATAGGATAAAAGACAATATTATTAAAAAAAATAAATGCATTGTTACACTTCCACATCAAAGTGAAATCATGTGGGTTCAATTATGTACTATGAGTACAAGATCAATAGAAAATTAGTTTATCATTATTCAATTCGAGTACTGTAATATACGAAATCACTCGAGAGCCAACTATGTACTTCCATCGAATCGATTTATATCCGTTCACTAATTGACTCATAATAGCACAATAGTGAACCTTGTTGATCCTTATGGTTGAGCGGTTGATTTGATTGAATTCTCTAGTCTACCACGTTATAACCCTTTATGGCCTCGTCCGATAGATTAGTTAACTCATGAATGATCAATTCAGAGTATCGGTGCATTAATGAAATAACAATTTCATATATTTTGAAAATTGCTAAATTTTAGGATATCACAGCTCTTCCCTTCTTATAAAAATTTCTTCCTTGAAATTTAAATCATTACAAAACTTCAACGAAAAAGTGGGGATGCTAACGCCTCATCGTCTCTTCATTTTCCCATGTGGCTTCCTCCATTTTATGGTGTTGCCATACCACTTTGACTAAGAGAATCGTCTTGTTGCACAGCACTTGTTCTTTCGATCTACTACCCGAGCTAGTCTTTCCACATACGACACCCTATCATTCACGTCTATTTCCTCAAAATTCAATACGTGGGTCATATTAAGTTCATACTTCCTCAGCATCGACATGTGGAAGATATTATATACTTGAGTCAGTCTCAATGGCAACGTAAAACAATGGGCCAAAGTCTCAATCGACTCCAAAATCCCGAAAGGGCCCACATACCTCGAGCTTAGCTTCCCTTTCTTGCCAATACGTGAAGTGCCTCGCATTGGTAACACTTTGAGAAATACGTGTTCACCCACTTGAAACTCCAAAGTCTTATGTCGTTTATCTGTATAACTCTTTTGATGGCTCTAGGCGGTTTTAAGCCTTTCTCGAATGACTTTGACGATGTCCACTAACTGTTGAAAGCTCAAGGCCTGTAATCTTGTGTTTAACAACTTCATCCTAACAGACTGGAGTTCTGCAAGCCCTGCATACAACGCTTCAAATGGTGCCATCTTAATGTTTTGCTAATAGTTGTTGTTGTAGGCAAACTTAACCAAATGAAATTGTTCCTCCTAGCTTCCTTTGAAATTCAACACACAAGCTCACAGCATATCTTCAAGTGTCTGAATAGTCCTTTCCAACTAGCCATCCGTTTGTGAATGATAGGCCATGATATACTGCAGCTTCGTTCCCAAAGTAGCTTGTAAACTCTTTCAAAAAGTTATCGTAGGTCTCGATCTGACGTGATCATTACTAACATTCCATGAAGACAAACTATTTGTCACTTGTACAACTTAGCATATTTATCCAAAAGTAAAGTCCTTTCATATGGCAATGAAGTTGCAAATTTTGTTAATCTGTCAACTACGACTCAGATGGAATCATTATCCCGCTAACTCCTCCACAATCCTATAATGAAATCCATTGTAATATATTCTCATTTCCACTCAGGAATCTCGAGAGGTTGCAAAAGTTCGCCAGGCTTGCAATGTTGTGCTTTCACTTGTTAGTACGTTAAACACTTGGCAACATGCTTGGTGATCCCTGCCTTCATACTGTTCCACTAATAGTACTAATGTAGATTCCGATACATTTTTTTGCTGCCTGGATGAATACAATAACTGCTACGATGGGCCTCTAAAAAAATTTCTTCCATAAGCTCCACATCATTTGGGCACGCACAATTGTCCACGAAATTTCAATATTCCATCCTCAGTTACTTGAAAACTGGATGTCCTCTTTTCTGCACCTCCTTGCAGAACTTTATGGGTTTTGGGATCTATCGATTGGAGCGTCTTAATCTTTTCATGTACTTCCGGTTCAATTCTGAGGGAAGGCATAAGACTTGAAAGGTAGTTTACCTCAAACTTAAAATTCGAATCTCAAACTTCTTTAAATAGTATCCACTCTTGAACCATCATATGCACAATTGGTGATTTCCGACTTAGCGAATCCACAACCTTATTGGCTTTACCAGTGTGATACAAGATGTCGCAATCATAGTTCTTGAGAAGTTTCATCTAATGACGCTACCTCATATTCAATTCCTTTTAAGAGAATAAATACTTGAGGCTTTGATGGTTCGTAAAAATTTGGAACCTTTCTTTACGCTAGTAATATCTCTAAATCTTAAGGGTAAAGATTATCGCTATCAGTTCCAAATTGTGCATATGATAATTTAACTCATGAGATCTCAACTAACGGGACATGTATGCAACTACTCTCCCATGTTGCATTAAAACGTAGACTAGTCCTTTATATAACGCATTGTTATAAATCCTATATTTTCCAAGACTAGATGAAATCATCAACACAGGTGTGGTAGTCCACTTATACTTAAGCTCTTAGAAACTACACTCACACTTATCTGTCTATTAAAACTTCTTATCCTTTTTCAGTAATCGTGTTAGAGACATAGCAATTGTAGAGAATCTTTCCACAAACTGTCTATAATAGCCTGCCAATCCCAAGAAACTTCGAACCTCTACCATTGTCTATGGTCTTGGCCAGTTCATAATAGCTCCAATCTTGGTTGGGTTCTCAGAAATCTCTTTATCAAAAATCACGTGACTTAAGAAAGCTATACGAGTCAACCAAAATTCGCACTTACTAAACTTGGCATACAGCTTGTGTTCTTGCTAGGTCTGAAGTACCGTACTTAAGTGTTGTTCATGCTCTTTTGGACTTTTTGAGTACACTAAGATGTCGTCAATGAACACGATTGCGAGCTAGTCCAGGTGCTCCTTAAACACATAGTTCATCAAGTCCATGAAAGTAGCTAGGGCATTGGTTAATTCAAATGGCATCATGGTGAACTCATAGTGACCATAACACGTACAAAATGTCGTTTTTGGTATATCCTCCTTTTTAATCCTCAATTGATGGTAACCCATCCTTAGATCGATCTCGAAAAATACCAAAACTTCCTCCAGCTAGTCAAACAAGTCTTCAATCCTTGGCAAAAGATATTTGTTCTTAATCGTCACTTGATTGAGTTGCCAATAATTGATGCAAAGGCGGAACGAACCATCATTCTTCCTCACGAACAAAACTAGTGCTCCCTAAGGCGATACACTAGGACAAATGAATCCCTTGTCCAATAATTCCTACATCTACACCTTTAACTTTTTAGTTCCAATAGTGCCATACGATATGGTGCCTTAGAAATTGGCTTTGTCTCAAGGGCCAACTCAATCACGAACTTTATCTCCCTTTTTGGGTGTAATGCAGGCAACTCTTTAGAAAAGACATCCATAAATTCTCGCACCATAGTGATGTTTTTCATCCTTGGCTTCGCGATCAACGTATCAACTACGATCGCCAAATAACCATAGCAACCCACATTCAACAGTTAGGTCGCCTCGGATGACGAAATTAAAGGAATCGAGAGTCCTCTTCGGTTTCCAAAGAACTTGAAACTATCACTCGCTAATGAGTTAAACTGAATTGCTTTACGATAATAGTCCATCGTAGCTCGTTACTTGTTGAGCCAATCCATACCAATGATCACATCGAAATCAAACATCGCCGACATAATTAAATTTATACTTTCCTCTCGATTACCAATCATTAACTTGCAGCCTGAGCATCCTATCGAAGACAACAATTTTTCATTTAACGAGGTAGATATACTAATGACCGCTTCCAACAGTTTCGGACTTAACCCCACTAACTTAACAAACTGCTTAGCAATAAAAGAATGCATGGCTCTAGGATCAAATAAAGTATAAACAACATGGTCATGTAACGAGACTGTACCTGTAATCACGTTCTTTGAATTTTTTGCCTCTTTCTTGGTGACAGCATACACCATTCCTCGCGTCTAAGGCATGTTCAAAATGCCTAGCTATACATTTTGTGATGCACTCCCTACTGATTGCCATATCTACAGCAGTAGTGCTTAGGCTCCTGCGAACCTGTGTGGCTAGTTCTTTACCTAGTGGTCGTGTTGGCCACATCATAACAAGCTCCCATTTTTGGCAGGACACGTGGCTAATCCACTTTTCCTTCCATAGAAATAGCACAAGCTATTTGTGTTATGTGCCGGCTTCCCAACTCCGCCCTTTTGGTTGGGAGGGATGAAATACTTTCATCCAAGCATCGACCTTTTCCCAAATTAATTGTTATCTCTATTCGGAAAAATCGCGACCCATATGCGGCTGCCCATTCATTCATGTTCTTCTCAATTAGTTGGGCCCTCTTGTACAATTCATCATAATCTTTGAGATTCAGGTGCACCAATTGGTCCTTTATCTCTGGCTTTAGATCATCTTTGAACCTTCTTACCTTATCCATCGGGTACCTCGTCACATACTTAGATGGCTTGGCGAACTTCCCCTCATACGAGTTTAAAGACATCTAATTCTAGCGAAGGCACTGGAACTCAACCATCTTTTATTCCTAAGAGCAATCCAAAAAATGTTTTCATAAAAAGCCTCTACGAAGGCATCCCACTTGGGGACTATGCCTTTGGGAAACACCCTTCTCTTAGTAGCTTCCCATCACGTACTCACATTACCCTACAACCGATACATGGCCAGGGTCACCTTATCCTCCTCTAAGCACCTTAACAGCGTAAAAGCCTTCTCTAGTTCTCTGACCCAAAGGGTTATAGCCTCAAGATCACCCGTTCACTTGAACTTCGGTGGCTTCGTGTCACGCCCCGAACCTCGAGCGCGCGAACATTCCCGTCTAGTCGATAGAAATATGCGACATCCCAGGACGCGTCGCTGACCCATTCATTTTATTACATATGCGGAAGCGAAACAAATCTCCTGACAACATTTAACTTGGGATAGAAAAGCAGGCAATCAATCACAACCAATCAAGCTTTCTTATAAACACATAAGTTTATATACAACACTAGATTGACTACAGAATAGACCGGCTCAATAAAAAGGGAACTGTCCTATGACCAACTAGTTAGACACATTCGCTGATTCTTCAGTCTCCACCTCCACAAATGTCCATGGCTTCGAGTCTTCCATGACCGTCATCTAAGGACCTAAAAATGTTAAGCCCATAACAGGGTGAGACAATGTCTCCATGAGTCCTACCCTCTAAGACCCGATTAGGAAGAAAATACGCCTTAGGGCGCTCTAGTCACACAAATAGGATGGAGGACTTACCTCGCCTCAGTCCTTTCCTGCACGTCAGTACAATTCATATTCAACAATGCTCGCACAAGCTGAAACTACCAACATACCCATCGGTCTATCAATTCAGTCAATCCAATTGATATCATACGATTCACACATCTATCAATTCATACCATCTATTAAACCATACCATCTATTCATCCATCAATACAATTACGGCTCGCACAAGCTGAAATGGATGCAATGCTCTCACAAGCTGATATAAATGGTAGCTCGCACAAGCTGATATATGGATCGTTGCTCTCACAAGCTGATAAACAATCATTGCTCTCACAAGCTGACATACAGTGCTCACACAAGCTAACAATGATGCTCATTCAAGCTGATACATATATAAACCAATTGCTCGCCAAAGTTGTACATATATTTAAACCATAGAACTGGATATATAATCCAATAACATCTAGCGATTCAAACTGGTCCTACAAACCAATTACGGTGCCAAAAGCCAACACCGAGTATTTTCAAGTTAAATACCAAAACTTCATCAATATCACTCAAATCTACACTTTTGGAATAATTAACCACAGTCATCAATCACTCAATTCCTCAAATTAAACAAACAATTAGCACAAACTAATCACATTGTTGTGATCAGCGCGAAATTATAATGACCGGCCATCCCGGCAAAATTTTCGAAATTATTAAATAATTAAATTTAATTCCGAAAATTAAATAATTAAATATTATATAATAATATAATTTAATAAAATAATATTTAAAAATTCGAAATAATTAATTAGGGCTTAAACTAAATTACACTAATTTAAACATACAATTAGCCCTAATTAAACATCCATTAAACTAATTATACAACTAATATAATTTACATTAAAATAATCTAATTTAACCACATAAACCTAATTAAACTAATCTAAACACTCCTTAAGCATAATTAACTCACTAAGCAAGGATTGGAGGATAAACTCACCCGATTAACGAGCCGAATGGCTCAAAACGACGGGGACGACGCGAGGGTCGATAGTCTCCGAGGCGGGCCTAGCTTCCGAGGTTGGGAAGCCAGCCAAAATGGGCCAAATAGCCGCTGCCATACCCATTTTTCCAACTCCCTATTCGCTACTGGTTGAGGGCGGATCCAGCACCAATTGAGGCGCGCAAGGGCCAAGATGGGCTGAGGGACTTCTGGCAGGCCGAGGTGGGGTGTACGGCGGTCCACGGCGGCTCCGGCAATGGCTCACGGTGCTGGACAGCAACTCTGGACGCATGTTGAATAGGAACGACGGCTGGAATGGCAAGCTTGGCGTGCGTGGACGGCGGGGTGTCGCGAGCGGCGAATAGCGCGCAAGGGGTGCGCGACGGCGGTCCAACTGGATTGTTGGCTGCTCCGATGTCCTTAGATCTACTGGGTCTTCGAGCAGCAACCGAAGATGGAGGAGAGAAGGCTTCGATGAGAGAGGGAGAAGGAAACGGAGGCGTGCGAAGCAGCAGCGAGCAGCGACGGCCTTCAGCTGGGACGAATGGCGACGGGCAGCGCTGCTGCTCCAACAGTCTTTAGCTTGCTGGGTTATAAAAGAAAAAGAAGATGGAGATGGAGGAGAGAGCGTCAACGGGAGAGAAGGGGAGGAAGAAGAAAACCGATTTCTCTCTCTCTCTCTCTCTCTCTCTCTCTCTTTGGCCCCACAAACATGGCCCACCATGACCTCACTTGATGATGTCACACTCCACTATCTCTAATCTCCCACAACCTTATTCCAATGGTTGCAATTTCATTTTTCACCGTGGCATGATATCTTGTATCAATTTCATTCAATTCTCTTCTAATTGAACCAAATTGAAGTTCATAAAACTAATCCAATGTCACCACACTTCAATTCACATCTTCACTTGTCCATAAAACAAACTTAAGTCTCAAAAGGACGACTAAAGGCGGGCCTACTAATTTCTCGAGCCAAATTAGCCATTCTTTGATTAATTTGCTGAAAAACTCTGATTGCATGAAAAATCTTCCAAAGATGAGTCAATGATCCTAAAATGGTTTGTGACACACCAGGACTTCCAATTTCTGAATTCGCTTTCAATTTCATGGTTAATTTCACTCTAGCACGATATTAGCGCGTCATGATCTACCGGGTAGCTTTTAGAAATTTTCATGCATTTAACCTGTGGTTGATCAATTCAAGCCACAATGTACATCTTTGACACATTGGCAACTCTTGGTTGTTGGGGTAATCTCAAGGTTTCAAATATGAACACAGGGTACCCAATCGACAGAAAAGCCGGCCTAGTGTTAATCGACAAAGATTGTGCGACCTGGTGGAATCACCCACCCTTGATCACATGCCTCTGTCGAGTCAACCTATCTCTGGTCTCTAATCGATTTTTAATTGTGTCGTAATGACCCTTGCAGATTAACTCGATCGAAAGGTCGCTTTCTGGTCAAATTTTCGAGTCCGATGCATTAGAATCTCTTAACGGCTTCACCTGATAGACTAGTTTTCACATAAGTGGCCAACTCAAGGAAAAAAAACTATATGCACGCCAACAAAATGCCCATCTCAATTTATTGAAAATAGAATTGGAAAATCGGGATGTCACACTTTGGCTTCAGGAACTGTTCCTGCTCCACCGATTAATGCATAAGTCGATCACCATTCCCATTCCTAGGTGAGACTTCAGTACGTGTGGTCACAGCAGTAGTAGCATTGGCGATAGTGGTGGCAACGACGACAGCAACAACTTGATCCTCAGCTTGTTGCCCAACTACATTCCCTAAAGTCTCTAGGGCTTACAAGATCCCGTCAATCCTGGGATCAACTGGTGCTCTCCCTCTAGCATGAGCTTGCCTCGGTGTCCTTCCTCTAGCACTAACTTGAGTAGATGCCCATCGTTTGGTGCAAATTAAAGTCATCACGGCCCTTTTTCGAGGGGCCCTCTAATTAGGACTACTCATCGCATAGGATCTTTATAGAAACCTGTTTTCAAATTCCAACAAGGAATAAAAAATCTGAGCAACCTGTACAAGGCAATTAAGCAGTCACAAACATGAGTATAAGAAAAAATGTTTTTCCTGGCTGACTATCCCAAAACCCATCGCACTTTATCACTCTAGACCTTAACTAGGCTCTGATATCACTTAAATGGGGATTTCATGCCTTGAACCTTGAATGCATGAGCATCCCTTAACGATCGATTAAATTGTGACGTCTTAAGACTTGTCGCTGACCCGGTCTTTAATTGATCAAATGCAAACATAAGCATTTAATATAACAACACCCAGTCAAACAAAAAACAATGGGGATAGTAAAAACACAACAAACATTTGCAAAAGTAACACTTTCATTTATAAACTGTTAATCCTAGAAAGTTTAATAATTACAAGCCTTTTTATGGCCACTTCCTACTGACCAACTCAAAAACCTGCAAGATCAGGGTTATGTAAACTTCATTAATGATGAGGCCAATCAAAAGTGACATCAAGCATGCCCATGTCTTGGTCAATCGGGACCCAAACCGCATGCAATGGTTCTCCATACTACGAACCTGAAAATAGTCAACAACAATAGTGTGAGATAAAAATTTTAGTGAGTTAATAGCCTAAGTCTCAATTAAGACGTGAATTTGTCTTGGAGGTGGCCTAAACGCGCACGGTATACAACTTACCTTGCCTTGGTACACCCCTGCACATTAGTGCATCACATATGGTAATATCAATGCAACAAGCATAAACATTAATCATAACACAATCTACAATAATCAAGAGCACGGTCAAACATATGTGTTCAAATCATTATGATCCCTCGGGCCACAACCAACATACAAGTTGGCAGTCTTTCGACCTAATCGAGCATTGTCCCGCCCCATCGAACACATCATTGTCTAAAACCCTGCATAAACAACATTCCATAAAGGAGTATCGGTCTGGCCTCAACTGCGATTCGGCATCCAAATCCCCACCAAGCATTTGATAAACATCAGGCATCGCCTCCAAACTCCTGTTGGGTAATGAGTTCAATTAAATGACCATGCAAGCACACCAACAATTAAACCAATATTATTTGCTATTAATTAGCCCAACATAAAAGAGTTCGTGTTCCACATAACCAACTTTGACAAATTTTTACACTTAAAATTCTAGTACAATATTCACACATGGTAATGTACTAAAAATCAGCCTGCTAAATTTTACACACTTTCACTTTAAAACCCCATTGTCTCATTTAATGTGTAAAACTCAGCATCCAAACCCGATACATCAAAATTTGCTATTTTTCTTATCCATCAAACCTTCTTTTGAAATAGTAAATAAAGCCTATCATTGAACAATCGATAACATGGCATAACAAGTTCAAACAATCAGATTTATGCACAAACTCATTCAGAAAAACAAGCATAAATTCTACTGAACGACTAACCTGTAATTAATTTACACTAATCACGATTAATTAAGCCAATAGTGATTAATTAGGCTAATTGTGATTAATTAAGATTAACTATCATTAATTAATCTAACTATAGTTAATTAAAATTAATCGTCATTAATTAAAATAACTACGATTAATTAAACTAATTGTCCTTAATTGAAACTAATCTCAGTTAACCTTAATCTAACTCATCCTTAACCATGGTTAGCACTAAACCAACATTATATGTCAATAACCACCATTAACCTAAACCAAAACTACCCTTAAACATTATTAGCTACCTAATCAAGGATTAGGAGTTAACTCACAGGTTTTCGGTGGAGACGAACTCACGGCGACAACGGCACGGTGGTGGACGGTGAGAGCACGATCAACTTGAGTCATTACTCTTTGCTCGGTAATTTCAAGCTCGACGTCGAAGCAGAGAAGGAGGAAGAACAAGAACGAGATGAAGGAGAAGAAGGAGAAGATGGGTCCTTGCTTTTCTACTTCTGGGTATATCTCTTGAAGTCCGCCACTTTCCCTTGTACCATTTTCCGTTAGGTAGAGGAAAGCCGCCGTTTTTCCATCTTTTTTTCGTCCCTTTTTGGTTCGTTGGTTTTTGATGGGAGGGACGGTGTTCGTTTCTCAATTCTGTGAACTTTTTATGTTTGGAGAGGTTGGGTGCTATGAGTTGCTTGTTTGGTGGTTGTTTTAGCGATTGATCACTCACCGGTTGTTGGATTTTGTGATTTGGAGGGATGCTTGGCGTTGGTTTGGATCGATCACCATTGCTCGGCTCTCGGGTTGTGTCTATCAGTCTGATTACAATGAGTTTGAATCATTGTGGAATTTTCCCAAGAGTGTCTTTTCACGTTCACTGAAGTCTATTGCTGTGTTGTTCCTGTTAGATGGTATACTGAGTATCAATGCCTGTTGGTGGAACCAAAGCTTATTGATTTTTGTGGATTTGTCTGGGATTAATCCTTTGTAATGCATCAAGTCTTGTTTTTTTTCCGTCCCCTATCGCGATCTATCTTGGTTTGTGACACAAGGGACTAGTCGAAAATGGTGATTAAGGGATGATGTATACCATAATCACAAATAGTGTTGCCTGTCACTTCTCTTTTCAGCTCAAAGTTCTATGGTTAATGGGGTTAAAAATATTCTTTCACACAGGTGAACTCTGATGTCAAGGATGCTTTTCCAATTCTCGTTTTGAATGGAGATAAGAGACTCACACTTCTGCCACCGCTTCCTCCACAAAAAAGAATCTCCTGATTCTGAGGTTTCTCCTTTTTCAAGTGAAAAATCGTACGCTTCTTCAGATAGTGAGTTTCCATTTGGAAAATGGGTCCATGTTGGCTGTCAGGTATGTATATCAAGTGTCTGAATTACTCTTTCTACACATGGTTTTTAAACTGCTCATTCCTTTTGAGTTGATAACTACTGAAATTTTTATGGTTATAGCTGAGTGTATTAATGTCTGTCATGTTTACCACTTATTGGTTCGAGCTGTTGAGCTGAAGCAAGTTGTAACTGAACATTTTATCTGTCTGTTTTACCTTTAACCAATCATTTTCAGATGTAATTGGAATTGTATGAATGGTGCATGATCTTCAAATATATAAAAGTAAGGCGTATTGGATGGATATTCAAATAGCACGTAGAACTGTTGCACTTTCAATGTGACTGAAAAGAACAAGCTTTTATAGAGTACATACATGGAGTATGATTCTATTCATATTCATTGGAGTGCGTGTGATCAACTAATTGCATGCATTATCTGGAGGATCTTGGACAAGAATTGTTATCTGCAAAATTTCATGTAAGTCTATGTCTCATTGTTGGTCTGATGAAAGAGATAGAGTAGAATTTTAGATTGCATAAATGGTGCTCAACTGAAAGTCTCTTGTCAATCTTATGATGTCATTGTCTTTCCTAGGTTTCGTACTCTCAGGGCCTTTTTCCCTTTGTAAATTGCTCAAAGTTCTATCTTCATGACAGGTCTCAAGTGAACTTTTACGGCTTCACATTGACGGGGAAGTGGTGGATGAGAAGCCCCTAAGTGCCTTAAAAGATGGAGAATCTAGCCCTTTAAGGAAAATAAGTTTGGTTAGTACCAGTGGAACTGATGATGGTATAGAAGGTTATTTATACAGTCCAAAGGTCTTGCACCCTTCTTCATCCATTGAGGATCATTATAAGGTACCTTCTGTTGAGTTTGTTTGACCTTATTCATGTGGATATGATTTCTTTAATGAATATTTTCCTGTAATGCCAGGACTCACCTGTACACTTAGCTATTGACAAGTCATGTGCTTCTGACATAGAAGAAGGTAGTGATGGTATCTGGAGTATCGTGGGTGGAAAGGTAAGTCGTTGTATCTTCCTTTTAATCCTATCACCACTACATTTTTATTTTTTTTGACAAAATCTAATTGAGTGTCACCTCCAGTGTTAAGCATTTGTCATTGAACTGCCTTGACGGAGTTGAATCTTTTTTCTGTGACGTCAGGAAGCGATATTTCTATGTTAATAGCTTCCGACTTTTTTTGTTGTTTTTCTTTCAATAGAAAAAAGTTGGCTCTAAAGCTTGCTTCTGTCTTGTGAAGTTCTCTCTTGATCTGACACAATCTAAATGTTGATCAGGCTAAGGATAGTTTCGGGACTTGCCCAGACGTGATATTGAAGAATATTGAAACTGCAGAGAAACTTTTTTCAGATTCTGAATGTACTAAAATGCGAAATTCAAATTCCAAGAGTATGCCAAGTGTTGGAAAAGCAGTTCTAGATTCTTTCACATTTAGTTACTGCTTGGCAGGCCCACATGAGAGGGCTCTTCTGCTGAAGAAGTTTGCAGCATCTGCTTCAGATGAAGAAGTTTTGGAACTTGCGAATCAGGTCTCCTTGTGCACTGGATGCTCCCATCATTGGTAAGTTCCTATCTCTTTAGTCATTTCTATTGGGATGCTGACAGAGACTATACTTACCATTTTCCCTTATGTGCACGATAGTCTATTTGTCTGAAATGATCGTGCTTATAAGTGGTGGGAGAACACTTGTCTTCCCAAAGCCATCCACAAGCTGGCTAAGTACTAGTCTTCCCACATGTACTTTCTTGTTGCCAATTGACCAACTATGTTCAAACCTGAAATCAATAGTTCTTATTAATGCATGATACAGACCTTCTTCTCTGAGCACTTAATGGTAATGATATTGCTTATTGGCGGCTAGGTAGTTTTCCCACCTGCCATAGTTTACTGGCCTCCCCTTGTGTCACTGCCAAACTTTCAATAGAAGTGTACGTGAACCTTGTGCGTCCATAACACTTCTTTTATTTTTAGGAACCAAATTGCAGTTGCAAAGAAATTGATAGAGGAAGGAACGAAATTATGGAGCTTGCTTTCACAAAACGACAGCCATGTTCCCTGGGAGAGCGCCATCTATGAGATTGAAGAGTACTTTATGAAGATTGCTTCCTGCAATACTAGAACTATTTCCCAAAAATAGTGAAAATGGACGGGATAGGTGGAAAGTTGGGAGAAGTTTGAAATTTCTGTGGGAGAGAAATAGAGGGAAAATTCGAATTTTTAGATACTCTCTCCAAATTCTGGCCCTTGGTGCTCCCAAAATAGCCTTAGTGTCATGGTCACTATTTGCTATCTATGTTGTTGTACATGTTCTTAGACTACCCTTCTTCCATGCTTTGGCACTTTATGATGCTTAGTTTAAGATTTCTTTTACATGCGTTCGTTTTTGTGTTACTATCAATTGTTTTGTTGCTTTTTAATCTCTAAATATAGAGCGCAAAGAACAAATAGAGAAAGCAGAGGAGAAAGAACGAATGAGAAAAGAAAAAGAAGAGAGGGAAAAAAGAGAAGCTGAGGGGAAAGCTGGCAAAGAGAAAGCAGTTTCAGCAGGGTTGGGTGTTGGAGATCTTGGATCACGTAAGGATGGGAGGAGGCAGGCTAGCAGAGAGGAACAAGAGAAAATCGAGGCTGAGATGAGAAAGAATGCCTACCAATTGGCCTATGCTAAAGCAGAGGAGGCATCTAGGTTACTGCAGGTGGAGCAAACAAGAGAGGGAAGAGATTCTAAGATGTTTTGCTGTTGCATTTTCTTGAATCTCTTGGGCCTACCAAAAACCTGTAGTGAAAGACTGCAATTCCATTCCGCCAAAAGCATACTGATGGGACTGGATTTGTATCTGAGGACATAGCTTTGAAGTGTCGTGGAAATATTTTCAAGGGAAGAGGTGTGATTGCTTCTGCTTTTAAGGTTTGTGACCTGTGGATATGGGTATCATCTTAGTGGTATCTTCCTCTTGCTATGCAAGAAAAACCGATCTCCAAAAAATAATTATGACAAATAAAAAAGGAAAATCTACATTGCATTATTAAGTATCATTTCAGCTTTGAGCTATAAGTGTGAGTGTAGTTATTAGTATTTTAGCTTCAATAATTCTCCATATTGCGATATATTTCATTTTTTCTATCGGTTCATTTATATCTTCCATTCTAATTGTTTTGGCCGAATTTTAATCTGTAGCTCCCTCCTCATAAAATTCATATTCGACCGTTGATGATCAAGGTTGAAAAGGACCCGAAGCTTTCAGATATCAGGACCGTTGATGCACTCAAAATAGTACAAACAAGGTACAACCAACATATTTTGCCAGCAGGCTATCATTGTTTTAATTAATTCTCTTGAGGTTCTTTTGGTACCTCTGACCCCTAGTACTGTGATCACAGTGTTCTGTGGGTTTGTTGCCTGGCTATGCTATTGATTTGTTGATCATTGTGTTAAGATTTTCCTTTGGAGTTAGCCGGTTAAAAGACCCTTACATAATAAACAGACTGAAAAGTTAGCGGCTTTCTTGTTCTTTCAGCAATTTAATTTGAACATGGGACATGTTTTTCTTGTGAATTACTAAATCCCATTGCTTTTTGTTTGGAGCTTTTTCTGCCATCAAATTTTACCATTTCGGAAGAACTGATTGGACCTTGGTCCTCATTGATGCAGTAATAAACCAAAGCCTGCATATCTTTCAAAGATTTTGATTGCACTTTTAAGCTATGGCGGGGTCCCTAATGAATTTCTTTTGGACATGGTGGAGAATGCTCTGGGAGATGCAAATAGTGTCTTCTCTAGTAAACGAGCAGCTCCAAGAGGTAGTATTCTTCTAAACATTTGGACTGTTGAAATAATGTCTATTCTTAAAACAGTCCAAAAAGAGATTTTTCTCCAAATTTGGCAATCCTATTAGCCCTTTATGGTGCTGTAACACAGAACAAGCTTTGGTGGCTATGAAGATCTGGAAGTCCCACCGTAAGACTCTAATCTTCATTGGCCGTCGCTTTGTCATTTTCAAGGAGGTTGAAGTGTGAGATTTGCCTTAAAAACTCGATTAAGTTTTGGAGGAGCGTTGTCCTCCTTGGCCTTAGATATCAAATCCTGATTTGTATTCATCAACTTTCAGAAACAAACTCCAAAACAAGGCCATTCTTCGGTGGAGTCAGCATCAACCGAGACATACTGGTGGTGGATTTGGATGATGATAATCATGTCTCATCACCTAACAGCACCGTGTCGAGCATAAGTGGGAAGAGAAGTGAGAGAGACCCGCATGGAGAAAATGAAGTTGAGGCTGAGAGAACTTCGTGCTCTTGTGAGAGCATGGAAGAAGATGGCAGCGGACGAGATGGAGCGAGGAAGAAGCTCAGGCTGTCTAGAGAACAGTCATTGGTGCTAGAGGAGACATTCAAAAAGCATAACACTCTTAACACTGTGAGTGGCAATTTTGGTCATTCTATTACTGATTAATATATGCTTTCTTTAAATGTGTGTGAGCATATAATCACTGCTTATAAACCTGACATGGATGCTTGGTAGGGAAAATTGAATTTAAAGTGCGTTTCTGTCATAAGATTGTTGTTTATTTGTAGTTGTCAGTTACGAGTAACAGTCGAATTGGGGATTTGAGACCTTTTTCTTGTTTTCTTTTTTGCAATGATTGGATCTGTGCGAATAACAAATTGGTTTTCATTTTTATTTATGAATAATGAGATCATCTTTAGGTTTCCCTTTGGATGTAATAAAGGGATGGTTTCGATGAGTTTAACTGGAGATTGTTTTGAGTTTCAGAAGCAAAAGCTTGCCTTGGCCAAGTAGCTGAATCTTAGTCCCAGACAGGTAGAGGTCTGGTTTCAGAACAGGCGTGCCAGGTAATTGATAGTTTTGAGTTCTTTTTGCCCAAATACATGGCTTTACATATGTGTCTCATCTGCATCATTCTGATCATTGTGGAAGAAAAATGTCAGGAGTGGGAAGAGGCGGGTAGGGATGGGGGTGGTTGGTTCTCTCTTAATCATTTGATGGTAGTTCGACAGCAAAGTTGTTTTTCTTTATAGTGAGTGCATGTAATCTTTGGGTCCACATGTATCCCAGTTGGGCCATCTTGCACACGAGGTGTGTGAGCGTGTAGCGGGAGTCCGGTGATGTGACTTGTCACTTAATCTAGGAGTACACTTCTCGTTCTCACTTTAGTATGGAGCACTGATATGTGGGATCCATAAATTCTAAAGCCGCCAGGGGAGGAAGTGAAGTTATTAGGGAGTACTCAAATACCTAAAATTTTGTTATGCGAGGGCCCCAGTTTAGATTCATGCACTCATGATTTACAATGCAGCTCTGGAAAGCTCTGTTTATGGTTAGGATAATGACGTTGGGTCTTTTGCATCAAAGAATTGGTTTGATGAAGCAGCTTCTCTATGTTAAGTTTGAGCAAATGTGCAATTCTTTTGTCTAATAGCTGCCATCTTGATTTTCTTAATCACATGGAAATGGGCTGAAGATTGTTATTCATACCTTACTAGATTGAGCTGATAATGTGTTATTATCATGCTGTAATTTGGCACCAACAATCTGTGTGGGGTAGCTCTGTATAAGGATGTACCGTAACATCTTTTTTTCTTTTTACCAATTTAGTGTAGGACTAAGACGAAGCAAACTGAGGTGGACCGTGAGTACCTTAAGAGATGCTGCGACAATCTTAGACAGGAAAACAAGAGGCTGCAGAAGGAAAGTGCAGGAGCTCAGAGCACTGAAGCTCTCCCCACAGCTCTACATGCATATGAACCCTCCCACCACGCTCACCATGTGCCCTTCAGGTCAGCGAGTGTCTGTTCCTTCAGCATCATTGTCGCCTCCATCTTCATCTTCAGTCACTGCCTCAGTGATTGGCCCCATAGGGCCGGTCCATAATCCTTTTAGTTAGTCTGGACCATCGATCAACCCTTGGGCAAGGCTACAGATGCAACAAGGACTGAACAATTTGCACTCTTAATGGCTTTTCTGACATCTGCGCGGAATGTGCCAAGGCGTAAAGCAAAGAGTATCAGCGCATACATTAGCAAGTATGACGTAGAAAGATCCAATGATTGGCAAAATAGAGCGTCTATTGTGCTTTTTGCTGATAATAGGACATTGATTGCTGGGATAGACAAATCTTATCCCTGTTTTTAAGGTCGAAAACATGTAGGGAACAGAAAAGGTGAACATTAGTTGTTCATGAAACTTGTTCACTTAGATAATTTGATGATCTATCATGATGTGGGTGATTGTCGAATCTATTCAAATGTCGATGAATCATGGTCTCATCTACCATGTTGGGTCATCAGCTGTTTCAAGCAATTCAATTGTGATATTTGTTGATGGGTGACACAAAATATGCCTATCGAAAGTAAATTTAGGAGCAAAGTACTGAAACACGGGCAAGAGTTGTATGATGTCCCCTAACCATGGATACGTACATGGTGGTCACATTCTACGATTAGGTAATGATAATATCAGAATATTGACAGTTCTCTTTCTTCTTATTGTTTAATAAATCTCGATCGCTGACGACGTTTCTGGTCTAAGAGTAAACTAGTTAGGTTTCTGGAATGCTAAAGTCAAATTCCTGACTAGCCCATTTGGTAGAGCAAGTAGTTACATCACATGGCATACGACGGCGACTTAAGGTGTAATAAACCAATCAAAAGTGAAAGATTTCGGAAATTCAAGCATCGATTGAGTAGGACGAGGTACATAGTGCACATCGGTTGGGTGACTAATACATGAAGTACCTTTCCCATAAGGTGGCTTCAATAAGTGGAAATGATGGTTTAGAACACATGCGTATGTTTCAGCTTGTATTTGACCCGGTTTTTACGACTTCGAAGATTCTACACATCACCTCTGTAACAATGGCCATTCGTCCTCCTTGTACAATCAATGCACAGAACTCAGCTACCAAGATGAGCTATGGAGATTTCATTTTATTTCAGTTTGACAAAACTGGACTTAATCAAAATGTTGCTTTCGACTGTCTCAGTCCCCAAGTGACGATGCAGAATCGTCTACGTGAAATTTGGATGCAGTCTAAACTGTGTTAATTATCAGTTAGCCATACTTAAGTCCGGAACAAAAGTTTCTCATGTTTGTGTTGAGTTAATCTCAAGGGTAGACAAATGCTCAACTCCTCGAAATGATAGAATGCATGTTCTCTGCCAATCCGAAGCAAGTTTAGCTTTGTAAGGACTCAGAGATGATACTTCGTAATAAAGTGTAATACCGATCACATTCATGTCAATGGCGGATACACCGCAGCCCAAATCTACAGGAAAGGGAGGCGAGGAATCATACAGTGGGCACTTTTCTCTCTTCAGATCATGATAGCAATAATCATCATACTGTATTTGTGGTGTCTGCTAGGGAACGAAGTATGCACCCCAAGCCGGCCCTCTCCGTGAGTCTTTCGTGAATCCGTAGGCACTGGTCACAGGTGGGGCGATCCCCTGTAGACAAGCCTCTGTACAAGTATCTGGCAAGCAACGAGAGGATCAAATTAATGAGGTAGGTTCTGGTTTTGCAGATATGCTGTACATGGGAAAAGAAGAAGGCATTAACGAACGAAACGTAGCACACACGAACTACAACAGCGATAGCATTTGCACACTGAATTCTCTTACTACTCACTAGAGAAGGAATGCATGTTTAACTCCATCAAAGGCCTTAATAATAACGGTAATCCAAGCAAGATGGTCACGATCAGATGAGGAATGAATAATACATGGGGAAACTCTGCTCTCCTCGAATCGGACTTAATGGCCAGCCAAACAACAAAACCAACTGGTCAATAAATATCTACCTTTAATCTCAGTTAACCATGGTAAAATTAGAAGACAATGCTCAATTTGCTGGTCATGAGACCATAGTTGCATGATGAGCCTGAAGGTCAAAGTAAAATACATGTTAAGCATACATACATAAGGCAAACAACATATGCCATCAAATCCCATCTACTTAATGACCAGTCCTAAATGACGATGTTCACAGCCGTAAGAACATTCAAGTACTTTGACGATGACCTCAAGACAATTTTTGTTGTATACCATCTTGTCAGTTTAGACTAACTCAAGTACCAATAGCGATAAAGAAACATCCCCAGAGCATTTGCATATAACATGTTCTCCAACCAGAAAGAAAAGTATCGTGCTATCAAACGCAATTTATAAAGTCAAATGACACTGTTATGGACAGGAAGGAATTTTAAATACATTACTGCAAGGAGACTGGGGAAAACAGCATGCAATTGTCTTGTATAATCATTATATGCCAAAATTCAGTGAGTGAGAAGAACACACGAGACAAATGAACATGCTACTACTTTTTTTCCGGCTGAGTTGTGAAGACTATGGCAAGCCAATAGATTATGGCACCTTGGTGAAAATGGAATCTAAACCAGAATCCTGCAGAAACAAAATTATTCTACTCCTGCTTGAAACCGGCCTTGAGATCAAGCTAACCCCAAAAGTCGTCAATTTAATTCCTCTCTCCTTCCTATCACTCAGAACAGAAATACCATTAGATCAACCTACTTAGAAGTCTCAGGGATTTGATCTAGAAAGGAGATCTTTTAGGACTAGATTGCATGACTAGATTTTGGCACTCAATACAACCAACAAAGAAACAACCAATAAGGACTTTGTCGATAAAATTGATGAAATGCCTTGTCTAGAATTCAGGGAAAGCTACACGTCATCATAGTTTTGAGACGATCTAAACCAGGAGTTGTTTCTGCTACTCTAGATCCACAACCAACACATATAACCCCAGCACAGGAGCAACTATCATTGAGCATATCTTACCATCTATTCCAAATTGACAACCTTACCTGCCCTGCTTTATCCTCTCCAGTCTATCATTCTTATACTTTGTTTAGAAGGCAAGGATGGGATGAAAATGGAAAGAAAATTTAATTTATGTCCTCTCTGCGCCAAAGTTTCAAACTTTCCCCAATTTTCCTTCTCCTCCCCTCCTTCCCAAACAAAGCATTGGTACCGATCCTTGGGAAGAGGCAACTAGAATGCCTAATACAAATCACATTGTAGCAATAAAGAAAGTCCAGCTTAGTCTGAGCATAGCCTCTAAAAGGGCTTTTCTTTGGGAATAGGAATCCCTATACACTCTAACTTGACTGCCTTGCATAGTTTAACAAGGTTTGTTCCTTCAAAAAATGGGGTGTCAACAAATAAGTAGAGCAATCACAAGTAGCATAATTCAGTGAATTCACAATACAACAACACAAACATTTTAACAAGGCCTTAAATAGATAGACTATGATCAGCCAAAGCATACAATTAATAGTAGTTACTGGCGCAACCTATTCTTCATAAGCAAAATTGAGAAACTGATAACCTAAACCAAAGTAGTAGGCTATTCCTTAGCAAAGTTATGGTCAAATTTCATAAATGGTAATTCTTCCAAGATCACTTCATTAGTTTGAGTTATTCTCGCCCATTTATTTGTAGGTTTGAACACCAGAAATAAGAAAATGAATATCAAACTAAGTCGTTGGGGAAAAAAAACATTAAGTCTTCAGAGATCCTAACGTGCCAACCCTGATGACACAGAAAAACCAATGAACTGAAGAGACAGTTTGCTGTTTCTAGTCATTACATCACCCATGAATTCTTTATCTTTATTAAATATCTCTACCAAAAGCTGCAGCCACAACAAACAGCTCAATAATTAAGCCCTTCACAACCGATAATCATTAGGCATAATCGTCACTACCCAATGAGCCCATGATCCTTATGTTAATCTGTATCAAGGGACTACATGAGTACTCAAATGTCCCATTGAAAGAACAAGACAATTGAGTGAAAAGATAAGCCCTTCACAAACCCCCCACACACACAGTGGCATTTCGGCATTGATATCACTTGTGCCTTCAAGTGCTACAAACTTAATGGAAACAAGAAAACCATCCCCTGTGCCTTAAATTGCTACCATCACTCCAAACATTTCAATTCCATGGTAAAGATTACTAAGCAAACACGAAGCAATAAATCTGAACAAGCATCGACAACAGACGGGTACGGAAAACAGGGAAAAAGACAGTGCAACACTCACTTCATGAGGATGTCGTAGTACTCTGGATCCAGGGAAGAGAACAGGGCGTACAGATCCTTTATCGCCATTATCGCTCTGTGCACCACTATCCAGTTCGCCGACTGCAAAGACCGTGACTTCACCACCCGGAAAGATCTACCAATACAAGCAGCAAACACCCACCAAAGAAAAAAAGGGCGAACCTTGCATTGCAAGAAAGCTACAGAACATAATTAACTTCACAACATGCAAGAAACTAAAACTCCCCTAAAAAGAAATTCAATTTCTGGAATCGAAAACAACCCGCTTCGATAATGCCAGATAAATCTAGTTCAGTTCTAGCAGATACCCAGCAAAGCTCACAATCAACCTAGCCTTCATAATGCATTGGCGATTATACTCCACTAGTTACCTTTTGACAGCGAGAGATCCGAGAACGAGCAACAGCAAAGGAGATCCATGATACATGGAACCTGTGGAAGGGATCAAAGCATCAAACAGCGACACACCAGTAGGCAAACAAGCAGCTTCCTTCCTACAGAGATCGAACGGAGCCGAACCTCCGTAGGGAGACATCACCGACTGCTTCAACCAGTAGCCTTCGCCAACTGCAGGCGGCACAAACAAGAAAAACCAGAAATCATATCAGAAAATGGACCTCCAAGATTTCAAGGGAGGAGGGGGCAGGGGATCGGAAATCGGGAATCAATCGGCGGAGCGAAGAGAGGCGGCTTTACGGCGGCGAATGCTGGTGAGAGGGCTGGCGACCTCGGGGCGGGTGGACAAGCGGAGGTTCCCGGGGAGGTAGACGAGGGCGAGCCGGAACGCGACCGACGCGACGACCCATGTCCAGAACCCCGAGTGCGCGCACTTCTGCTTCTTCGTCTCCGTCTTCTACTTCGTCGTTTCTCTCTCCTCCATTTTCGCCGTCGTGGTTCGACGCGTTGGCGTCGGCGCGTAGGCGGAGGCGGAGGAGACGGGGGCGACGGACTCCGACGCCGACGGAGGCAACCGGCGGAGGGGCGTCGGCATCGGGGTTTGCTGGAAGAGAGGCGCAACTTCGAGGACGAAAGAGAGAGAGAGGGGACTAGAGGTCACGAGAGAGAGGCGAAGGGGCATCGGCGTTAGAGTCGGGTTCAGGGGATGAGGCAGAGGCTGCGTCGGCGTCGGCGTCGGACGACTTCGCGGAGGGGGGAGAGAGAGCAGAGCGGACGTCACGAGAGGGAGGAGGAGGAGGAGAGAAAGTGAGAGAGAGAGAAAAAATTGCGGAAAATTCAATCCAGGAGAGGAGAGAGAAATCTTTTGGGCGGGAGTCGTGACTCGTCTTTTCTTCTGCAACGAGCCGAGCCAAGCCGAGCCCGTCCGTCCATTTTCCAACGGGTCCCACATAACGCATGTCGATCTCTAAGTGGTAAGTACGCGCCATGTCAGCAGATGACGTGGCGCGCACGAACCACTGAATATTTCTAGTCTTGCCATATTCGCCAATTTACTGTGACAGCACAGTAACTCTCCTTGAGGGGCCGCCGCACGGAGAATGCAGCCACGAGGAGGAGCTCTTGATGAGGACGTGCTTGAACATGGTGAAATTTATGCATTGAGTTTTTAGATCCAAATGTTTGTTTATTTATAAATACTATAGGTTTGAATTTAATCTAAATGTGGTATAAAGACGAGTATGTGGGTGATTATAAATTTGGATTCTCTAATTATTAATAAATTATTTGTTATTGGGTCTCTTTTTAAATATAGGTATCGACACTTTGTACCAAACCATGTAAATTTTCGTTGTCCTTTATTGTTTCCCATTTATTTTGGTAATTACATGTCGACATAAATTACACGATCTTAGGTAGCTTCCACGTTAACATATTACAATAGGGGCACTGCACATCTGATGATGCGCACAGGCAACATTATGGGTGCCAACGGAAGTCGGAAATCTGAACACTGAACATGAGAGATATGGGACATCCGTCCACCAGGCATACGCATTGGTCATTTCTGTTTGAATTTGAGAGAAGCAAGAAAATTGGATCTTGATAAGTTTCTTCGAGGCACCAAACCTGAGAACAAATGCACGCTGACAATGTCAGCGTCGCCTCTCAACCCATGTAGGAATCCATCCGCAGACTTCACAACAGCATGTTTCATTTTCACATCATTTGAGCATGCAAAAAGAGTCCACATATCAAAGAGCCATTAATTTTCCTGTTCATGAAAGAGATCAGACTACATCTCAAGGGCCAAACGGAAGATCTCTGAGAGTTGCAGAGCCATCTCCAGCTTTAGCATCAAAATTGTCAAAGCACAGATGTAAACAATTCAGTTTTCTTCATGACATAATCTAAGGAAGGAAAGTAAGTGAAGACTAAGATGTCATGTCATAATTTCATTGTGGAAATAGATGCGGAAAAATCTAGTTTCGAGTAGGCATGTACGATCACTGTAAGTCTGGTGTATTTAACAATTCTGCAACTGCATGAACTTCTCCGCTTATCAAAATGCACGTCATTGTCTTAGCCGTGACAACAAAAGATGTAAGGTGCTCTGTTCCTACATTCTTTCTGTTACGTTCCTCTGTTTTCCTTATTGAGGAGCTGACAAAATAATCAGAAATTAAGATACTGTCCACAACTGCTTGCTTCTGCCAATAGCCCGAGACAAGGTATACCATTAACGCATTTTCTTGGGTAGTGGTAATGGATAGGTTTTCAAGGTGGCATCGGTAAATCGAATTCCGGGACCTCTACAAGTAGAGAAAATAACAAGCTCTCTTATATTCATTAATCATTACAATGCATAGGCAAAGTCTGCACACGATAAAATTTGTTGGAGAAATCTTTCCAGAATATTTTGAAGCTGACAAAACGTTTCTATCAGTCTAGTCTGGATAAGTACAGATCTTCTATTTTGAGTCTGAAGACTTTCAGATCACCAGACTCAAGACTCAAGACTCAAGACTCAAGACTCGAGACTATTCTCATTGACAGTGTTTCTAATCCAGTGACGAAGGCAATCCAGAACCGAAGTATTTGGTTGAGGATTTAGTCATATCCTCTGGAGAAGATCTCTTGGATGGATAAATATAACGGATTCTTTTATTTGTAATCAAGATCGTTTGAAGATCCGATGATCGACGAAATATTCTTGGAAGGTTCTATTCTTGGAAACCAAGATCCTGATTGTATGGGCGAACAGGATTGATGGGCTATCGTCAGGTTCCTTTAATAGCTCGAATGATCTTCTTAATTGATTCCGTCCAACGGGTAGATTGGAGGAATTCCTTTGGTAAGTGCCAACGGGTATGATGGCATAAATGAGTATAAAAGGAAGACGTTCTAGTTACTTTAGAAAATGATCGATAGAGAAATTCCAGAGTCTGAAGCACCTTGATTATCAGTCAATACATTTTGAGCAAAATTGTACTCACAAAGAGTGTTCATACTTAGTGATACCTTGAGCGAGTGTGGTAGATCATCTACACCGTGAAAGCAAGGGAGAACAACACTGTAACATCTCTTTGTTCATAGTGGAATCCAGCCAATAGGCTGTCAGTGCAGAAGAGTGGACGTAGGCTTGATATAAGCCGAACCACTATAAACCGCGTGTTCAATTTTCTCTTCTCTCAGTCTTACTTTGATTATCGTTTGTCTCAAATCTATCAACTGTCTAGTATTGTGCAATTATCGAGAAAAATCCTTTATATACCTATTCACCCCCCTCTAGGTATTTATACTAGCTATATCAATTGGTATCAGAGCTCGTGTACTCACTTTATTTGAAGTGTTTTGCTTCAGAGTAAAAGATCCATGGCTAGTATGTTAGCACCAGGGCTGATGGAAGGGCAAAGCAATACCAGACCACCCTACTTTGATGGAAAGGATTACAACATCTGGAAGAACAAGATGAAAGCTTTCCTACGATCAAAGGATCCTCTGGAATGGGACGTTGTAGAAAAAGGAATTACTCCTACAGCTGCATCAGTCTCTGAAAGAGGGAAAGAAACTGTTGAGACCAGCGGGATGACTCAGGAAGAGATAATCAAGAGACAAGCACTCGATGCAAAAGCAATTTACTCTTTATATTGTGCTTTGTCACCAACTAAATATAACATAATATCTTCTTGTGTTACAGCAAAAGAAGTTTGGGACAGATTGCATATCACCTATGAAGGAACAGATCGAGTGAAGGAAACCAGAATTAACATTCTCCTCGGTCAATATGAAGCCTTCAAAATGAAACCAGGAGAATCTATAACTGACATGTTTGGCCGTTTTACAGATATTGTCAATGGTCTTGAAAATCAAGGACAAACAATTTCTGATCCCATGAAGGTAAACAAGCTACTGCGTGGACTCTCCAAGGATTGGAATCACATAAAGACTTCAATTAGAGAGACGCAAAGAATTATGCCACTATCTGTCGACGAGCTAATTGGAACTCTTCAGTCTTATGAAGTGGAACGGATCAATGAAGATGAAGATCCAAAAGGTAAGAAATCCATTGCATTAAAATCAAATGATGATTCTGATGATACAGATTATGAAGATGATATGGACGATGAGGAGCTTGCTCTCATGATAAGAAGATTCAGAAAACTGAATAGAAAAGGAAGAAGGTTCAACTCAAAGAAACAAAGCTTTCAAAGACAGCAGACCAAGTCTGTTGATAATGAGGAACCAAACAAAGATATCGTTTGCTTTGAATGTAAAAAGAAGGGACACATCAGACCCAACTGTCCTCTTCTGAAGAAGAAGAAAGGAAAAGCTGAAAAATTTCGAAAAGCTCTCAAAGCCGAAACCTGGAGTGATACAGAGTGTGAAGAAAGTGATAATGAATATGCCAACCTATGTCTGATGGCACAATCAGACTCAAACTCTGGATCAGACTCAGAAAGTGAATTTGAGGCAAGTAATTTTAAAATTCCTGTCAAAGTTTCTAAATACATTGATGAACTGTGTTTTAGTCTTAAGACTTCTCTCAAAAGAATTTCCGAACTTAAAAAGGAAAACTCAGCTCTAAAACAAAAGGAAAATGTTTTAGAAGAAAGAGTTAAAAGTCTAGACTTGACTGTTTCCACTCTTAAAGAAAATGAAGATAATCTTTTGAAAGAAAATGCTCTTTTAAAAACTGACTTATCAAATATTTCAAAGAAATTTTCAATAGGGTCCGAAAAACTTGAAAAAATTCTTTCAGCTCAAAGACCTTACTTCAATAAGTCCGGTCTAGGTATGACAGCGGAAACAATTCCCTTAATTGATTTTCCTAAAGTAAAAGAAAGAATTAAGAAAAGACCCCCGAGAGAGGCTTACAAAAATCATTTCAAGAAAGTTTTTGTAAAGTCTGTAGGTCGAAATGCTCTCAGATGTTCAAAGTGCAACAGTCCGGATCACTTTGAAAAAGAATGTCTTATGGTTTGGAAACCTGTTAAGAAAGTATGGGATAATACTGTTTATCTTACTAACACCAAAAGACCCAAGAAAGTTTGGGTACCAAAGAAAGCTTGAGACTCTATTTTAAATGCAGGTCTTCTTCAAGAAAAAGGTGAAGTGGTATCTTGACAGTGGATGCTCAAGACACATGACAGGAGACTCAAAATGCTTCATAAAGCTTGTTCAAGTAAATGGTGTAAAAGTTTCATTTTGAGGAAACAACAAAGGAAGTATTGTGGGATTTGGAACTGTGAAAATTGGAAATCTCACAATAAGTAATGTCTCATTAGTGGAAGGACTCAATTACAATCTTCTCAGCATTAGTCAATTGTGTGATACTGGTTTTAAGATCTTCTTTCAAGAAGGAACATGTTCTGGAATCAGTAAAGACTCTACTCAGTCTTTCATGGGTCGAAGACATGGAAATATCTATCTTCTGGATGTGAAACCAAATGAATCGCAATGTCTAATCTCAATTCAAGACGAAGCAAGCTTATGGCACAGAAAGCTTGGTCATGTTAACATGAAGCAATTAGCCAAAATCTCATCAAAGCAGCTTGTTCGAGGTCTACCCAAATTACCATACCAAAAGACTGATCCATGCACTCCATGTATTCTGGGAAAGCAGGTAAGAAATTCATTTAAGCAAATAAATCATGTCTCTACTAATCATGTACTACAGTTGCTGCATATGGATATCTTCGGACCAACTAGAACCCAGAGCATTGGAGGTAAGAAGTATTGCCTAGTAATTGTGGACGATTACTCCCGTTTTACTTGGGTATATTTCCTTGCAAGTAAGTCTGAAACCTTCTCGTATTTTGAAAAATTTGCTAAAAAGGTTCAAAATGAAAAAGGATGTGTTATCTCAAGAATAAGAACAGATCATGGAGGTGAATTTGAAAATCAAGATTTTACAAAATTTTGTGATGAATCTGGCTTTAAGCATGTGTTCTCTTCTCCATATACTCCTCGGCAAAATGGAGTTGTGGAAAGAAAGAATAGATCTCTTCAAGAAATGGCTAGAACTCTTTTAATTGAAAGTAAGATTTCTTCACGATTTTGGGCTGAAGCTGTTTCAATAGCATGCTATATCATCAATAGAGTCTTCTTAAGACCTATTCTAGAGAAAACCTCTTATGAGTTATTCAAAGATAAGAAGCCTATTGTTTCATACTTTCATGTATTCGGTTGCAAATGCTTTATATTGAAAAATGCAAAAGATCGAGTTGGTAAGTTTGAAAAAAGATCAGATGAAGGCATCTTCCTTGGATATTCTACATCAAGTAAAGCCTACAGAGTCTATAACAAGAAGAGCCAGTCTGTGGAGGAGTCAATGAATGTCAAATTTCAAGACTCTACGCAAGATGAATCCAGTCAGACTCATCATGAAGAGTCTGAACCTGCTCCAGACCCTCTAAAGCTTACAACTCAAGAAGCATCTCAGACTCTAGAAGACCAGCATCAAGCTGTTCGTGAAGATTCAAATAAAGAAAGAGATCATCAACCAGACAATTCAACAAGTAACTGGAAGCATAAGTCCAGTCATCCTAAAGATCTCATTATCGGCGAAATTAATGAAGGAATTCGCACCAAATCCAAAAGGCGAGAAGAGTCTAGTGCTGTGGCTCTCGTTTCTGAGATTGAACCAAAGAGCATAGAAGAAGCTTTATCTGATGAAAGCTGGATTGAAGCTATGCAAGAAGAGCTCAGACAGTTCAACATTAATGATGTCTGGGAATTGACATCCAAACCAAAAGGTAAAACTGTTATTGGAGCTAAATGGGTGTTCAGAAACAAGATGAATGAGAAAGGAAGAGTCGTACGAAACAAAGAAAGACTCGTGGCCAAGGGATATACGCAAGAAGAAGGAATAGACTATGATGAGACTTATGCACCAGTAGCAAGGTTAGAAGCTATTCGACTATTACTTGCGTTTGTTTGTTATAAAAATTTCAGGTTATTCCAATGGACGTCAAAAGCGCCTTCCTAAATGGATTTATCCATGAGGAAGTTTATGTGGAACAACCACCAGGGTTTGAAGACCCAAAGAAGCCAGACTCAGTCTTCAGACTGAAAAAGGCTTTGTATGGTTTAAAGCAAGCACCTCGAGCTTGGTACGACAGACTAAGTAAGTTCTTAATACATAATGGTTTTGTCAAAGGTAAAGTAGATACGACTTTATTTATCAAAAAGGAAAACAAAAGTTTCTTACTTGTTCAAATATATGTGGATGATATTATTTTTGGATCCTCTAATGAAAGTCTGTGTAAGAAATTTTCTAAGTCTATGCAGGATGAGTTTGAAATGAGTATGATGGGAGAGTTAACATTCTTTCTTGGTCTTCAAGTAAAACAATTGAAGGAAGGAACTTTTATTTATCAAGAAAAATATGCTAATGATCTTGTCAAAAGGTTTGGACTGGAAAAGTGCAAAAAGACCGACATACCAATGTCAAGTTCTTTGAAGATAGACAAAGATGAAGAAGGGAAGAAAGTTGATCAAAAGCTGTATAGGAGCATCATTGGTTCACTTCTTTATCTTACTACCTCTAGACCTGACATTTTGTTGAGTGTTTGCATCTGTGCTAGGTTTCAATCAGATCCTAGAGAATCCCATCTCAGTGCTGCGAAACGTATTATTAAATACGTTGCTTCATCTTCAAGCATCGGTCTTTGGTATCCTAAGAAGGGAGACTTTAATCTTCAAGGATATTCAGACGCAGATCTGGCCGGTTGCAGAATTAATAGAAAAAGCACTTCGGGAACTTGCCAGTTGCTTGGAAGCAGGACAGTGTCTTGGTTTTCAAGGAAACAAAGCACTGTGGCTCTTTCAACAACAAAAGCAGAGTATGTAGCCCTTGGAAGTTGCTGTTCGCAAATTCTATGGATAAAACAACAGCTACAAGGCTTTGGAATTGAAGACTCATGCACAGAGATTAGATGTGACAACACCAGCGCAATTAATCTCACTAAAAATCCAATTCTTCACTCAAGAGCAAAGCATATAGAGATTCGCCATCACTTCATTAGAGATCATGTTCAAAATGGAGAAATCTCAATTCAATTTGTTGATTCAAAAAATCAACTAGCGGATATATTCACAAAGCCTTTGGAGAAAAATCAATTCGATTTCATCCGTTCCAGACTCAACATTTTGAAGCTTGAGGAAGTTAAAATCTAGAGACTCTCCAACCCTCAGACTCAGACATTCATGGCTATAGACTGTAAGTTGTTATTATATTCAATCTCGAAAAGGTACGATCATTAGTTCAGTTAATTTATAATTTCCGTGAAAAACTAAATCTTGTCTTTTCAAAAAGATTAACTTCTATTTGGCAGTTATTGATTTTAAAAGAGGCGTCTATTCATTTTCCTTTGTGCCGATTGGTTTTTTTTCCTTTTTAAACTAAGTTATATATATACAGTTTTCCTCGCTCAATCTTCAAAACCCTAAAAAACATTCTCCTCCCAATCCTGTTTCCACTTCGTGTTTATCTTCGAGAAAGTTGTCATCTTTTCTTGGGAAAGCGAGTAAAGGAATCTTTCATCGACAAGAAAGGATGTCTTCCTCGAGAAAGTCTTCAAGAATCGCGAACAGGGGACCACAGAGAATGAAAGAGGGACCTACCCATTTCGATCTCACCGAAGAGGAAGATTTACCGAGTCAGCAACAGAGCCCGATTCACTCTCCACCACGTCACTCTTCATCATCTACCCCACAAGATGTGAGTCATCAACTGGAGGAAGAAATAATCGAGGACTCAGACCCTGTAAGAGTCCAAAAACCCTCTTTTATTTACAAGCTCTATCGTGCGTTGAAGAGCATTGGGACTCCGCTGAACTATATAGATGATTTCCTTAAAGATAAGAATTATGGGAATGAGTATTTATTTTTGCGACGAATGGAGGATTTGGGAATTGCTCCCAAAGGAAAGGCTGAGGAAGCACTTGCGAATATTCCGAGTGACCCTCATGTATCGGGACTGAATCCGACTGACGGGAACGATGATGATAAAATGTTCAGTGAATTTCAACCTAGAATGGGTATTGCTGCGAAGGTGAAGGGAAAAAGGATGGATTTATTTAAATCGAAGGAACAGGAGAATCTGTTCTTTAGACTGTTGAAACGAGGGGTGATAAACCCTAGGAGTGTTGATTTCGATTTCTTGGATGCCATTAATGTGAACTTAAGGGAGAAGTTAAATCTGCTTCAACTTAAGCAATTCTGCTCCGATACCACAGACGGTTATGCGCAATTAACAACATACTTCTATTCGAATCTTAGCTTTTTGGATGCGAATAGAATATCATTCAGTGTTCGAGACCAAGTCTATGAGGTGGATGTGGACATGTTGGCAGACATAATTGGAGTCGAAAGAGGACGATATAAACCGATCAAGGTTTCAATCGCTCGTACTACTCTGGAATTTGTCAAAGACAGGAGTACAGAAGGAAGAGTTACATATTCAAGAATGCATGCCATCAATATCTTGCTTCACAAAATTGTGATCAACTGCATCAGGCCAAAGTCTACATCAAAGACTGACGTGTCTAATTCCGAGGCAAAATTGATGTATGCGATCAATTCAGGGAAAAAGTTCTCTCTTCCTCACACCATTCTCTTTCACATGTACAGAGCAATGGTGAAGGACAAGGGCCAATTGCCTTATTCTGGTCTTGTGACCAAGATCTTCAGACACTTGAACATTGAACCTCCACATACTCTTTGTGTTCGACCATGCGACAAAATGGTGGTGGGTTTGAAAATGCTGACTAAAATGCGTCTGAAAGAGCTTAGTAAGGCAATGGAGAAGTTCAAAGTGAAGACTCCAGTATCTTGTGCATCAAAGAGAAAAGGGAAGGAGCCCATGGGTGCTCCATCCAAAAAGAGAAGAACTCTTATCTTGGAGGATGAAGATGAGGAAGAAGATTTCACTATCTCTGTATTGAAAAGAACCAGACGTTCTGTACCTGAATCAACAGAACATCAGAAGAAAGGAAAAGAAGCAGAAGAAAAAGAACAGAGAGAAGAAGAGGGACAAGCAAAGAACAGAGAAGCAGAGGAGCAACAAGAGAAAGAAAAAGAAGATGAAGAAAAAGAAGCTAAAGCAGAAAAAGAAAAGTCTGCAGATGAAGCTGCAGAGGAAGGGAATCAAGGCGCAGATGAGCATGACCATCACTCTTCCCCAATTGAGGTATTAGAGACAGGGGGAGATGGCAAGCAAGGAAGGACTGGTATCAATGAAGGTGTGAGTCGCTCACCAGCAAATCCAGAAGATTTTCAGGCTTCTCAAATGCCTGAGGAAGGACGTGATACGTCAACACCAAATCTGCTCGATTCCACAGAAGTTCCATCGTCTGCCTTCACTCCATCCGAAAGAGCAAATGCGAGCACACAGACGGACAATACCGCAGATTTTCGTCGTATCCTTGATGTTCTTCTGGAAATGCAGGGTCAAATCTATGCTTTGGAATGTGAACTTCAAGTCATGAAGAATGCTGGAAAAGCATCTTCTGTTACCCTGGCAGATCAAATGAAAGACCTCGCTCTTCAAATTCAAGCCAATGCCAAAGGAGAAGAGGTGGCTCATCTACAGGGAGACTTGAAGAGGCTGGAAGGCATCGTCCAGTCGATGGGAGATTTCCAGATTGTGCGCGTTCCCAAGCAGACTTGACTCTTCTCTCACCTTTTTAATGATGACAAAAAGGGGGAGAATTGCAATTTGAACTCTTAAACTCTTTAAACTCTTTAAACTTTGACGTGTTTGAATATTTGAGTATGACTTGGGTGTGAACTTGAATTTGACTGACTTTTGTAGATTTTGATGTTTGACTGTTTGCATTTATATCAAGTATTGTTATATGGTCTTACTCATGAAAAACTAACCGATTTTCTGTGGATGCAGAGTCTGGTTGATTTATTAATCTTTATGAGATAGCCATATTGCTTGAGTAATGTTTTGCAGGTCAAAGTTGTTCAAATCTATAGGAAAGTTTTGTCACCATCAAAAAGGGGGAGATTGTTGGAGAAATCTTTCCATAATATTTTGAAGCTGACAAAACGTTTCTATCAGTCTAGTCTGGATAAGTACAGATCTTCTATTTTGAGTCTGAAGACTTTCAGATCACCAGACTCAAGACTCAAGACTCAACACTCAAGACTCGAGACTATTCTCATTGACAGTGTTTCTAATCCAGTGACAAAGGCAATCCAGAACCGAAGTATTTGGTTGAGGATTTAGTCCTATCCTCTAGAGAAGATCTCTTGGCTGGATAAATATAACGGATTCTTTTATTCGTAATCAAGATCGTTTGAAGATCCGATGATCGACGAAATATTCTTGGAAGATTCTATTCTTGGAAACCAAGATCCTAATTGTATGGGCGAACATGATTGATGGGCTATCGTCAAGTTCCTTTAATAGCTCGAATGATCTTCTTAATTGATTCCGTCCAACGGGTAGATTGGAGGAATTCCTTTGGTAAGTGCCAACAAGTATGATGGCATACAGGAGTATAAAAGGAAGACATTCTAGTTACTTTAGAAAATGATCGATAGAGAAATTCCAGAGTCTGAAGCACCTTGATTATCAGTCGATACATTTTGAGCAAAATTGTACTCACAAAGAGTGTTCATACTTAGTGATACCTTGAGCGAGTGTGGTAGATCATCTACACCGTGAAAGCAAGGGAGAACAACACTGTAACATCTCTTTGTTCATAATGGAATCCAGCCAATAGGCTGTCAGTGCAGAAGAGTGGACGTAGGCTTGATATAAGCCGAACCACTATAAACCGCGTGTTCAATTTTCTCTTCTCTCAGTCTTACTTTGATTATCGTTTGTCTCAAATCTATCAACTGTCTAGTATTGTGCAATTATCGAGAAAAATCCTTTATATACCTATTCACCCCACTCTAGGTACTTATACTAGCTATATCAAAATTGACTTGCAAATGACATATGCCCATATGGACCTAAGATATGATTCTTGTGAAAATCTCATCCTTCTCAACAGGAAGGTCTCAGCAGAGCACATCTTCGAAATTTCTTGTAAATGTTAAGAATTCAGAGACTCTAGCATGATTAAGCATGCACTCATGTGTCTGGGAGAAAAAAAAAATGCTTTCTTGGAACAGTTTACCCCTTAGGGGGCCTCCGTACTCTGAAGCTGTTTTACAAAAACTGAAAAGCCCCTGAAGACGCTAGCAGAATGTGATATGACGTCAAAACTGCCTAAGTTGAAGTCTAAATCTGTAAAACGAATTGATATTTATTTACCTCGACAACTTCTGGCCAGCCATTTTGGATACGTGATTTCAGGTAATCAATTCCTCGAGGAGTGTAAGAATAAGGTGGCTTAACCCACAGATTTGAAAATGCCAACTGACATTTGGCATATAAAAAAATTGCATTTCTAAGAGCTTTTCTGTCGAACATATAAGAGGTAAAATTGTCGCTCATGCATGACCACCAACAACTGGAACATCAACTTCTCTAGGATCAAGACCAAGTACTTCTGCCTGCATGGAACATAATAGATAAGGAATCTACCTCGGAAAGTAAAATGCTGTTGGCTTGCATGACACTCTCGAAACTGGTTTCTTGTACAAATCTTCTGCCGGAGCATTAGTCCCAAATAGCTATCACCAAAAACAAGGTCATCATCATGAGAAGAGAACCAATAACACTCACTAATACATAACAGCACTTGCAAATAGCCTGATTTTTCACCTTGGCGCCTCCACTGTGCACATGATCCCATACATGAGGCATTAGCCTATTTAATGAAATACCAGGTCCACTTAGCTGTCTTATTGCAAGATGAGAAAAGGTTAGCTGCCCTTGGAGCAAGTGATTGCACGCCAGACAAGCGTGCCAAACTTGTAGGCTCATACAAAGTGACGACCTTACACTCTGAACTCTATAAATATACTTGATGCTTCTCGACGGTATCAGCAAGACAGTACAAGCAGAAGTGATATGTACCACAGAAGTATTTGCTCTAACTACGTCGAGCATGGTCACACCCAACAGTCTCTTGGATCATAAGTGCCAGCGCTCTTGGAAACTTTGGCTGCAATGGGAACTGTGGAGTTAACAAAGCTACAAATCCAGTTGACTATGGCTTTCGGGCAATATGTGGCAACTCCTTAACAAAGGGTTCTGTTGTTCCAGCACTCATTTTGAACAGATCATCTCTTTTCATTCCTGTTCTCCTAGGAACTCCGGCAGGGATGATGACGAGGTCCATCCCTACAGGGGCCTTCTCCAGTTTTTGTTGTCCCAGAAATCCACAGAAAACTATCAACAATATCAAATTAGTCTGACATAAAAAATTATCCATATACTCACTAATGATATGAAGCTCACTCATCCGGAAAGGTAATCCAAACAATATCCCCACAGAACAATCAACAATATCAAATTTCATCTTTATCTAGAGCCTAGCAATTCCACCATCCTAAATTCAGCAAATAGCAAGCAAATTAACGATCAGAGGGGGAAACTCACCATGGCACCGGTGTCTTTGTGGCGGATATAAGCGGTGACACCAGGAGTATTCACAACACCCTACACATGGAAAAACATAGACGAGCTGGTTGATCCCCACCAAAACTGCCAGAGGCTGCCCAATCCCTCCAGGATCACGACTTTGAATCCCAGCGACGTCCTGCACGGCAAGGGAGATTCGGCAGTAGCGCAGTCTTCGCCCTCCACGAGGCTCAGCACTCGAGCCTTCGTTGACTAAAGGTACGAAGGTGCATCAATCAACAGTCATCCCCTAGATCGCATTTTCCTCTTCAGCGTTTACAAACTTTTCGTCATAAAATGGACGGATACGTTAAGGTGACCTCCTTGATTTCAAGTTTTAATAAAGCTTGGGAATTCCCCCATTTTAGGCTTTATACCCCACTCGGGTGAATAATTTCTCAAAGTGTTGTCGTATCTATTATGCTCTTCATCCTACAAAAATATGGGTGGCGCTTTCCGCTTTAACTTAAATTGCAGTTGTGTGTAGATTATTTTCCTTTAGGATGCTGGTTTTTGAAGATTTTATTTTGGGTTATTTCTCTTTATAAAATTTCACGTAAAAAGAAATAAAGTCAACAACATTAAGGAAAAGGGGGCTCAGTGGCTGCCGATGGATCCAAAAGTACTAACGTACTAAATAAATGGAACCTCGTGATTGATATTCAAATACTCTAATTGCACTTAGAGCTTGGCCTAAGATGAATGCGTGGAATAATCACTGAATATTAATGGGAGTAAATTAGAGATACGATGCATTCTCGTACTTTGGCACCCTATAAATTAAAACATCAAGAAATACAATAGGTGGCTCAAGAAGTGACATGAGAGACACTCGGATTAGTTCATGTCGGTGGTGAATGTGTGTCGCCAGTTTGGCTTTTATCCCACGTGCAGGGCCCGCAGGTTTGGCATTATCCCATGACCAGGTCCTCAATACTCTGACTAACTCACCGCCAACTCTCTTCCCAACCGCCAGCTCTACAGGTTAGCAAGGAAAAGCCGAAATGAGAACTTCTGTTTTGCTTTGATGTAATCAAAACGCACCTGAGAATTTCGACAAGGCTAATACTCCCACACTCTTTTCGTACGACCGATGCGCACTTTGGATGCAAAGAAAATCTGGGAGAAGTTCAAAGCCACTCACCTTTCTTCTGCACCAGTTTGATACCGGTCATGATATTCTTCGATCAGTCGTACGGTAGAGAGAACGGTTTGTTTTAAAGCTTCTGCCAAACCCAACTCCAACTTGGTAATGTAGACACATCGGGCAACCTTTCCATTGACTTGCAATTTTCTATCTTCACATATACCAAATTATTCAGTTCTTTCAAGCCTTCGACGGCTCTCAACTTCCTACAACGGCGTAGCTCGAGATGCTGTAGATTTTTCAACTTCAATAAGTTAGGCAATTGTTTGATCACATCACACATGGTAATGTGCAGAGACTCTAGTGATTCTAGTTCCCCCAAACCTGGAATCTCCGCCAGATTGGGGAAGTCACTGAGCTGTAATTTTAGTAGCCTCTTCAAGTGCGATAGATCGGGAAGAGCAGGGAATTCGGCATCTGCAATCACTAGACATTTCAAACTTGAGGGAAGCTCTGGCAATGGGGAAAGCCGGTGGCTTGCAATTTTAAGTGTTTGGAGACTAGAGAAAGCACTGATCTTTCCTGGCAATGTAGAGATTGGGCTCCATTCTAAATCCAATACCCTCAGATAGGTCAAGTTCCACATTTCCCACGGTATTTCATCCATGAGATGCCGACAAAACGAGGCATCAAGCTCTTCAAGTGTCTTTACCCCTCCGAGAGCATAGGGTATTGTGTGTATCTGTGTATGCCACATTTAAGACTTTTAGTCTCCTTAGATTTTCAATGGAATCGGGGAGAAGGGAGATCCCCGAGGATTTTAAATCCAATTCAACCAATAATTTCATTTCCCCAATAGAGTCTGGAAGCTCATATAGATTCTTGCATCCAAAAATAGACAAATGCGTTAAACTCGTCAACCTTCCAATAGAATCAGGGAGAACACAGATCTCCGAGAGTTTTAAATCCAATTTGACAAATGATTCTAGTTCCCCAATAGAATCAGAAAGCTCATGTAGATTCTTGCATCCGGATAAAAGTAAATGCTTGAGATCTTTTAACCTTCCAATGAAATCAGGAAGAACAAAGATCCCTGAAAATTTTAAATCTAACTCAACCAATGATTCTAGTTTTCCAATAGAGTCCGGAAGCTCATTTAGATTGTCGCATCCAGAAAAAGATAGATGCGTGAAATTCGTCAACCTTCCAATGGAATCTGGGAGAACGGAGATTCTCGAGAGTTTTAAATCCAACTCAACCAATGATTGTAATTTCCCAACAGAGTCTGGAAGCTCATGCAAATTTTCGCATCCAAATAAAATCAAATGCTTAAGATTCCTTAACCTTCCAATGGAATTAGGGAGAATAGAGATCCCCGAGAGTTTTAAATTTAACTCGACCAATGATTTTAGTTCCCCAATAGAGTTCGGAAGATCATTTAGATTCTTGCATCCAAATAAAAGTAAATGCTCGAGATTCCTTAATCTTCCAATAGAATTAGGGAGATCAGAAATCCCTGAAAGCGATAAATCTAACTCGACCAAAGATTCTAGTTTCCCAATAGAATCCGAAAGCTCATGTAGATTCTTACATTCTGATAAAAGCAAATGCTTTAGATTCTTCAGCCTTTCAATGGAATCAGGGAGAATGGATAACCCTGAGAGTTTTAGATCTAACTTGATCAATGATTTTAGTTCCCCAATAGAGTTTGGAAGCTCATGTAGATTCTTACATTCAGATAAAAGTAAATGCTTGAGATCCTTTAATCTTCCAATAGAATAAGGGAGATCTGATATTCCCGAGTAACTTAAATCCAAATCGACTAATGATTCTTGTTCCTTAATAAAATCTGGAAGCTCATGTAGATTCTTGCATTTAGAAAAAGACAAATGTAGGAAATTCATCAACCTTCCAATGGAATTTGGGAGAATGGAGATCCCTGAGAGTTCTAAATCCAACTCCACCAATGATTCTAGTTCCCTGATAGAGTCTGGAAGCTCATGTAAATTCTCACACCCAAACAAAAGCAAATGCTTGAGATTCCTCAACCTTCCAATGGAATCGGGGAGAACAAAGATCCCGGAGAGTTTTAAATCCAACTCAACTAATAATTCCAATTCCCCGATAGAATCTGGAAGCTCATAAAGATTCTTGCAGTTAGACAAAACCAAACGTGTGAGATTCAACATTCCTATGGAATAAGGAAGTCGGTAGATACCCGTATGAAATTGAATTTCAAACTTTGTCAAAGATTTTAGATCACCTAGTGCCTCAGGAAGTTTGAACGATTTGCCGAAGCAAGGCATGATAATCTCCAACAAGTATTCTAAAGAACCAATTTCTTCAGCCAACCCTTCAAGGCATGCACATCCCTCAATATTCAAAGTATTTAGCAATTTTAGCTTACCGATTGAGCTATCAATTGTAGATAATTGCTCACAGCCAGCGAGAATCAGTTTCTCCAACTTGCCAAACTCCAAAAAATCAGGTGTCTTGGTTAACTCATTGCAGCATGTCAAATCTAGAATTTTCAACTTTTTCGCCATCTACTATGGAAAAAGAAGGCATATTACATGCTGACAAAAAGTATGAGAATATGAAACACAATTGATAGAATTCAAAGCGAACTTGAGCGAGGCATGTTAGTACCTCGATATGCCTCCATCCACCCCAATTGTGGGTGATGTCGCTTGATGAAAGGTCGAGCACGACCAAATTCACCAAGTGAAGATTTGTCGCTGAAAAATCGTGCGGGCAATGACGCCAAGAAAGCCATCTTAGACTATGAAGAAGATTCTTGAAGTCGCCTACAAAATTCAGTCTTTCCCCTCCAAGAAACCTCAGCATTGGCAAATAGGCTAATTCTTCAGGTATTAAGTCATGACTAATACCCAAACTGAGTGCTCGTACAGCTCGTTTTTCCTGCCAGCAACATCAGAGAATAAAGATTGAATATGCAACAAACGAAGTAAAAAACCAATGCAGGTAGTCAACAATATCAGTGATTCTTCTTTGACCCCAAACTAATTAAATCAGACGCACGTTATAACAAAATAATCAGTACTCTTCTTAACTTGAAAACGAGACAAACCAAACATATTTAAAATGTCCATGCGGAGTTAATTTCCTCGGTCTTTTCACAAACTAAACACCATTTCAAGGAAACAAAGAATTTTTTTTTTTTTTTTTTTGGTAAGGACAAAGTAACTCATTTTCATTCTCTCTAAAACAAGAAATGAAGAATTTGAACTAACCAAATGGCGCATTAGCTTTATTCTCGTTTCACATGGGTAAGGCATGAAAACATATACTTTTGTTGTTTAAAAGTTCCTTTCTATTTCTCTATAAGTTAGAAAGCAAAGCAGGACATTCTCATTTTAATGCACATGACCAAAGATTTTTCTTGATTGATTATGTCTTCTACTCATAATAACTTTCACCTCATTGTTACTCAGTATATCTAGAGTATTCTCATCAATTTGCACCCAACGGCGCTCTCCAGCATCTTCAAAATTCTCTTCCTTGACAATGTACCTTCCTAGATCTCGAATTTCATCATGCATCCAAAACCTATTGAACTCATCAATCTTCATCAACGACATGAGGAGAAGAACATCAATCACGCTGCGTGGAGAATATCCACTACTACACCACATGTAATCCGCATAAGTCTTATACTCCCCGATGCAAAAACATGCTATGTCTAGGAATATGGCCATTTCTATGTCCTCCAATTTGTTGATACTTATCATCAATGTATTTCGGACGTGCTTATGCAGGACTTGCTTTAAGTCCTCCAATGTCTCATCCCATTCTGATCTGACCGTGTTGGCGAAAAGAGAACCCACTACTTCTAGAGTCAAAGGAAGCCTTCCTATGCTTGAAACGACTCTTTCCAAAAAATTGTAGCAATCTACTGGAGGAGTATCACTTCTAAAGGCATGCTTGCTGAAAAGTCGAATTGCTTGAACCATGGGCGTCTCCTTCATTGGTAGGCCAAGTAATTGCTAGGTGGCATTTGGTTGTCCTTATCAAGTATTGTGCTTTTGTCCCTGATTGTAATAATGATCCTACTTCCAAAACCAAACCAATCATGTCTCCCTGCGAGGTTCTCGAGTTGCCTCTTCTTGTCCACATTATCAACAACAACCAGAACTTTCTTGTTGCTAAGTCCTCTTCTTATGCGATCGATCCCATCATTGGTGTCGAGGATTCCGATAATAGAGGTTGAGCCGAGTGTGTCAGATAGCAGTTTCTTTTGCACATCTAAAAGACCTTGACATGGAACATCATCAAGGTAACTACTACAATTGAATTTAGACCGGAATCGGTTGAAGATAATACTAGCAAGAGTTGATTTACCAATACCACCTATTCCATGGATTATAAGGAATCGTACATGGTCATTAGAGTTAGCATCCAACAGTTTCTCTATTTGTACTAAATCATCCATTTCAACTAGATAGTCAGGAAGAGGTCTATCCTTCCCCTTCAGCTTATGTAGAAGCTCTTGAACAATCAATTTTATAAGTTCCCCATACCTGCCAGACAATGATGGTGGACGATTCAGACTGAGAAAATAATGGCAATGCACTATTCCTAACTTTCAAGCATAAGCTATTTGAATAACATATATGAAAAACATCAGGACTGTTTTACAAATGGTGGCGGTTTTTCAAAAAAAAAATTGAATCCGTTTAAACATAATAATCTCAAGTTACAATGAAAATCAAATTATAATAAAAGGCCTCGTATTAGCTGTTGTCGTTGTCCATATTCCCATTGATTGGATTTAACACTAACCTGCTGCCAGACTCTCATTGACTGGGTTTAAACACAGTGATTAGAGAAAATGAAGAAATTTGGGTCATTTCGTAGTTGGTTGAAGGGGAGAGAATAGTGGAAAGTAATCTAATCAAACCTTCATGACTATTTTGCCTTACTGCTCATTAATAAAATTTCAATTTATACTGCGTCTCCAAGTCGCATCTCTCTGGAGATCTCTATGATATCAGGGAGACTGCATCGAGACACTGTCAACATAGAGGTGAAAACGTCCACATCTAATGAACCTCCCTCTAGATTTTGAGGAGACGTTAAAATAACGGTGACGTGCCAAGCTTGAATGCTGCATCGAGCAGTGTGAAGCTCCATCACTACCCAAGAAAGAATTGTTTTTTTCTTTTGAGGGAGGGGGGGTAGAATTTCTTGTTATGTGAATAGCTAAAAGAAAAAAAAGTCCCGGACAGATCATGTTAAAATTAGTAACTCTGAAAGAGTTGCCGAAAACTTACCCTTTTCCTTCCAGCTTCCAACCAACTCTAGTTGGAACCTCAACAAGAGCAACTTCCCAGCGCTTCACCTCATCGGGGCCATACTTATTCTTATGCATAGACAGGGCATTTCTATACAATTCTGTTTTGAGCTTGACATCATCAGGCTCCACATCGAAGAAAACAGGGAGGATCTCCTTCTTCCCATCCGACTTTGAAGTGCAATCTACCATATGAGCAACCTCACGGAGACACCACGGACTGGAAGCGAAACCCTTAGAGAAGATGGGGATATAGATTTGAGTGTTGTCAAGGGCTTGCAAAAGGTTTCCACCAATCTTCTGACCGACTCGGAGCTCTTCGTTGTCTTTGAAGACGCGGATTCCTTTCTCCACCATTTGACTATAGAGGCAACTGGTAAAATGGTCCCGAGTATCCGGTCCCCTAAAACTCAAGAACACCTCGAACTCCATTCCTGAAGCGTTAGTGACAGATGCCATCTCACGTAGTGTCGCGACCTCTTTTTTCTCGGCGCTCGCTATCGGGTACGAGCGCCTAAGGAGGCTAATGGCTCGGCTGAGTTTATTAAGCCCGGACTCTCCCAAGTCCACCAATTCACGACTTTAATAGTTTGAGTTTTTAACCTATAAATCAATTTTTAAAATGGAGTCGCCACTAATCGATTTGGAGTGGGTCGATTAGAAACCCAAGCAAAGTATCGGGAGAAATACTCGCTCCTGCGCAACCAGAGAAATTAGGATCGGGGACTTGATTACACTAGTTAATCACTAATGCCCTTTCGGTACCTAATCTTGTTTAAACCCTAAGGCTTTTTGGATGTTTGAGAGATTTTCCATGCATTTTTGGGAGGAAAAACATTTTTTGAGTCATTTTCTAATTTTTTGGGGTTTTTTGGTATTTTTTTTAGAAAAATACAAGTCTTTTTGGTTTTTTCTGAATTTTTGGCCTTTTTTGGAAAATATGAAATATTTTTTATTTTTTTTTATTTTTCGAAAAATAAAATATTTTTTAATATTTCTTGATATTTTTGGAAAATAAATTATTTTTTGATTTTTCTCGATTTTTTAGAAAATAAAACATTTTTCAACAATTTTTAATATTTTTCGATTTTCTGGAAATTAAAACATTTTTTAATATTTTTTTGAAAATAAAATACTTTTTTTATTTTTTTTGAAAATAAAATATTTATTATTTTATATTAAAATAATAAAATAAAACCGACCCGGGTCGGATCCGCGGGTTGGGTCCGACCCGGGTTGGCGACCCAAACGCGGACGGGCCCGCGTTGCGGGCCCGACTCGGATTTTTCATCTTTTTTATTTTATTTTTTTATTTTGTTAAAACGATGCCGTGGCCCGTCGTTTTGGGAGGGATCCAGCCCGGCCCGACGACCCGGCTCCCCGTAAACCCTACCCGGATCCGACCCGAATCGCGACCAGACTCCCGCCGCCCCTGAATCTCGCGAAACCCTACCCGGCTCTGAGACCCGGATCCGACTCGGCGACCCGGAAAATCGCAAACCCTAGGGTTTGCGAATCCGCGGCGCCGAGGGGGGCAAACGGAGGTGCTTGTCGGCGATGGCGACTACGGCGGCGACGACGAAGGCGACAACGGCGACGGCAACGGTGACCGGACTAGGGAGATGGCTACGGCGACATCACGATACCTGTTCGTGGCAATGGCGCGACGGGGGCGGCGCGACAGCGAGACCCACACGGATCTCCTCTTCTCCGGCGTCCCTGTCTCTCTCTCTCTTTACTCCGGCGAAGCCCAAATCCGAAGCCGCGAGCCCCCGGCCCCCTGAAGTCTCTCAGTGGGGTGTCCCAGGGTCGCGACCTCAATCCCTCTCCCTTTCTCCTTCCTTTGCGCGTCTCTGCGCTCACTTCTCCGGCGAGCCTCGGATCCTTGGCCGTTCGACCTCGGACCTCCCCTAAAGTCTCTCAGTGGGTTGTCCGAGGTTTGCAAGCCCTAGATCCGACTCTCCCTCTCTCTGTCTATGCATCTCTCTGGCGGAACCTCTCCCTCTCCGGCCGACCTTGGATCTCGGCGTGCTCGTCCTCGGCCCCCCGTTCTGAAGTCTCTCAGTGGGAGGTTTCGAGGATCTGTGGCTTTCGATCCTTCTCGGCGTGCCTTCAACAACAGAAACGGGGGCCTATTTATAGGCGAGGGAGCAGCCGGTCGACGGAGCTTCGGCCGCCGGTCCCCGTGCGCCAAGCGGCCTCCGCCGGCCGAACCGGCGTCCCATCCGACGCCAGCTGCCCCTCCCACGCTCTTATCCGACGCCAGCCGCCCCCTGCTCCACGTTAGCTACTATTCCTCCACTTTGCTCCGGCGTCACGCGCGTCCTTCTCTCCGGCGCGTGCTGCTTATCTGGTTTGGGGAAGAAGACAAGGGAGGAAGAAGACAAGGAGAAGGGGCCGGGCTTGGCCACGCGGTTGGGCCTCGCGGGCTTGTGCGAAGGGAAAGAGAGGAAAGAGGGGAGGGGCTGCCTTTTTTGCTTTTCTTTTGTTTTTACTATTTTTTTTGCTGTTTTTGCTATTTATTTGGTTTTTGTTATCTAAAGGAAATTAAGACCTAATTAAACCTAATTAAAATTGAGGTGTCAACAGCTGCCCCTCTTTGAAGGTGAGCTTGCAGAGGTTGCATTCAAAGACAAACTGATGCCTCAATTTTATCCATGCATGCATAGCATATTATACTTTATTTGGGACCTATTATTCTATGCGGGAAAAAAAAAGAAGAGCAATATAACTTTACATATACTAAGACAGATAAGAAGATACCTGTAGTTACTTACCGGGAGTGAGTGAGATAGGGTGTGAACCCCGAGTTTTGGCAAGTATCAAGGCGTCATCTTACCTGGTGATATGAAGATGTTGCTTTTCCAGGGCTCGAACCATTCTTCGGTCGCCTGTTAAAACAATCAATGATTTGTCTAGGACCCGAACCTTTTTTCGGTCGCCTTGACGAGAGACTGCTCTTCCAGGACCCGAACCATTCTTCGGTCGCCTGTTGGAGTAATCAGTGGTCTGTCTCGTACCCGAACCATTCTTCGGTCGCCGTGACGGGAAGTTGCTTCTCCAGGACCTGAACCATTCTTCGGTCGCCTGTTAAAACAATCCATGATTTGTCTAGGACCCGAACCTTTCTTCGGTCGCCTTGACGGGAGATGCGTCGACCTTTCTCAGGGCATCTATTTGTGGGTGCCTGATTTGTATCGAGGACACCAGTTGGTACCCGACCTTTCTCGGGAGATGCGCCAACCTTTCTCAGGGCATCATATTTGTTGGGGGTGTCTGACTTCTGTCGAAGACACCAGTTGGTACCCGACCTTTCTCGGGAGATGCGCCGACCTTTCTCAGGGCATCGATTTGTGGGTGCCTGATTTGTATCGAGGACACCAGTTGGTACCCGACCTTTCTCGGGAGATGCGCCGACCTTTCTCAGGGCATCGATTTGTGGGGCGTCTGACTTCTGTCGAAGACACCAGTTGGAACCCGACCTTTCTCGGGAGGATGCGCCGACCTTTCTCAGGGCATTAATTTGTGGGTGCCTGATTTGTATCGAGGACACCAGTTGGTACCCGACCTTTCTCGGGAGATGCGCCGACCTTTCTCGGGGCATCGATTTGTGGGGCGTCTGACTTCTGTCGAAGACACCAGTTGGAACCCGACCTTTCTCGGGAGGATGCGCCGACCTTTCTCAGGGCATCGATTTGTGGGAGATACCTGGATGATCACAAGCATCGGAGGGGTACCTGGACGATCACAGGTACAAACTCTTTGGGGATACCTGGATGATCACAAGTATCGAAGGGGTACCTGGATGATCACAGGTACAAACTCTTTGGGGATACCTGGATATTTGTGAAGGTGTCCCACCTCTTGGTAATGGGAATGTCGAGGACGTACCTGAGATATTCGTGAAGGTCTCTCACCTCCTGGTAAATAGGAATATCGAGGGTGTACCTGAGATATTCGTGAAGGTCTCTCACCTCCTGGTAATTGGGAATATCGAGGACGTACCTTGGATATTCATGAAGGTCTCTCACCTCCTGGTAAATGGGAATTTGAATGTAGCATGAGGCTTACCTAGATGGCCGCAGGCACTTAAAAGGGGTGGAACACCTGGATAGCTACAGGTGTACAAAGTACTGGAATACTTGGATGAACACAAGTATTTAATGATACAACATGGGACCACTCAGTTGGTCCAAGTGTAAGAAAGCATACCTGGGTAGGCGCGGGCACACAAAGCAGCGGAATGCTTGAACAACTGCTATTATTTGGGGACAACTTGGGCAAGTTGAGTGTCATGAAAAGGATGTACCCGGACAACGGTGGGTACTTGACGATATGGGGATACCTAGACAGCAGTAGGTATTCCAAGAGATACTTGGTCAGTCACAAGTATCAATACTCTGGGGACAACTCGAATAGGTCGAGTGACAGGAAAAATGAGTATCCGGACGGTGGCCGGTACTCTAAGACAATAGGGATACCTAGACAGTAGTAGGTATTCAACGATAAATGGATACTTGGTCAGTCACAAGTATCAATACTCTGAGGACAACTCGAATAGGTCGAGTGTCAGGAAGAGGGAGTACCCGGCAAGTGGTGAGTACTCAAAGACAATAGGATACTGAGACAATTGCAAGCACCCAAACTCAAGGGATGACTCGAATAGGTCGAGTGTCAAGAAGAGAGTACCTGGATAGTGGGAGGTACCTAAAAATTAAGGGATACCTGGACAGTCGCAAGTATCAATACTCTGAGGACAACTCGGACAAGTCGAGTGTCGGGAAAAGGGAGTATCCGAACTGTGGCCAGTACTCAAAGACAATAGGGATGCTAAGACAGTAGCAAGCATCGAAACTCAAGAGACAATTCGAATAGGTCGAGTGTCAAAAAGAGAGTACCTGAACAGTGATAGGTACTTTAAGACAAATGGGGATAGAGATATGCTTACCTGGCAATATCTCTGATCTCTAAGAGTATGTCTGCTATTTGCATAGTATGCACACATGATTGTATATGCTATAAATTCATGAGTTCAAATGAGATTCATGCATGATAATTTTGTCAGTTCTGCATCTTTTGATTTCCACTGGGGAAGATTTTGAAAGACAACCTTCATTTAGAATGTAGATGTCTTGAGCATGCCAGATGAGGGACTTTCAGTCTGAAAGGACTTTCCGCTCACTCTCATGGAAAAGGCTATCCTGACCATTGATGCAGGATTCATAAGGACCACACTATCTCACTGTCATCATGTCAGCAGGGGTCTGAGTATTCTCGCAAACAGTACGACTTTACCAATGTGAGAGGTCTTGGTTGAAACTGTGATGAAGTCTTGGTCAGTGGCTCATCGAAGGGGACCATCAAGGTTGAAGCTGATGGATGAAAATGGTGCACGATCATCTCCGAGTTTACAAGTCAAGAACCCTGCGAAAAGATATAGAGTAATCTTGCTCGTACTTCTTCGAGCGATGCTTATAGACATATGAAATCCTACGTTAATTGAAGTGCCCCTAATCTGAAGAGACTTTTACAATGGGATGCAAAGTAGGCTTGATTCATGTGTAAAAAGGTAGAGCTGGTGATTGCCTTGGCATTTGTCACCAGTCTTTCTTCTCACTATCAAATGGAGGTTCTATGGACCACAACAACAACATTTTCTTGGCTGCATTTTTTATTGGAGGGCATTGGCCTTGCTTTTACCAGGCACACTGCTTTTTTCATGCCCTTATTTTTTATTCCCGTTCTTCAAATATGGGCATTGACCTTGCTTTTACCAGGTACACTGCTTTTTTATGCCCCTGCTTTTTTCATTCTTGTCGTTAGAGGAACTGGCCTAGACAAGTTCAATCGAAGCACCGTTATTAGACTCTTGAGTCTTCATCTTCAGTAGGCTCTCTGGGCTATGCTGCTTAAATGGCAGTAACTTCTGTTTTGTCTTGATGTGAGGGTAAAATTACAGACTCACTTGGGTTGTACAATGAATACAAGTGCGTAAAGAAAGAATTGCTCTTCATGACTCTAGGGCACTTAAATTAACGCGAGTGTTCATATGCAATAAAGACACTCGAAGATTGATGCAAGTGCAAGCAAGAAAATTTCTATCCCCTTTCTCACCTTGTGATGCTGACTTGCTTTCGACTTGCCCCAGTGTGGGGTGGTTCTTTGACGGGAGTATAACAGAAATTTGTCAGTGTATGAGGCTCAATGGGGTGAGCGGTGGAATGCCCCTCACTATTTTGGTTATCATACCATTCGCGAGAGAACTCTGTACCCTGCAGCCATGGAATCTTCTGCACTCATCTCACAAGTGTATAGATGGGGGACTGTGTGTAGGATATGGCTTGCCTTTCATCATTCTGACGTGCCTCACCCAACATGCTCAATTAATCTTGTATTCTTCATTTAGCTGTCTATTCTAATAATTCTCAGTGGAATTAGTGATTTAGACAGACAAAATCATCATGCCGAATTCATCTGGAAACAACATGCAACATTTTGAATATGATGGAGTTTGAACTCTTCAAAACAAGTGAATGGTTTTGACTCAAAAAGACCTTGTTGACAACTTTAGGAGTCAACATAATGGTGTTTCCAAATATGTTAATTTTTGAACATCAAAAGGGTTACTTGCAAATGGACGTCGATGGTTGTCCCTATTGATTAAGAATATGACACATGAATGATCAGTCGGGGTTGGGAATCTGATCGGGCATCTCTGCTTTTGCCCCTGCAGAAGAGAAGATGTACAAATAGATCAATTAGTCTGGCCAAAATCAAATGTGAGTTGAGGCCTGAAGATTTTCTGTCATTTGCTTTGGCAATACTTGAGACGCCATTTTGCTTGGGAGAGTTTGTCATGCCTCTCATTGATTTGTTATCTTTGTTTTTTACAGTCAGTTAATCCTGCAACAAACAAGACATGCTTCTCATTGATTCGTTATCCTTGCTTTTGACAGTCAGGTGATCCTGCAACAAACAAGAGGGAATGTGTTAGTCATAAACTCTTTCAAGAGTCAAATAACTAGAATCGATACAACTTTACCCTTCACTGGCTTGCATATGATTGGATGAACCTGAAGTGAGAAGGGGGCCACAAAGTCCTATGTCCCTTGCTTCGTTAGGTCAATTATTCTTTGAATTGGCTCTTGGATGACATGTCTTTTACACGAGGCCAGGTAAATTTGATGTAGGTCATTTCCATATACTAGCTTGGCCAATATTGATCTTCCTAATCATCAAATTTGGCTCTTGAATCCTGGTGCTTCTTTTCCCCAAAGTTTGTATTTGCTGACTCCTAATGATGTTTGAATGTCGATGACAGCCTTTTCGTCTTGGCATAGTTTGACATTTCTTTCGATTGGCCTTCCTCACTTGTGACCATGTATGCATGATTGCTGGTCGTTGATTCATCTTCAACGCCTTCCTTCTGTGGAATTTCTCCTTCTGTCTTTAACTATAGCATCATTGGGCAAAAGTCATGTACCTCAAGCTTCTATGGAATCTGAGATGGACAATCTCAAGCTCTCTGATGGCAATTACTCCTCGGAAGAACACGTGTTTGGAATGAAGTTTCTAGATTCCAACATCATTGTCTAGGGTGTGGGGCTATAGATCGCTTTGACTGTCTAGATTTTCTCCCTGTTGACAGTAATCAATTCAACGAGAGGAGATCCCCTCCTTGTGCTTTTGGCTTGGTGAAGCTGGAAGCCCTGTCAATGAACTCGGGACATCCTGCCTTGAGCTATCATGCTATGCATGCTTCAAGTTTGATAATATGCCTGTGCCTATTACATCCCATCCTTCGTTTCCTGTAGATGGAAGAGAGAGGATGTCATTTTCGACAATATGTTCAGGGAATAGGACTTACCATTTTGAAACGTGATGATCCTTTCTGTTTGCCCCTTGCTTTCTTGGGAAGGTGTCATTGAATTCGGTGAGTTCACAATAATGCGCTTGCTTCAAATGCCCCCTGTCACACTAAGTCGAAGGGGACAGGAATGATCTTTTGAGACATGAAGTGAGTGAGTCAAAAAGACAAACATGATTAAATTTATCATCTTGTTTTAACAAAAGCTTTTGGGTGATGAAATATTTTTTTTTTATTTTCAAAATATGTCTTTGGGGGAGAAAAAGCATAAGGAAGTCCAGCCCTCAGTATTCTCCTTGGATGATATATTTTTTCATGGTTGGATAGCATCACCGGGCTGGTTTGGAGTACCGCCTCATGCTCTTAAAACAAAATATTATAACTGTACAATAGAGTACTTGGAATGGAAAATACAACCGTAGCACACTAGATAAGATAAGAGACATGAAATTATAAAAACAAGTAAAACTCATAAAAACCCCTGTGTAAAGGAGCGCTTTGATAGTGCTGGTCTTGAAGCTAAGCGTCTTTGAATTCTTCGCCTCCAGTAGACTCGAAGTATTCACATGAAAGGACCACTTCGTTGAGGCTATGGAGATGCAACCCATGCAACCAACAACGATGCTTGCAAGGTAAAGCCTCTATGAACAGCTTTATCATTTCTTCTTCGGCTAGTTGAGGGTAAGTTTGCATCATAAAAGCCTCCCACCTCCTTGCATACGCTCGGAAATCCTCCACTGGTCTTCTTTTGAAGTGAACCAAGTTCTGACAAGGCACTTCAGTTCCAATCTGGCTTTGATACTGAAGCAGGAATGCCGAAGACAGCTCATTCCAATCCTTTAGAAGATAAATGTTTGCTGTGATAAACCATTGTAATGCAGACCCCGTAAGAGTCTCTTGGAAGGCCTGAGCGGTGAATGACATTGGGCCATAGTACCGACTCATTTCAGCATGGAGATACTGCAAGTGGGCCACGGGGCAAGTCGTGCCGTTATACTTGCGGAGATTGGGTATCCACATTTCTATAGGGGTCATGATCCTACGAGGGCAAGATGAGCCTGGTATGTCTTGGTTAGGCCACTGGTTTTCCCACTGCATATATGTTGTAGTGGTGAATTTTTCTGTTTTAGGAGAGTTGGATTCTACAGAGATTACCCCATTGCTTTCTTCTTGGTCAAAATTCCCGAATGAGGATAAAGTATTGAAGCTATCCTCATGGTCAGAGGACAAGCTTAGTATTTCGTTAGGATCGTGGCGGATAAAGACGTATGCTTCCTCTTCTGACGGGCCTTCATCCTCGGATGAGAGTAGGAAACAGTTATACGATGAATCGTCAGTTTCATTGTTAAAATAACGCTGGAAGTCCTTGGGATTGTATTCTGGAGCCGGGAAGTCTTCAGGGTTATACTCTAGGGGATTGTAGCCTTCAAAGCTGTATTCTTGAGAATGCTCGAAGCCTTGGTGCGGAGGCTCGTCAGCAGGTGCTGTATTGATTTGCTTAGGCTTTCTTTTCTTGGCTTCTAGTCTAGACCTTTTGAGTAAGGCCCTTCGTTTTGCCAGCTCGATTCTGTCAAAGGAAGTAAGAGACATTGGAATTTCACTATCTGATTCACTTCCCAAGTTGATAGGGGTTGGTATTCTTTGGACCCTAGCTCTTGGAGTAAGCTTGGGGAGTTGTCCAGTCGTGCCCTGGTCTTGAACATGCTCTATGTCTTGGATCTCGTACAAAGGCTCCTTGCCTTTCCTAGTGGGAAATTTCTTAGTAACAAGGTGTTGTTCAGCTGCCCATTTATCATGCAAGGCTTCATTGACATACTCTTCTCCTATCTCAGTGACTAACGGTTCCTTGTGCTCCGCAATCATCGGCTCTTCGTAGGGCAGGGTGATGTCAAGATTATACTCTTGGTGAAAAACATGAATTAGTTCCCTCTAGGTTTTAAGGAGACTAATCTTCCTGACAATGTACCATCGCAAGGCAGGGCCAGTCAAGCTCGATTGGTACGATTGAATCATCCTTCGGACCAAGTAGGCCTGCAAGTAGGTCTCTGGGCGGAAGGTATCAGCATACCTTTCGCATTCAGGTGCTTTGAGCTTTTCAGGGATCTCAATGCCGGCGTAATTGGACAGGTCCATGGGATTCTGCTCCTGCAACTGGCTTAACCTTTTCATAATCTTTTCAAACTGTCTATGGTACTGGCTATTTTTTGGCAAATTTATGGGTGTCATGACGGTGTTTGAGGCAACTATAGAGTTGGGCTCAGCTTGAGTGGATTTCATTTGTCTTGAGAGTTGTTGAAGGACAATGGACATCTGTCCCACGCCGTCTTCAATGTTAATGAGACGATTTTGTACATCACTTTGATCGGGCCTTATTGCATGAGGCCATTCACGGGCAATTGGTGGTTGGCGATTCATAATTACCTGCTCGTGTTGAAAACAATGAATGAGCACAACAGTAAACAAAGATTGACCCATGGCAATGGTCTAACTGCTTTCTTATTTATCAAAAGAGGATTTTATAGACCGCAGACTTCTGACATTTAGGACTTGCAATTGAAAAGACGGAATGAAATATTAGACATTAAACAAAAGTCCCTAAACAATGGGACAAAACCTTCACAATATTAATACTAAGGGGCACATGATTGCTAATTTATATGCGACGGGGAGCCTTGTTCTTGTGAGGACGCCTACTTCCTTGGGCTGGCTCTGAGGTGTGCATCCAGTCCATTCCCAAATCCCTCTCCATGAGCTCTGCTTGCTCGTGTTGGCTGCTCTCGCTGATCGAGTGAGGGACTAATGGCTTCCATCTTTTCGGGATGCGATGGTTATGGATGTAGGACATGGAGGCGTGGTGGGCTTTTTCTTCTCCCTCAAGCCCTTCAGGTACCACAATCCTTTTGCGATGGCAGCTGTTCCAGGTTTCCTCAGCGATAGAAATTTCGAATGCATAGTCACGGCTTGTATTGAAAAGAACTGGAGGGATCATCCTCTTGAAAGGCGGTGGAATCTCCTGAAGGGCTCCATATTGTCGTGCTACCCGATACGGGTAATAGGGAATGGCGCCGGTGAGGCCGAGCAATGGAATTGGGCGGGTGCGTATGTAAGCAAAGCGGGCCCTCTTTTCATGGAACCAACCAGCACACCATTGGAATGCCTCAGGAGCTGGGTCTCTTAGGAAGTTTACCCAATTTAAACAGCTTTGATTGGGAATATACAGTCCTAGAACCATAAATTTTTGTAACGGATTTTCGAAAGCATTTGTTTCAGACGATCGTATGAAGTCTCGAAATTCGCTTAGGTGAGAAAAGAACCAGACTTGTAAAATTTCAGGAGAGGCTCGCATGATTTTCTCCGAGTTGTCTTTAAAACGATTAAATGACAAGAATGTTTCAGTTAAAATCATGTTGACATAATTCCCCCCTCTTAAGATCTGATCAACTATCCATGCCATCTTGGGAGTTATGGCATTTCTTTGATGGGGGAAGATGATGAGCCCGAAAAAAGCTAGGAGGAAAATCTCACTTTTCTGGGTCATAGGCTGATTTTGGAAACATGCATTCATAAATTCCAGTGGGCAGGTATTATGGTTGTTTTCAAGAATTTGCATCATGACGTGGATTTCAATTCCTAAAAGTCGCGCCAACCCGCGCCACGGGAGGGCGCCTGTCGATGGTTTGATGAGCTTTTTCTCAAGAGGCATTCCAGTGATGATGTTGTATTCTTCCAGGGTTGGGGTTAGCTCAAACCTACCGAATATAAAAGTAACCGTCTTCGGGCACCAGAAATGTGCCATGGCTTGTATGACTTCAGGGCGAACAGTGATTTGGAGCAACGATAGGAGATGACCGACTTTGGCCTTCACACGCTCTTGGGCAAACTGATCTAACTGACCCCACCATCTGAAGAGCTCCGCTTTGGGAGTAGGAATGAACTGGATATCGTCTTTCCCCATCGCATATAAACTGGGACTTGAAAAGTTTATCCTAAATTGCCATGGGCCAAATAAAAAGAATGAGTAAAAGTAAAGAGATTACTTTTGCTTTTTAAAGAAAAATGGCAAGCACAAAGACATGCGTGTGGGACGTGCGGCTCGATTTCTAACTCAGAAGGCTTGGTGAGATTAGAAGGATATCCGCCCATCGCAGTCTCGCGTTAGCAGCATATCCTCCTAACCTCGGCTAAGAAATTCGGGGAAAAGAAAGGCAACCTCTACATCGCAGTCTCGCGTTCAAGGTCGTATCTTTCTTAACACCATCCTAGAAATCCTATGGCGGCCCAGGTCCGGCGGCCGGGTTGTGTGTGCCATGTGTAGTGTTTAAAACAGTAAAGCATGCACAACAGTTTATAATCACAAAAACATTTTATTTTAACAGAATAAAAAAACTTTAAGCTATTACCTGCATAAAAAAAAAAAAAAAACCAAGTCAGCAAAGCATTTAAACAAAGATAAAATGGCCTAAGTCTTCAATTCCCCAGCGGAGTCGCCAAGCTGTCGCGACCTCTTTTTTCTCGGCGCTCGCTATCGGGTACGAGCGCCTAAGGAGGCTAATGGCTCGGCTGAGTTTATTAAGCCCGAACTCTCCCAAGTCCATCAATTCACGACTTTAATAGTTTGAATTTTTAACCTATAAATCAATTTTTAAAATGGAGTCACCACTAATCGATTTGGAGTGGGTCGATTAGAAACCCAAGCAAAGTATCGGGAGAAATACTCGCTCTTGCGCAACCAGAGAAATTAGGATCGGGGACTTGATTACACTAGTTAATCACTAATGCCCTTTCGGTACCTAATCTTGTTTAAACCCTAAGACTTTTTGGATGTTTGAGAGATTTTCCATGCATTTTTGGGAGAAAAAACATTTTTTGAGTCATTTTCTAATTTTTTGGACACAAAAGGGATTTTTTGGGGTTTTTGGTATTTTTTTTAGAAAAATACAAGTCTTTTTGGCTTTTTCTGAATTTTTGGCCTTTTTTGGAAAATATGAAATATTTTTTATTTTTTTTTTATTTTTCGAAAAATAAAATATTTTTTAATATTTCTTGATATTTTTGGAAAATAAATTATTTTTTGATTTTTCTCGATTTTTTAGAAAATAAAACATTTTTCAACAATTTTTAATATTTTTCGATTTTCTGGAAATTAAAACATTTTTTAATATTTTTTTTGAAAATAAAATACTTTTTTTTATTTTTTTTGAAAATAAAATATTTATTATTTTATATTAAAATAATAAAATAAAACCGACCCGGGTCGGATCCGCGGGTTGGGTCCGACCCGGGTTGGCGACCCAAACGCGGACGGGCCCGCGTTGCGGGCCCGACTCGGATTTTTCATCTTTTTTATTTTTTTTTTTTATTTTGTTAAAACGACGCCGTGGCCCGTCGTTTTGGGAGGGATCCAGCCCGGCCCGACGACCCGGCTCCCCGTAAACCCTACCCGGATCCGACCCGAATCGCGACCCGACTCCCGCCGCCCCTGAATCTCGCGAAACCCTACCCGGCTCTGAGACCCGGATCCGACTCGGCGACCCGGAAAATCGCAAACCCTAGGGTTTGCGAATCCGCGGCGCCGAGGGGGGGAAACGGAGGTGCTTGTCGGCGACGGCGACTACGGCGGCGACGACGAAGGCGACAACGGCGACGGCAACGGTGACCGGACTAGGGAGATGGCTACGGCGACATCACGATACCTGTTCGTGGCAACGGCGCGACGGGGGCGGCGCGACAGCGAGACCCACGCGGATCTCCTCTTCTCCGGCGTCCCTGTCTCTCTCTCTCTTTACTCCGGCGAAGCCCAAATCCGAAGCCGCGAGCCCCCGGCCCCCCTGAAGTCTCTCAGTGGGGTGTCCCAGGGTCGCGACCTCAATCCCTCTCCCTTTCTCCTTCCTTTGCGCGTCTCTGCGCTCACTTCTCCGGCAAGCCTCGGATCCTTGGCCGTTCAACCTCGGACCTCCCCTGAAGTCTCTCAGTGGGTTGTCCGAGGTTTGCAAGCCCTAGATCCGACTCTCCCTCTCTCTGTCTGTGCGTCTCTCTGGCGGAACCTCTCCCTCTCCGGCCGACCTTGGATCTCGGCGTGCTCGTCCTCGGCCCCCCGTTCTGAAGTCTCTCAGTGGGAGGTTTCGAGGATTTGCGGCTTTCGATCCTTCTCGGCGTGCCTTCAACAACAGAAACGGGGGCCTATTTATAGGCGAGGGAGCAGCCGGTCGACTGAGCTTCGGCCGCCGGTCCCCGTGCGCCAAGTGGCCTCCGCCGGCCAAACCGGCGTCCCATCCGACGCCAGCTGCCCCTCCCACGCTCTTATCCGACGCGAGCCGCCCCCTGCTCCACTTTGCTCCGGCGTCGCGCGCGTCCTTCTCTCCGGCGCGTGCTGCTTATCTGGTTTGGGGAAGAAGACAAGGGAGGAAGAAGACAAGGAGAAGGGGCCGGGCTTGGCCACGCGGCTGGGCCTCGCGGGCTTGTGCGAAGGGAAAGAGAGGAAAGAGGGGAGGGGCTGCCTTTTTTGCTTTTCTTTTGTTTTTACTATTTTTTTTGCTGTTTTTGCTATTTATTTGGTTTTTGTTATCTAAAGGAAATTAAGACCTAATTAAACCTAATTAAAATTGAGGTGTCAACAGCTAGCAAACGAGACTTGGGATGGAATCAAGCTGAAGGAAAATTGTCATTAAGCCTTGTTGATGCGAGACATCAATCGGGGGAAGTTTACAAACAAAAGAAGAAAAAACGGGTGGTGGGTATGGTTAGTCGTGATTCACACCATCAATTGGCGATGGCAAACTCCCAAAGAAACCGAAATGGCAGCACACCGGAATCGAAACATTGGATGAAGAAATCGAAAACGAAAGAAGAGAGTACCTGCGAGATCGAGAGAGACGAAACGAGACAAGACCGGCGACTCAGTCAAGACTTGAGAGAGATCGAAGGGCGCAGCTGTAGAAACGAGAGAGAAAGAGAGAGAGGCAGATCTGAGAATGAGAACCAGAAACTAGAGTGTTTTGACTTTTAAGATATTTTGGGGGTTTTACTCTCAAAATTCTTTATTGAAGCTATGAAAAGTAGGCCGCCGTGCTCCAGGTTTTTTTTTTTTTTTTTTTTTGAACAAAGCCGTGCTCCAGGTTGACCGTCCAACGTTCTAATGTGGAAATCTCAGCTAACTTTACTTTCTAACACATCGTTGTCCTCCCCAGTTTTGCTATGTCGAAGAGTTTCAATCCACACATCCATTCGAAGGAGCACTTTCTCCCTGGCGGCTAGCGCGCTTTTATTGACTTCTTTGAGGAATGAACGTTAGAGTTAAAATATATATTACAAATATGATTTCTTAATGTCTTTCCCAACTTCTATGTAATTTACTATATAGGCCACCTTTCATGGATTTTAAATATTATCTAACATTATAAATTCAATTTTTGAACTTGTTTTCATCACAAACAATAACCAGATAACACTTTATTTTCTCTATAATCGAATATCCTCAAAAATTGTTTGCAGCGATAGGAAGTTTTCGATAAAACACACAGACCCTGACATTTATTCTTGTTACCCTGATCTTTATTCTTGGAACAAATTTGACTTGAACTTTCACAAATCAAAGAAAAATTGCCAATCTCTTAGTCTTTATGCTAGTGAGGAGAACTTGGTGTGAGAAATTGCTGCTGGTGATTAGGCCAAATCTTCGGAGAGGCTTCTCCAACTGAAAACTCTCGATCTTGTGCTATTGCGTTGAAATGATAATTTCAACTCCCTCTCTGCCCACTGCACACAAGAAGAGCCTCTATAATGGTTCTCTTGTTCATTTGTCTCTTAAATCTTCTGGACAAAGCGGTAGAGAACTGCACCTGAGTCTCTTATGTTGGAAAAACATTAGATAATATGAAAAACAAGACTTTTTGGAAATCAATTGAAAAATAAATGAGAAAATAATATTAATTTTCTTAAGGGTCCATGCACTACCCTTAAGGATAATTTTGCTCATCAGAGTACAAAACTCGTTGTGATAGACTATAATGGCTATCTTCCCAAGATATGACAGACCTTCTTCTATTTCACATTTTGAATAATAGAAGGAACATAAACAATGTAATATGTATAACCTAGCAACAAAATGAAAGGCATGCAATGAGAAAAAAGAATATTCTTATTTTAACAACTTCGATATCATTTTTCAATTATGTTCAAAGTAACTATTTGTAATGAAATACTTATGTGATCATCTTTAATCTATTGTAAGAATAGCAGTTTATTTTGTATCACAAAAAAAAAAATAAACAATAAATAATTAAAAATTATTGTGGGTCCACTCTTTTAAGAATTTGTAGCTCACAATATGATGTTACTCTCACCCTAACTCAAAAACTATTATAGTAGCAAAATCCCAAGTAAAAGAAAGATGGCCATTATAAAATGTTGCAAAACTATCGTAATTTAATAGTAGTCAAGAATGTTATGAAATGGTTAATGATTCGTTTCAAAACCTTATAGATTAATGGCTGGCAAAAATCCATTACAAATTGATAAAGGTTAAAAACTATTACAAAAATTAATAGCTTTCACTATTTTATTTTATTTTTTTGGCCCGAGTAGCTTTCACTATTTCAAAACTATTGAAATACCCAACATCTTATACTTCAAGTCTAGTGCAAAAGACGAGCTTAAGCTTATTCAGCACTCTCTATCATTTGCTTATTGCGGCACTATATATCTCATATTACGTAGATGCAATACTATGGGTGCATAAGAAAGAGGAAATCCGAACACGAATATGAGAAAGATGGAACATAGGACAATGATATACAAACATCCGTCCACCAGATTATTACATAGATTCTCATTTGAGTACGTTACATGCAAAAAAAGAAAAACCTCTGTGTTTTCTATGTCACCTATGCAAAATGAACTTTGACAACTTCATAGGTTTGAACCATTTATTCCCAGGTAGCAATTTTGAGTAGAAAAGTAAGAGGAAACTATGAAGAGGACATCTTTTTCCTTAGGCCACGTTTTCAATCGGCTCGCTTCTTGATGAATGAAATGCCCTTCTGAATACTTGTTGCTGACTGTTTATCTGCTTTTTCCAAGCCAGCTCTACAGGTTAACAAAGAAAGGCCAAAATTGAAAAAATCTTCATCTTCTTTTGATATATCAAAGGGAGAACAAAAAATTTCAAGATTATTAAAACTCCAGGCCTTTCATACTCATTCGGCAGGCCAAGGGGAAGAAGCTCCTGAGTAGTCAGCCCCAGTACGACCGAAGCGCACTTTGGATGCAAAGAATAATGGAGACAACAATAAAGATTATCGTTGGTCATTTTAGTTTGAAAGAGAAGCAAAGAGATCGGGTCTTGATAAGTTTCTTCAGGGCACCAAACCTGAGAAGCCACTGAAGACACTCACGGAATGTGATATGACAGCAAAACCGCCTAAATTGAAGTCTAAACCCATAACAAATTGAAATTTATTTACCTTGACAATTTCTGTCCCGCCATTTTGGATGCGTGTTTTTAGGATATCAATTTCTTGTGGAGGGAAAGAATAAGGACCTGCATAATTTGAAAATGCCAACTGACATTTAGCATGTCAATGAAAACTGCAATTTCTAACAGCATATCTGTCAAACATATAAAAATTCTCATTAGGATACACAAACCTGAGATAAATGGGTGAAATTGTTACTCCTGCACGACCCCCAACAACTGGAATATCAACTTCTCTAGGATCAAGACCCAGTACTCCCGCCTGCAAGGAACATAATAGATAAGGAATCTACCTGGGATAGGAAAAATGTTGTTGGCTTGCATGACATAGTCTCGAAACTAGTATCTTGTACAATTTTGTTGCCTGAGCATTAGTACCAAATATCTATGACCATAAACAACCTCATGATCATGAGAAGATAATAGATAACACTCACTAATACATAACAGCACTTACATAATTATTTCACTCAAAACAATCAAATAGATGGGGCCTCTGGACTCCACCGCCAGACTAGCAAATAGCCTGATTTTTACCTACATTATCCCACAAACGAGGCATTAGCCTACTTAATAAAATACCAGGTCCACGGAGCTGTCTTGGAGCAACTCATTGTACGCAAGGCAAAAGCGTGCTAAACAAGGTAAATACGCTTCTAACTTTGTAGGCTCATACAAAGTGACGACCTGATACTCTGAACTCTATAAATATACTTGATGTTTCTTGATAGTATCAGCAAGCGAGTACAAGCAGGAATTATACGCACCACAGAAGTATTTACTCTGACTACGTCGAGCATGGTCACACCAACAGTCTCTTTGGGTCATAAGTGCATGCTCTCTTGCAAACGTCAGACGCCATGGGTACTGTGGAGTTAACAGAGCTACTAATCCGGTTGACGATAGCTTTTGGGCAACATTTGGCAACTCCTTCACAAGGGGTTCTGTTGTTCCAGCACTCATTTTGAACAGGTCATCTCTTTTCATTCCCGTTTTCCTAGGAACTCCGCAGGAATGATGACGAGGTCCATCCCTACTTCTCCAGTTTTTTGCTGTCCCAGAAATCCATAGAAAACAATCAACGACATCAAATTAGTCTGACATAAAATGATCCGTATATTCACCAATGATTTGAAGTTCACTCATCTGAAAAGGTAATCCAAAAAATATCCCCAGAAAACAACCAACATTATCAAATTCCATTTTCATATAGAGCCTAGCAATTCTGTCATCCCGAATTCCGCAAATAGCAAGCAAATTAACGATGGGAGGGGGAAACTCACCATGGCACCGTTGTCTATGTCTCTGATATCAGCAGTGACTTCAGGAGTATTCGCAACATACAAATGAAGAACAAAAGTTGTATGGTGCTGTCTTTCCACATTCTTTCTGTTATCTTCCTTTGTTTTCCTTAAGGAAGTCCACAGAAGATAATCAGAAACTAGTATATTCTCCACAGAGCTTGCTTCTGCCTATAGCCCAAGACGAAGTAATCACCTTCTACATTCTTTCACATGCGAGGTGTCCCGTTAATTCCTACGAAGATAGACTTTATCTTGGGTAATGGTAGTGGAAAGGCTTTCTAAGCTGGCATTGATAAATTAAATTCCTTGATCTCTACAAGTAGAGATAATAACAAGCTCTATTATTACAGTGTATAGACAATGCCATAAAGTTGACTGGCAAAAGATATATGCCCAAATGGACCAAAGATGCGATTCTTGTGAAAATCTCATCCTTCCCATAAAGAAAGTTCTCAAGAGAGTGCATCTTCAAATTGGCTTGTAAATCTGAAGAACTCAGAGACTCTAACATGATTAAGCATGCATTCATGCGTGAGAAAGGAGCTTGCTTGTAACAATATACTCCTTAGGTGGCCTCAATACTCTGAAGCTTGTCAAATCCCGTTCACAAAATTAACATCACTAGAACAGCTAAAGCACTATTTATGACCCGAAAACCCATAATTGAAGAAGCTAAAGAAATGTCATTTAACGGCTAAATCCATAACAAATAAAATTTATTCATTTCAACAACTTCTGCTCCTCCATTTTGGATTCATGATGTCAGGTAAATCAATTTCTTTAGGAGTGAAAGAACAAGGTGGTTTAGCCTACAGATTGTGAAAATGCCAATTAACATTTAGCATTCTAGAGAACACTGCAATGTCCAACAAAATCCATGTCAACCATATAAGAACTTCTTATTTGAAAGAACACATCACAAACCTGAGACAAAAGAGGTAAAGTTGTTGCTCCTACATGTCCCCCCAGTAACTGGAACATCGACTGCCTACAAAGAATATAATAGATCAGAATTCTGATGAGATATTTTAGCAAACATCTATGCTATCCTAAGGAAAGGAAAACACTATTTGGCTTTCATGGCATTGTCTCGAAAAAGAGTGACAAGCAAAGAACATACTAGAACCAGATTAATTTTCCTTTGAGCTAATAAAATCATCCTGGAATTTATAGTACCTCGTTAGTAGGAGCAGTTCAATACCACTATAAATGGAACTAGCTCAATGCTGTGACTGATTGATTCGAGGCCTTCTAGACCGATTCATTACCGGTTAAAACTAGCCCCTAAGGTTTTTTCAACGTGTCCTATTCAAATTTTAGGTCAGTTTAACTGATTCATTGTCGATATTTAGTTTTGAGAATCTTCTTTTCTTTAGACCTTTTATTATGCTTCAAAGATGAGTCAGAGGTCTCACAACCTGTTCAAACCATGCAAAGATGGTTCAAATTATTATTTGAGAGCTAAGCCATGGCTAAGTTTTTGAAGGGGAGAAAATGATGGTTACACGTGACAGGAAGACATCCATAAAACCTACACGAGATCTGATGAAATTGTTAAAAATATGTGTTGAAAGGCTCGAAAATTAGGGGCAGCAAAAACCACCAAATCATCAACGTAGATCCACAACACCATCTATTAATCTACAGTTTATCGTTATGCTAAACTGCCAATAGTGTTTTGGCTCACCATGACATAGGAACAGAGGCAGTCTATCTCCAGTTTTTCCGGTTGGATCTAGTCGACTTGGGATCAGTTTGCACTCTCCGAGCCTACATGAGAGTGTAAGGTTAATGTGAATCCATACGCTAGTTATCGAGATCACATGTGCTCCATTCAATTTTTGATGGCGTTGGTTGACGACTCCGAGCCAATCGGGGCATCATTACTCCATCCCACTCCCTTACCCACAACACTGGAAAGTGGTGTAGCAGAGCTCATCTCTCTAAAAAACATATTAAGGGTTCCAAAAGCCAGGAGTGACACTGCTCTTGCTATGCCGCAGTCCAACTTCTCTCGTAGTGCACAAGGCTCTTAATCTAGATCCAAATGCTCTGTCACTTCTGTCAATATCTTCCAAATTGTCATTGCAATGTAAAATAATTTCAGGACTAATAGAGCAAGACTTGCAAAACGCATTTCAAATTATTTTTACCACTTGAAGCAAGACTCATTCGTCATCAGTCGGGGATGAGCAAGTAGCCACTAGAAATGTACTGCAGCAAATTCCATGATGCCCGTCCAACTTCAAGATAATGTTCTAAGGCTTTTTGTCTCTCTTTTTTTGGGTCTTTTATGCAAATCAATTGCTTTTTCATGGAAAAATAAATGAACTCAGTAGGTAATCTTTTAATCTGAATGCTCCGTGTAAAGAGAACTTGATGTGAGATATTGCCGCCGGTTATTAGGGCGAATCTCCAGAGGCAAGCCCAGTGCCAAAGACGAGCTTCAGCTTATTCAGCAACCTCTGTTTCTCATTTGCATATTGTGGACGCTGCACAACCGAGAGTGCCACTAGGAGGTGACCTTGCAGGTGCATAAGAAAGTCTGGAGAAAGCGAACACAAGAAAGATGGACATAGAACAATGATATACAAACAGCCGTCCGTCTTGCTATTACACAAATAACAAATTAAGTACGATACATCTAGAAAAATAAAACCGGTGATTTTTCTACGTCAGCTATGCCAAATAAATTTCGATATCCTTCTAGATCTGACAGGTTATTCCCGAGAACCAATTTTGTGTAGAAAATAACCGGAAACAATGAAGAGGACATCTTTTTTTGTTGCAAAAAGCCACGTCTTTAAATCGGTCACTTCTTGATATTTGAAATGCGCTACTGAATACTCTCAACCAACTCCAACTCTTTCTTTGCCTTTTTCTAGCCAGCTCTACAGGATAACAAACAAAAGCAGAAATTAAGAAACTTCATTTTCCTTTGGTGTAATCAAAGCAGACGTAAAAATTTCGAGATAAAACTCCAGACCTTTCGTACGCATTCAGTGGGCCAAGGGGAAGAACCTCCTCTGCCCCAGCATGACCAAGGTGCACTTTGTATGCAAAGAACGGAAGGTCATTCACATGAAACTGGGGACAACAATAAAGCAAATCATTGGTTAGTTCAGTTTGAATTTGAGAGAAGTAAAAGTATTGGATCTTGATGAGTTCTTTAAAAGCACCAAACCTGAGAAGCAACAAACACACACTCGGCAATGCCAGCATCACCCCTCGACCCATGCAAGCATGCATCGGCAAACTTGACGGCAGCATATGCCTCCATATTTCATTGTTTGCATTTTTTGAGCAAGTAAAAAGAGTCAACATATCAAAGAGCCATCAAATTTCCCATTCAGTAAAGAGATCAGACTACATCTCAAGGGTGAGAAAAAGTACTCACCATTGACAGTCCAAGCCAGCTCCAGCTTTAGCCTGAATATTGTCAAAGCACAAACATACCCAATTCAGTTTGCTTCAAGACATAATGTGGGGAAGCAGAGAAGTGAAGACTAAGACATCATGTCATAATTTCACCGCAGAAATAGATGCAGAAAAATCCAGTTTTGGGTCAACATTAAGAACACTTCAAGATGGACTTCTCCACTTCCTAGCAAAATGCGAGTCATTCTCTTAGCGGTAACAACAAAAGCTGTACGGTGCTCTGTCTCTACATTCTTTCTTGTTACCTTCGTTTGTTTTCCTTAATAAGGACTAGACAAAATAATCAGAAATTAAGATATTCTCCCCAACTCCTTGCTTCTGCCTATAGCCAAAGAGAATTATACATACTTTCACACGTGAGTTATCCCATTAAATCCAGCAGATCTTTATTAATGCTGAGGTGGCATTGGTAAATCGAATTCCTTGACCTCTACGAGTAGAGATGATAACAAGCTCTCTAATGTTCGTTACAGGATATATGCCCACAGTGACGTAAGAATCACTCTCATCCTTCTAATAAAGGACTTTTCATTAGAATCTACAGCACTGTAACATGATTAAGCATGCAGTCATGTGTCTAGGAAACATAAGTACTTGCTTGTGACAGCACACTCCTTAGGTGGCCTTAGCACTCCAAAGCTTGTCAAAAGCACTTAACAAAATGAACGTCACTAGAACAGCTAAAGCACTATTATTTGACCTATAACGCAAAACTGAAGAGATTGACAGAATGTGACATGACGACAACACTACCTAAATTGATGTCTAAATCCTCAATAGATTGAAATTTATATGCCTCGACAACTTCTGTACTGCCATTTTGGATGTGCGGTGTCAGGTAATCTGGAGGAGTGAAAGAACAAGGTGGTTTAACCTAAAGATTTTGAAAATGCCAACTGACATTTAGCATTCTACAGAAAGTGCAATTTCTAACAGCATTGCTGTCGAACATATAACCAAGAACTAGAACATGAATTTCTCTAGGATATAGACCTGGGACTTCTTCCTCCAAGGATCATAATAGAACAGAAATCTGATGAGATATTTTAGCGAACACTACAATACAATATCATGGGAAAGGAAAAAAGTTGTTGGCTCTCATGGCATTGTCTCGAAACTGCTATCTTGTGCAGATTTTGATGCCGGAGCATTAGTACCAAGTATCTATGACCATAAACAACCTTCTGTAGCACATAACAGCAGTTACATTAATATTTCACCCAAAATAATCTGATAAACGGGGCTTCTGGACTGCTGCTAGACTTGGAAATAGCCCAATTTTATAAACTTCGCTTCTACAACTTCCACATGATCCAGTACATGAGGCATTAGCCTATTTAATAAAATACCAAGTAAGGTTAGATGCCCATGGAGCAAGTTATCAATTGCAGGATGCAAGACATAACGTTCGAGACAGAGGAGGGCAATAAACAAGGTAACATACGCTTCTATCTTTGTAGGCTCATACAAGCTGACAACCTATAATCCGTACTCTGTAAAGAGACTCAATGCTTCTTGATGGTTGATAGTATCAGCAAGACAGTAGAAGCAAGAGTGATACGTATAACTGAGGTATTTGCTCTAACTACGTAGAGGTTGATCACACCCAACAGTGTCTTTGGATCACAAGGGCAAGCTCTCCTGAAAACTTCGTCTGCAGTGGGAACTGTAGAGTTAACAGGGTTGCTAATCAGGTTGACAATAGCTTTCCAGCAATATTCAGTAATTCCATCACAAAGGGTTCTGACCATTCCAGCATTTATATTGACAATTCCTCCACTTGTTGCTGTCCCAGAAATCCACGGACCTGATAGTAGAAGCAACGAATTAGTCTCAACGCATCAAACGATCCACATACTCAACCATGATATCGAGCTCACTCATTTGAACAGGTAATCCAAACAATATCCCCAAAAGACAACCAACAACATAAAATTCCATCTTCATTTAGAGCCTAGCAATTCCATTCATCCTAAATTCAGCAAACAGCAACCGAATTAACGATGATGGGAGGGGAAATCACTGCACCACCGGTATCCATGTGGCTGATGTATCAGCGGTGGTGACACCAGGAGTATTCACAACACCCCACGGAAAAAACAGAGACGAGCGGGTTGATCTTCATCCACGCTACCAGAGGCTGCCCAGTCCTTCTAGCCGCTCCCAGGATCGCGACTTTAACTCCTGGAGCAGCCCATCGGTCAGTTCAGTTATTTCAGTTACACTACGTTTCTGGGCAACCCGATCTGTGGTGGTCCTTACTTGGGTCCCTGCAAGGACGGGGCTGTGAATGGGACTCATCCACTCCGTGCTAAGGGTCCACTCTCTCCCTCAATGAAGCTACAGCCTATGATTGGGTTGCTCGTCTGCTCGATTGTGTTCGCGGTCGCTGTGATCATCAAGGCCCTCTTGGTGAAGAAGCCGGGCGAGTACGGCGCAGGGAAGATGGACCGCGTTCCCGCCACGACTTCTTCTGTTGGTATCCGAGAACACACCCAGCGGGAGCCCTCGGCGAGGTCCTCTGCAATATTTTGGAGCTAATTTATTGTTAAATTCTTAAAACAATTTTCTGAAGTTAACTGATTTGAAAGACAACTAACGTTGATTACTATAATAATATCCACCACTACTTGATATCTCAAATCTTTTATTCAACCGAAAAGGATACCATCATTACAAGTGATAAATTGAAGAACCAAAGATGGCAAAAATTGGTGCGGTCCTTCCATACAAAGGGTGCTCAGACCCTTTTAATCTTTTTTAGCGAGGGGACTGGGGGTGTGGACCCAAAAGACTCGATCCTTAAATTTTATTTTACGATTAGTGCATTTGAAACCTAAAACTCATTATGAAAATGTAACTAAGTATTAAAACTTTTAGATTACACAATCAAACATGAAAACTTATCAAATTTGTGCAATCAAAAGTTAGGGTGATTAAATTGTTACTTCATTATAAATCAACAATACATGCCGTTTTGAAAGCCAAATGCAAAACCAGTCCTTGATGTGTGATACAACTCATTGGCCATGTAGAATCACGTAGGCAACATTTCAAGGAGTAGATTTGGTAGCTGTGACAACCCGCATTATTATTTTATCAAATGTGTGATGGATGACCAATTGAAAATAATTTTAGTCTTTTCGTGGCAAAACCACAAACATGAAGACATGCCATCATGCCGAGTGCAGCCGATTATCACAGATATTGGTAATGAATATTTGTTAAGCCCAGTCACACAAAATAAATTCATACTTTAGAGATGATTGAAATGAATAGAGCATAAGAACTTCATGCATCACAAGAATTCAATTTGAAAAATAAAACATCATCTTAACCTCATCAAGAAATATAGTACATGGCTCAAGAAGTGACGTAAGGACACCTGGATTAGTTCACGCCCGCGGTGAATGTGCGTTGCAAATTTAGCTTTATTCCTCTTGCAAGGCCGCAAATTCGGTTTTTATTCCACGTGCAGGGCCTTTAAACTCTGAATACTGCCACCAACTCTTATTTGGCGTTTATTCCGAGCCAGCTCTCCAGGTCAGCAAATAAAAGCTTACATGAAACTTATGTTTTTCTTTGTTGTAATCAAAACAAACCTGAGAATTTCATCAAGGCTATAATTGCCCATCTTTCGTACTAGCCCACTGAAAGTCGCAATCGCTTCGCCAATTGAATATTGTGTTCCGCAAGTTCTGACGACATCTGTCTCCAACTTAGTGAATGTCGGCACATCAGGCAACCTTTCTAGGGACGGGCAATATTTGATCTCCACATTCTCCAAAATTTTCAATTATGTCAAGCCTTCAAGGGCTCTCAACTTTGTACAATGTTTTAGCTCAAGACGTAATAGATTTTTCAACTTCAATAGTTTAGGCAATTGTTTGATCTCATCACACATGGTAATGTGCAGAAACATCAGCGATTCCAATTCCCCCAAACTCGGAATCTCTGCTAGCTTAGGGAAGTTATTGAGCCATAACTCTTGTAACCTCTTCAAGCGTGATAGATTGGGCAAGCATGGCGTTAGACATTTGCCGATAGAGGGAACAAACAAACTTTGAAAGTCACAAATATCTGGCAATTGTGGGATATAGTGAAGTTTCAAGGTTGCTACATTAGGTGGAAGCTGATTGATGGAGTGCGCATCCTTCCAAGGCGAGGTGAACACCTGTGGGCTCAAAAACATCATATATGGTTGTTCTTTACGCACATCAAGATGTTGTAAATGAACTAGGCTCAAGTGGTCAGGAAGAATAGGGAATACAGCAGTTGCAACCTCAAGGCATTTTAAATTTTGAGGGAAGTTCTAACAATGGGGAAAGCTGGTGGCTTACAATTTTAAGAGTTTGGAGACTAGAGAAATCACTAATATTTGTCAGCACTTGAGAGATAGGGCTTAATGCTTGAAAGATAGGGCTACCATGTAAGTTTAAGATTTTGAGATAGGTGAGGCTCCACAATTTCCATGGGATTTCATCCATGAGATGCAGACAAAACGAGGCATTGAGCATTTCATGCATCTCTACCCCTCCAAGAGTAAGATGTATCCTGCGTATCTTTGTGTATTCCACCTTTGTCATGCTCCGATCCTCTGAGCGTGTGCCCATCCATCTTGATCGATTTAATAGCGACGTCCTATGACACATCGTCGACCCATTCATTTTAATGCACACACGGAAACAGATAAATAATTCCTAGACAACAATACAACGGGATAGAAAAGTAGGATCACGATTTTATTTCAAAAGTCACAACACACTTATATTTACAATACCAAGCCAGGTCATACACACATCCAGTTTATAAAACCAAGTCTGCAAAATAGGGGTGGGGGTTTCACACAACTATGGGTCCTCATCCTCCTCGTCATCTCCCTCCACACTCCAACTGGAGCCTACTGTTGAATACATGGGAGAATCTGGGTCTTCAAGGTCAGGGTCCACCAGATCTACCACTGAACCACCTCGAGGGTCTGTAGTGCCCTTTCCAAAAGCAACCTCCATCACATACAGAGGTATCTCCGATTTTGTATGAGGCACTCTCTCACTCCAGTAGATACTAGCGATACCACGATCTGTACTGATGGGGCACCTTTTTGGATAGACCAATATCAACCCAGATTATGGACTTCACCAATTCTTACTCTAACCCATTAGGGTGCCCATGAATCGAAATATAATACTTATGTTCCGTGATCTTCTTAGGTTGTCCAAAATGCTTAGGAGGAGCTACCATCTAGGGACCTGAAATGTTATCCCACAACGGGGTGAGACAACATCTCAGTGAGTTCACCCCCTAAGACCCGACTAGGAAGAAAATGCGCCCTGAGGGTTGCCTAAGCATAAACACAAGTCAAAGGACTTACCTTGGCCTCAGTTCCTTCCTGCCAGTTAATATGATTCACAATTTCAATCGCATCACATCAACAAATCAAATCATCAAATCAGATCGAATCATCAATCAATCGACTTAGTCGATTCCATGTCAACAAGACCATCTCCCGGTCATCTCAGTCAATACTATATATCTAGCCTGATCACATCAAGGATTGCTCACCCTAAGCTGAAGATAGATAATTATAGCTCTCCCAAAGCTGATAAATTATATATCGCTTATCTGAAGTTGACAACAGAGTATATTGCTCATCCAAAGCTGACATATCGCCCATATGCTGATATAGTATACTAATAATGCTCATCAGAAGTTGCTAGGTATACTGCTCACCCTAAGCTGACATATTAGAGCCCGTAGATTGATATAGTATACCAGTATACTGCTCACTCTAAGCTGACATATCAAAGCCCGTAGGTTGATATGGTATACCATCCTGACCATCTAACAATTTCACCATTTTTATCATACTCGATAAAAATAATCGTGTGTGGGTACACGATCGGCCTTAGCCAAAATATAATATTTTCTCACTAGATAATCCCACTAATTTCAACAGTCCATAAATTCATTTTTGGCATTGTAACCCGACGCCCGGTGATTTTCTGATTAATTACTGAAATTAATTAATTTTGGGATAAATACCCATAATCACCAATCGCACTTAATTTGCACAAAATAACAGTCAATTAAATAAATAAATCACATTACTGTAATCAACATAAAATTCTAGTCGCCAGCCATTCCGGTCTAATTTCCGGAAAATAAATAAATAAATACAGAAAATAATTAATAAATACCAATAAATAGGACTTAGGCCCGTAAAGCCTAATTAAAAGCCGATACGAGCCCGGAAAATTTCCAAACTATTTTAGATAAATAGTAGAGCTTGTCTAAGCCCTAATTGCATTAGACTAACCACCTAACATGCATCGATAATTAACTAATTCACAAATCCATTCTAACTAACCACCTAATCCTAACTTAGTCTAAACTAATCAACCCTTAAAATTCATTAACTTACTAAGTGAGGATTAGTGAGTTAAACTCACTCGTTTAATGATCCACTTGGATCAAAACGACGGGGACATAGCGAGGCTCAACACACTCCAAAGCGGGATTGCCAAATGGGGTCCGAAAAGGCTTGAAAACGGGCCCGACAATGACTTGGAGATCCACTCGGTTCTGCTCTGGTCTAGGCCGAAAAGGGCTGCTCCGGTGGTTGGTTGAGCTGGAAATGGTGAGGGAGGGCTGCAGGGGCCTAGGCGGGCAAGGGCGGCGGCAAATGGCGACAGAGGAGCTCTGGTGGTGGCCCGAGCTGGTTTGGCAAGCTGCTAGACGAGAAAGCAAGGCCAAACAGCAACTGAGGACACACGGAACAGCGGGACAAGCAGCAAGGCCTGCGGGCGCGTGTGATGGCGAACGGCGATGGACAGCGACTCCGGCAGGATGCTCGACAGCCAGAGTTGCTTCTGGTTCGGCTACTCTAGATTGCTGAGCTCAAAATAGCAAATGAAGAAGGAGGGGGAGGATGCTCGACGGTGGGGGAGAGAGAGGAGGGAGGGAGGGGACAAATTGGCTCGGAGGGGGCCACCTTTGGTCTCTTCCTATCCCTTTTGTTCCCCCAATTTGGTCTCCACCACTAGCTAGCTTGCCCAGCTATTTTTCTAAACCAAAAGACCCCTTCTAGAAGCTTGAAGTGGTCCAAAAAGTTAGGTCCAAGGGGGCACACGAAATTGCACATATTTTCCCTCAATTTGGACTTCAATCCTTCTTGAATCAACTCAATTTGGCTTCTATAAATTCCAAAATCGAGTCCTCGATCAAATTAGTATTTTTCATTGCCAATTAATCCCACTTACATCTCAATTTCGCGATAAAAAACGATCATATGAATTTTCTGGACAAAAATGACCCTACCTCGACCTTTTCCCAAAAAGTCTCGGTTTGCAAAAAAATCTTCGAAGGCTGAGTTGACATTCTTAAAATGACTTGTGATATGACAGAACTTTCAATTTCTGAAATTGGCTTTAAATTCGCGATTAATTACAATTTGACACGATTTTAGCTTGACCTAGGTAACTTTTAGAAATTTTTAGTACAAATGACCTGTGGTTAACTTTTTTCGAGCCACAATAAACCCATTCGACACATTGGCAACTCTCGATGGTTGTGAAAATCTCGAGATTTCGATTACGAACACATGGTACCAAAACGACAGAAAAATCAGTCTAGTGCCGGTCAACGATAATTTTTCAATTTGATGGAATCACCCACGTTTAACCACATATCTCTATCGAATCAATCTATTTCTGATCTCTAATCGACTTTTAACTGTGCCGTAATGATCCTTGTAGATGAGTACGGTTGAGTAGTCGAATTCTAGTCGAATTCTCAAGTCTAATGTATTAAAATTCCTTAATGGCTTCCCCAAATAGTCTAGTTATCTCATGAATGATCAGCTGTGAGAATAGCACTATAGGTGCATCGATGAAAGCCGATTAATTTAATTGAAAGTAGAACTGAAAAATCCATGATGTCACAGCCTTTAAGACCTTTAGTCTCTTTAGATTTCTAATATAATCAAGGAGAAGGGAGATCTCTGAAGATTTTATATCAAACTCAACCGATGATTCCAGTTCCCCAATAAATTTCGGAAGCTTATATAGATTTCTCGCATTCATCTAAATGCAAATGCTTGAGATTATTTAACTTTCCAATAGAATCAGGGAGAATAGAGTTCTTTGACAGGTATAAATCCAACTTGACCACTGATTCTAATTCCCCAATAAAGTCCGAAAGGTCACGTAGATTTTTGCAAGGAGAAAAAAGAAAATGCGTGAGATTCTTCCACCTTCCAATGGGATTAGAGAGAATAGAAATCCTCAAGAGTTTTAAATCCAAACGGACCAATGGCTTTAGTTCCTCGATTGAGTTGGGAAGCTCATGTAGATTGTCACACTCAGAAAAAGACAAATACTCGAGACTTGTTAACTTCCTAATGGAATCAAGGAGAATAGAGATCCAAATTGACCAATGATTCTAGTTCCCCAATAGAGTCTGGAAGCATATGCAGATTCTTGCATTCATGTAAAAGTAAATGCTTGAGATTCTTTAACCTTCCAATAGAATTAGGGAGAATAGAGATCCTTGAGAATTTTAAATCCAACTTGACCAATGATTCTGGTTCTCCAATATAGTTTGAAAGCTCATGTAGATTCTTGCATTCAAGTAAAAGCAAATAATTGAGATTTTTTATTATTACCTTTACCAAAAAAAAAATAATAATTGAGATTTTTTAAACTTCCAATAGAATATGGAAGAACGGAGATCCCTGAGAGTTTTAAATCTAACTCGACCAATGATTTCATTTCACCAATAGAGTCCGGAAGTTCATGTAAATTCTTACATCCAGAAAAAGACAAATGTGTGAAACCCGTTAACCTTCCAATGGAATTATGGAGAATAGAGATCCCCGAGAATTTTAAATCCAACTCAACCAATGATTCTAGTCCTTCAATGGAGTTTGGAAGCTCATGTAAATTTTTGCAGTCAAATAAAAGCAAATGCTTGAGATTTTTTAACCTTCCAATGGAATTAGGGAGAATTGAGATCCCTGAGAGTTTTAAATCCAACTCGACTAGTGATTCTATTTCCCCAATTGAGTCCGAAAGCTCACATAGATTCTTGCATCCTGAGAAAGACAAATGCGTGAAACTCTTTAACCTTCTGATGGAATCAAGGAGAGCATAGATCCCTGAGAGTTCTAAATCCAACTTGTTCAATGATTCCAATTCCTCAATAGAGTCCAGAAGTTCATGTAGATTCTTGCATTCATATAGAAGCAAATGCTTGAGATTCTTTAACCTTCCAATGGAATTAGGGAGAGCGGAGATCCTCGAAAATTGTAAATCCAACTCGATTAATGAATCTAGATCTCCAATAGAGTTCGGAAGCTCATATAGATTATTGCATTCACATAATAGCAAATGCTTAAGATTCTTTAATCTAATAATGAAATCAGGGAGAACAAAGATCCCTAAGAATTTTAAATCTAGCTTGACCAATGATTCTAGTTCTTCGACAGAGTTCGGAAGCTCATGTAAATCTTTGCATTCACATAAAAGCAAATGCTTAATATTCTTTAACCTCCCAAGGAAATTGGGGAGAATGGAGATCTCCGAGAATTTTAAATCTAACTTGACCAATAATTTTAGTTCCCCAATAGAGTCTAAAAGCTTTTGTAAATTCTTGCATGGAGATAAAAACAAATGCTTGAGATTATTTAACCTTCCAATCGAATCAGGAAGAACGGAGAACTCTGAGAATTTTAAGTCCAATTGGATCAATGATTCTAGTTCTCCAATAGACTCTAGAAGCTCATGTAACCACAGCTTGCATTTCTTTTCTTGTTCCATTAGATTGTGAAGGCAGTGACAACTTTGCTTTATGCAGAAGTACCGGCTTTACTTGAGCAGGTTACAGAAGGAAAATGAACTGAAAATTTCTAATAGGGGGATGAAGCATTCGGATCTAAACCCACAAGATGCTGCCACTAGCATAATGATGCCATCAGAACTCCATCAATTTGAAATTGTAGGCATAATGATATGGTACATCAGAACTCCATCAATTTCCAACAAAATGATACTACAAAATACAAATGGCAACTCAAAATTTGCTACCAACAACTTGCTCATCTAGAATTTGAACTCCAAAAACAATGAAATTGACACCAAAGGGACTATAATCACTGAGCAATCTAGTCTAGGAATCAATCACTCACTCCCTCCGCTGGAGCAAGAAATGAAATTTACAGCATTTGATGGTATTACCCCGAGATCGTACCCTTGGAGAGAAGATCTAGAAATCCAGTTTCACCGGGCAAGCGGCGTTTGGCGCTGAACAAGGACGTCAGTTGCTGGGCTTCGGGGCAACGGCATCAAGCGTTGGGTCATTGGAGCAAAGGCGAAGACAGCAGCAGCGGCGTCATGGGTCAAAATCAGAAACCTAGTGACCAGCAGCTATGATCGGACAGCCTGAGGACAGAATCGCGGCAGGAACAGTGGCTTCTGGCGTCTGGTTGTAGTGGCAGTGGAGTAGAGGAGGACCCAGCAGCAGGGGCATCGGGGCTTCTGGCGTGAGCAGAGGTGGTGGGTCACGAGCGGAGACGAGCTCGGCTCAGATCTGCATGCGTCAGGTAGTTGCGGCGGGCAAGAGTCAGAGCAGCATCGGTAACGGGCAGAGGCAGAGCACGGCAGTGACGGGCGTCGAGCGGCGAGGGTTCGCGCGAGCAATGTCGGCAACTAGCGTCTAGCGGCGTTCGGCGGCGAGACTTAGAGCGACGTCCAGCGACATCCGACAAGACTCTGAAATTCTGAAGATTGAAAGTGAAAGGGACTCAGGAGCGCCGAGCGGGGGAAGGGGGGCTCCTTTTGGAACCCTAACCGGTTCCAAAACCGATTCCGCGACCGGTTCCGGTTCCGATTTCGATTGGAATCGGAATCGTCGATTCTCGAAAGAATGGAACCGGGAACCAAAACCGGTCCTTTAAGAACCGGGAACCACGCTCAACCTTGAGATTCTCAAGGGCCAAAAAAAGACCAACTGTTGAGAAAGTTGCAGAGGCAGCTCCAGCTTTAGCCTGAAAGTTGTCAAACCATAGAGGTACACAATTCAGTTGGCTTCACGACATAACATAAGGAAGCAGGGAAGTGAAGTCTAAGACGTCATGTCATAATTTCTCTAATGAAATAGTTGCAGAAAAAATTTAGTTTCAAGTAGACATCAACAATCACTTCCAAAAGATCTCACCACTTGAGCTCTTTTCTCTCTCATCGCCGAGTGCACTCCTGAGCGGCTCGCTGTCCGTCACCGAGATCCATCGCCGTGCTCCATCGCCAAGCGCCGCCGCCGAGCGGGCCTAGGGTCTCGCCCTCGACCGCTCTGGGGGGTCGAGTTAGTGCTGGTGGGTCGGGCTCCTCCTAAGCGTGTTGCTCCTGTCGCCAAAAGCTCTCGAGCGGCTTCACCGTCAGCCGCTAATCTCCGTTCCAAGCACCATCACCGAGCGCCCCTAGGGTTCGCCCTCGACTGCCGAGCAAACTCCTATCGCCAAGCTTTCCTCTCAACACCGAGCGGTCCCCAGGGTTCGGCTCGGCTGCTGAGGTCCGGAGCCGAGCTTCGTTGTTGAGCGATCCCTAGGGCTCCGCCCTTGCCCTCGCCGCCTTTGCCGCTCCGAGGGACCTTGCGAAGCCCTTGCCATCGTCGTCCGACTCCCCTCTCACCTCAACACCGATTTCACAGCAGGACGACGCCTCTGCCGCCGTGCCGGCTGTCTTTAGCCGCTGTCGCCAGCTGTCCTCCACCGCTGTCGCCGGCTGTCCTCCGCCGTTGTCGTCGGAATCCTCCCTTTCCTTCTCACTGGTGCTTTGCCTTGGTAGATTTGGTTAATGGGTGAGCTCGGGTAGGATTTTCCTCTTCATTGTGCTGCTGTGGTTGCGTTTTATACTGTGATGGCTTCCATGTCGGGTCTGGCCCACAATGCTGGGGAAGGGCCTAGTGCTCATAGCCTACCCCCTCCCGTTCATGGCCATTCGCCTCAAGTTGGTACATCGAAGGATTCGAGATGTGCTACTTCGTCTCTGATGGTTCTGAGCGATGATCCTCAAGGGGCTCGGTCTCCTCATGCTCTTAGTGGGCCTCGAGGTAGAAGTCGAGGGAGGTCTAGCTCTAAGCACCCTCAGCCTAGGAAGGAGTCCAAGAACCCGAATGCTTGTACTTGGGCCCACGTAGCCAAGGTTGCTACAAATGGTTATGGTCTAGAGTTTTTTCCTCCTTTATATGTCAACAACAAACCGGTAGTTGAGTTATCTGATGATATAATTGGGGCTGCTGATCCCAAGCTGCGAGAGTGCCTTGTAGGTTACTTTATTGGCAGGAGATTACCGTTCAAGGCAATTGAATTGGCCTTAAAAAAAGGCGTGGGGACCAAATCTGGTGGAGGTAATGTCTAATGGATAAGGCTTATTATTTTTCCATGTGCCTGATGGAGATTTTCGCAGAAAGCTCCTAGAAGGGGGGCCTATCACGATTGCTAGAGTACCCTTAGTTTTGAAGCAATGGCAACTTGCATTGGAGCTAAAGAAAGATAGTCATTTGACTGTGCCTGTGTGGATTAGGCTGAGGAAGCTTCCTCTTGCTTTCTGGTCTTCGCAAGGGATCAGCAAGGTGGCTAGGGTAGTTGGCAAGCCGCTATTTGTGGATTTGCGCATTGAACAAATGAAGATGCTGGCTTTTGCCAGGGTTTGTGTTGAAATTACAGCGAAGCAGGCCAGTTGTGATGCTATAGAAGTTGTTCACAATGGTGAATCATGCTTAGTGCAAGTGGAGTATGAATGGAGACCTACTACATGTTCAGGGTGTGGCATCTTTGACCACAAATGTACCCTTACCCCTGTTCGTCCTTCTGTTGCAAGGGCTACTTAGCAGGCTCTGATCATTGCTTCCCTTATTTCCCAAGGTACGCCTTTGGCCCCAGCTCCTCCTGTTTTGAAAGCCCCTGTAGAAGTTGAAGGCTAGCAAAGGCAGATTCAGCAAGAGCAGACTAATTCCGCCCCTCCTGCTGCGTCATGTCTACTTGTTGATGTTTCTGGCTTGGAGAATGGACCCCGCAAGCTGAGTCAGGGTGGAACCTTGTTATAAGGAAGAAGAAGAAGGCCCCTCAGCATAGGAAAATCGCCTCAGCGCCTTTGGTTAGATCAGGGGATGAGGATAACAAAAACAAGTAGAAAGCAGTTGCAGTACACAGGAGTTTACCTTCTACCTTAACTCGCAATGCCTAGAGAGGATTACGAATTATTACGAGGATAGATGCACATGCCCCCTCAGCCGAAGAGGAGCCGATCAATCTTGGTGAAGATTCAATAGAGTTGGTGAGCTCTAGGAAGATGTCAGTTGGACCAGCAAACCGGATTGCCAGCTCAAATAAACCGCTACCCCCTGCCTATCTCCAAAAGCTCCTCCTGGTGCTACGGGTGTGAAGTCCATCCAAGACAAGTTGATGGATATAATTCCTGATCCGACACCTCGCTCCTTTCGGCCTGCTCCGCCTTCCAGCCGGAGAAAGCTGCCGATAAAGAGGTAATCCTGTCTCTCCCTCTTTGTATATATGTTTATAGGTTGTTGGAATGTGAGAGGCCTTGTTAACCCCACCAGACAGACTGAGGTTTGAAACTTGGCTATCTCAAACCAGTTGTGTTTGATTGGTGTAGTGGAAATGAAAGTTCCACAAAATGACTTCATTTCCACTTCTGGGATTTTGTTGAGAGATTGGTCTTGGATCTAAAGTATGAGTTCTCCCCTAGGGGTAGGATTTGGGTTGGATGGGACCCGGCTAGGGTTAGCTTTGAAGCTCTCGCTATTTCATCTCAAGCGGTGCATGGGAACCTTAAATGGTTGGACACTGGAGTGACTTGCTGTGTGTTAGTGGTTTATGGCAAGCACACGTTCATGCTTAGGAGAGCTCTGTGAGAGGATATTGTTCTTAAAAGCATTGCTTTGCAAAACTCTGCTTGGCTTATGATGGGAGACTTCAATGTAATTAAAGACCAATCTGATCGGGCCGGCGGATCCGATGCTTGGATACCGTGTTTCAACGAGTTTAGACAGTGCTTGGCACAGGCGGAACTCGAAGACTTAAGATATGTAGGATTCACATACACGTGGACAACTTCGGTGGGCTTTTCCAGAAAGACAAAAAAAATCGATAGAGTTCTGGTGAATTGTAAATGGAGCCATGAATTCTCATACTCCGAAGCTTCCTTCCGAGCACCGGGTATATCTGATCACACTCCTATGGTGGTCAAGGTGCTTAACTCGATTCCTCGGAGGAAGCCTTTCAAATTCTATGACTTCTGAATGAAGCATCCGGAGTTCAATGCTATTATTTCACAAGCTTGGGAGGCCCCTGTGGAAGGAGTTCCTATGTTTAGACTGGTTTGTAAGCTGAATGATCTCAAACAACATCTTAAGACTGAATAAAGTTTCTCTCTTTGACATATCATTCAGGACGTCGGAGGCTAAGGTGGCCTTAGAGACCACGTGGGCGAACTTGCTGCAGAGGCCTGCTTCTGCTCATCTAGTTGAGCTAGAAAAGGATCAGCGACGTGTCTTTGCTAGGCTAAGGTCCATGGAGGAGTCTTTCTTCAGGCAGAAGTCGAGAGTCAAGTGGCTCAAAGAGGGAGACCGCAATACTAAGTTCTTCCATCAGTATGTCAAAAAGAGACTGTTGAGGAATAGAGTCATCTCGATCCAGGATTCGGAGGGGAACCTTATCTCCGATCCACAGCAGGTCCAGCAATGTTTTCTTCAGCAACATTATCTCTGATCCACAGCAGGTCCAACAATGTTTTCTTCAGCAATGTTTTCTTCGATTGATCAAGGTTAGTTTCCTAGCTCGTCCGATTACGGAGTTAGAGATCCAAGATACTTTATTCTCTCTAGCTAGGGGCAAAGCACCGGGACCGAATGGCTTTATGGTCGAATTTTTTAAAGAAAACTGGGAGACGGTAGGGCACCTGGTTACTGCAGCAGTGTTAGACTTCTTCTCCACCGGGAGGCTCCTAAGGGAGATCAATAACACCATTTTGGTGTTGGTGCCGAAAGTGCTGAATGCGTCTTCTATTGAGGATTATAGGCCCATTGCTTGTTGCAACACTATCTACAAGTGTATTACCAAAGTATTGGCCAACCGGGTAGCAGCAGTCTTAAAGGACATCATTAGCCCTTCTCAGAATGCATTTGTGAATGGGAGGATGATTAGAGATAACACATTGCTGGTCTAGGAGCTCTTTTCCGGCTTCCATCTTCAACCATACCTACCTAAGTGTGCAATAAAGGTAGACTTTAGAAAAGCTTATGAAATGGCCGATTGGGGTTTCCTTAAGAGAGCCCTTTGGGCTTTTGGTTTTCCCGAGTTTATAACTCGGCTAATTATGACATGTGTTCATACTCCTAAGTTCTCAATTGCTTTGAATGGGGAGCTTCATGGATTCTTCATGAGTGGTCGTGGACTTTGTCAAGGTGATCCTATCTCTCCCTATTTATTTACTTTAGTGATGGAAGTCCTTTCAGGGATCTTATATAGATGCTCTTTGAAGCCAAAGTTTAAGTTCTTTTAGAGATGCAAGCCCATGAGCCTTTCACATCTGTTCTTTACGGATGACGTCTTCTTGTTCTCGGAGGCGAATTTGCCCACTATAGCTATTATTAAAGAAGGCCTTCAAACCTTCTCTACTTGGAGTGGTTTTGTCCCAAATCCAAATAAGAGTAAAATTTTCCTTGCTGGAGGCACGCCGTCCTTAAGAAACCAGATTATCTCTGTGTTGGGATTTCACGAAGGTAACTTGCCGGCTCGCTATTTTGGGGTTCCTATCATTACATCGAGACTCACTAAAGCTAACTGTTGCACTCTCATCAACCGCATCACGGCGAGAGTTCAGTTTTAGACTCATCGCTTCCTTTCTCTGGCTGGGCGGCTGCAACTCATCAGGTCAGTTCTTCAAGCTATCCATGCTTATTGGGCAAGTGGCTTTGTTTTACCCGTAGCTGTTCTAGATCAGATCGAAAAATCCTCAGACAATTCCTTTGGAAAGGCCCAAAGCTAGGCAGAGGGGGTGCCAAGGTTGCCTAGGAGAATGTATGCCTCCCAAAGAAGAAAGGAGGGCTTGGTATCAGGTTGCTTGAAGATTGCAACAAGGCTGTCATGTTGAAACATATATGGCTCTTATTCTCAGATAAAGAAGCTCTTTGGTACAAGTGGATTCATTCCACATTTTTAAAGGACAAAAACTTTTGAGTCGCTAGGAAGCCAACCTGTTGTTCATGGGCTTGGAAGAAGCTTCTAAGTCTCAGGAGTGACTTTCGAAATGCCTTCTTTTAGAGGATTGGGGATGGCCGCTCGGTCTCTCTTTGGTTCGATAACTGGCACCCTAGGGGACCGCTAAATTTAATCTTCTCTAACTCGCTTATATACAGCTCAGGATTATCTAGACAAGTCTCAGTTGCAAATCTTTTCTCTGATGATGGCTAGGCTCTCAAAATAGTCCTTTAGTCGTGGGATTATCCTTTCAAGTAGCGGATTGCTGTTGCTGGCGGGAGAACCCATCGAGTTTGTTCACGGTAGCAAATGCTTAGGAAACCATCAGGAGCAAGGGGAACCTAGTTTTTTGGCATGATCTCATCTGGGATAATGCAATCATGCCAAGGTAACAGCTTAACCTTTGGCTTATGGCTAAGGGCAGATTGCCCACACAATCTCTGTTATTGGCTCATGGTAGAATAGAGAGGAGATCCTACACGGTCTGCAATGGGTTGCTTGATTCCATAAATCATTTATTTTTTTATTGCACTGTCAAGGCCGGTGTTGCTTTCTTTTGGGAGGCGAGATGTGTCGTGACCTCTTTTTTTTCTGGCGCCCACCATCGGGTACGAGCGCCTAAGGATGCTAATGGCTCGGCTAAATTTATTAAGCCCGGACTCTCCCAAGTCCACCAATTCACGACTTTAATAGTTTGAGTTTTTAACCTATAAATCAATTTTTAAAATGGAGTCGCCACTAATCGATTTGGAGTGGGTTGATTAGAAACCCAAGCGAAGTATCAGGAGAAATACTCGCTCCTGCGCAACCAGAGAAATTAGGATCGGGGACTTGATTACACTAGTTAATCACTAATGCCCTTTCGGTACCTAATCTTGTTTAAACCCTAAGGCTTTTTGGATGTTTGAGAGATTTTCCATGCATTTTTGGGAGGAAAAACATTTTTTGAGTCATTTTCTAATTTTTTGGACACAAAAGGGATTTTTTGGGGTTTTTTTTTTGTATTCTTTGGAAAAAAATACAAGTCTTTTTGGCTTTTTCTGAATTTTTGGCTTTTTTTGGAAAATATGAAATATTTTTGATTTTTTTGATTTTTCGAAAAATAAAATATTTTTTAATATTTTTTATATTTTTGGAAATTAAAACATTTTTTAATATTTTTCAAAAATAAATTATTTTTTATTTTTCTTTTTTTATTAAAATATTACATAAAATAATAAAAAGCCGACCCGGGTCGGACCCGCGGGTTGGGTCCGACCCGGGCCGGTAACTCGAATGTGGACGGGCCCGCGTTGCGGGCCCGACTCGGATTTTCTTGTCTTTTTCTTTCTTCTATTTTTTTTCTTAAAAAACAAGCCCAGCCCAAATAGATCTATTTTCTAAAAAAAGGGCCCGGCCCATATGCGAATGGCCCAAGCTGGCCGAAACCCTACCCGGGTGAGGTGCGCCCGACCCGACTCTGACCCGGTTTCCGGCCGCCTAGGTCTCGCGAAACCCTACCCGGTTTTGCGAACCACGCCCGACCCGGCTCGACCCGACGCGGGATCGCTGGTTTCTCCATCCGTCTGCGGCGCGGGTGGAGGGACTGGGGACGTCACCGGACAGCGGCACGGTGCTTGACGACGGCGGCGACGTGGCGAACGGTGGTGCGGCATTCGACGGCGACGTAGCGGGTCTCCTTGGTCAGGGGTTAGGGTCTCGCGGAGGGAACGATGGTGACGACGACAACGACGGGCAGGGGAGGCGGCCAGGGTTTCGAGCAACGGCGACGATGCGTCTGGGGGTGGTGGCGGCGGCAGCTACTATTACCTGTTTGCAGCAACGGCGCGACGAGGGGGTGAACGGTGGCGGCGACAGGGGGCTGTAGGTGCAAGTGACGACGGCGGGGTAGCGACAGTAGCTCCTCAGTTTCCAGATCTGGTCTGGCGTTGGTGGGTCAGTCGCGGCACGGCGTCGAGGCGGGGGACAGCAGCAGCAGAGCCGCGGTTGCAGTGGTGGCGCAGAGCCTCCGGCTTCACAGATCTGGCGTTCCCTCCTCCGGCTCCCCTCACCCGCTCAAATCTCTCTCACTCAGGCCAGATCCGAGCCTCCACCGGCCGGATCTGACCTTCTCGGACTCGCTCGCCGGCGGCCTCCCCCGAAGTCTCTCAGTGGGAGGTCAGCCGAGCTCGCGACTTGAGTTCTCTCTCGCTCGCTCTTCGATTCTTCCCCCGAAGTCTCTCAGTGGGAAGATCTCGAAGCTCGCTCCTACTGTTCATCGACGAAGGTGGTGCCCTTTTATAGGCGAGGGAATCCGGTCGACGGAGCTTCGACCGCCGGTCCCCTTCGCGCGCCGGGCGGTTCTCCTCGGCTCAACCGGCGTCCCATCCGAGCTCATCCAGCGAAGCATGCTTGGCATTGATGGCGCTTTGCGATCTTATCTTCTTCGGCCGACGTCGGCCTACTCCCTTCGGCCGTAGGCCGTCCTTCGCGCGCGTCGTCGTCTTCTGTGCGCGTGAGTTGCAGAGGCGTAGGGGGAAGAAGAGGAAAGAAGGAAGAAGGAAGAAGAAGAAAGGAAGGGGCCGGGCTTTGGGGAAAATGGTTGGGCCTTGGGCCTGTGTGGAAAGAAAAAGAGGGGGTTGGGCTGGCTTTTGTTTTTCTTTTGGTTTTACTATTTTTTGTTGTTTTTTTTTGTTATTTGTTTTGTTTATTATCCGAAAAAAGAAAAACAAAGATTAAAAGAAATTAAAGCCTAACTAACCAAAATTTTAGGTGTCAACAGCTGCCCCTCTTTGAAGGTGAGTTCGCAGAGGTTGCATTCAAAGATAAACCGGATACCTAAATTTTGTCTATATATATGCAATAGATTATATGATATTTAGGACCTAGTGTCCTATGCAGAAAATGAGCAATATAACATTGCATATACTAAGACAGATAAGAAGATACCTGTAGTTACTTACCGGGAGTGAGTGAGATAGGGTGTGAACCCCGAGTTTTGGCAAGTATCAAGGCGTCATCTTACCTGGTGATATGAGGAGGTTGCTTTTCCTGGGCTCGAACCATTCTTCGGTCACCTGTTAAAACAATCAATGATTTGTCTAGGACCCGAACCTTTCTTCGATCGCCTTGATGGGAGACTGCTCTTCCAGGACCCGAACCATTCTTCGGTCGCCGTGACGGGAGACTGCTCTTCCAGGACCCGAACCATTCTTCGGTCGCCTGTTAAAACAATCCATGATTTGTCTAGGACCCGAACCTTTCTTCGGTCGCCTTGACGGGAGATGCACCGACCTTTCTCAGGGCATCTCATTTGTGGGTGCCTGATTTGTATCGAGGACACCAGTTGGTACCCGACCTTTCTCGAGAGATGCGCCGACCTTTCTCAGAGCATCTATTTTGTTAGGGTGTCTGACTTCTGTCAAAGACACTGGTTGGAACCCGACCTTTCTCGGGAGGATGCACCGACCTTTCTCAGGGCATCGATTTGTGGGGCGTTTGACTTCTGTCGAAGACATCAGTTGGAACCCGACCTTTCTCGGGAGGATGCGCCGACCTTTCTCAGGGCATCGATTTGTGAGGGTGTCTGACTTCTGTCGAAGACACCAGTTGGAACCCGACCTTTCTCGGGAGGATGCGCCGACCTTTCTCAGGGCATCGATTTGTGGGGGTGTCTGACTTCTGTCGAAGACACCAGTTGGAACCCGACCTTTCTCGGGAGGATGCGCCGACCTTTCTCAGGGCATCAATTCTGGAAGATACCTGGACATTCACAAGCATATCAAAGAGTACCTGGATATTCACAAGTACTAACATGAAGGATATTTGGGCCTTTGCAGGCGTCGAAATGGGTATTTGGCTGATCATAGGCAATGGACGGGTACTTGGATGATCACAAGTGCGAACTCTTGGAGGATACCTGGACGTTTGCAAGTATCGAAGGGGTATCTGGACGATCACAGGTACAAACTCTTTGGAGATATCTGGATGATTACAAGCATTGAAGGGGTACCTGGACGATCACAGGTACAAACTATTTGGGGATACCTGGATGATGACAAGTATCGAAGGGGTACCTGGACGATCACAGGTACAAACTCTTTGGGGATACCTGGATGATCACAAGTATCGAAGGGGTACTTGGACGATCACAGGTACAAACTCTTGGGGATACTTGGATGATCACAAGTATCGAAGGAGTACCTGGACGATCACAGGTACAAACTCTTGGGGATACCTAGATGATCACAAGTATCGAAGGGTACTTGATAATTGGAAGTATTGAGAACATACCTTGGATATTTGTGAAGGTTTCTCACCTCTTGGTAATGGGAATGTCGAGGACGTACCTCGCATATTCATGAAGGTCTCTCACCTCCTGATAATTGGGAATATTGAGGACGTACCTGAGATATTCGTGAAGGTCTCTCACCTCCTGGTAATTGGGAATATCGAGGACGTACCTTGGATATTCATGAAGGTCTCTCACCTCCTGGTAATTGGGAATATTGAGGACGTGCCTCGCATATTCATGAAGGTCTCTCACCTCCTGGTAAAAGGGAATATTGAGGACGTACCTGAGATATTCGTGAAGGTCTCTCACCTCCTGGTAATTGGGAATATTGAGGACGTGCCTCGCATATTCATGAAGGTCTCTCACCTCCTGGTAAATGGGAATATCGAGGACGTGCCCCGAATATTCGTGAAGGTCTCTCACCTCCTGGTAAATGGGAATATCGAGGACGTACCTTGGATATTCATGAAGGTCTCTCACCTCCTGGTAATTGGGAATATTGAGGACGTGCCTCAGATATTCATGAAGGTCTCTCACCTCCGGGTAATTGGGAATATTGAGGACGTACCTCGCATATTCATGAAGGTCTCACCTCCTGGTAAAGGGGAATATCGAGGACGTACCTGGGATATTCACGAAGGTCTCTCACCTCCTGGTAACATAAACTTGAATGTAGCACGAGGCTTACCTGGATGGCCGTAGGCACTCAAAAAGGGCTAGAACACCTGGATAACCACAGGTGTACAAAGTACTGGGATACTTGGATGAACACAAGTACTTAATGATACAACCTGGGACCACTCAGTTGGTCCAAGTATAAGAAAGCATACCTGGGTAGGCGCAGGCACACAAAGCAGTGGAATGCTTGAACAGCTGCTATTATTTGGGGACAACTCGGGCAAGTTGAGTGTCATGAAAAGGAAGTACCCGGACAATGGTGGGTACTTGACGATATAGGGATACCTAGACAGCAGTAGGTATTCCAAGAGATACTTGGTTAGTCACAAGTATCAATACTCTGGGGACAACTTGAACATGTCGAGTGTCGGGAAAAGGGAGTATCCAAACGGTGGCCGGTACTCAAAGACAATGGGATGCTAAGACAGCAGTAAGCATCGAAACTCAAGGGACGACTCGAATAGGTCGAGTGTCAAGAAGAGAGTACCTGGACAGTGGTAGGCACCTTAAGACAAATGTGGATAGGGATATGCTTACCTGGCAATATCTCTGATCTCTGAAAGTATGTCTGCTATTTATACATGATTGTATATGCTGTAAATTCATGAGTTCAAAATGAGATTCATGCAGGATAATTTTGTCAATTTGCATCATCTGATTTCCACCAGGGAAGATTTTGAAAGACAACCTTCATTTAGAATGTAGATGTCTTGAGCATGCCAGATGAGGGACTTTCAGTCTGAAAGGACTTTTCGCTCACTCTCATGGAAAAGGCTATCCTGACCATTGATGCAGGATTTATAAGGACCACACTATCTCACTGTCATCATGTCAGCAGAGGTCCGAGTATTCTCGCAAACAGTACGACTTTACCAATGTGAGAGGTCTTTGTTGAAACTGTGATGAAGTCTTGGTCAGCGGCTCATCAGAGGGGACCATCAAGGTGGAAGCCGATGGACGAAAATGTTGCACGATCATCTCCGGGTTTACAAGTCAAGAACCCTACGAAAAGAGATAGAGTAATCTTGCTTGTACTTCTTCGAGCGATGCTTATGTACATATGAAATCCTACGTTAATTGAAGTGCCCCTAGTCTGAAGAGACTTTTTACAATGGGATGCAATGTAGGCTTGACTCATGTGTAAAAAGGTAAGAGCTAGTGATCGCCTTGGCATTTGTCACCAGTCTTCCTTGTCAGATGGAGGTTCTATGGACCACAACAACTTTTCTTGGCTGTATTTTTGACTGGGGGGCGTTGACCTTGCTTTTACCAGGCACACTGCTTTTTTATGCCCCTATTTTTATTCCAGTTCTTCATTCATGGGCATTGACCTTGCTTTTACCAGGTACACTGCTTTTTTATGCCCCAGTTTTTGGTTCTTGTTGCTTGAGGAACTGATCTTGACAAGTTCAAGCAAATGCCTTTGTTAGACTATGGAGTCTTCATCTTTTGCTAGCACTTCTGATTATGCTGCTCAAACGACAGTGGCTTCTGTTTTGCCTCCATGTGAGGGTAAATTTACAAACTCAATTGAGTTGTACAATAGATACAAGTGCGTAAAGAAAGAATTGCTCTTCATGACTGTGGGGCACTTAAATTAATGTGAGTGTTCATATGCAATAAAGACACCCAAAGATTGATGCGAGTGCAAGCAAGAAAATTTCTATCCCCTTTCTCACTTTGTGATGCTGACTTGTTTTCGACTTGCCCCAGTGTGGGGTTGTTCTTTGACAGGGATATGAGAGAAGCTTCACCAGTGTATGGGGCTTAATGGGGTGAGCAATGAAATGCTTCTCACTGTTTTGGTTATCGTACCATTCGCGAGAGAGCTCTTTACCCTGCAGCCATGGAATCTTCTGCACTCATCTCACAAGTGTATAGATGGGGGGAACTGTGTGTAGGATATGGCTTGCCTTTCATCATTCTGATGTGCCTCACCCAGCATGCTCAATTAATCTTGTATTCTTCACTTAGCTGTCTATTCTGATAATCCTCAGTGGAATCAGTGACTTAGACAGACGAAATCATCATGCATAATTCATCTGGAAATGACATGCAACATTTTGAATATGATGGAGTTTGAACTCTTCAAAACAAGTGAATGGTTTTGACTCGCAAAAGACCCTATTGACAACTTTAGGGGCTAACATAATGGTGTTTCCAAATATGTTAGATTTTGAACATCAAAAGGGTTATTCGCAAATGGACGTCGATGGTTGTCCCTATTGATTAGGAATATGACACATGAATGATCAGTAGGGGTTAGGAATCTGATCGGGCATCTCTGCTTTTGCCCTTGCAGAAGAGAAGATGTACAAGTAGATCAATTAGTTTGGCCAAAATTAAATGTGAGTTGAGGCCTGAAGATTTTCTGTCATTTGCTTTGGCAATACTTGAGACGCCATTTTGCTTGGGAGAGTTTGTCATGCCTCTCATTGATTTGTTATCTTTGTTTTTGACAGTCAGTTAATCCTGCAACAAACAAGACATGCTTCTCATTGATTCGTTATCCTTGCTTTTGACAGTCAGGTGATCCTGCAACAAACAAGAGGGAATGTGTTAGTCATGAACTCTTTCAAGAGTCAAATAACCGGAATCGATACAACTTTACCCTTCACTGGTTTGCAGATGATTGGGTGAACCTGAGGTGAGAGGGGGACACGAAGTCCTATGTCCCTTGCTTCATTAGGTCAATTATTCTCTGAATTAGCTCCTGGATGACATGTCTTTTTACACGAAGCCAGGTGAATTTGATGTGGGTCATTTCCACGTACTAGCTTGGCCAATAGTGATTTGCCTAACCATTGAGTTTGGTTCTTGAGTTGTGATGCTCCCTGTTAATAGGGGAATATGTCAAAAGTGAATTCAAAGAAGGGGGAGTATTGGAAACGATACCAAATTACTCTTCTCCAAAGTTTGTATTTGCTGACTCCTGATGATGTTTGAATGTCGATGACCGCCTTTTTGTCTTGGCATAGTTTGACATTTCTTTCGATTGGCCTTCCTCACTTGTGACCATGTATGCATGATTGCTGGTCGTTGATTCATCTTCAACGCCTTCCTTCTGTGGAATTTCTCCTTATGTCTTTAACTATAGCATCATTGGGCAAAAGTCATGTACCTCAAGCTTCTATGGAATCTGAGATGGACAATCAAAACCTCTAATTCTCTTATGGCAATTACTTCTTGCGAGAGCATGCGTCTGAATAGGAAGTCAGGTTTCTAGGTCCTCATTTTGAATACGGGCTAGAGACCGCTTCAACTGTCTGGATTTCTTCCCTGTTGACAGTAGCCAATTCAAAGAGAAAAGATTCCCTCCTTGTGCTTCTGGGCTTGTCGAAGCTGGAAGTCCCGTTGATGAAACCACAACATCTGGTTGCTTAGGCATATTGTGGGAAAGGATATTGCTCTGGCTTGTGAAGGAGTTGGACAGGAGCAAGGTGGAGTGTACAGAGCTCTTGGCAACGGCTTGATTCCAACCATATGCCCGTACCTATTACGTCCTATTTTTCGTTTCCTATAAATAGAAGAGAAAGGACATCATTTCTAAAATTATATTCAGAGAATAAAACTTACCTTCTTTGAAGTGGGATGATATTTTCTGTTTGCCCCATTGTCTTCTTGAAAGGGTATTTTTGAATTTGGCGAGCTCACATGATGTGCCAGTTTCAAATACCTTTTGTCACACTAAATCAAAGAGGATGATGTTCTGAAACATAAAGTGAGAGGGTTAGAAAGACAAACTTGCTTAAATTTATCATCTTGTTTTGACAAAAGTTTTTGGGTGATGAAATATTTTTTATTTTCAAAATGCATCTTTGGGGGAGGAAAAGCATGAGGAAGCCCAGCCCTCAGTATTCTCCTTGGATGATATATTTTTTCATGGTTGGATAGCATCACCGGGCTGGTTTGGAGTACCGCCTCATGCTCTTAAAACAAAATATTATAACTGTACAATAGAGTACTTGGAATGGAAAATACAACCGTAGCACACTAGATAAGATAAGAAACATGAAATTATAAAAACAAGTAAAACCCATGAAAACTCCTTTGTAAAGGAGTGCTTTGATAGTGTTGGTTCTGAAATTAAGCGTCTTTGAGTTCCTCGCCTCCAGTAGACTCGAAGTATTCACATGAGAGGACCACTTCATTGAAGCTATGGAAATGCAACCCATACAACCAACAACGATGCTTGCGAGGTAAAGCCCGTATGAATAGCTTTATCCTTTCTTCTTCGGCCAGCTGAGGGTAAGTTTGCATCATAAAAGCCTCCCACCTCCTTGCATATGCTCGGAAATCCTCCATTGGTCTTCTTTTGAAGTGAACTAAGTTCTGACAAGGCACTTCAGTTCCAATCTGGCTTTGATACTGAAGTAGGAATGCAGAAGACAGCTCATTCCAATCTCTCATGAGGTAGATGTCTGCTGTGACGAACCATTGCAATGCAGACCCTGTAAGACTTTCTTGGAAGGCCTGAGTGGTGAATGACATCGGGCCATAGTACCGACTCATTTCAGCATGGAGGTACTGCAAGTGGACCATGGGGGCAAGTCGTGCCGTTATACTTGCGGAGATTAGGTATCCACATCTCTCCAGAGGTCAGGATCCTATGAGGGCAAGACGAGCCTGGTATGTCTTGGTTAGGCCACTGGTTTTCCCACTGCATATCTGTTGTAGTGGTGAATTTTTCTGTTTCAGGGGAGTTGGATTCTACCGAGATTACCCCATTGCTTTCTTCTTGGTCAAAATTTCCGAATGAGGATAAAGTATTGAAGCTATCCTCATGGTCAGAGGAAGAGCTTAGTACTTCGTTAGGATCGTGGCGGATAAAGACGTATGCTTCCTCTTCTGACGGGCCTTCATCCCCGGATGAGACTAGGAAACAGTTATACGATGAATCGTCAGTTTCATTTTCGAAATAACGCTGGAAGTCCTTAGGATTGTATTCTGGAGCCGGGAAGTCTTCAGGGTTGTATTCTTGGGAATGCTCGAAGCCTTGGTGCGGTGGCTCGTCAGCAGGTGCTGTATTGATTTGCTTAGGCTTTCTTTTCTTGGCTTCTGGTCTAGACCTTTTGAGTAAGGCCCTTCGTTTTGCCAACTCGATTCTGTCAAAGGAAGTGAGAGACATTGGAGTTTCACTATCTGATTCACTTCCCAAGTTGATAGGGGTTGGTATTCTTTGGACCCTAGCTCTTGGAGTAAGCTTGGGGAGTTGTCCTGTCGTGCCCCGGTCTTGAACAGGCTCTGTGTCTTTGATCTCGTACAAAGGCTCCTTGCCTTTCCTAGTGAGAAATTTTCCAGTAACGAGATGTTGCTCAGCTGCCCATTTATCATGCAAGGCTTCATTGACATGCTCTTCTCCTATCTCAGCGACTAACGGTTCCTCGTGCTCCGCGATCATCAGCTCTTCGTAGGGCAAGGCTATGTCAGGGTTGATGTCAATATCATATTCTTGGTGAAAAACATGAATTAGTTCCCTCCAGATTTTAAGGGGACTAATTTTCCTGACAATGTACCATCGCAAGGCAGGGGCGATCAAGCTCGATTGGTACGATTGAATCATCCTTCGGACCAGGTAGGCCTGTAAGTAGGTCTTTGGGCGGGAGGTATCAGCGTACCTTTCGCATTCAGGTGCTTTGAGCTCTTCAGGAATCTCAATGCCGGCGTAATTGGACAGGTCCATGGGATTCTGCTCCTGCAGCTGGCTTAACTTTTTCATGATCTTTTCAAACTGTCTATGGTACTGGCTATTTTCTGGCAAATTTGCAGGTGTCATGACGGTGTTTGAGGCAACTATAGAGTTGGGCTCAGCTTGAGTGGATTTCATTTGTCTCGAGAGTTGTTGAAGGACAATGGACATCTGTCCTACGCCGTCTTCAATGTTAATGAGGCGATTTTGTACATCATTCTGATCGGGCCCAATTGTATGAGGCCATTCGCGAGTGATTGGTGGCTGGCGATTCATAGTTACCTGCTTGTTGCGAAGACAATGAATGAGCATGAAAGTAAACAAAGATTGACCCATGGCAATGGTCTAACTGCTTTTTTATTTATCAAAAGAGGATTTTATAGACTGCAGACTTCTGACATGACAGAATGAAATACTAGATATTAAACGAAAGTCCCTAAACAATGGGACGAAACTTTCACACTATTAATACTAAGGGGCACATGATTGCCAATTTATATGCGACGGGGAGCCTTGTTCTTGCGAGAATGGTTGCTTCCTTGGGCTGGCTCTGAGGTGTGCATCTAGTCCATTCCCAAATCCCTCTCCATGAGCTCTGCTTGCTCGTGCTGGCTGCTCTCGCTGATTGAGTGAGGGACTGATGGCTTCCATTTTTTCGGGATGCGATGGTTGTGGATGTAGGACATGGAGGCGTGGTGGGCTTTTTCTTCTCCCTCAAGCCCTTCAGGTACCACGATCCTTTTGCGATGGCACTTGTCCCAAGTTTCCTGAGCGGTAGAAACTTCAAATTCGTAGTCACGGCTTGTATTGAAAAGAATTGAAGAGACCTTCCTGATGGAAGACGATGGGATCTCCTGAAAGGCTCCATATTGTCGTGCCACCCGATAAGGGTGATAGAGAATGGCGCCGGTGCGGCCAAGCAACGGAATTGGGAGATCACGGTTATAAGCGAAGCGAGCTCTTTTTTCATGGAACCAACCAGCACACCATTGGAATGCCTCAGGAGCTGGGTCTCTTAGGAAGTTTACCCAATTTAAACAGCTTTGATTGGGAATATACGGTCCTAAAACCATAAATTTTTGTAATGGGTTTTCAAAAGCATTCGTTTCAGATGATCGCATGAAGTCTCGAAATTCGCTTAGGTGAGAAAAGAACCAAACTTGTAAAATTTCAGGAGAGGCTCGCATGATTTTCTCTGAGTTGTCTTTAAAACGATTAAAGGACAAGAATGTTTCAGTTAAAATCATGTTGACATAATTCCCCCCTCTTAAGATTTGATCAACTATCCATGCCATCTTGGGAGTTATGGCATTTCTTTGATGGGGGAAGATGATGAGCCCGAAAAAGGCCAGGAGGAAAATTTCACTTTTCTGGGTCATAAGCTGATTTTGGAAACATGCATTCATAAATTCCAGTGGGCAGGTTTTATGGTTATCTTCAAGAATTTGTATCATAGTATGGACTTCAGTTCTTAAAAGCCATGCTAACCCACGTATCGGGATGAGGCCTGTTGATGGTTTGACGAGCTTTTTCTCAAGAGGCATTCTAGTGATGATGCTGTATTCTTCCAGGGTTGGGGTTAGCTCAAACCTACCGAATATAAAAGTAACCGTCTTCGGGCACCAGAAATGTGCCATGGCTTGTATGACTTCAGGGCGAACAGTGATTTGGATCAACGATAGGAGATGACCGACTTTCGCCTTCACACGCTCTTGGGCAAACTGATCTAACTGACCCCACCATCTGAAGAGCTCTGCCTTAGGAGTAGGAATGAACTGGATATCGTCTTTCCTCATCGCATATAAACCGGGACTTGAAAAGCTTATCCTAAATTGCCATGGGCCAAATAAAAAGACTGAGTAACAGTAAAGAAATTACTTTTGCTTTTTAAAGAAAAATGGCAAGCACAAAGACATGCGCGTGAGACGTGCGACTCGATTTCTAACTGAGAATGATTGATGAAATTAAAAGGGTATCCGCCCGTTGCAGTCTCGCGTTAGCAGCATACCCCCTTAACCTCGGCTAAGAAATTCGGGGAAAAGAAAGGCAACCTCTACATCGCAGTCTCGCGTTCGAGGTCGTATCTTTCTTAACACCATCCTAGAAATCCTATGGCGGCCCAGGTCCGGCGGCCGAGTTGTGTGTGCCATGTGTAGTGTTTAAAATAGTAAAGCATGCACAACAGTTTATAATCACAAAAACATTTTATTTTTACAGAATAAAAAACTTTAAGCTATTATCCTGCACAAAAGAAAAAAAACCCCAAGTCAGCAAAGCATTTAAACAAAGATAAAATGGCCTAAGTCCTCAAATTCCCCAGCGGAGTCGCCAAGCTGTCGTGACCTCTTTTTTTTCTGGCGCCCACCATCGGGTACGAGCGCCTAAGGAGGCTAATGGCTCGGCTAAATTTATTAAGCCCGGACTCTCCCAAGTCCACCAATTCACGACTTTAATAGTTTGAGTTTTTAACCTATAAATCAATTTTTAAAATGGAGTCGCCACTAATCGATTTGGAGTGGGTCGATTAGAAACCCAAGCGAAGTATCGGGAGAAATACTCGCTCCTGCGCAACCAGAGAAATTAGGATCGGGGACTTGATTACACTAGTTAATCACTAATGCCCTTTCGGTACCTAATCTTGTTTAAACCCTAAGGCTTTTTGGATGTTTGAGAGATTTTCCATGCATTTTTGGGAGGAAAAACATTTTTTGAGTCATTTTCTAATTTTTTGGACACAAAAGGGATTTTTTGGGGTTTTTTTTTGGTATTCTTTGGAAAAAAATACAAGTCTTTTTGGCTTTTTCTGAATTTTTGGCTTTTTTTGGAAAATATGAAATATTTTTGATTTTTTTTTATTTTTCGAAAAATAAAATATTTTTTAATATTTTTTATATTTTTGGAAATTAAAACATTTTTTAATATTTTTCAAAAATAAATTATTTTTTATTTTTCTTTTTTTATTAAAATATTACATAAAATAATAAAAAGCCGACCCGGGTCGGACCCGCGGGTTGGGTCCGACCCGGGCCGGTAACCCGAACGCGGACGGGCCCGCGTTGCGGGCCCGACTCGGATTTTCTTGTCTTTTTCTTTCTTCTATTTTTTTTCTTAAAAAACAAGCCCAACCCAAATAGATCTATTTTCTAAAAAAAGGGCCCGGCCCATATGCGAATGGCCCAAGCTGGCCGAAACCCTACCCGGGTGAGGTGCGCCCGACCCGACTCTGACCCGGTTTCCGGCCGCCTAGGTCTCGTGAAACCCTACCCGGTTTTGCGAACCACGCCCGACCCGGCTCGACCCGACGCGGGATCGCTGGTTTCTCCATCCGTCTGCGGCGCGGGTGGAGGGACTGGGGACGTCACCGGACAGCGGCACGGTGCCTGACGACAGCGGCGACGTGGCGGACGGTGGTGCGGCATTCGACGGCGACGTAGCGGGTCTCCTTGGTCAGGGGTTAGGGTCTCGCGGAGGGAACGATGGTGACGACGACGACGACGGGCAGGGGAGGCGGCCAGGGTTTCGAGCAACGGCGACGATGCGTCTGGGGGCGGTGGCGGCAGCTACTATTACCTGTTTGCAGCAACGGCGCGACGAGGGGGTGAACGGTGGCGGCGACAGGGAGCTGTAGGTGCAAGTGACGACGGCGGGGTAGCGACAGCAGCTCCTCAGTTTCCAGATCTGGTCTGGCGTTGGCGGGTCAGTCACGGCACGGCGTTGGGGCGGGGGACAGCAGCAGCAGAGCCGCGGTTGCAGTGGTGGCGCAGAGCCTCCGGCTTCACAGATCTGGCGTTCCCTCCTCCGGCTCCCCTCACCCGCTCAGATCTCTCTCACTCAGGCCAGATCCGAGCCTCCACCGGCCGGATCTGACCTTCTCGGACTCGCTCGCCGGCGGCCTCCCCCGAAGTCTCTCAGTGGGAGGTCAGCCGAGCTCGCGACCCGAGTTCTCTCTCGCTCGCTCTTCGATTCTTCCCCCGAAGTCCCTCAGTGGGAAGATCTCGGAGCTCGCTCCTACCGTTCATCGACGAAGGTGGTGCCCTTTTATAGGCGAGGGAATCCGGTCGACGGAGCTTCGACCGCCGGTCCCCTTCGCGCGCCGGGCGGTTCTCCTCGGCTCAACCGGCGTCCCATCCGAGCTCATCCAGCGAAGCATGCTTGGCATTGATGGCGCTTCGCGATCTTATCTTCTCCGGCCGACGTCGGCCTACTCCCCTCGGCCGTAGGCCGTCCTTCGCGTGCGTCATCGTCTTCTGTGCGCGTGAGTTGCAGAGGCGTAGGGGGAAGAAGAGGAAAGAAGGAAGAAGGAAGAAGAAGAAAAGAAGGGGGCCGAGCTTTGGGGAAAATGGTTGGGCCTTGGGCCTACGTGGAAAGAAAAAGAGGGGGTTGGGCTAGCTTTTGTTTTTCTTTTGGTTTTACTATTTTTTATTGTTTTTTTTTTGTTATTTGTTTTGTTTATTATCCGAAAAAAGAAAAACAAAGATTAAAAGAAATTAAAGCCTAACTAACCAAAATTTTAGGTGTCAACAAGATGCGATCTGCCTTGGCGAAATAAATCTTGGGGAGAAAATCTCCGGTGGGCCACCTCCTTCTTAAAGGGTAAAGACTTCTCTAAATGCATTGCTCGTTTTTCCCTTGGGGCTCTCTATCACATTATTTGGAAAAATAGGAATAGCATCCTATTCACAGAACAATCCCTTACCATCCTGGCTATGAAGAATCATCTTATTAAGGTGATTAGGGATAGAGCTAGCACCTTCAGAAACGTTAAGGATAGTTTCAGAAATAGAAGGTTGCAAAGGAATTGGGGCATCGATCCTATTATCTTCTCGGGAGACCCATAATCGGCCCTAGTTTCAATCGACGCTTCAAGGAAATGCTAGTGCCCTAGTGTTCTAGTGCTCTGGAGCCGACATCTCTCCTCCTTCGCTGAGGTGTTTGTTTCTTTGCCGGTTGTTCATGCCGTGCCTTCTAGTTTTTTGTTTGCCTTCTTTTAGGCGTTGCCTTGTGGGTTTTTTTTTTACATCATGGCATACTTCCACTCATTATGTTTATTCATCTTGAGTGTAAATTTTGGTGCCGTGATTTTTTGTACTTTTGTCCTTTTCTCTTTATATTATTACCTCTTACCAAAAAAAAAAAAAAAACAATCACTTCCAAGAAAATTTGATAGATTTAATGGTGTCACGGCATGGACTATTCCACTTATCATCATGCAAGTCATTCTCTTAGCTGTAAAAACAAAAGATGTATGGTGCTCTCATTTCTACATTCTATCTGTTATCTCCCTTTGTTTTCCTTAATGAGGATCAGAGAAGATAATCATAAACTAAAGATATTCTTCAGAGTGCCTGCTTCTGCCCATAGCCCAAGATGAACTAATCACCTTCATATTTTCACATGTGAGGTGTCCTGCTAATTCACGCAAAGATCTTTATTAAGACTTTTTTCTTGTGTAGTGGTAGTGCATAGGATTTCCAAGCAGTCGTTAAATTCCTCGACGTCTGCAAGTAGAAATAATAACAAGCTCTCTTATGTTCATTTCAGTGCATAGACAACACCACAGAGTTGACTTGCAAAAGATATATGCCCACATGGATTTAACGTGTGATTCTTGTGAAATCTCATCATTTCCATAAGGGAGTTCTCAGCAGAGTACACCTTCAAAATGGTTTGTGAATAAAGCTTCAGAGACTCTAACATGATTAAGCATGCAGTCGTGTGGAAAATGAATTGCTTGCTTGTAACTACATCCACCTTAGGCGGCCTCTGTACCCGGAAGCTTGTCAAAACCCATTTCAAAATTAGCATCTCTAGAATAGCTAAAGCACTATTTTACAACCTGGAAACCCAACAATTAAAGAAACTAACTGGAACGTGATATTAATGGATAAATCCATAGAAAATAGAAACTTATTTACTTCAACAACTACCGTCCCACCACTTTGGATGCGAGATGTCACTGACAGGTGATCAATTTATTGAGAAGTGAAAGAACAAGGAGGTTTAACCGATAGATTGCGAATGCCAACCAACATTTATCATTTTATAGAAAAGTGCAACGTCTAACATCACTGTCAGACATATAAGTTCTTATTAGGAAGAATGCACCTCAAACCTGAGATAAAAAAAGGTAAAGAGTAAAGTTGTCGCTCCTACAGGACCCCCAACAAATGGAACATTGATTTCTTCAGGATCAAGACCCAATACTTCTTCCTGCAAGTGACATACTAGATCAGAAATCCGATGAACACTTTAGCAAACATCTAGGATATCCAGAGAAGGAAAACAGTCATCGGCTTTCATGACATTGTCTCTAAACTGGTTTCTTGCACAGTTTTGCTGCCTAAGCACTAGTACCGATTATCTATGACCATAAACGACCTCATAATCATTAGAAGAGAACCAACAACACTCCCTAATACATACCAGCAGTTACATGATTATTTCAGCCAAAACAATCAAAGATGCGGTGCTTCTGGACTCTATTGCTAGACTAGCAGATAGCCTGATTTTATTGACTTAGCTTCTACACCCTGCACATGATCCCAGACAAGATGCCCTTGGAGCAAGTAATTATTCGCAGTTATGCATAATATAGCGTTTGAGACGACAGAACATGCTAAACGAGGTAAAATACGCTTATGTAGATTAAGCGAGGCAGAATCTTAATACTGAACAGCCAGACGAGAGTATAATGAAAATCATGCGCACTTGGAGTTTAAAGTCATACTCTTAAAAATTCTGTCTACAGACTAAAATTGTAACTATTCAGACATCTGCCAATTTCATAATTTAGTTGCGCCTCTCATATTACGAGTCAAATACTTAAGGATTTAAGTGCAAAGGTTTTCTATTTTTATTTTGTTTTGTCTATCTGGAGTTGATTTATTTGCCAGTTGAGCCACATATAAACGCAACATTTGCGAAACAGGTTAGCCAACAAGAGTAGTTTTTAGCATAGTTATTTTTAATAGTTGATTAGCCCTCGCAGTACATATTTCATCTTTTAGGGCACAGTCCATGAATGACAAGAAAATTCGCCTCAAAACTAACATCAGTTGAAGAAAGTTACTGAAAAACAGACGGTGGCCTTCACAAAGAGTTATTGTATGTAAAGGTTTCATAACTACAACAACATTTTCAAATTTTCTATAGGATTAAATGTTGAGTCAATCCACTCTCTGCATTTAGGGTACTCAAATTATTACTTCAATGCAAATCATCAACATGCGCTGTTTTGGACGCTGAGTGCGAACCTAGCGTTGATGTGTTCACAAAATTTGGAAATTGGTAATTGCAATAATCTACATTATTGTTTCATCGAATATGTGATGGATGACAAATTAGAAATAATTTTAGTCTTTCATTGGCGAAACCACAAACAGTAAGACATGTCATCGTGGCTCACGTGCCCAACATCATTAGCTATTGGTAATGAATACCTGTTAAGCCATACATAATAATCTATACTTCAGAGATAATTGAAATAAATAAAGCACAAAAACTCCATGCATCACAGTAATTTTAATTGAGAAAACAAACATCATCTTTACATCATCAACAAATATAATAGATGGCTCACTAAGTGACATGAGGACACCTGGATTAGTTCATGTCGGTGGTGAACGGGTGTTGCAAATTTGGTTTTATTCCACGTGCACGGCCGCAAATTTGGCTTCTATTCCATGAGCAGGGCTTCAAAACTCTGAATACTTGTAGCCAACTCTTCCTTGGCCTTTATTCCAAGCCAGCTCTGCAGGGTTAGCAAATAAAAGCCTATATAAAAACCTCTGTTTTTCTTCATTGCAATCGAAAGGTACTTGAGAATTTCAACAAGGCTACAATTGCCTATCTTCATACTAGTCCAACGAAAGTCGCAATCGCTTCGCCGGCTGAATGGTGTGCTCTGCAGGTTTTGGTGGCGTCGAATCTGTCTCCAATTTGGTGGATGCTGACACATCGGGCAACCTTTCCAAGGATATGCAATATGTGATCTCCACACCCTTCCAAATTTTCAATTCTGTCAAGCCTTCAACGGCTCTCAACTTTGCACAATGTTTTAGCTCGAGACGCAATAGATTTTTAAACTTCCATAGGTTAGGCAATTGTTTGATCACATCACACATGGTAATTTGCAAAAGCTCCAGCGATTCCAATTCCCCCAAACCTGGAATCTCCACTAGTTCGGGGAAGTCATTGAGCATTAACTCTCGTAGCCTCTTCAAGCACAATAGATCAGGCAAGCACGTCACCGAACATTCTCTGATAGAAAGAATTGACAAGCTTTGGAAGTCAGAAATATTTGGCAATTGCGGTATAGAGTGAAGTTTCAAGGTCAATAAGGTAGGTGGAAACTGATCAATGGACCGTGCATCCTTCCAAGGCGAGGTAAGCTCATTTGGGCTAAAAAATTTCATACGTGGTTGTTCTTTACGCACTTCGAGACAAAGTAAATGAACTAGGTTGGAGAGTTTGGGAAGAACAGGATATTCAGCAGCTGCAACCACCAGGCATTCGAAACTCAAGGGAAGCTCTGGCAATGGGAAAAGCTGAAGGCTTGCAATTTTAAGGGTTTGGAGACTAGAGAAACCATTGAGCATTCTTGGTATTATAGAGATTGGGCTCCCATCTAAGTTCAAGATCCTCAAACGGGTCAGGCTCCACATTTCCCACGGGATTTCATCCATGAGATACGGACAAAATGAGGCATCGAGCTCTTCTAGCATCTCCACCCCCACGAAGAGCATAAGGTATTGTGCGTATCTTAGTGTATGCCACCTTTAAGACTTTTAGTCTCTTCAGATTTCCAATGAAATCAGGGAGAAGGGAGATCCCCGAGGATTTTAAATCCAACTCAACCAATAATTCCATTTGCCCAATAGAGTTAGGAAGCTCACATAGTTTCTTGCATCCAGAAAGAGACAAATGCGTGAAACTCGTTAATCTTCTAATGGACTTGAGGATAGCAGAGATCTCCAAGTGTCTTGTATCAAACTTGACCAATGATTCTGGTTCCCAGAGGTCGCAATTTCAAGTTGATCTCCGCCTTTAGAAAAAGATAAATGCATGACATTTGTCAACCGTCCAATGGAATCGTGAATAATGCTAATTGGAGACGATTGTAGATCTGAATAGACGACTAATGATTCTAGCTCTCGAGTAGAGTCCGGAAGCTCACATAGATTCTTACAAAAATATATATGCAAATACTTGAGATTCTTTAACTTTCCAATAGAATCAGGGAGATTGGAGATCTTTAGAGACCTTAAGTTCAACTCGACCAATGTTTCTAATTCTCCGATAGAATCCGGAAGCTCAAGTAGATTATTGCATTCAGAAATAGACAACTTGACCAATGTTTTTAATTCTCCAATAGAATTCGGAAGCTCAAGTAGATTATTGCATTCAGAAATAAACAAATGCGTGAGACTCGTTAGCCTTCCAATAGAATCAGGGAGAACAAAGATCCTTGAGGAATTTAATTTCAACTTGACCAATGATTCTAGCTCCCCGATATAGTCTGGAAGCTCGTGTAGATCCTTGCGTGAATATAAAATTAACTGCTTGATATTCTTTAACCTTACAATGGAGTAAGGGATAACAGAGATCCCCACATGACATAAACCTAATTTGACCAATGATTTTAGCTCTCCAATAGAATCCGGAAGCTCCCGTAGATCCTCACAAGTATATAAATTCAAATAATTGAGATTCTTTAACCTTCCAATGGAGTAAGGGAGAGCAGAGATCCCCAAATAATATAAATCCAATTTGACCAATGATTTTAGTTCTCCAATAGAATCCGGAAGCTCCCGTAAATGCTTGCAATTATATAAATTCAAATAATTGAGATTCTTTAACCTTTCAATGGAGTAAGGAAGAGCAGAGATCCCCAGACGATGTAAATCCAATTCGACCAATGATTTTAGTTCTCCAATAGAATCCGGAAGCTCCCGTAAATCCTTGCAATTATATAAATTCAAATAATTGAGATTCTTTAACCTTCCAATGGAGTAAGGAAGAGCAGAGATCCTCAAACAATGTAAATCCAATTTGACCAATGATTTTAGTTCTCCAATAGAATCTGGAAGCTCCCGTAGATTCTCACAATTGTTCAAAACCAAATGCGTGAGATTCAACCCTCCAATAGAGCAAGGAAGTTGGTTGATATTACAATTAATTTCAAACCTTGTCAAAGATTTTAGATTGTCTAGTGTCTCAGGAAGCTCGATCGAATAATTGATGTTAGGGATGATGATCTGCGACAAGCATTCTAGAGAATAGATTTCTTCGGGCAACCCTTCAAGGGAAATGCATCCCTCAATCTTCAAAGTACTTAGCAGTTTTACCTTACCAATTGAACTATCAATCGTACACAAACTATCACAGTCCTCAAGAATCAACGTCTCCAACTTGCCAAACTCAGAAAAATCAGGCGTCTCAATTAACTCATAGCACCTAGCCAAATTTAGAACTTTCAACTTTTTTGCCATCTGCAATGGGAAAAATGGGCATTTCATGCCAATGAAACGTATGAGAATACAATAGCATACAACTAGCTAGCAAAGGTCAATTGATAGAATTTGAATAAAAGATAAATGAGGTGTGTCAGTACCTCGATTTGCCTCCATCCACCCCAATCGTGAGTAATGTTGCTCTCCGAAAGGTCAAGCACAACCAAATTCACGAGGTGAAGATTCGTCACTAAAAAGTCCAGCGAGTAACAACGCCAAGAAAGCCATCTTAGACTACCAAGACAATTTTTGAAGTCACCTACGAAATTCAGTCCTTCCCCTCCAAGGAACCTCAGCATTGGGAAATAGGCTAATTCTTTAGCTGTTAAGTTATGACTAATATTCAAACTAAGTGCTCGTACAGCTCGTTTTTCCTATCAGTAGAAGCAAAGAATAAAGATGAGGGTGCAACATAGGAAGGAAAAAAAACTAACGCAAGTAGTCGACAACATCAGCAGTTCTTCTTCAACCCGAATTAATTAGATCAAACGCAAGTTGTAACAAAATAATTACTTTTGTTTTTCTCAACTTGGAAATAAGACAAACCAAGCATGTTTAAAATGTCCATTCGATGTTGATTCATTTTTCTTTTCACAGACTAAACACCTTTCCAAGGAAACAAAGTAACTCATTTTCATTCTCACCAAAACAAGAAATGAAGAATTCCATGTAACCAAACAGAGCATTAACTTTGTTCTCATTCAAATGGGTAAGGCATGAAAACATATATTTTTGTTGCTGAAGAGTTTCTATTTCACTATAAGCCAAAAAACAAAGCAGGTCATCAACTGATATGCTCATTTTAAGGAACAAAACCAAAGATTTCGTTGGATTGACCATATCTTCTACTTGTAATAACTTTTACCTCATAGCTCGTTAGTATGTCTAGAGTATCCTCATCAACCTGCAACCAACGGCGCTTTCCAGCATTTTCGAAATTATCTTCCTTGACGATGTACCTTCCTAGATCTCGAACTTCATCATGCATCCAAAACTCATCGTCCTCATCAATCTTTATCAACGACATGAGGAGAAGAACATCAATTGCATTACGTGGAGGATATTCGCTACTATGCCACATGCATTCCACATAAGTCTTATCCTTCCCTATGCAAAAACATGCTATGTCCAGGAATATAGCTTTTTCTATTTTGTCCAATTTGTTGATACTTATCATCAGTGTATTTCGAACGTGCCTATGCGGGACTTGCTTTAAGTGCTCCAATGTCTTATCCCACTCTGATCTGTTGGTATTGGCAAAAAGAGAACCAACAACTTCCAAAGTCAAAGGAAGCCTTCCTATGCTTGAAACGACCATATTTGAGAAATTGTACCAACCTTCTGGAGGAGCATCACTTCTAAAGGCATGCTTGCTGAAAAGCTGAATGGCTCGACCTTTGGGCATCTCCATCATTGAGTAGGACAAGTAATTGCTAGGTGTTGTTTGGTTGTCCTTATCTAGTATTGTGCTTTTGTCCCTAACTGTAATGATGATCCTACTTCCAGAACCGAACCAATCACATCTCCCCGCGAGGTTCTCGAGTTGCTCCTTCTCCTCCACATTATCAATAACAATTATAACTTTCTTGCTTTGAAGTCCTCTTCTTATGCGATTGATCCCTTCGTTGGTGTCATAAATTCCATTGATAGAGTTCAAGCCCAATGTGTCGACTAACAATTTCTTTTGTATATCTAAAAGACCTTGACGTGCGACATCATCAAGGAAACTACTGCAATTGAATTTAGACCAGAATCGGTTGAAGATAATGCTAGCAAGAGTTGATTTACCAATACCACCTATTCCATGGATTATGAGATATCGTACACAGTCATTAGAGTAAACATCCAACAGTTTCTCTATATGTTCTAAATCATCCGTTTCAATTAGATGATTGGGAATAAGTCTGTTCTTCCTCTTTAGCTTGAGTAGAAGCTCTCGAACAATCAATTTTATAAGTTCCCCATACCTATCAAACAACAATAACAACTTGAATTCAGAGTGAGGAAATGATGACAGTGTACTATTCCTAACTCTTAAGCGTATGAGATTTGAATAACATAAGCTAAATATATCAAGACGCAGTTTTTCAATAGTAAATTTGAATGCATAACATAACAATCTCAAGCTAAATATAACAGTGATTGGATTGATTGGATTTAAACACTAACTACTGCCCAGGCTACCATTGACTGAGTATAAACGCAGTGATTAAGAGAAATTAGGGAAATTAGGTCATTTCGTATATCGCCGAAGAAGAGAAGAGTGGAAAGGAATCTAATTATACCTTTATGACTATTTTGTATTACTGCTCATTAAAGAAATGTCAATTTATACAGCGTCTCCATCTCGCATCTCTCTGGAGATCTCTATGAGATCTGGAAGACTCCATCGGGACACTGTCAATATATAGATGAAAACGTCACCATCTAACGGTGACAATCAAGCTTGGGTGCTGCATCAAGCGGTGTAAGCTCCGACGCTATTGGGGAGAGAATTTGTCTTTTTATTTTTGGAGAAATTTTTTGTTATGTTAAGAGCTAATTAAAAATAATAATAAGTCCTGGACAGATTATATCAAAATTAATAACTCAGAAAAAGTTGTGGAAAAACTTACCCTTTTCCTTCCAACTTCCAGCCTACTCTAGTTGGAATCTCAACAAGAGCAGCTTCCCAGGGCTTCACCACATCGGGGCCATACTTCTCCTCATGCTTAGACAAGGCATTTCGATACAATTCAGTCTTGAGCTTGACATCATCCGGCTCCACATCGAAGAAAATGGGGAGGATCTCCTTCTTCCCATCCGACTTTGAAGTGCAATCAACCATATACACAATCTCGCGGAGGCACCACACACTGGAAGCGAAACCCTTAGAGAAGATGGGGATATAAATTTGAGTGTCGTCAAGGGCTTGCAAAAGGTTTCCACCAATCTGCTGACCAATTCGGAGCTCTTCATCGTCTTTGAAGACGCAGATTCCTTTCTCCACCATATCATGATAGAGGCAACTAGTAAAGTTGTCCCGAGTATCCGGTCCCCTGAAACTTAGGAACACCTCAAACTTCATTCCTGATGTGTGAACGGGTGGTGCTGTTGCACATAACAAACGAGATTAGAGACAGAATCGAGGTGGACGAAAATTGACAATAAGCTTGCTAGAGGCGAGACATCAATTGGGGGAAGTTTAAAAGCAAAAGAAAAAAAATACAGATGGTGGGCACGGTTAGTCGCGACTCGCAGCCATCGATTGGCTATGACAAGCACCGAAGAAATAGAAAACAAAACCGATATGAAGAGAGTACCTGATGCGCTGATGGACGGCCGACTGAGATGAGACATCGACTGAGTCACGACTAGAAAGGGGAAGATCGAAGGGCGCAGCTGGAGAAGAGAGAGAGAGAGAGAGAGAGCCCAGATCTGAGAGTGAGACCGAGAAAGTAGAAAGTGTTTTCAAGGCCGGAGAGGCGTTCTCTTTTAGTATTATTTTTTATATATCTGAGTCGACCTCTTCAGGGGCTAAGGTTACTTTCATTGTTGCCTGTTGGAAAAAATTTTACTTGAACTTTCACAGGTCAAAAGAAAAAAGACATCCTCCAAACTTCTGAAAAAATATTAATGTTTTATTTATTTTATGAAAAAATGAATAATTTAAAAAATATTTTTCTAAAAATAATTATTTGTATTGTTCATCAAAATGAATTAATAGAGAATATCTCCATCGTCCGCGAAAATATTTAAATATGAATTGTTATCGATAGTAAAAATATTATCCATTAACTAATTATTTCAATCCATACGATTAATAATTTTTAGGAAAATATTTTTCAGTTCATTTATTTTTCTCGGAAAAAATCATATCTAAAATCGGTAATCTTTTACTATGGTTAATCTTTTACTGTAAATTCTCCACGTGGAGAGAACTTGGTGCGAGAAATTGCAGCTAGTGATCAGGAAGAATCGGTGGAGAGGCATCATTCTCGAACTTCTGCTCTCGTGTTCACCTGATAATTTCAACTCCCTTTGACCACTAACTAAAAAGAGGATCTGTAATGGCTCTCTTTGCTCATTTGTCCCGTCAATCATCTGGACAAAGCCACAAAAAGCTGCACCTGAGTCTCTCATACTTCAGCCTAGTTGTAAAGACGAGCTTCAGCTTATTCAGCTCCCCGTCTATCGTTGGCTTATAGCAGCATTGTCCAATTGAAGTGCAACTTGGAGGCAACGCTACAGATGTAGGTGCATGAGTAGGTCGAAAAAAGCGGATGCAAACACGAAGACGAGAGAGATGGACATAAAACTATAATATACAAACATCCGTCCAGCTTGTTATTACACAAATTACCATTTGAGTACCTTACATTTAAGAAAAGAAAAACCTGTGTTTTTTCTATGTCAGCTATGCAGAATAAATTTCGATATCTTCCTAGGTCTGGACCACTTCATTCCCAAGAACCAATTCTGAGTAGAAAACAACCGAAAACTATGAAGAGGCCATCTCTTCCGTTCCGAAAAGAAAGGTCTTCAACCCGCTCACTTCTTGATAAATGAAATGCCCTTCTGAGTACTCTCTGCTAACTCTTTCTTTGCCTTTTCCAACCCAGCTTTACTGGTCAACAAACCAAGGCTGAAATTAAAAAACTTCTTCTTCCTCTGATGTAATTTCAGAAGACTTAAAGAATTTCAACGGCCCAAGTGAAAGAACCCCCCGGACCCCAGTATGACTGCGGCGCACTTTGCATGCAAAGAACGGAAGCTCAGTCACCTGAAAAACGGTGACAACAATAAATTTTTTATGATATGAACTAAAATCCAAAAAAGAGTTTGATGGCTAATAGACAGTCCCTATTCTAAGGCCAAGAGTGCCGTAATGTGGGATACAAATTCTGTTTTCGTTTAACCTGATTTATATCATAATCCAATTTTCTAGTTCAAAAGTTTTTATGAAACAAATAACTTGAGATAAATGCGTATATCAGTTTGAGATATAAACTCTATTCTAATCCATAAATTTTAGCAAAAGTTGCCTTAAAATATGATGTTAACTAATTTTGCTGTTAGCTGGAAATCTGAAGAGCGAAAGCAGGGGCAACCCCGTTTCAGATAATGACAATGAGCTTGCTTGAGGCAAGACATGTTGAGGTTATCATATTCCTCATCCAGTTGTACTAGAAAGACAATAAAAGCATGCAGAGTTGCTAATGCGTCCAGCTGGAGTTGGTGGGAATCAGGAAAAGACAAAGCAAAAGAACAAAAATGGATCCGATAAGCGGTCCTTTTACTTCAATATTTAATGAAAGGATTAACGCGTTTGTTAAATGCAAATCTATCACGAAATTAACGTCAAATGTGATGCAAGTAGTGAGGGAGTCAAACACACAAGGACAAACTCCTTGAACAATGAGGCCCCTTTAGAAAAAATCATTATGAGATAATATTATTAAAGTTATTAATGCCTCTCGAAGCCCAACTCCCTCCCAGTCCTACCGCTCCCTTCTATGAAACTTCCTCTTGATAATGACATAACGACGAAAATTTAAGGAAGCAGAGAAGCGAAGACTAAGATCTCATGATATAATTTCATTGTGGAAAATCCAGTTTCGTTTAGATATCAACATTTAGTTTTAGAAAATCTGGTGTATTTAACAATTCTGTCACTACATGAAACTTCACTTATCATCGAAATGCAAGTCAGTCTCTAAGCCATAGCTACAAGAGATGTATGGTGCTCTGTTTCTGCATTCTTTCTGTTCATTTCCATTGTTTTCCATAATGAGGACCAGACAAAATAATCAGAAACAAAGATATTCTCCACAACTGCTTGCTTCTGCCTATAGCCCTAGACAGAGTAACCACCTTGTACATACTTTCACAGGCGAGGTGTCCCATTAATTCCCACAAAGATCTTTATTAACGCTTTTACTTGGGTAGTGGTAGTGGATAAGTTTCCGAGGTGGCATTTGGTAAATCGAGTTCCTTGACCTTCACAAGTAGAAATAATAACGAGCTCTCTTATGTTCATTAGGATGCTTCGACAGAGGCTTCACGCCATAAACTTGGCTTGCAAACGACATATGCCCACATCGTTGAAATGGCTCGTTAATTTAAATAATTTAGAAACTCTAACATGATTAAACATGTAGTCATGTGTCTGGGAAAAAATATGCTTGCTTGAAGCAGTGTATTCAATCCTTTTCGACAGGCCAAAAGTGAAGATTGACATAGCTTTCGCAGCATAGGAATTATGTGACTGGTCCACCTAATAGGCTCAAACCGCCAAGATAATTATAACGAGCTTAAAATTTTAACAACGTGCTATCAGGGGCATATGCATATGATCCACCTAGTAATTCTATGCATAGAGTAGCACATAAAATTCTCTGGTGGGTTGTCCCATTTTTCAACTTTAACCATGAGAAAGGGCATCCTGAAAACACAAACATAATTTAAGGAGGTGGCACGAAAGTAGACTTACGCGGTTGGATTATAACACAAATCATGAAATTGGTTGGATACTCTCAAATACTCAATAGGCGATATCCATATCAAACAACATACAACATATTTTGTATTTATCTCAGTGTGTGCGTATAATTCTGATTCATGTTTAGCTCAATCCATTTTTCAGTACAAGCTGATATCTTTGAAAGGGGAAACAATGATAACTGCGTGCAGACATCCTAAGATTCTTCAAGAGAAAGGGAGAAGGAAAATAGTCAAAGGCTACATTTTCAGGAGCAACAAGCTCAGCTCGTGATTACTTCCTTTAATTGGTCTCCATTTCTGATTGGAGGTAAAATCTCCCATTTTTCATAAGCTCACATTCTATAAAATAAAGCTATCCGATTCAATATTTTGTAGGTTCATGCCAACTAAAATGTTATATAATGATGAAGAACAAAAAAAAAAAAAAAGGAATTACAAGCTCTGCCGATGTCATGTGCATTATAAGCGGGGGCAGTTTTGCCGCTCCAAACTCTCAAATAACCCTCACCGACAGTTCCACTCTCTACGATTTTCACTTTTATTTTTTCTTTAGTTTTTGTCCTTTTTTTAAAAAAAAAAATTCTCCAATTTTTTTTTTTTAATTTCTTTGGTCTTTCTTTGCTACATTAACACCATATCAGAGCTATATACGGAAAAAGAAATTACAAAGCACCACGTCAAATTTTGGAATCCATGTTAGCAAATCTAGTTGCGAGTTTGTTGGAGGGATTAAATTGCAGCCAACAAAAAAATATTTAGAATTTGATTGCACAAATTCAAAATTTAGAACTTGGCTGCATGTTCGGCCAAACATTCAGGACTTTTTCTGTAATTTTCACTTATAAGAACCGTGTAATGAGAACTAGCATAGTGGATAGCAAATATTCTTATAAGATAATAACAAATAAGGGTTACTCAGATAAAAATTTCTAGTTTGATTATTATCTTACAATGATCTCTCCCACCAAGAAGAACTCTTCTATGTATGGGTTTTCCAATGCATCTCTTATTTTGATTTGGCCTATCCTTCCACAGTTGTAGAATAAACTTGTAGATTAGCAGCAAAAATAGCATATTGGTTGTGAGGAAAAAATTTCACGCCAAAAAGCGGAAAGGAAAGTGAAGCTGCGTGGAATAGGCTCGCTATTTTCAAGCCATGTCCATGTGATGAAACATGAAGCTTCCCCTCAACTCCCTGCGAAACTCCCCATGTAAACACAAAGAAACTAAAAAATCAAAAGGACAGACGTGCATGACTTTATGTCTTTCGTGTTTTTCCACAACTTTGTTTTTTTCACTGACAACGCAACTCAATTGCGAGTTGATGCATCAAGCGTACATAAAAGATAAAGAGAGGAAAGAGACACGAAGAGGACAGAAGACTTTTGCAATGGGGTCAAAACTTTTTGAGGTTTCTTAGTTAGAGAAAATAGATTATTTTTAATTTCAAGAAATGTTTGGTGAGAAAACGTAAATTGCATTGAAATTGAGATTACATTGAAAGGAAATGCAGCTACACGTCCACATTACGCACCATGCCATCCATGCTTCATGCGTGTCTGATCATCACCTTGAAGTAGCCACGGGCCCACAATCATAAATCCCAACTTCCCTCAAAGAACTTCATGTAGCATGGCCATCAAGGAATTTTTACTGATACATGTCCATAGTAAAATTGCCATTGCCACAAAATGCCAAATTTCATTCAAGTTAGATCGATATTGATATAGTTTGTCAAAATTCATTCCACCTAGCTTGGTTGAATATATACATGACATGGTTAAAATGGACATTCGTTAATAGTCTAACATAACACAATGTTGCAACACATTAAAGTGCAAATAGAGAATAGTATCATTATTCAGAGGGTTAAGCCAATCTTATGATGAAAGATGAAATATTCTTCAAAAACCCGAGTAACAATCTAACTCCAAATAAAAAACTAGGAAAAGAAGAGAAACTCTACCCACCAATTAAAAGACTGACTAAAGGAAGTTTTCCCTAATCAGGAATGGAAGAAAACTCATGGCCCTCCTAAAAATAAAGGAAAAATAAATTAGGTAAAAGATATTGAAATTATCCCGAGTCCCCCTTAGTGCTACCCTTCTATTGAACTTCCTCCATATGGTGATTTAGGGCACACAGACAACCATTCTATTTCTGTTCCAAAACTATTTTTCTATTCCAGACCATTTGGTGACGTAATTTCATTTTTCTATTTCTAAAATAAATTTTTAACCCAAAAATAGATTTTAAATAGAAATGAGAAGTACAAATTTTTTTAATTCTCTATTTATAGAACAAAAATGAGAAATAAAAACTCATATCATCGTCCGTCCTTTTTACTAGTTAGGCACTTACCCGTTGTTGCCGCCTGCTGTCCACCGTCGGTCACCGTCCACCGGTTGCTGTCCACCAGTCACTGGCTGTTAGTCACCACCACGGCCATCCACCATCCCTCGGGAATGAGAAATTTTGTGTCATTATCAAATGATATTCTATTTCGAAAAATGAATGACAAAGAAAAGAAAGTGCAGGCTTTGTTCCTAGGCATTATAAGGAGAATAGAGAAAGCGACGAACTCGGGGCAGTTCCGTTGTCTCTCCAAACCCTCAGACAATCCTCACCTACCGTTCCACTCTCTAGGACTTTCATTTTTAGTTTTCCTCTAGTTTTTGTTCTTTTTTTTCAAGTTTTCTCCATTTTTGAAAATTGCTTGGTCTTTCTTAACTTTTTAATGAATAAATTTTCATGACTTGCCACTGCATTAGCGCCATATTAAAGCCATGTATGCAAAAAGGTAATACAAAATGCCACATCATATTTTGGAATCCATGTTAGCAAAAAACATTTAGGACTTAATTGCGCAAATTCAAATTTTAGGACTTGACTGCATATTCAACCAAACATTCAGGACTATTGGTGTAATTTTCACTTATAAGAGCCTAAAACGAGAAGTAGTGTGGTGGATACCAAATATTCTTACAAGAAAGTGACAAATACAGGTTTCTTACATAAAAATTATAATGTGATACCCATCATATACTGTTCTCTCCTACCAAGAACTTTGCTATTCTTTGCACAAGTCTTTGAACCAAAGGTTATTAGGTGGCAGACGGTTCAGAGACTTGTGTGAGGCACAACCAACCTAGTAGGTGCTTTTTCGAGCACCACCTCTTCACCCTAAGTATGGAAGGCTATTATATAACTTCCTATCTGGCGGTGGCCATCTCCAAAGAGATGACATGGTTTATACCTTCACCACCAAAGGCCCCTTTCGTTCCTAGGTGGATCTTTTTCTTCCCCACCTAGGAGGGAATAAAGGAGGTGGCGTTGTGGAGTCCCACCCCTCAGGGGTTCTTTGTGATGTTTTTTCTTCCTTAAACCTTATAAGGACCTAACTCTTTTCTTTATGGAACATGAAGTAAAAAACTTTCATTACGTGCAAGAAGATAGGCATGTAAATTCATAGACAATTTCATTGAAGAATTGAGATTGATGTCATTTTTTTTTCCCGGATTTGCACTTGAGAAATTTCTTGGTCCTTCTCCACAACAATCATATGACAAGAAAAGGTGGATCACACACACATGGTTCATGTTATTTTTGCAAGATAAAGCATAAATTGCACATTATAATCTAGGATTGCATCGATTGTATTATACCATGTCCCTCTTCAAATGATGCTGTGTCTAGTGAAAAGTGAGTTGTCTCTTTGTTTGATACCGATATGTGATGAGAAAAAGCAGAGATCCTTTTCCTTGTCCGACCAGAATATAGGACACGATGCATGTGATCGTGGCTCATCATGTCTTTTTCATAGTCTAGCATTTGGTTCGAATTGTCTCCGGCTGGCATTGATTTGGCTATGGGACAGCAGACAACACTTCTTTCCTTCATTCATCGTCCCAACATCTGATGAAACCAATCCCAACCGTCGAATCAGATGACCGCGTCTCGGGATCCATCGGGAGGGGAATTCGCGTTGAACGGTGGATTTCTAGTTGCGGTGCGTTGGAAAAGCTGAGACAGGGCAGTACCGAAGGGACTCCGAAATGGTAGTCCAAAGAGATGCGTTAGAATAAACTTGTATATTAGCAGTAAAAAAGGCATATGGGCCGCGGACAAGTTTTCACGCCAACAAGCGCAAGGAAAGTGATAACGCGCGGAATAGGGTGGCTATTTTCAAGCCATGTCCATGTGATAAACACATGAAACTGCCCCTCAACTCCTTGCGAAATTCCCATCTAAACGCAAGGAAACTGAAAAAGCGGAAGGACAGACGCGTGCATGACTTCATGTCTTTCGTGTTTCTCCACAATTTTTTCTTTTTTCTCTAACAAGTCAACTCAATTGCGAGTTGATGCATGAAGCATACATAAAAGATAAAGAGAGGAAAGAGACACAAAGAGGACGGGAAACTTTTGCAATGGGGTCGAAACTTTTTGAGGCTTCTTAGTTGCTTGGATGTTGAGTTGAAAATGAGGACATTGTGGGGTTAACTCGATTGCGAGTTGATGCATGAAGCATACATAAAAGATAAAGAGAGGAAAGAGAACGAAGAGGACGGGAAACTTTTGCAATGGGGTTGAAACTTTTTTAGGCTTCTTAGTTGCTTGGATGTTAAGCTGAAAATGAGAGGACATTGTGGGGTTAACTCAATTGCGAGTTGATGCATGAAGCATACATAAAAGATAAAGAGAGGAAAGAGACACGAAGAGGACGGGAAACTTTTGCAATGGGGTCGAAACTTTTTGAGGCTTCTTAGTTGCTTGGATGTTAAGTTGAAAATGAGGACATTGTGGGGTTAACTCGATTGCGAGTTGATGCATGAAGCATACATAAAAGATAAAGAGAGGAAAGAGACACGAAGAGGACGGGAAACTTTTGCAATGGGGTTGAAAATTTTTTAGGCTTCTTAGTTGCTTGGATGTTAAGCTGAAAATGAGAGGACATTGTGGGGTTAACTCAATTGCGAGTTGATGCATGAAGCATACATAAAAGATAAAGAGAGGAAAGAGATACGAAGAGGATAGGATACTTTTGCAATGGGGTCGAAACTTTTTGAGGCTTCTTAGTTGCTTGGATGTTGAGTTGAAAATGAGGACATTGTGGGGTTAACTCGATTGCGAGTTGATGCATGAAGCATACATAAAAGATAAAGAGAGGAAAGAGACACGAAGAGGATGGGAAACTTTTGCAATGGGGTTGAAACTTTTTTAGGCTTCTTAGTTGCTTGGATGTTAAGCTGAAAATGAGAGGACATTGTGGGGTTAACTCAAATGTGAGTTGATGCATGAAGCATACATAAAAGATAAAGAGAGGAAAGAGACACAAAGAGGACGGGAAACTTTTGCAATGGGGTCGAAACTTTTTGAGGCTTCTTAGTTATTTGGATGTTGAGTTGAAAATGAGAGGAAATTGTGGGGCAGGTAGATACAATGGATTTGCATTTTCGTTGTATGTAAATGTTTCACTCTCTAGCGACGTTTTTGAATTTTCTATAGGCTTCATTACTAATTCCACATGTTCGCAAGCTCCAGAAGAGCAATTGAGTCAAATATCTATGAATTTCCTTACGACTATTTTAGTGATGACAGAATAATCAAAAGCTAATATTATGCACATTTGGTGTGTTATGTTGATAAAACGTTAATTGTTTTGATGGACCTCTAAATTATAAAAGGTGAACAAGTTAGATGACACTTATTGTCGTCAAAGAGTTTTAAATGTGGATGATCGATTTGGATGGACCTTGGTACAGCATTGAAAGGACAATAAGACAAAATATTGACAAGAAATCTGCATGAAATTATAGGCAAAAAGTGGATAATAAACAAGACATGGTGGATTTCTACAACGCCTGGTGAAAAGATATCTTCAACATTTGATTTGAATTCAAATTGGTATTTTATAGCGGGTTCAATGCTTTGAAGTAAATGGAAAACAGGAAAGTCCGAGAAAATAGATTATTTTTAATTTCAATAAGCATCGGGCAGGAAAATGTAAATTACATTGAAATTGAGATTACATTGAAAGGAAATGCACCGACACGTCCACATTGTGCACCATGCCATCTTCACTGACCCATGTTTCATGCGTGTCTCATCATCACCTAGAAGTAGCCACAGGCCCACAATCATAAATCCCAACTTCCTTTAAAGAATTTCATCTAGCATGGCCATCAAGGAATTTTTAGTGATGCATGTTCAAAGTAAATTTCCCATTGCCACAAAATGCCAAAATATCATCCAAGTTAGTTGAATATTGACGTAGTGTGTCAAAATTCATTCAACCTAGCTTGGTTGAATACATACATGACAGATAAAATGGACACTCAATAATAGTTGAACATAACACAATTGTGAAAACACATCAAAGCGCAATTAGAGAAAATATCATTATACAAAAGGTTAAACCGATCTTACGATGAAAGCTGAAATATTCATAAAGCAATGATCCAAACCCAAATAAAGAAATTAAGAAACAGAGAGAAACTCATATTCCACCAACTATTGGTTGTGATTGGTTTATAAGTTATGAACATCATGAATAAGTAAATTTAATAAAAAAAAATAATGTGGGTGATGTTGATGTTTGTAGACCCACCAATTAAAAGACCGACTAAAGAAAGTTTCCTCTTACTAGGAATGGGATAAAAAACATGGCCCTCCTAAAAATAAAGGAAAAATAAATGAGGTAAAAAATCTTGAAATTATCACTTCTTGTGTTAGCAATAATCTCATAGATAGATCATATATACAGTGAGATCCTTTAATATCTCATGTTTCTTTTACAACTCATGGATCCGGATACAAGTCCAGAAGCTCTTTGCTTATAGAGCAAAATGTAAACTGGGCCAATGATGCTTCTCACGTCTTGCGTTAGCAATCATCTCATGGATTAGGTTGGCCTGCTTGAGCCTGAGTCTAGTCTCTTGCAATTGGTAGGTCATACTTGTCTTGGTTGCGTTGGCAATGTTCCCGATTTTGATGTGATCCAGGTTGCATCGATCTTCAATTTGTGTTTCCATTAACGATGTGAAGGCCTTGGCTTAATTGCATGAATTTAGCACCAACACCACATGCAGCTTAATCTCATTGATGATCTTGTTGAGCTTGTTTTGGGCTCTACATGTATGGACACTTAAATTTTGGCAACTCTTTTAATTGCATTGAAAATTGAGGGTTAATTTTGAGCCACTAAAACAAATCATCATTAAAATCGCATAGTATATTATATAAATATTAGGAATATTTACATAGAATTTATTAAGATTTATATAAAGAAGTTATAAAAAATGGTTTTTAAAAAGAGCAAAAAAGAAAAAAAGGGCAAGACTGGGCCAGGTTCAGGCCGGCCCATTTTCCCTTTTCCCCGGCCCGGCCCGCGCGCCTATCTCTTCCTCCTTCCTTCCCCACGCATCTCTGTAGCAACAGAGACGTACACGGGCAGAAAGCAGAAGCAGCCGTGGTCCGCGGGTCGGGATCAGGCCGGCCGGCAAGTTGGCACTGGCAGAAGCCATGCGCGCTTGCCAGTTGCTTTTAAAAGGGAGAGAGGGAGCGTGAGAGGAGGGGGGGGGGGGGGGGGGGGGGGGGGGACTTGGGCGGAGTAAGTTCAGAGAGAGAACGAGATTGAGAGTGAGAGAGAGCGAGAAGCAGAGAGCGAAGAGTGAGGCCGTGAACGAAGGCCCCCTCCGGTAGCCGCCGCGTCTGGACCTCGGCCACTGACCCTCACCGACTCGTTCTTCTCCCCCACAGTAGGCCTCGGTGTGTTTCTCTTTGATTTGTGTGGGGTTGTGTGGATATCCCAAGGATCTCGGCTTGGAGGTGTGCAAGACGATCGGGCGTGGCCCAATCTGTCAAGCTTGTCCTCCATTCGCCGCCGCCGAGCCGAGTAGGGCAGCTGCGTGACCGCCCCTGTTTTTCCCTTTACTGCGAGTCCTCAGTTTTGCCCCGTTTTGAGCGACGTAGCGCCGGCGCTCGCGGCTGTTCAGCTCGCGCGAGCTCCGGGCCTCGTTGCCCTTGCATTTTGTTTCCATAGTCCCCAAACGTCGTGCGTCAAGATCTCTAGCGCACATCCGAGTCCCGGTTGAGCCGGGAACGTTATGATTCGGTAAGCACACGTCAACTGTTTGTGAAAATGCTCCAGTTAGTGTTACTCTAAAATGAGACCGAGACGGTCCTTCGACGGGCTGGCTTATGCCGTCCTTTGTTGATATTGATTATTACGTCGCCGGATTCGTGCTGCCCTGAATGTTTCTGCCCACATTATCCTCTTCTTTTTATGAGCCGCATGCATGCTAGTGGTTATACGATGGGGTGTGTCGGTGAAGCAAAGGCCTTGTGACGGTTCCTGAATGAGTGCTCGCCGGTTTGTTTATTGAGTTCCTTTTAATGCCCTGCTTGCTCGTGTCACTTGCGAACGTAATTTTGTGAGATCTTGAATGGTTGAAGAACAACGATGGCGGCTTGGTGATGGAAGGTAAAAACGGAAGTAAAGGGAAAAGGGATTATTAGTGTGGGCTTTATGGGATTAGTGGGGGTTTTAGGTTAGAATATGGACTTAGTGTGGACCCACTGAGATTATGGTGGACCGTAGGCTTAGGCGAGTTCAAGGAGCTCAGGGTTCCATTTAGAGTCCGTTCGTTTCACGGAAAATGAGCCATTTGAAGTCATTTTTCAAGAAAATGACAATATTTTTCGATGTTCGGCTAAAACCTGAAAATGTTTTAGAAAATATTTTTTGGTGTTCAATAAGGAAAATGTTTTTTAAGACTTCACCACTTAAGCATGGATCACTTACCGACCTATAAATCCATCAAATATGAACTTGTCTTTAAATCCATGCAAACTTAATTCGTATCTTTGTTTCCTTATTGTCGCCAAATGCTCATCTACTCTAAAAAATGTTTATATGGATTTTAAAAAGAAGCAAAAGAGAAAAGAAGCAAAGCATGTACAGCCCTCATAAGAATCTTCCAGTTAAGTGGCATGTTCTCCCCTTGTGTCTTTTGTGTTCTAATAAAAATAAAAATAAAAAGCAAAGCATGTAGAACTCTTTGCTTGAGCAATATATAATTGTAGGGTAAAATAAATAAAGAAAATGATAAGCAAGAGTGTAGAGTGCAAGCTTGAGATTGATGAGCTCGAGGTTCGCTTGGCATTGGCTGACGACTAGCCAAGAAAGAAGAAGATGGAAAACAAAGAAAAGAAAAAAAAAAGGAAAAGAAATAGACAAAGGAAATTAAAAATAATTCGAATTAAAAAAGAAAAAGAAAATTTAAAAATAATTCGAACAAAAAAAGAAAAGAAGAAAAAGAAATGGGAGGAGGAAGTAAGGATTTGTAGAGGTGTGAGATAAGAGAGATCAAGTGAGGAAAATGTTTTCCACTTTTCAAAAGTGGAAAACATTTTCCCTTACTTTAGAAGACTTTTTTTCCATTTATGCAAAATATTTTCCCAAAAGAATTCATTTTCCGTGAAACGAACACCGGAAAATCCGGAAAACATTTTTCCGGAAATTATTTTCCGCAGAACAAACAGAGCGTTAATCTCATTAGATTGGGTTCGGCATAAGTGGGCTTGAGTGTTGGCGTTGGGTTTGATTTAGTTTTTTCGCTAGGCTTAGTTGATGTGACATCCTGAAATTCGATCCTATTTCGATAAAATGAAATGTGCATTTCGTCGACGTGCCTATGGTCCTTTTTCTCTGAGCTGATTACTCACGAGTTAACTAACCTATTGGGTGAAGCCGTTAAGGGATATAACCGCGGTAAAATCCCTAAAAGCTACCTAATTGGTTAGATTGGACTAAAATCGCGTCCGGTCGATTTTAATCATGAAATTTAATTCGATTTTGGGAATCAAATATTCGGACGTGTCACAATTCATTTTTAGGACCTTGTCTCATCGTCCCTAAAATTATTGCCGAGTCCGAAATTTCAAGAAAGAAATTATCGGAGGAAAAATCGAAGACCGGAAGAAAATAGAAAGGGAAATGGAAAGTGAAAAGAAAAATTAGAATAGTATTATTCTTTTTCTTTTCTTTTTCTTTCTCTCTCTTTTCTCTCTTTTCTCTCTCCTCTTCTCTTCCCCTCCCCTTCGTGCGTAGCTTCCCCACCGCCAATGCCCCTTGCCAATTTTAAATTGGCTTCTCTTTCTTTTGTTTCTACTTTTGACTAGTCAAAAGAAAACCCTTCTTCTTATCCCTTCTTTCTCTCTTCTTCTCTCTCCTCTCTCTTTTTCCCCCAACCCCACGTGACCGACTCCTTCTCTCTCTCTTTTCTTCTTCCCCTTCGTGCGAAACCAGAAAGGAGAAGCTTGAGCGGAAGTTGCAGGCGCACGGAGACCGCAGTTCGCCGAAGCCGCCGTCCGCGCGCCCGCTGCTCGCCGCCGTGCGTTCAGCCGCCCGTCTCCTTCGCGCCTCGCCATCCCCGCCGTGCACCGTCCAGGCCGTTCGGCCTCTGTTCAGCTCAGTTCAGCCCCCGTCCGGCCACCTCCGGCCGTCGTTTGAAGCCGCCGGACCTCCACCGACCCTCCTCGGAGCACCGCCCGCTCTCCCGAACCCTTCTCCGCCCCTAACCATCTCTGTTTTCCCCTGTTTTGCAGCCAACCAGCAACCCACGAAATGGGTTTCCAGCTGGTTTGGGCCCGTTTTGGGCCATTTCCCGGCCCCGGATCCGCGAGTCGCTTTGGGAAGAATCGTTCCTCGCGTCGCCGCGGTCGGATTGATCCGATTTGCGCGCGATTTGGTGAGTAATCTCACTAATCTTGGATTAGTTGGCTAATTATGCTTAAGGTTGGTTTAGATTTAATTAATTATGTTTAGGTTGTTAGATTAGAATTAATTAGCGATTATTAGTTAATTGTGATGTGATTTAGATAAATTGATTGTGCAATTAGCAAGTAGACGTGGTCTACTAATTATTGGAAGTGCTTCGGGAATTTTCCCGACCCTTAGTGGGCTCCAATTAGGCTTTTCGGGCCTAAGTGGATTTTTTTGTATTTAAATATTAATTTTCGGAATTAAATTAAATAATTATTTATTTTCCGAAAATTCAAGGGAGATGGCCCGGGACCGGAAAATTGTGCTGATGACTGTGGTGAAGTCCGTTTATCTAATCGGGCTTTAATTTGAGTTAAATGGGATTTTTAATGTTAATTATTTAATATTCGAAATTAATTAAATAATTATTTATTTTCTGAAAATTCAACTGAGATGGTCTGGAACCGGAAAATTATGCTGATGACCGTGGTGAAGTCCGTTTATGTAATCGGGCTTTATTTTGAGCTAAATTGAATTTTTAATAATAATTATTTAATTTTCGAAATTAATAAATAAATTAATTATTTTTCGGAAATTAAGATTTTGATGGCCGACGACCGAAATCTCGTGCTGATCGACGTGGTGCAGTCCGTTTATTTATTTGATCTCCACGTTTTATGGAATTGAGTAAATTGTGATATTTTAGGGATTTACCCTAAATTGATTGGAATCGATTAAGATTGAATTATCGATTGGTGAATGGCCAAGTGTGTTTATTCAGCATTTATAATGCTTTGTTGAGTTAATTTAATTATTTGATTGGGTATTGATTGGTGAATGACCAAGTATGTTTATTCAGCATTTATAATGTTTTGTTGAGTTGATTTATTTATTTGATTGAGAAATCGTTGGGCATTGGTTGTCGATGTTGAAAGTAAATTGGTAACCACTGCAAAGAGGACACGTGGGCTTGGTGAATTGGAATGTCACCTAGAGAATGCACGTGAGTTCAGTGGTTGAATATGTCACCTTGGCGAAAAGGTCGCCTGAGAGAATGCACGTGGCTCGGAGACTCGGTATGTTGTCCTGGAGAATGCACGTGGCTCGGTGACAGGATTTGGCATCTAAAAGGACACGTGGCTCGGTGATCTGATGCGTCACTTTGATAAGCGAGTACCTTAGAGAATGCACGTGGGTCCAGCATTCCGGAATGGCATCTAAAAGGGCACGTGGCTCGGTGAATTGATGCATCACCTTGGTGAGATAGCACCTTAGAGAATGCACGTGGGCCCGGGCATCGTAAAAAGGACACGTGGCTCGGTGGCTTGATGTACCACCTTGGCGAAGAGGTCGCCTTAGAGAATGCACGTGGGTCCGAGGTTTGAGGCACGTGGACTCGGAGACTTGGAAGGTCATCCTGGAGAATACACGTGGCCTAGCTTTTAAATATCCCACAGTGGGGATTGATTTGTTTGGCATGTAATCGACTAGGTCGATGCTTTGATTTGATGTTCTGAATTGATTGCCTGAATGGAAATGACCGTGAGTGGTCTTGTTGGAATATAATCGACTAGGTCGATTTGATCGATGCTTCGATCGGTGATATGATTGCTTGGGTGCCTATTATGAATTGTACTGACTTGCAGGTGGGATTAGAGGCCAAGGTAAGTCCTCTGCCCTGTGCATGTTTAGGCAGCCTTTAGTATAATAGTTTTTCTAATCGGGCTTAGTGGGGTAGAACTCGCTGAGACGTAGTCTCATCCCAGTTTGGGGAAACCATTTCAGGACCCCGCTGAAGAGCTGAGGAGGAGGAATCCGAGAAGGAGAACTCGGAGGTGAGATCTGAAGAAAAGGATTTTTTTTTTGAAGAAGAAGATAATCCTAAGAAGGGCCTTGAGGACGGCCCAGGTGGACTGAGATGTTATCTTCTTTGATATCTCCATTTTGATGTGAATAGAGTTTAGAATAAATAGTTATGAAGTGATTTATGGTTTGTATAAAAGTTTGGTTATAAATTTTCAATATGAAAATTATGGCCCTACTTTTCTATCCCATCGTTTTATCGTCTGGGGATTTTAACTGCTTCCGCATGTGCTTAATAAATGAAAAGGATCGGCGATACTAGTCCTGGGATATCGCATATTAAAATCGACCAAGGTAGAAGGATGTGTGCGTGCCCGAGGATCGGGGCGTGACATCCAGTTTAAGTGGTATCAGAGCGAGGTTGAAGATTGGAGTGATAAGGAGCGTTGACCATGGGATAGTTAGTAGGATGGCCTTTAAATTCATGCCGATGCATGTCTGTGCCAGCCGAATGCTAGAATTGTTGTTGTGTGTGGATCGCTCATCTTCTAATCCGTTGTGAATTTGGAAGACGGGTTGCAGTGTAAGACTGAACCATGAGCGAGTAGGAGTTGAGAACTCCTAGTGAGAGGACAATGTCCTTTGTAACTCGGGATGATGCACTGACAAAGGTCAGTACCCGAGGTGGTTGTGGCAGAGTGTTGGCTCTGGCCAGCTTGAGTGTAAGAGTACCACCGCAAGTTGGTACTAGTGTAGCAGCGTCGAATGATCCTAAGTTCGATAGGATCGTTCTGATGCTAGTGTTCCTTGGGAACTGGATGAGCCAGCAAGCTCAGGATCAAGCCGCTGTTGTTGTCGTCGTTATCGCAACCGTTGTTGTCGCCTTGCCTACTGAGATCCAGAGTGGAGATGTGATCCGGGAGTGAGTCATTGCACTCAAGCTGAGGTATAGAACCAGTTCAGGCAGAAATGGAAATCGGTCAGGGAAAAGACCGAGGTCGAGAGAAAAGCATTCTATTCCACTCACGAGGAAGGATGGAGTAGTCAAGTTGGCACCGAGTCAAATAGATCAGGTTGTTTTCGAATGTGAAGATGGAGATCGGCATTATGTCCTTCCAAGGACGCGAATTTGTTTGGAGTATAGCTAACGGGGATATCTGGTCGGGAGTGATCCTAGCAGAATGATGGGGCAATCAGAAAGAGTGCATGCTTTTGCCTAGTAGAAGATAGAAGATGCACCAGATAGGTGTCGGAGTTGTAGAAGGAAGTATGGATAAATCCAGTGTCCGAGTATGACTAGAACATGTTGTGATGATGACTAGCATGGCCATCAAGTGAAGGATTGTCAGTGAAAGTCCAAGATAGCATAGGCATCGCTACTGCGGCAGAACGACACTAGGATGGCGAAAGGAATGGGAGTAGAATTGATCTTGCACCGATTGGAGAAAGAATGTGTTGGAGGTGATCTTATTAGAACATCGTAGCAGAGTTTGTGCTGAGTTAGTTGAACTTAAATTGTTGAAGTAAAAGTGAGAAAGGGGAAATCATTAGCAACAATTGTGCTTGATTAGTTGCTGAAGTGTGAAATTAATGCCACATGAATAGTGTGGGCTTATGGAGCATCTTGTGATAATGAATCTTGGTCATGGAATAATCCAGTTTAGTCTATTAGTTTGCGAAAATAGCAAGATTATTAAGAGTTGAAAAGAATCTTCGATTTCATTAATCTTGCTGGCTGAAGGCAACTTGTTTGTTAGACAGAGGTTACCAAGGTTGCTTGCGCGATTGTCTTGGGTAGGACAGATTGGAGAACTAGAGATGGAGGACATCTCAGTGGTCTACATAATTCTAGATGTGTTGTCACTAGAACTGCCAGACCGTCGTCAGAAAAAGAGAGAAAGTGCAATCGAGCTAGCACCAGGATAAAGTCGATCTCGAAGGCTTCTTACCAGCTGTTGTTGTATGAAGTGGTAGAATTGAAGATGCAGATGTGAAGATTGATGAATGAGGAATTCGTGTATATCGGTGCACCACTTTTGGGGAAACATCTGTTTTGTTTGTAAGGAGAAGAAAGATGGTTTATTGCAAGTGCGCATCAACTATCATCAACTCAATCAGGGAAGATCAAGGACAAGTGTTCTTTGCCAAAGATCAATGAAGGTGTGACTAGTTATAAAGAGTATCGATGTTTTAAAGGTCGACTTGAGATTATGAAGTCGTCAGTTACGATCCAGGAAGGAGGTTGTACGAAAGACAGCTATTCGTACTTGATATGGTCTTTACGAGAGTATTGTAAGATCGTTTGGGTTGGTGAACACTCCAGTTGTTGTCATGGATTTGATAATTAGAGTGTTCAAGGAATATCTGGATCAGTTTGTGATTGTGTTCATTGATGATATCTTAGTCTATTCGAGAAGTGATGAAGAACATGAGAATCATTTGAGATTAGTGCTTCAGACCTTAAGAACTCATCAGCTATATGCTAAGTTTAGCAAATGCGAGTTTTGGCTGACTCGTGTTGCGTTCTTAGGTCATGTGATTTCCGGAGAAGGAATCTCCGTCGACCCGAGCAAGATAGAAGCCGTGATCAAGTGGCCGAGACCGACATCAGTGACAGAAATCAGAAGTTTTCTGGGGTTAGCAGGTTATTACAAACGGTTCGTGGAAGGATTTTCATCGATAGCATCACCTCTAACAAAGCTTACAAAGAAAAATGAGAAGTTCATATGGACAGACAAGTGCGAGCGTAGTTTCTAAGAGCTGAAGGAAAAGCTGACTACTGCACCTGTGCTAACGATTCCATCTGGTCCTGGAGGATTCGAGATCTATAGTGATGCGTCATTTAGGGGATTGGGTTGCGTGCTGATGCAACATGGCAGAGTTGTTGCATACGCTTCCCGGCAGTTGAGACCTCATGAATTGAATTACCCGACGCATGACTTAGAACTCGCAGCCATCATATTTGCATTGAAGATTTGGAGGTACTACTTGTGTGGGGAAAAGTTTCAGATCTTCACGGACCATCAGAGTCTCAAGTATTTGTTCTCTCAGAAGGAGTTGAACATGAGACAATGACTATGGATGGAATTGCTAAAAGACTACGATTGTGATATTCTATATCACCCGGGAAAGGCGAATAAGGTCGCCGATGCATTGAGTCGGAAGTCTTTAGTGGCACGAATCTTGGTTAATGAGTGGAATTTAATCAAGAGAGCTCGAGATTCGGAATTCAAATTTGAGGTAGGCCACCTCTCAAGTTTTATGGCCACCCTCAGAATTGAGCCGGATGTCCAGGTTAGAATCAAGCAACTTCAACCGACAGATCCAGACGTACAGAAAATTCTTCAAGAGGATATCGACAAAAGAAAAGCTGATTTTCAAGTTTCTGATGATGGGGTACTGAGGTTTCGTGGACATATGGTTGTACCTAACGATGTAGAGCTTAGAGAAGAGATTTTATCTGAAGCACATCGTAGCAATTACAGCGTTCATCCTGGAAGCACTAAGATGTATCAGAATTTACATCAACACTACTGGTGGTCAGGTATGAAGGCAGACATCGCCAAGCATGTGGCCAAGTGTTTGACTTGTCAACAAGTAAAAGCTCAGCATTGCAAGCCGGGAGGATTTTTGCAACCTCTCGCGATCCCAGAGTGGAAATGGGAGCATATCACGATGGACTTCGTGACTAGACTACCAAGGAGTCAAAGGGGAAATGATTCGATTTGGGTAGTAGTCGACAGGCTGACAAAGTCGGCTCACTTCATTGCAGTTCGAAAGGACCTAAGTCTGGATAGACATGCAGACCTGTATGTGCGTCAGGTGGTTCGTATGCATGGAGTGCCAGTTACGATAACATCTGATAGGGACCCGAGGTTTACTACTATTTTTTTTTTAAGAGCTTGCAGAGTGCTTTAGGTACAAAGCTTCAGTACAGTACGGCATATCATCCTCAGACGGATGGCCAGTGTGAAAGAACGATTCAGACTCTTGAAGACATGCTCAGAGCGTGTGTAATAGACTTTAAAGGAAGTTGGGAGGATCAACTTCATCTGGTGGAATTCGCCTACAACAACAGTTATCAGCAGAGCATCAAGATGGCTCCATTTGAAGCGTTGTATGGCAGAGCATGTAGAACTCCAGTGTGCTGGGATGAAGTCGGAGAAAGGAAGATAACAGGCCCAGAGTTGGTTCAGCAATCAGTAGATGCCGTGGCAGTGATCAGAGACAGATTGAAGACAGCGCAGAGCAGGCAGAAAAGTTATGCAGATAAACGTCGAAGGTCTTTGGAATTCCAAGTTGGTGATCACGTTTTCTAAAAGTGTCACCAATGAGGGGAACTTCGCGCTTTGGTAAGAAAGGCAAGCTGAGTTCGAGGTACGTAGGTCCATTTGAGATTCTTGAAAGAATCGGAAACCTAGCGTATCGTCTTGCGTTGCCGCCAAGTTTGGCGCAAGTGCATGACGTCTTTCACGTGTCGAGGTTAAGGAAGTGTGAGTCTGACCCGACCCACGTGCTCAATTTCGAGGAATTGGACGTGGATGACCGTGTGTCATACGTGGAAAGCCCGTCTCAGATTGTCGATCGCAAAGAGCAAGTTCTGCGTACAAAGACCATTCCGTTGGTCAAAGTGGTCTGGCAACACCACGGTGTTGAAGGAGCGACTTGGGAGATGGAAGAGTCGATGAGAGAATTATACCCCCACCTTTTTGAGCAAAGTGTGTAAGGGTTTAAATTTCGAGGACGAAATTTTTATAAGAGGGGAAGAGTTGTGACATCCTGAAATTCGATCCTATTTCGATAAAATGAAATGTGCATTTCGTTGACGTGCCTATGGTCCTTTTTCTCTGAGCTGATCACTCACGAGTTAACTAACCTATTGGGTGAAGCCGTTAAGGGATATAACCGCGGTAAAATCCCTAAAAGCTACCTAATTGGTTGGATTGGACTAAAATCGCGTCCGGTCGATTTTAATCATGAAATTTAATTCGATTTTGGGAATCAAATATTCGGACGTGTCACAATTCATTTTTAGGACATTGTCTCATCGTCCCTCAAATTATTGCCGAGTCCGAAATTTCAAGAAAGAAATTATCGGAGGAAAAATCGAAGACCGGAAGAAAATAGAAAGGGAAATGGAAAGAGAAAAGAAAAATTAGAATAGTATTATTCTTTTTCTTTTCTTTTTCTTTCTCTCTCTTTTCTCTCTTTTCTCTCTCCTCTTCTCTTCCCCTCCCCTTCGTGCGTAGCTTCCCCACCGCCAATGCCCCTTGCCAATTTTAAATTGGCTTCTCTTTCTTTTGTTTCTACTTTTGACTAGTCAAAAGAAAACCCTTCTTCTTATCCCTTCTTTCTCTCTTCTTCTCTCTCCTCTCTCTTTTTCCCCCAACCCCACGTGACCGACTCCTTCTCTCTCTCTTTTCTTCTTCCCCTTCGTGCGAAACCAGAAAGGAGAAGCTTGAGCGGAAGTTGCAGGCGCACGGAGACTGCAGTTCGCCGAAGTCGCCGTCCGCGCGCCCGCTGCTCGCCGCCGTGCGTTCAGCCGCCCGTCTCCTTCGCGCCTCGCCATCCCCGCCGTGCACCGTCCAGGCCGTTCGGCCTCTGTTCAGCTCAGTTCAGCCCCCGTCCGGCCACCTCCGACCGTCGTTTGAAGCCGCCGGACCTCCACCGACCCTCCTCAGAGCACCGCCCGCTCTCCCGAACCCTTCTCCGCCCCTAACCATCTCTGTTTTCCCCTGTTTTGCAGCCAACCAGCAACCCACGAAATGGGTTTCCAGCTGGTTTGGGCCCATTTTGGGCCATTTCCCGGCCCCGGATCCGCGAGTCGCTTTGGGAAGAATCGTTCCTCGCGTCGCCGCGGTCGGATTGATCCGATTTGCGCGCGATTTGGTGAGTAATCTCACTAATCTTGGATTAGTTGGCTAATTATGCTTAAGGTTGGTTTAGATTTAATTAATTATGTTTAGGTTGTTAGATTAGAATTAATTAGCGATTATTAGTTAATTGTGATGTGATTTAGATAAATTGATTGTGCAATTAGCAAGTAGACGTGGTCTACTAATTATTGGAAGTGCTTCGGGAATTTTCCCGACCCTTAGTGGGCTCCAATTAGGCTTTTCGGGCCTAAGTGGATTTTTTTGTATTTAAATATTAATTTTCGGAATTAAATTAAATAATTATTTATTTTCCGAAAATTCAAGGGAGATGGCCCGGGACCGGAAAATTGTGCTGATGACTGTGGTGAAGTCCGTTTATCTAATCGGGCTTTAATTTGAGTTAAATGGGATTTTTAATGTTAATTATTTAATATTCGAAATTAATTAAATAATTATTTATTTTCTGAAAATTCAACTGAGATGGTCTGGAACCGGAAAATTATGCTGATGACCGTGGTGAAGTCCGTTTATGTAATCGGGCTTTATTTTGAGCTAAATTGAATTTTTAATAATAATTATTTAATTTTCGAAATTAATAAATAAATTAATTATTTTTTGGAAATTAAGATTTTGATGGCCGACGACCGAAATCTCGTGCTGATCGACGTGGTGCAGTCCGTTTATTTATTTGAGCTCCACGTTTTATGGAATTGAGTAAATTGTGATATTTTAGGGATTTACCCTAAATTGATTGGAATCGATTAAGATTGAATTATCGATTGGTGAATGGCCAAGTGTGTTTATTCAGCATTTATAATGCTTTGTTGAGTTAATTTAATTATTTGATTGGGTATTGATTGGTGAATGACCAAGTATGTTTATTCAGCATTTATAATGTTTTGTTGAGTTGATTTATTTATTTGATTGAGAAATCGTTGGGCATTGGTTGTCGATGTTGAAAGTAAATTGGTAACCACTGCAAAGAGGACACGTGGGCTTGGTGAATTGGAATGTCACCTAGAGAATGCACGTGAGTTCAGTGGTTGAATATGTCACCTTGGCGAAAAGGTCGCCTGAGAGAATGCACGTGGCTCGGAGACTCGGTATGTCGTCCTGGAGAATGCACGTGGCTCGGTGACAGGATTTGGCATCTAAAAGGACACGTGGCTCGGTGATCTGATTCGTCACTTTGGTAAGCGAGTACCTTAGAGAATGCACGTGGGTCCAGCATTCCGGAATGGCATCTAAAAGGGCACGTGGCTCGGTGAATTGATGCATCACCTTGGTGAGATAGCACCTTAGAGAATGCACGTGGGCCCGGGCATCGTAAAAAGGACACGTGGCTCGGTGGCTTGATGTACCACCTTGGCGAAGAGGTCGCCTTAGAGAATGCACGTGGGTCCGAGGTTTGAGGCACGTGGACTCGGAGACTTGGAAGGTCATCCTAGAGAATACACGTGGCCTAGCTTTTAAATATCCCACAGTGGGGATTGATTTGTTTGGCATGTAATCGACTAGGTCGATGCTTTGATTTGATGTTCTGAATTGATTGCCTGAATGGAAATGACCGTGAGTGGTCTTGTTGGAATATAATCGACTAGGTCGATTTGATCGATGCTTCGATCGGTGATATGATTGCTTGGGTGCCTATTATGAATTGTACTGACTTGCAGGTGGGATCAGAGGCCAAGGTAAGTCCTCTGCCCTGTGCGTGTTTAGGCAGCCTTTAGTGTAATAGTTTTTCTAATCGGGCTTAGTGGGGTTGAACTCGCTGAGACGTAGTCTCATCCCAGTTTGGGGAAACCATTTCAGGACCCCGCTGAAGAGCTGAGGAGGAGGAATCCGAGAAGGAGAACTCGGAGGTGAGATCTGAAGAAAAGGATTTTTTTGAAGAAGAAGATAATCCTAAGAAGGGCCTTGAGGACGGCCTAGGTGGACTGAGATGTTATCTTCTTTGATATCTCCATTTTGATGTGAATAGAGTTTAGAATAAATAGTTATGAAGTGATTTATGGTTTGTATAAAAGTTTGGTTATAAATTTTCAATATGAAAATTATGGCCCTGCTTTTCTATCCCATCGTTTTATCGTCTGGGGATTTTAACTGCTTCCGCATGTGCTTAATAAATGAAAAGGGTCGGCGATACTAGTCTTGGGATATCGCATATTAAAATCGACCAAGGTAGAAGGATGTGTGCGTGCCCAAGGATCGGGGCGTGACAGTTGAGATAGTTCGGATTGGGCTAGTTTTTTAGTGGGTTTGGTTCATTGGAGGAGGGCCTGATGTACTGGCCCAATTTTGATGTCCATACCCTAGCCTCGCGAAACTATATGTGTCGATGTTCGAATTGGGCCCTAGGGTCCAGTCCGAATCCATATTTTCAGATTTAAAATTTTTTAAAATTTTTTTATTAAAAATTTTCAAAAAAAATATTTCATGAAAAAGCTCGGAAGTTATTTTTTTTTTTAGTATTTTTTCTCTTACAATATGTGTAAATCTTTGATAAAAATTGTGCTTAAAATTGAACAAGATCTTAAAACTTTACAATAGGGTTTGAATGTTCTTAAAAACGAATGTTAGGTTGTTGCTTGCGCAAATCTATTTCAATTATCAATTGCTGCGTACTTTTGACATGTTGATTGTGGTTTCCCTTTAGCATAGTTAGGAATGACAATTTTCCTATTTCTTAGCATTAGATTTTTATTTTTGCTTATTGTTATTTACATAGGGTTTGAATGTTCTTAAAACTTTACAATAGGGTTTGAATGTTGTTAAAAACGAATGTACTTTTGTTATTTACATAATCACTTCATATATTAGTGAATAGGTTTAAAATCAATCAAGACTACAAAACAAACATCATGAATAAGATTAGGTATAGGGGCACTAGTTGATTAATTAGTGTAATTAAGTCTCAAACCCTAGATTTTCTAATTATGTTGAAAGTGAGATATGTTGCCATGTTTCTTTTGATTTTTAGCTAACCTCAACCAGCTAGTCGTAATTCTTCATAAAAAAATTCTTATAGGCTTGGAAGAGCCCGTGTGTAAAACGAGGGTTGTAGATATACCTTTTAGATAATACCCCTTAACCTAACGTCTTTTCCTCTCTGGATAATAAAGGTAAGTCACAACAGACCTACAATGTGATTCTCATGAAAATCTCATCCTTTACTTAAAGAAAGTTCTCGATAGAGTAAATCTTTGAGATAGCTTATGAATTAAAATAGTTTGGAGACTCTGACATGATTAAAAGATTGACATCTACATCCATAAAATATTGAAATTTATTTCTTAGAGAACTTTTGTCCCACAATTTTGGATGTATGATGTCATTTAATCAAATCGAACTATTTGACAAAGAAATCGAAAACAGAACTAGAGAGCACCTAGTGGGCAGTCAAAGGGGAGGCCGCAATCCGCAAGATCGAGAGAGAGATGCAAGACTAGATGGGGACTCAGGCGATACCAGAGAGTGGGAGAAAGATTACGATGTTTAAAATGTTTCAAGGTTTTGTTTGAACTGGTTAAACCGGCGTTACCAAAGAACCAATTTTGAAATCTGTTCAAAACCGAGTTTACCCAAGAAACTGATTTCACAAGGCCGGAGAGGCTTACTGTTAAAATATGATCCATTTTGTGAAAATTCTAGAACTCACTAGACAAGTCATGCTTAATGGAGAAGGAGCAAAGTCGGCAGCAACAATTTGTACAAGTTAAAGAAGACTCTCATGTGTTGGAGAATTTTCTGGAACCATGTGGGCAGCAAGTATACGTATGAAAGAAGAAAGCCAGCTGGAAGTTGGTTGAAAAGTCAACAAAAGTGGCTGGGAGTTGCAAAGAATAGAAAAATCGAGAATAAGGGAGAAGTAACTACAAGAATCGGGAGAAGTCGCAACAAGTAGAGACAAAGAACCAAGCTGTAATTTTATATTATTTCTTGTACTAATGTCGGTGGAGAATGGCGGTGACACGCCTATAAATAGGGGTTGGGTGTGTGTTTTAAGTTGTGTAGAAAAAATTACACACACTCCTTCCAAAATCCTTCCTTTGTAATAAAAAACTTTCATAATAAAAGCTCCTTTTTTTTTATCCATTCTCCCTTGCCATTGTAGTCCATTTTTATTCACATACACACTTGTGACATCCGGATTTTCGGGTTTTAATTTCGACTGGATAAATAGGGCCGTCTTCGTTCGATTGAAGCCAGAGATTGTGAAATTGGGATGCAAGTACGCCACAGTGGTAAGGAAAAATACCAATTTGATTGATGAGGTGTTGAATGAATTAATGGGGGTCAATTTGATTTAATTCAAGTGGGATTAAGGTTCAATTGGAGGGAAAAAGCTTAGCAAAATTCGTATGCCACCTCTACCCCCACATTTTGGCCTACCCTAAATGCTTCTAGAAGGGGTATAATTGTCAAGAAATGGTGAGTGGAAGGTGACATCACATGAGGTCATGGTGGGCCAAGTGTGTGATGACCTAAGAGAGAGAAAGTGAGAGAGAGAGTGAAGAAAAGGGAAAAGTGGTTTCTTCTTCCTCCCCTCTCTCCTCCATCGACGGAACCTCCATCTTCTTCGGCCGCTCGTGCCATGGTCGTGCGAAGACCGGAACAACCGAAGTTGGAATCGTCGCCGCCGTCGCCACTCACCGAAGCCGAAATCGCCATCGCCGTTCGCCATTCTGCTGCCCTCGCCCAGTTCCGTCTCTCTCTCTCTTCTGCCTCTCTTGTTCGAGCAAAGCAGAAGCAGAATCGGAGATTGGCAGCGTTGAAGGAGCTGCAGCCGCTCCGGAACAGCAACCGCCAGCCGCACGCCGCCTCGTCGAATCGCCGATCGCTCCACCGCTTGGCCGCGCATGCCATTCCCCGGCAACCCCCGAACCCCGCAGCTCCTGTTCGTCCGTTGGAGGAACCGACCAGCCTTCGTGAGCAGCTAATCAGGCCCCCGAAGCCACCGCACAGCCCCGCCGGACCACCACCTGTCTTCCCCCGAGCCTAGCCACCCTTGCCTCGCCCTCTCGGCCTCGGATCCGCCCCCAACCAGCAGCCATTGGCGAGCAGGAAAAATGGGTATGACAGCCCCTTCGTGGGCCGTTTTGGCCGCCTTCCCGAGCCCGGATGCTCGGCCCGCTTTGCGGAAAGTCGATCCTCACGTCGTCCCCGTCATTTTGGTCCGCTCGGCTCGCTAATCCGGTGAGTTTAACTCACTAAACCTCGCTTAGAGGGTTAATGATGCTTTAGGTGTGCTTAGTTTATGTTAAGTGTGATTAGGTGATTAGTTTAATTTGTTTAAGTGTGGATTATATTAATGTGTTTAATTAGCTTAAAGTGAGTTTAATTTAAGGCTAAATGAAGGTTTACATTAATATAAAGCTTGATGTGACATAAATGAATTTACTTTTGATTTATTTAAACATTTGGAATTTATTTAATAATTTAATAATATATCATTATTCGAAATTATTAAAATATGATTATTTAATTATTTTCGGAATAAATTAAATTATTTATTAAATTCCGAAAATTTTGCCGAGACCTTAAATTCTCAGAATTTCGTACCGGTCGTTGCTGTGTAGTCAGATTTTGAAATTGATGATTGGATGTTATAAATTGAGCGTGGATGATGAAAAATATGAATATTATTATTTACTTAATTTTCGGAATAAATTTAATTATTTATTAAAATTCAAAAATTTCGTCGGGACCCTAAACTCTTAGAATTTCGTGCCGATTGCTGCTGTGTATTTAGAATTTAATTTGATGATTGATTGTGGCAAATTGAGTGTTGATTGTGATAAATATGGATTTTATTCATAAAATCCCAAGTGTCGAGTTCGGCATTGAAATTGGATTGTTAATGGCTAATATCGTAATTGGATTATGTGAGTGAAATGTAAAGTATCCAAGGATCGGTATCGAATTGTCGTGTGCTAGTTGAAAGGCTCGGGTCGCAATAGTGGCTAGGCCGACTGGATCCTTATTCTTTTATAATGCCGTCAAGAGAATGACGTGGCTTGGTCGCAGTAGTGGTGAGACCGACTGGACCTTTATTCTTCTGGAAATGCTGTCGATAGAATGACGTGGCTTGGTCGCAGTAGTGGCGAGACCGACTGGACCTTTATTCTTCTAGAAATGCTGTCGATAGAACGACGTGGCTTGGTCGCAGTAGTGGCGAGACCGACTGGACCTTTATTCTTCTGGAAATGCTGTTGATAGAACGACGTGGCTTGGTCACAGTAGTGGCGAGACCGACTAGACCTTTATTCTTCTAGAAATGCTGTCGATAGAACGACGTGGCTTGGTCGCAGTAGTGGCGAGACCGACTGGACCTTTATTCTTCTGGAAATGTTGTCGATAGAACGACGTGGCTTGGTCGCAGTAGTGGCGAGACCGACTGGACCTTTATTCTTCTAAAAATGCTGTCGATAGAATGACGTGGCTTGGTCGCAGTAATGGCGAGACCAACTGGACCTTTATTCTTCTAGAAATGCTGTCGATAGAACGACGTGGCTTGGTCGCAGTAGTGTCAAGACCGACTGGACCTTTATTCTTCTAGAAATGCCGTAATGTTAGTAGATATCTGACCTGCGAGTAGGCTATGCTATTGTGTGGCAGTGAATAATAATTGGGATGCATGCTAAGTGCGATCGTGATTTATATGAAAGTGATGGTGTTCCAATTGTTTGAATTATTATTACTACCTGAAATTGTGTGATACAAATTATGCTAACCTGTAGGAAGGAATTGAGGCGAGGTAAGTTCTCTGTGTGATGTGGTTAGGCCACCCTTGGGCGTATTTTCTTTCTAATAGGGGTTTAGGGGGTTGAATTTGCTGAGACGTTGTCTCAGTGGTTATTGAATAACCATTTCAGGTCCCTGGAGGACGGAGCGGCCAGATAGCTTTGGTTGGCCTTGAGGAGTTGGAGATGCGAAGTCATAAGGATTGGAGATCGTGTACGACTTGTAGGTTGTAGGATAACCTCTTTTTAAGAAATAGTCTTATGTAGACTGTTGGCCATAAACTTCTATTTGTAATTCTGTTGAATTATGAAAGTGTTATGTTGTGGTTTTGCTTCCTGCTTTTCTATCCTGTATTTAATTGTCAGGGGTTTTATAATACGTTCCGCTTGCACATTAATAAATGAATGGGGTCGGCGACACTACCTGGGAATGTCGCATTTGATCGACCGCAGTGGGATGTGCGCGCGCTCGGGGTTCGGGGCGTGACAACACTTGCACAAACACTCACGCTTTCGCAAAAATACCAACAGTGGTATCAGAGCCACGTCTTTGGTTGGTATCGGGCGTTTGTCCTACCTACCCACTCCTACTATTCCTAAAATTACCCTTTCCAAATACCTATCAACTAAACCATGGCCAACCCTACCTCATCATCATTTCCCATTCCCATTTTTGATGGGAACAACTATGACTTTTGGAGCATAAAAATGACTACATTCTTGATGGCCCAAGACTTATGGGACATCGTGGAAAAAGGTTGTGAGGCTCCGCCAGAAGGTGCAAGTGTTTCAAAGGATCAACTACAAAAGGATGCAAGGGCGTTATACTTTATTCAGCAAGCACTCTCGGAAACCGTATTTCCGATAATAATTGGAGCAAGGACTGCAAAAGAGGCTTGGGATATACTACGAGAAGAATTTCAAGGATCGGAAAAGGTACGCACTATTCGCCTTCAAACACTAAGAAGAGATTTTGAGAATTCTAAAATGAAAAATTATGAGACCGTACAAGAATATTGTGGAAAATTAAAGGAACTCGTTAATCAAATGAGAGCCTATGGAGATGGGATAACTGATCAAAGGGTTGAGAAAATATTGGTGTCACTTACCAAAAAATACAACTCCATAGTTACAACTATAGAAGGAACTAAAGACTTGACGACCCTATCAATAAGTGAATTAATTGACTCTCTAGAAGCATATGAGAAAAGACTAATGGCACAAGATGAAGATTCGGTTGAAAGTGCATTTCAATCTAAAGTAAATATACGGTCTCATCAAACTAAAAATGATGGAAGGAGCTCATGGAAAAACAAAAGAGGAGGAGAAATTATAAAAAAAGAAAATTATCCACCTTGTGGCATTTGCAAGAAAACAAATCATTTGGAGAAGGATTGTTGGTTTAAAAATAAAAAACAATGCCGCTTTTGTAAAAGATATGGCCACGTAGAAAAAGATTGTCGCTCGAAAACAAATAATCGAGCAAACTATGTAGAAAAAAAAGAAAGTGAAAAGAATACATTCTATGCAGGCCAAGCAGCAAATGACAATAAAAATGAAACATGGTACATCGATAGTGGGTGTAGCAATCACATGATAGGGGACGAAACTATATTCACTCATATTGATAAGTCGGTGAAATCTCAAGTAAAGTTGGGCAATGGTGCATTAGTAGATGTCAAAGGAAAAGGCACCATTACCGTGGAAACGAATAAAGGCCCAAAATATATACGTAATGTATATCTAGTCCCTCATCTTGCACAAAATCTCTTAAGTGTGGGCCAAATGATACAAAGTGGGTATTCTCTATATTTTAATAGAGATGCCTGCATTATCTATGATAAATATAAAAATATCATTGCCTCTGTTAAGATGAAAAATAACAATTTTCCTATTCAATGGAAATTGGTCAAAGATATAGCCATGAAAGCTCAACTTGATGATTCATGGCTATGGCATCGAAGATTTGGCCACTTCAATTTTGCTGGGCTAAAAATTCTCCATCAGAAAAATATGATGAGAGATTTTCCAGCCATCACAGAAATTTCAATGTTTGTGAAGGCTGTCTTCTTGGAAAACAACAAAGACAGTCCTTCCCATCTGGAGTTGCATGGAAAGCTTAAGAAGGCCCTAGAATATTTTCATGGATAGCGACTGGGCTAGTTCAACTGATGATAGGAAAAGTACAACTGGTTATGCATTCACATTAGGTTCTAGAATATTTTCATGGATATCTAAAAAATAAGACTCAGTGGCACAATCCATTGCAGAAGCAGAATATGTTGCAGCTGCTACAACTACTAGTCATGCAATATGGCTTCGAAAAATTCTGGAAGACATTGGAGAACCACAAATGGAATCAGCGCCAATATTTTGCGACAACAAGTCTGCAAATGCAATATCAAAAAATCCAGTCTTTCATGGAAGAACGAAGCATATTGATATAAAATATCACTTCATTCGTGAAGTGCAAAGCAAAGGAGAGATTGAGTTGAAGTATTGTAAGACTAAAGATCAAATTGCGGATATATTCACTAAAGCACTACCAACAGCAAAATTCGAGACATTAAGAAGCATGCTTGGAGTATCACAAAAATGGATCAAGGAGGAGTGTTAAAATATGATCCATTTTTGTGAAAATTCTAGAACTCACTAGACTTCTCATGCTTAATGGAGAAGGAGCAAAGTCGGCAGCAACAATTGTACAAGTTAAAGAAGACTCTCATGTGTTGGAGAATTTTCTGGAACCATGTGGGCAGCAAGTACACGTATGAAGGAAGAAAGCCAGCTGGAAGTTCGTTGAAAAGTCAACAAAAGTGACTGGGAGTTGCAAAGAATAGAAAAATCGAGAATAAGGGAGAAGTAACTACAAGAATCGGCGCAACAAGCAGAGACAAAGAACCAAGCTGCAATTTTATATTATTTTTTGTACTAATGTCGGTGAAGAATGGCGGTGACACGCCTATAAATAGGGGTTGGGTGTGTGTTTTAAGTTGTGTAGAAAAAATTACACACACTCCTTCCAAAATCCTTCCTTTGTAATAAAAACTTTCATAATAAAAGCTCCTTTTTTTTTATCCATTCTCCCTTGCCATTGTAGTCCATTTTTATTCACATACACACTTGCACAAACACTCACGTTTCCGCAAAAACACCAACACTTACTCTTTTTGCATTTCTTCACGGATGCAAGTTGTCCTCTTCATGGGTGTAAAAACTTGGTGTGAGAATTTCTGGTGGCGATTAGGGCGAATCTCCCAAGAGGCATTTCCAGGTTGAAAAATTCTCACACTCCCCCCTGCCCACCACCGAAGAAGAGCCTCCGTGATGGCTCTCTTGCTCGTTTGTCCGTCACATCTTCAGGACAAGGTCTCGAGAAGCTGCAATTGAGTCTCTTCAGCATCCTCTGTCTACCCTTTGCTTACTGCAGCATTGCACAACTGACAGTGCTACTCAAAGACGACATTACGGGTGCATATCAAAGTTGGAAACACGAGAAATATGGACATAGGACAATGATATACAAACATCCGTCCACCATGTTATTACACAGACCAACATCGGAGTACATTACATGCAAGAAAAGAAAAACCTGTGTTTTCTACGCCAAGTACCAATTTTGAGTAGAAAATAGCCGGAAGCTATGCGGGGGACATCTTTTTCCTTGGAAAAGCCACGTCCTTAACCTGCGCATTTCTTGATAAATGAAATGCACTTCTGAACGCTTGCCGCTAACTCTTTCTTTGCTTTTTCCAAGCCAGCTTTACAGGGTAAAATGGGCCAAAATAAGAAAACTTCATCTTCCTCAGATGTAATCAAAGCAGACCTAAAAATTTCAAGATTGTCAAAACTCCATACATTTCGAACTTATTCAGCAGGCCAAGGGGAAGAACCTCCTCAACCCTAGTATGACCAAGGCGACTTTGGATGCAGAGAGCGGAAGCTCTTTCCCCTAAAAAAATGGGGACAACAATAAAGAAAATCATTGGTCATTTTAGTTTGTATTTGAGAGAAGTAAAACGACTGGATCTGGATAATTTTTTTTGAGGCATCAATACCTGAGAAGCAAACAAACGCACACTTTGACAACGCCAGCATCGCCCCTCAACTGACATAGGCGCACGCAAACTTCACAGCAGCACAAGAGAGTTGCAGCGGCAGCTTCAGCTTTAGCCTGAAAGTTGTCAAAGCACAGATGTACCCAATTCAGTTGGCTTCCCAACATAATGTAAGGAACCGGGGAAGTGAAGGTTAAGACGTCATGTCATAATTTCTCTGAGGAAATAGATGCGGAAAAATTTAGTTTAAAGTAGACATCAACAATCACTATCAAGAAAATCTGATAGATTTAACGATGGTGTCGCTGCATGGACTATGCCACTTATCATCAAATCGCAACTCATTCTCTTTGCTGTAACAACAAAAGATGTACGGTGCCCTGTTTCTACATTCATTTTGTTACCTTCCCTTGTTTTCCTTAATTGGGACCAGACAAGATAATCAGAAACTAAGATATTCTTCGCAGTGCTTTCTTCTGCCCACAGCGCAGACGAAGTAATCACCATGTACATACTTTCACATGCGAGGTGTCCTACTAATTCAGACAAAGATCTTTATTAAAACATCCTCTCGTGTAGTGGTATTAGATAGGATTTCCTTGCTGCCGTTACATTCCTCGACATCAGCAAGTAGAAAAATAACAAGCCCTCTTATGTTCATTTCAGTGCATAGACAACGCCACAGAGTTGACTTGAAAAAGATATTTGCCCACATGGACTTAAGATGTGATTCTTGCGAAATCTCGTCATTCTCATAAGAAAGTTCTCAGCAGTGTACATCTTCAAAATGGCTTTTGAATAAAGTTTCAGAGACTTTAACATGATTAAGCATGCAGTCATGTGTGGAAAATGAATTGCTTGCTGTAAATGTATACTCCTTAGGCGGCCTCAGTACTTCGAAGCTCGTCAAAATCCATTTCAAAACTAGCATCACTAGGACAGCTAAAGCACTATTTTACGACCTGGAAACCCAAAACTGAAGAAACTAACCGGAATGTGAAATTAATGCACGATCCATAGAAAATAGAAACTTATTTACATCAACAACTACTGTCCCACCAGTTTGGTTGCGAGACGTCAGGTGATCAATTTCTTGAGGAGTGAAAAAACAAGGTGGTTTAACCTATAGATTGCCAATGCAAACCGACATTTAGCAATTTATAGAAAAGTGCAATGTCCAACAACATTCCTGTCGGACATATAAGTTCTTATTAGGCGGAATGCATCACAAACCTGAGATAAAAGAGGCAAAGCGTAAAGTCGTCACTCCTACATGACCCCCAACAACCGGAACGTTGATTTCTCCAGGATCATGACCCAATACTTCTGCCTGCAAGGAACATACTAGATCAGAAATCTGACGATACTTTAGCAAACATCTAGGATATCCAGGGAAAGGAAAAAAGTTGTCGGCTTCCATGGCATTGTCTCGAAACTAGTTTCTTGCACAATTTTGCTACCTAAGCGTTAGTGCCGAGTATCTATGACCATAAACGACCTTAGACTTGCTAGACTTGCAAATAGCCAACAACACTTCCTAATACACACCAATGGTAACATGATTATTTCAGCCAAAACAATCAAATATACGGGGCTTCCGGACTCTATTGCTAGAGTTGCAAATAGCCTGATTTTATTTCCTTGGCTTCTACACCGTGCACATGATCCCATACAAGATGCCCTTGGAGCAAGTTATTAATTGCAGGTACGCATAGTCTGGCCTTTGAGACGACAGAGCATGCTAAACAAGGTAAAATACGCTTATGTAGATTTAGGAGGGGCAGAATCTTAATCCTGAACAGCCGGACGAGAGTATAACGAAAAAAAAGGCGCCCCTGGAGTTTAAAGTCATACTCTCAGAAATCCGTTCACGGACTGAACTTGTAACTATTCAGACATCTGCCAATTTCACAATGCTCTTTGCAAAAGCTTTTGTTTTTTCCGGCGCTGGTCATGTAACATTTTGAATATGTTTTCGTGCAACAAACCAATTTTACCTCTACCATTTATTGAGACACGACAGGGGATCATGCATATAGGTGATCATTGGCCTTGTGGCCCGGCCCACCTAAATCTAGTTCGCCATCAGCTCAAATGGAAAATATGTTTCGGGTCGGGGCAAGCAATTCCTTTTCTTGAGTTTGACCTCTTCAGAATCTGATCAACGTTACATTGATAATTTACTATTTCCTTTAATCATGAGAGGCCTCAAACAAACAATTTCTCTCCAATAGTACACACATCATCCCAGCCTGATCAATTCTAGGTAATTACATTACTACTTCAATGTAAATCATCAATATGTTTGAACATTAAATGTAAGACAGGTCCTTGATAGCTGATCCAACTCACTGGCCATGTGGAACCACAAATTCAATAAGTGGATTTGGTAATTGCAGAAGTACGCATTGTTGTTTCAGCAAATATGTGATGGATGACAAGTTGGAATAATTTAGTCTTTCTTTGGCTAAACCGCAAATGCTCTGAGATGCCATCGTGCCTAATGCAAGCCTCATAAATTCGTACTTTGAAGATAATCGAAATGAATAAAACATAATAAATTCATGCATCGCAAGAATTCAATTTGTAAAAGAAAACATCACGTTAACACTTCAAGAAATATAGTATATGGGTCAAGAAATGGCATGAGGACACTTAGGGTTTGTTTGGCAACCGGCCAAATAGAAGGGGCCAATAACTAAAGGGAAAAGATGTAGGCGAAATCCAATGGAACCTCTTAATTAATTAAGTGATGTTTCTCGAGCACTTGCTCGTTAATCATTTCATAATAGAATCTTTGTTTCTTGATCCTAAGCATTCTCAATTCCGCCCTTTCATCTACATTTTGACTAATTTGAACGAACCAGGAATTCTATATGATTTTTTTTTTTTAATTTCTTTCAAAGGGTGATTCTTGCCTCCTACGTACTTCTTATTTAGGAAGTATGTACACTTTCCAGAAGCCTTTATATCGTGTCGGATACTTTGACATATGTTGGACACTCTACAATTCTCTTCGACAATCTTCGATACTTAGTCAACAGATATTGGAAAATTCAATACCTTATCAACTTTTACAATACTTTCTAACACGTGAGTAGGGAATTTTGACATGCGAATTCAGAATTTTGATACTTGATGCATGGGTCCATTTTATAAATTTCAATAGATAAAGGGTCAAATTAGAAATATGTAAGAAAATAAAAAATAATAAAAATAATAAAGGGGTAAAGGAAAAAACTTAGTCTTCTCTTCTCTTTCGATGATCACTTCCTATGACACACACAATTTATCTCAAAGTTTTTATTCTCTTCTCTTTTGACACGCTCTGACTTGCGAGTTTAGAACGTGGATTGCTTGTTTTTTTTTCTTACAGGTTTTATAGATTATTGGAGTGGCGTTAAATTTGTCAAATTGAAATAATGAATGATATTAACAAATAATAGATCAATGTTTTGAATGTAAATTCATCTATGCTCTTTTTTATTTAATTTATTTGTGAATTTGAATCAAATTAATTTGATTTAAATAATCATAAAAATGATAAGTTATCATGTATATATATAAATGTACATTTAACATGTAATGTGTCACAATGTGTCGGAATTCTTTATTTTTTTAGAAACACGTGTCATGTTGCATATTATATGTCAGTGTCGATACTGCTTAGCTTCTCATAAGGATATATACACACATTGATAATCATCAATCTGTTAAGAAGGCTGCTTCTTAATAGATTTTGCATGTTCTACCATGTTGAAGCCCATGATTTTCCTTCTCTTTCAACACATGTAATGCAAAAAAATTGATCTACGTTGCAATACATCTTTCGAATTCAAAGATCCATCTAGGAAGCTTCAGGCGAAATTCATGAAATAATCTGAAATGGCTGGCCATTACTGTATCTTCTCCACTGTCGCGCGAATTAAGGGTTTGAGAGAGTAGTCTATCGGGACGGCTAGACCCACTGCAGCACTTCATATTCCCAACTTCTTTTCTATTCAAACTACAAGTGCTTGGTCGCCTATTCATCACAGTTAGAAAAGTATACAGTAAAATAAAAGTATAATTTAAGCAAGAGAAGAGGAGGGGAGTGCAACCTTCCTCGCTATAATTTGTCTAGTGCGAGATGATTGTCCCCAGAGCCTTCGGTGTCGAACTACTTCTTTCAACGACTAAACTAATTTGGTCCGACATCAAATGATACATTTTTTTTTTTTTTTTGGTATAGGAAGTGAAATAAGCACTGGATCGTACTAATTTGCACATAAAACGAGGTTACAAATTGGTGAGACATAAAATTTGATCTTTTTCAATACATTATAAAATCATTCTTTATTATAACGAATTTTATAATATTAACTTATGACTACATGATACCAAAATCTTGTGACAAATAAGTGAGACAAAAAAAAATTATGTGTACTTAGCTTTTGGCCAACATGCGATCATGTATTCATTAAGGTATACATCAAATCATAGGTGATTAAAATAGGGATTTTGTTTTATTGCATTTTGCTTTTAAGGTTTAGCATTTAACTTGTATTCCTAACGGAGCATCTAAAACCATTAGACTACCGTCTTTAATCATGTTTAAATTTTTAATTTTTAAAATGGTATAATACCCCTTCAACATTTGAAATGTGAAAGTTGATAATCCCAACTACCCCATTGCTCCCTCTTCACGCGGGTTCACTGCCTCCTCCTCTAAGTATAACTCCAACAACAGCCACATCAAGTTAGGGAGGAAACTCTCCAATTATGGGGATTGGTTTGCTAAATACGCACCGGTATTTAATCCATTCACAGGCAAATTATGATAAAAGTGTAAAAAAAAAAAAAGTCATAAACCTTTTACATTGGTGCTAATTTAGTCCTAAACCCTTATTGGTGTCAATTTAGTAATAAACCTTTTGATATCAATTTATTCATTTTGACTAATTTTGGTTGGATTTTGCTAACGTGGACACCGGTTGGCTAACGTGGCATGACTAGAGCTAATATGGACAACTTTAATAATATTTTAATATTTTTTCGAACTTTTTATTTTTACTTTTTTATTTTTCCTTTTCTTTTTCTTTTTTCCTTCTCCTCCCCCTTACTCTAGCTGGTTGCCAAACGTTAATGACCATCCAAAGGTAACGGTCTGTGAGGTCGAGGTTGACCTATCAACCTTTGGCAAGCCTTGCCGGCCATTGGCGAGGCTAGAGTCCTTGCTAGAGGCTGCGAGGTCGGGCCTACAAAGGCTTGACCTCACCGAATCTAGCAAGGTCGAGCCTCGCCCATGCGACTGAGGGTGAACCTCGCCAACCCAACACAAGGCTACCCTTGTGTCTTGGCTACCTTGAGCCAGCCTCACCAATGACCAACAAGGTTACCTTAACCTCACTGGCCCATGCCTCTGACTGGTTGCCGAGGTTTGGCCATTGTTGGAGTAAGGGGGAAGAGAAGGAAAAAGGAAAAAAGAAAAGAAAAAGAAAAAGAATTAAAAATTAACAAAAATAATAAAATACTATTAAAAATTGTTCCTACCAGTGCCGATCGTGCCACGTTAGCTGACCAATGTTCACATTAACAAAATTTGGTCAAAATTAGCTAGAATGATTAAATTGGCTCCAAGTCAAAAAGTTTATAACTAAATTGACACAAAGTGAAAAGATTTAGGACTATATCAACATCAATAAAAAGTTTAGGACTGAAGTGGTATCAATACAAAATGTTTATGACTTTTTTTTTTTTTTTACTTTTCCCCACAAATTACTTTTAACATCATTATTTGGTGATTTGTACTCATTACCAACCCCAAAAAGAAATATTTCATAGCCATATCATATATGATAATTGCAATATCTGTGAACTTGAATATAGAATCTATATGAGAAAAATGAAAACTAAAATTGAATACTCGATCAAAGTAGAATAAGTATTCATTAATTTTACAATAAAAGTAGGAGTACGCAAATTGCTCCAGAAAAAAAAAAAAGGATCACCAAGGGTGAGTAAATGTGAGACATATAATTCTAAGAAGAGTACCAATTATACCATAATTCATTGATGGTTGTTGAACAAATTGGGGTATAAAAGCAAAGAACAATATACTTTGGTTTTATACTATCAACAATATTTCTGAGCTAGACAAAGAGACAAAAAAATATAGTTAAATTTGTAAATCAATTTTCTGAAGTTTACTATTTTTGAGAGACACCTAACGTTCATTACTGTAATAATATCCACCACTACCTGATATGTCAAGTCTTTTATTCAAAAGAAATGATGTAATCATTACAAATGATAAATTGAAGAACCAAAAATGGAAAACTGATACAGTTCTTCCATAAAAAGGGTACTCAGACCCTCATAATCTTTCGTAGTGGGGCGAGGGGATCGAGGAAACGGAGCAATAAGAGTCAACCCTTGATTTTTACTTTGTAACTAGTGCATTTGAAATCCTAAACTCATCACAAAAGTGTAAATTCTATTACTCTTAAATAATACAAGAAAATCCTAAAACTTATTAAAGTAATGCAATCAAAAGTTAAGGTGATTAGATTATTACTTCAATCTAAATGATTGATACGTGCTGTTTTGAACACTAAATGCGAAACAGAGTCCTTGATGTGCGAAATACCAATAATTAGAATAGCTATTTGGATTTTATTGCATTTTGGTTTTAAAATTTAGTGTTTGACTTGTACTCATCATGGAACACCTAAAACCGTTAAACTATCAGTTTAAATGATGTTAAGACTTTGTTTGTTCCACCGGAAATGAACTTTTAATAAAATGTTTTCCGAGTTTTTCGATGTTCGGTTCATGAAAAATGAATTGGCCGAGGAAAATAGTTTTCATCAATGGACAAAAAGTCTTCTAAAATAAGAGAAAATGTTTCAACTTTTCAAGTTGGGGAAAACATTTTCCTTACTCACACTCATGTTAACCTTCCAATCCTTTTTTTTTTTTTTTGTCGTTTTGAAAATTCAAAATTTTAATTATTTTTTAATTTTATTATTATTTTTTAAAATCTTGTCTTAGCCTGTCGCTAGCCACGTGATAGTCAGCTACTAGCCACACGCGAGCCTCGAGCTCGGCCTTAGGCAAGTTCGAGGCTCACCGACCTCTAGTGATCTCGCTACTCACAAGATCCATGAGCTAGAGGCTCGCACTCGTCAAGCAAGGTCTAAGCTCACTAACCTCTAATGATCTCGTTGCTTGCTTGGATCGGCCAAGCCTCAAGCTCATCGACCTACGTCTTGGCCAATCACTAAATTGCCTGCCATCATTGAGGCACACAGTCGGTCGGAAGGAGGTAGAAGGAAAAGAAAAAGAGAAAAAAAAAAGAAATAATAAAAATAGGATTTTTTAAAAATAAAAATAAAAATAAATTCAATTTTAAAAATAAATTAAATTAAATTAAAATCTAAAAGCAATCGTTTTGGTTTTTTTTTTTTTGAGAAAATCAAATCATATACCAAATGGTGAAAAACATTTTCTAGTGTATATTTAAGTTTCAGCCAAACACTAGAAAATATTATCATTTTCCTAGAAAATAAATAGCTTTTGGGTAAATTTTTTTCAAAAATGTCACATTTTCCACAAAATGAACGGATCATAAATGTTTTGATTTATTCAAATGGTATAATACACCTCTAACATTTGAAATCTCTAAATTGGCGATTCGAATCATCCCACTACACAAGTCTTCGCATAGGATCAGTGCCTCCTCCTCTTAAGGCGCAACCCCAGTTACAACCGTATCAAGTTACAAAGGGGAACTCTCCAATTGTGGGATCTAATTCACTCGCACCCAAATTTATCGTTGCTCGGTGCTTTGTACTATTTACAAACACCAACCAAAATAAGCATTCAAAGGTACATCATATATGATGATTACAACATTTTTGAACTTGAACTTAAATTCAATACGAGAAAAATATTTTTGGAAAGAATCATAAATCCAAAGATAATAAATCTGTCTTAAGTAAACCCAATGTGCTTCTCCTAAATTAAATTTACTTCTTTTCAATTATTTTCGTGAGAGCTTTTATAGTGTCGTTCCTTTTTCTTTTTTTGATTATTTTAATTTTGGAGGGGGTATAAAATTATTACAGTTAGATTACATTTTGTATTAAAATTTACATTTAAGGAAAACTATGCATTATAACAACTAACAATTTCCGATCGGTGATACACAGAGGGGCGCTCATATCGGAATAGACAAAAGAGAACGCACGAGTACGAGTACAAACCCCCACTAAAAGCCAGATTAAACAATACCTTATAGGTGCGGGACCACAAGAAAATTTGCTCACATCAGCAGTGAAGTTACATAAATGTCCCTTGGGGATGAGGAGCCAGGTACAAAAGAAACCGACATGCAACTCTGGTATTTTGTGGGTGATGGTAAAAGTATCCACATTCGCCAGGATAAATGGTTACCTATTGGGTTCATTCCAGGGCCCCTTGCTCAGGACGAACCAGAATTGGTGGCTGATCTCATTGACCCTCACCACCAAACCTGGAATCTTCCACTTATTCAGCAGCATTATGATGACTGTATAGTCAGGGAGGTTATTAAACTACCTATTAGACCACTTTTTGCTTCTGACCAGTTAATCTGGGCAGCAACTAAGGATGGTCTTCATTCAGTGAAGAGCAACTATCAGTCCCTCATTTATACAACATTCAACCAATCAGCAAATATAGACTCCACCTCTTACAGACATGACAGGCAAATGTGGAAGAGAATATGGACGATGCGCACGGAGCCTAAAATTAGAATGTTCTTATGGTCAGTTTTCCACAACGCACTTGCGACCAAAGCTAATCTGTTTAGACGCCATATTACTTCAGACCCTATCTGTGACCTATGCGATCAGCAAACCCAAGAAACAATTGAGCACATGTTTTTCTCTTGTTCATGGACGAAGGAGGTATGGCGACATGCGGATTTAATAGCTCTAAACATCCCATCACCAGTTCACAATATAGCAGTTTGGATAGCCCATCAAGTCAGGAGTAAGCGTTCGGTACCTGGGCTAGAGCTTATTGCGCATGTCTTATGGCAGATTTGGCGAGGTCGGAATAACTCTGTTTTCAGGCACCAGAAGCCGAAGTCCTACCTTGTTGTTTCTGACGCTCAAGCTCAAACCAGCAGCTATGACCGAACCAACCCCAGGCGGAGGAAACCACAATCCACTGCCCTGCACTCTGAATTTCTTTGGCGACCCCCTGATCGTGGTACTATAAGATGTAATATAGATGGGGCTTACCAACAGGGAAGTAACACGGGATCAATGGCGTGCATCAGTAGGGATTACAAGGGACGACTTACCGATGTTTATTCTACAAACTTTCCAGCGAACTCCGCGCTTCAATCTGAGGTGCAAGCGCTAACTTTCACCCTTCAGCATCTGATGACGACGGGATTCCAAACAGCTCGCCTGGAAATTGATTCGGATTGCTGGATCATGCTGGATATCTTGAACCTGAACAAACCGCCGCCATGGCAGGACAGACCACTCTTCCAAGAGGCGAAGCAGCTTCTCCTTTCGTACCCTAATTTGCGTCTGAGACATTGCAGGAGAGAGGCAAACTCTGTGGCTGACTGGGCCGCGAAGGCCCATGGCCGGCAAGACCAAGCCCGAAATTGGAATATCTTTCCCCCTTTTTTGCTTTTAGATCTGGTGTATGTGGACGCTGTTGCAAGCGGGTGTAATTTTGTAACGCCTTAATCGATAGTTTTTTCTGACCAAAAAAAAAAAGCTCTGGTATTTCGCCATCATTTGTCCGAAAGCAGTGACGGAGCTAGGATTTTGAATGACAGAGGCGATATTTTCACAATGATGCATCTAATCTTTTTTAGTTAATGTTTGTTGCTAATAAATATTACCAGTGAAGTCAACTCAACAAATTAGTAAAAATATACAGAAAAATTGAAAAAGTACACAAATTGATAAAAATTATTAAGAAACAAAAAAGATAGCCAAGGCACAAGGGTAACTGTGAAACATATAATTCTAAAGACGAGCACCAATTATACCTTAATTTATTGATGATCGTTGAACGATTAGGGGTATAAAAGTGAAGGAAAAAAAAAACTTTGGTTTTACTCCATCGACAATATTGTTTCAGCTAAATAAAGAGACGAAAACATATTGTTAAATTCTTAAATCAATTTTCTAGAGTTTACTATTATTGAAAGACACCTAACATTGATTACCATGAGTACCCACCACCACTCGATATCTCAAAGCTTTTATTTTAAAGAAAATATAACAACTTTATTAATGATAAATTAAAGAACCAAAAATGGCAAAATAGTGATGCACTCCTTCCATCCAAAGGGTGCTCAGACCCTCTTAATCTTTTACAGTAGGGTGGGGGTATTGAGGGTGCGGATCAATAATACTCAACCCTAAATCTTATTTTAAAATTGTTACATTTGAAATTTTTAAACTTATGATTAAAATGTAATTAAGTTCTAAACTCTTAAATAATACAATCAAGTTTTTAAATTTATCAAAATGGTGCAATTAAAATATAGGGTGGTAAAAGTATCACTTCAACACAAATCATCAATGCGTGTTGTTTTGAACGCTAAATTCGAAACAAGTCCTTGATGTGTGATGCAACTCATTGGCTGTGTAGAATCACGTAGACAACATTTCAATAAGCAAATATAACAATTGCAGGAGGTCCCAGTAGTGTTTCATCAAATGTGGGATGCAAGACTAAAGCTATTTCCAATCTTTCATCCACTGGCAATACCAAAATCGCTGGGAGATGCCATCGTGCCTAACGCAACTGATTATCAAAGATATTGGTCATGAATATTTATTAAGACTTATTCATACATAATAAATTTCATACTTTAGAGATGACTAAAATAATAAAGCATAATAATTCCATGCATCGCAAGAATTCAATTTGAGAAAGGAAAGATCATCTTAGGCTCATCAAGAAGAAAGATAATATATGGCTCAATAAGTGACATTACATGAAAACACTCGGATCATTTATCGAAGCCAATTCTTTCTTCGCATCCAAGCCAGCTCTACAGGTGAGCAAACACAAGCCGAAATGAGAACTTATGCTTTGATTAATCAAAACGCACCCGAGAATTTCGACAAGGCTATACTTCCCCAGCTTTTGTATGACCGGACATGACGTGCTTTAAGCGGAAGTGCCTGCAATTTCGGGATGACGCATCCGGCTTCAGGCTTATTTGTTCTCCAATAACTAGGCTATGTTTGGTTTAATTTTTGGAGGTACCCTTTCAGGAAATATAAATATCTTTAGACTAAAACGTCTTCATGAAAAACAAACTATTTGTTACACTGTAATTGAAAAGTGCATTGGGAAGTACTTTTAAGAGAGCCTATTTCGTGAAAACACTATTGAAAAGTCTGTTGGTATGATCAATTTAAACTTTTTAATTCTTATTTTGTTCAAATTGAAAAAAAATAATGACCACAACTTTTACAATTTAAATGTTGAGAACAATGTAAAAGAAATATATTAACAAATTCACAAATAAAAAAAAATCACATTTCTTTTTGGGTTAATAAATTCACATTAAAGAGGTCTCTTTCTCAACCATGAAGAGAGTAATTTTATTATAATAATTTCACCAAAAAAATTATTATAATAAAGGACAAGTGCATTAGATTTTCTAAAATTTATCACGAAAATAATTTTTTTTTAAAACTTCCAAAAAGTATAATCAAGTCCTATAATTTGTCAAATTGATCAAATCAAGTCCTTTTGTTGATTACACTTTTTAAAAGTTTTAGGACTCAATTGTAAGTTTATGACAATTTTTAATATTCGATTGCACTTTTTTTAAAATTTTAGGACACGCTTGTACTTTCGTGATAAGTTTTCTCGATTGAACTTTTTGTTAGTTTTAAGATTTAATTACACTTTCATGATAAGTTTTAGAACTTTCAATGTAATTATCCCTTATAATAAACATGATCACATATGCAATGAGGAAAGAAATACATTGTCATTAAAAATAACAAGCGTCTTATATATTTGCTAAATATATGACTATCATGTAAACGTGTTATATCATAATATAAATTATCATTTGAAGCGTTAGTCCTCATTTAAATTATCAAACTCAACTATATGTAAATTGGGATCCAAATATGCTCTTGCAAAATCTTTATAATTCATGGTGTTTCTACATCTTCAGGATCAATTATACCTTTTCCTTTGATAAACTTGTCATTTCCTAGTAAAATGAACATGAACAAATATGAGAGGCACAAAAGAATGAGACGAACTATGACCCAATTTCATAAACATGAATGAACTTAAAAAAAAAAAAAAAGATGTAGCAAGAGAGAACCAGAAGCCGCTAAGCAGTTACAGTAAGAGACTAGAACATGGTAACAGTAGTTTAAAGAAAGGACAATTTGGCTCATGGGAAGAAGAAGCTACTCCATCTTGATTCTAATGTCTGATTCACATCAGTGCAGCATAAAAGCACTAGAAAACATGAGATAACCCCCATAGGTTAATATCACTAAGATAACCTGTCATTTAAGTGAAATTTACTTGAAGCTGCAATCTTTTATAAAAGCATCCAAATGCTAATTCCAGGAAAGTGATTACCAGCTCTTTCTACTTACCCCATGATCCACTAATTTCAGCTTTCAGATGTCTACAGACAAAAATATGGAAGCATCAAGCTTTTCAATCTCCAAACAACCCCTCAATTCCCTGCAACTTGCCTAAGAAAGATAAGAACCAGACAAGGCCATAAACCACACATCCCCTCAGCCAAGAGCTGTTCAATCAGGAGACACAAGTAGTTATAAATTATCAAACAAAAGAAACGTATGGTTATAACATGATAAACATACATATATTGTGTTCAAGTAAAGAAATTCAATGAATAGGAGGCTCAAGAAAATGAAGAGCTTCAATCTACACGACAACCACTCCAAAGCACGCATTGAAGCGTAATTCTCTCCTCTCAAACAATCATAGCACTAGCTACGTGCCTTAAACAGGGGTTTGTTGACCTAACAAGCACATTGAAACTTCATATAAAAACTATACAAATCAAAATTTGAAATTTCAGCGGAATATGGTATCCCCAATATTTACCAGACCCAATTCGTGGACGAACAAATTGATCTGAATCCGAACAGAACCAAACTTTAGTAAGGCTTCCTAAGAGACCTAAAGCCATCTACAGGACCGAGAATGTCCGGTGAACATACAGAAAGGAAAAGAAAAACAAATGAGAGAGAGGGAGCAAGAGAAAGAGGGCAGTCACATTCAATCGGTCACGTCGGCGATGGGGAAGGAAAAGGCCAGTGCGGCCGTCATTGGTGGTGGTTGATGGAGCAGAGGAGGATGATCGCTGAAGAAATGGGGAAGAGAAAAGAGCTGGAGCACTAACCTGAGAAGAGAGGTGAACTCAGTTGAGAAAAGAGAGGGAGCACAAGAAGAGGTGAGGGAAAGAAACAAATCTATTAGATTTTGTTTAAAAGGGGGCGAAAATGAAATTATGGTCGATAAATAAGGGTGAAATGGGAAATTGACATTTTCATTAAATTTGGCTATGAGCACGACGAAAATGCTACTTCTGAAGCCTAAAAAGAGAAAAAAAAAGCCTCCTCAACCCTGGAGGCGAAGGCCTTTAGTTCCTCAAAGGGCTTTGGCAAGGCATTGCCAAACGTATTGTCTTCTCCAGCTTTTGGTGACATTGAATCTCTTATGACGTTCAAGTTCACAAATGGCAGCTTCTAGTGACAACGAATCTCTCCACAACTTAGTGAATGTCGACACATTGGGCAACATTTCCATGGACGGGCAATTTTTTATCTCGACCTTCTTCAGAAAATTCAACTCTTCCAAGCCTTCAACTGCTCTGAACTTTGGACAAGAAGAAATATAGAGATGCTGTAGATTTTTCAATTTCGACAGGTTAGGCAATTGTTCAATTGCAATACATGTACCAATGCTTAGAGACTTCAGTGATTCCACTTCCCCCAAACCTGGAATATCCGCCAATTTGTCTAGGAAGAATAGCGTCAACTCTTGTAACCTCTTCAAGCACGATAGATCAGGTGTGCTCTCTAAGAAGTCACACCAATGTATCCCCAATTCCCTTAAGCTTTCCAAGTATTTAAGTACGGGGAAATGTGGCACCGGACAGTAGCTGATACGGAGAATCGACAAGCTTTTGAAGCCAAAAAAATCTGGCAATTGCGGGACCCAATAAAGTTTCAAGGTTGATAAGCCACGTGGAAGCCGATGTATGGACTGTGCTTCCGTCCAAAGCGAGATAACCTTGTTCGCTATCACAGACTCATTACTAAAATATTTGCTTCCCACTTCGAGATGATCTAAGTGAACTAGGCTTGAGAGGTCAGGAAGAACAGGGATATCACCAGCCTCAATCACTAGACATTTCAAACTCGAGGGAAGCCGGCTACTTGCAATTCTAAGCATTTCGAGATTAGAGAAACCACTTGAATTTGTTGGCACTGTAGAGACTGGGCTCCGATCCAAGTCCAATATACTTAGACGGGTCAGGCTCCACATTTCCCATGGGATTTCATCCATGAGACGCGGACAAGACGAGGCATCAAGCTCTTCAAGCGACTCCACCCTTCCAAGAGCATCGGGTATCGTGTGTATCTTTGTGAATGCCACATTTAAGACTTTTAGTCTCTTCAGATTTCCAATAGAATTAGGTAGAACAGAGATGCCCGAATGATTTATGTCTAACTCAACCAATGAGTCTAGTTCCCCAATAGAGTCCGGAAGCTCAGCTAGATGATAGCATGAAGTCAACCGCAAATGCGTTAGATTCGTTAACCTTCCGAAAGAGTGAGGAAGTTGGTGGATACGAAAATTATCATAAATTTCAAACTTAATCAAAGATTTTAGATTGCCTAGTGTCTCGGGAAGCTTGAACGGTTTGGATAAGCATGACGAGGCAGCCTGGGGCATGATTATCTCTGACAAGCATTCTAGAGAACCGATTTCTTTAGGCAACCCATGGAGGGAATAGCAATCTCGAATATTCAAAGTACTTAGCTGTTTGAGCTTACCGATTGAGCTATCAATCATGGACAAATTTGAACACGAAGCGAGAATCAATTTCTCCAACTTGCCAAACTCAGAAAAATCAGGTGTCTTGGTTAACCCCATGCACCACGTTAAATTTAGAACTCTTAATTTTTTCGCCACCTACAATGGATAGAAAAGGCCAATTACATGCCCACAAAAAGTATGAGAATACAATACCATACAACTACCTAGCAAATGTCAATTGGTAGAATTTGAAGCAACATGAGTGAGATGTGTGGGTACCTCAATTTGCCTCCATCCGCCCCAATCGTGGGTGATGTCGCTTCTTGAAAGGTCAAGCACGAACAAATTCACCGGGTGAAAATTCATCGCTGAAAGATCTACTGGACAATGATGCCAAGACAACCATCTTAGATTATGAAGGAGATCTTTGAAATCACCTATGAAATTCATTCTTCCCCCTCCAAGGAACCTCAGCTGTGGCAAACCGGCTAATTCTTCAGGTGTTAGGTCATGACTAATGCCCACACTGAGTGCTCGTATAGCTTGTTTTTCCTGTGAGCAGTTGAGAAAAAAGATAGAGTGTGCAACATAGGAAGTGAAAAACCAAAGCAAGCAGTCAACACCATCAACAATTCTTCTTCGACCTCAAACAATAAATCACACACGAGTTGTAAAAAAATTATTACTTTTCTTTATCTCAACTCTAAAATAAGACAAACCAATTGTGTTTCAAATGTCCGTTCGTTGTTGATTACTGTCTTTTCGCAGACTAATCACCTTTTCAAGGAAATAAAAAACTCATTTTCATTCTCACCGAAACAAGAAACGAAGAATTTCGATTAACCAAACGGCATGTTAACTTCTTCTTATTTCTCACAGGTAAGGAATGAAAAGATATACTTTTTTCGTTTAAGTTTTGCTTCCTATTTCTCTATAAGTAAAAATCAAAGTAGGCCATCAACCGATATTCTCAATGTTCTCAACATAAGGAACATGACCAATTGCTGGATTGATTATATCTTCTACTCTTACTAACTTTTACCCCGTTGCTCCCCAGTATGTCTAGAGTATTCTCATCAATATGCACCCAACGTCACTTTCCAGCATCTTCAAAATTCTCTTCCTTAACAATATACCTTCCTAGATCTCGAACTTCATCATGCATCCAGAAACAATTGTACTCATCAATCTTTATCAATGACATGAGGAGAAGAACATCAATCGCCCCACGTGGAGAATAGTCGATGCTATGCCTGTCACGCCCCGAACCCCGAGCGCGCGCACATCCCATTGCGGTCGATCAAAAATGCGACATCCCAGGTCATGTCGCCGACCCATTCATTTCTTTTACGCATGCGGAAGCGAAACAAATCCCCTGACAACATTTAACTTGGGATAGAAAAGCAGGCAATCAATCGCAATACCAAACACCCATTTACAAACACAAAGGGTTTAAATACAACACTGGACTTTTTACAAAATAGACCAGCTCGACAAAAGGGGGACTATCCTACAACCAACTAGCAGGACACGTTCTCCAACCCTTATGACTTCACCTCTGCAACTCCTCAAGGCATCAACTGAAGCTATCTGGCCACTCCGTCCACCGGGGACCTGAAATTTTAATCCCACAACCGGGATGAGACGATGTCTCAGCAAGTTCAACCCCCTAAACCCCTATTAGAAAGAAAATACGCCCCGGGTGGCCTAGCCACATCACACAGAGGACTTACCTCGGCTCAGCCTTTATCTGCATGTTAGCACAATTTATATAAACCAACCACGAGCAATTATGATAACCAAACAACCATGGCACAATCACATTATCAAACAATTCAACCACTTGGATCGTCTCAGCGATCAATCGACTCGGCCGATTACATGTCATTCTAGCAAATCAATCCTTGCTCTCAGCTATGGCCCTACTTGGCAAATTTAAAATCAGTGGCATCACGGCCCCACTCGACACGACCTTTAATTAGGTGGTCCATCACGGCCTCTCTAGGCACGACCTCTCATAGGTGGTCCATCACGGCCTCGCTGGGCACGACCTCTCATAGGTGGTCCATCACGGCCTCACTGGGCACGACCTCTAATAGTGGTCAATCACGGCCCCATTAGGCACGACCTCTCTTAGGTGGTTCATCACGGCCCTATTAGGCACGACCTCCAATCGGTGGTTAATCACGGCCTCACTGGGCACGACCTCTAATAGGTGGTTAATCACGGCCAATCTCCCATTAATTTCCACACTTAGGATTCTATAAAGAATTCATATTTATCACAATCACACTCAATTTGCCACAATTAATCATCAAACTCAAATTCTACATGCACAACAGCGATCGGCACGAAATTCTGAGCAACCGAGGTCCCAACAAAATTTTCGGAATTTAATAAATAATTAAATTTATTCCGAAAATTAATTAAATAACAATATTTTAATAATTTCGAATAATGATATATTATTAAATTATTAAATAATTTCGAAATATTTAAATAAATCAAAAGTAATTTCCTTTATGTCACATCAAGCATTATATTAATGTAAACCTTCATTTAGCCTTAAATTAAACTCACTTTAAGCTAATTAAACACATTAATATAATCCACACTTAAATAAATTAAACTAATCACCTAATCACATTTAACATAAACTAAGCACACCTAAAGCATAATTAACCCTCTAAGCGAGGTTTAGTGAGCTAAACTCACCGGATTAACGAACCGAGCGGACCAAAACGACGGGAACGCCGAGGAGAACAACTTTCCTCAAAGCGGGCCGAGCATCCGGGCTCGGGAAGGCGGCCAAAACGGCCCAAATGTCCGCTGCATACCCATTTTTCTTGGCTGCTGTCCATGGCGGTTTGAGGCCGAGGAAGGGTAGATCCGGAGCTTGGATGAGATGGGGAAGGATCGGGGAAGGTTGGGGGGTCAAACCGGACCAAGGCGGGACCCGAACGGCGGCCGGAGGTGGCCGAACGGCTCCGGCACGAGCTGGTACAGCAGCTGTGATGCGAGCTGAGGCGGAGAGGAGACGCGAGCGGATCGGCGAGCCGGCGAGCGCGCGCGGACGGCGCGGGACGGACGCACGGCGGCGGCGGCGGCGACGACGGCGTGCGAGCGGGGAAGGAGGCGGACGGTGAGGAGCTGCTTCGGCTTCTTCCTCTGCAAATTTCTTCCCATTTTCGCACAAAGGAGATGGAGGAGAGAGGCAACGAGAGGGAGGAAGAAGAGAGGGAGGAGAGAGAAGGAGTGGGGGGCCAATTTCTTTTCTTTTTGCCTTTCTTTAATCCCATAAAATGGCCCACCATGACATCATCCATGATGTCATACTCCACTAACTTCAAATCCCTCCCCACAACCTCTTCCAATGGGTTCACTTCCATTTTCCGCCGGGGTCCAATTCTTGTACAACCAATTCTCCAATTTCACTTGATTCTCTTCCAATTGAATCAAATTGAAGTCCATAAAATTAATTCAATGTTACCACACTTTAATTCACATCTTCACTTGCCCGTAAAACCAACTTAAGTCCCAAAAGCACAACCAAAGACGAGCCTACTACTTCTCGAGCCAAATTAACCATTTTCAAATTTAATTTGCCAAAGAACTCTGATTGCATGAAAAATCTTCCAAAGATAAGTCAATGATCCTAAAATGATTTGTGACACCCCCGGACTCCCAATTTCTGAATTCGATCTCAATTTCACGGTTAATTTTACTTTGGCACGATATTAGCGCGGCCCAACCTACCGGGTAGCCTTTTAGAAATTTTCATGCATTTGACCTGTGGTTGATCATCTCAAGCCACAATGTACATCTTTGAAACATTGGCGACTTTCGGTTGTCGGGGAAATCTCAAGGTTTCAAATACGAACACAGGGTACCCAATCGATAGAAAAGTCGGTCCAGTGTCGATCAACCAGAATTCTGTGATCTGGTGGAATCACCCACACCTGATCACATGCCTTTGTCGAGTCGACCTATCTCCGATCTCTAATCGATTTTTAATTGTGCCGTAATGACCCTTGCAGATTAGCTCGGTCCAAAGATCGCTTCCTGGTCAAATTCTCGAGTCTGATGCATTAGAATTTCTTAACGACTTCACCCGATAGACTAGTTTTCACATGAGTGGCCGACTCAAGGAAAAGAACTATATACGTGCCAACGAAATGCCCGTCTCAATTTATTGAAAATAGGATTGGAAAATCGGGATGTCACAATGCCACATGTAGTCCGCATGAGTCTTATGCTTCCCAATGCAAAAACATGCTATGTCTAGGAATATGGCTCTTTCTATGTTGTCCAATTTGTTGATACTTATCATCAATGTTTCTCGGACATCATGAGGCGGGATTTGCTTTAACTCCTCCAATTTCTCATCCCACTCGGATCTGACCGTGTTGGCGACAAGGGAACCCACAGTTTCCAGAGTCAAAGGAAGCTTTCCTACGCTTGAAACAACTTCTTTTGAGAATGTATAGCAATCTTTTGAAGGAATATCACTTCTAAAAGCATGCTTGCTGAAAAACCGTATCGCTTGATCCAAAGGCATCTCCTTTATTGAGTAATCCATGTAATTGTTAGGTCGTGTTTGGTTGTCTTTATTTCGTATTGTCCTAAGGTCCCTGAGTGTGACAATAATCCTACTTCCACAACCAAACCAATCACAGCTCCGTGCGAGGTTCTCAAGTTGCTTCTTCTCGTCCACATTATCGACAACAACCAGAACTTTCTTTTTGCAAAGTCCTCTTGTTATGCGATCAATCCCGTCATTTGTGTCATAAATTTCTTGAGCAGAGTTTGACCCTAGTGTTTCGGATAGTAGTTTCTTTTGCAAGTCCAAGAGACGATGACTTTGGACATCTTCAAGAAAACTACTGTAATTGAATTTAAACCGAAATCGGTTGAAGATAACCCTAGCAAGAGTTGATTTACCAATACCACCCATCCCATGGATTATAATGAAACGTACATGGTCATCAGAGTCAACATCCAACAATTCCTCTATACGTTCTAGATCATCTGTTTCAACTAGATGGTCGGGAAGATGTCTATTCTTCCCCTTTAACTTGAGTAGAACCTCTCGAACAATCAATTTTATAAGTTCACCATACCTGCCAACATAGGCTAAATATATTTAAAATGATTTACAAACAATGACAGTTTTTTAAATGACAAACGTAACAATTTCAAGTTACAATGAAAAGTATCTAAATTATAAAGGGCTTAAAGTAGTTGTTGTGGCTACCATCCAGATTCCCATTGGTTCGATTTAAACACTAACTACGGCCTAGACTCTCATTGACTGAGTTTAAACACTAACACTCAGTTTAGATGCAGTGATTGAGAGGAAATGGGAAGGATTGAAAGGAATGGTTGGTTTTTATGATTGTTTGTATGCTAACAAAAAAAAAAAAGTGAAATGAAGGAAATTAGGTCATTACATATATGGTCGAAGAAGAAAAAGAGTAGAAAGGAATGTAATTATATCTTTATGATTATATTGTCCTTCTACTTATTCATAGATTATATAAATGAAGACTAAGTTTAGTAACTTTGGCATGTTAAAGATTCAAAATGAGCAACAATGAATTCATGTTATAGAATGCTCAGTAACACGTTTTCACTTTCCACCGCGTATCCGAGTCACCTCTCTCTCTAATCTCGATCATATCTGGGAGACTCCATCGAGATACTGTCAATAATTTTAGCTAGATATTATGATGAAAAACGTCTACATCTAGGGAAGAATGGTGAAGAGCCAAGGTTGGGTGCTGCGTAGCTCGACCGCTACGAGAGAGAGAGAGAGAGAGAGAGAGAGAGAGAGAGAGAGAGAGAAAGAGGAAAAAGTTATGTTAAGTGCACATGTGAGCAATCAAAGAGCCAATTAATGCATGATAACTACCCAAGTGGCAGCGTAGACGTTGTCACAAAACTTCTCCTATTTTCAAATGGGCGCTGCTAGGGTAATAGTCTCGTTCTTTTTCGAAATAACGAAAACCTATTAGACCACAAATTCCTTTCACAAGTCCAAGGCAACCGGTTAGACTTGTGGAGGAATCTAAATGTTATATTCTATAATACGTAAGAAACAATTGCGTGATGCCCATGATCTCTCAACAACAAGAATACAATCCTTGTTTTGAACGTGAAATCTGCATTGATGGCGTATGAAATGCTTACTATGAACCATGAGTGTCTTTTATTAGGTGATATGATTTGTATATAATTTAAATTATATAACTAGCATATATCTTAATTTCAGTTAGGGTTGTTGGTCTAGATTTATCAAAAGTCAAAGGTAACTATTTTGCTTTTCCCATTAAATCTGAAATATTATGTAAATTCTAATCAATTGCCAAAAAAAAAAATTATAGGTCGATATGAATGTAAATTTTTTTCTATTATGACAAATTGATTACCATCCAATCTGTGATTTCTCAATTTTTGTTTCTTTTACTTTTGTTTGGACCTTACATAATTGACACAACTTGTAAATTAATTTACCTAATAAGATGTGCTTACTGTATCGAAGAAATAATACTATTTTTTGTAGAGGATGCTTGTTATATTTCTTTTATGGATAGAAGGATGAGAACAGGGGCTAGAGCAATCCCACTCATGAAAAATTCTTAGGCCAAACTTTGTGGTATCACTACATCAAGTGGCACCTTTTTAGGCCAAAATTAATTTAGTGAGTTCGATCCCCACTATATCTAGTGGAACCTGCTTAGGCCAAACTTTCTGAATGTATGACAAAACCGGCTGTTAAAGTTTTTCTGTTTTGCATTTTGAAATATGCGGTGGAGGAAGGACGGTCGAATAACAGCACGGTCATGCTCTCTTTTCCCTTTTTAAACTGGTTATGAAGAAGTGAGGGATGGGTACAGGATCATGACTTCCAGCAACCATCAATGGAATAGTTGTTACACTGAAATTTAATAGAGTTTTAATAACTTCTACTCTGCTTAATTTAAAACTACAAATATTTTATACTGCTTTAATTTTATGAATAACATATATAATAAAGGAGGAATATTACCAGAATTCACAACATAATCCTAAAACCAAAACATTGGGGGATGGGGACGCCAGCGGGGTTCAAGTCCCGCACTCTGCAAGAGGCAGAGGAAATCTCAGAGAGATAGGACATAGGAAGACAAATAAAAAAAAAAAAATTGTTTTGCGGTGTTTGAATCTTTTCAACTTACACATAAATTACAGAGAAATTAATAACTCGAATGAGGTAAAAGTTCAATTAGCTTTAAAAAAAAAGTATTTGACAGATTTTATTAAAATCAATAACTCAGGAAAATTTGTGGAAAACTTACCCTTTTCCTTCCAGCTTCCAACCTACTCTAGTTGGAACCTCAGCAAGAGCATCTTCCCAGCGCTTCACTTCATGTGAGCCGTACTTCTTCCCAAGCTCAGAGAGGGCATCTCTGTACAATTCGGTTTTAAGTTTGACATCATCCGGCTTCACATCAAAGAAAACAGGGAGGATCTCCTTCTTCCCATCCGACTTTGAAATGCAATTTACCATATGTGCAACCTCACGGAGACACCAAGGAGCAGAAGCGAATCCCTTAGAGAAGATGGGGATATAGATTTGAGAATCATCAAGGGCTTGCAAGAGCTCTCCCTCAACCTTCTGACCAATTGGGAGCTCTTTGTCATCTTTGAAGATACGGATTCCTTTCTCGACCATGTCATGATAGAGGCAACTAGTAAAGTTGTCCCGAGTGTCTAGTCCCCTGAAACTCAAGAATACCTCGAACTTCATTCTTGATGTGTTGGTGACCGGTGCCGTTGCACGTAGGAAATGAGACTTGAGACAGAATCAAGCCGAACGAAAATTGTCAATGAGCTTGCTTGAGGTGAGATATCAATAAAGGGCAGTTTAAAAAAAAAAAGAAAAAAGAAAAAAGGAACAGGTGGTGGGTATGGTTAGCCACGAATCACTGCCGTCAATTGCGATGGCAAACTGCCGAAGAAATCAAAACGAAGAAATCGAAGTCACAGCACATTGAAAATGAAACATTCGACGAAGAATTCGGAAACAGACCAGGGAGTGCATACCTAATGGGCTAATTGACGGCCGACCGACAAAGGAGAGGCCGCAATGAAATCGAGAGAGGGGACCAACGAGACGGCGACTCAGGCAAATCTCGAGAGAGAGATCGATGGCACAGCCGTAGAGGCCAGAGGGAGGGTGTGACATCCTGAATTTCGACCCCGTCCCAAATATATGAAATTGGCATCTCGTTGGCGCGCCTATAATCCTTTTTCTCTGAGCTAATCATTCATGAGTTAACCAATCTATTGGGTGAAGCCGTTAAGGGATATAACCAGGTAAAATCCCTAAAAGTTACTCGGTGGGTCGGATCGGACTAAAATCGCGTTTGGTCAATTTTAATCACGAAATTGAATTCAGTTTTGAAAATCGAACGTTCGAGCATGTCATGATTCATTTATAGGACGTTGCCTTATCTTTCGGAGAAATTCCATCGAGTTTGGGATTTTTATGGAAAATCACTTCGTACGTCGCAAAAAATTAGCGGAAATTCGGTTTAGCTCATTTGAAAAGAATTTTGACTTCTAAGCCAAGCTACTGGATGATAGGAATTTGTGGAGATGTGTGGGATTTTTTTTCGATGAAATTGGACTTCGAATTTGAGAAATTGAGGATGAAATTGAAGTCTAAATTGGTAAAATTCGGAGCTATGGGAGGGCTGCATATTTTGGCTTCAATTTGGATTTAATTGTGGATTAAAAGGCTAGAAAGAAATGGGGGACACCATAGGATAAGATTGGGGACCAAGCATTAATGAATCTTGGGATATTTTGCTTGACTTATCCCCCTCCTTCGGCAGCTTCTCTAGCAAGCAAGACCGGCTGGCCCTCCTGTCGTTGTCTCCCTCTCGTGCACGCCAGCTTCGTCGACTTCCCTTCCTTCGCTGCCCCGTTTTCATTTGATCTTCCTGCACTTTCATTTTGGTTGATTCTCGGCAACCGAAGCCCCCACGACGCCAGCAGATACTTCATTCTGCCGCCCCCACCATCCGTTGTCTCCTTCATCCCTTCGGTCAACCACGCCTCCACCGAAGCCCTCCAAGCTGCCACGTACGAAGATCTCTCTTTCTCTCCCTTAACCTCTGCAGCCGTCCCACACGAAGCCAGCTGCAGCCGAAGTCAACTCCCAGCTCTCTATGAACGATCGAAGACCAGCTGCCGCTGCTAGCGTCTCCACGTCCGCACGCCACTCCACCGAAGTCATGATCCCTGCCCCGAAGCTGTCAACGCCGCCTGCTCCCATCGTCCGTGTCTTCGACGCTAGTCCACGCCAGCGAAACCATCTCCTCCAGCAAATGTGTCTTCAGCCCGTGAGTTCAGCGAGGCCCATCTTCACAGCAGCAACGTCTTCGGCCCAGCAAAGCATTTCCTTCAACCCACGATTTCATAGAGCAGTCCAGCAACCTTCTTTTCCAGCGCCAGTCAAGGCCTTTTGGGGCTCGCTAGCTCAGCCCATTTGGGCCGTAAGTCAGGCCAGAATTCAGCCCAGCGTGGCCGCAAATTTCAGGGCTTCTCGGCCCAGCCCATCTCAACACAAGAAGGCAGCCCATATTTAGTCAAGCCCAGCTCGCATTTGTTAAGCCCAACTTCAGTGAGCCCAATTCAATGAGGCCCAAGCAAGTTCAGCTTATCTTCAGCCCATCTGGGACCCGGGAAGTTCAAGCCCAGTAATTTTATGTGGGCTTGCAAGGCCTTTGGGCCCGGTCCAAGCCTGTTGGTGTTGTCGCGAGCCCAAGTTCGGCCACCGTCACGCCGTCGTCATGGTGAAGCAGTCTCCGCTTTTTATCAAGTGAGTTTTACTCACTAATGTTTTCTTAGTTTTGCTAATGATGCTTAGGGGTTGGTTAAATTTAATTAAGTGCACTTAGGTGGTTAGATTAGTTTAAAACAATTAAATTAGTGACTTAATGATGCATGTTAAGTGGTTAGATTTAGTCATTAGCAAATAAAGAGCTTCTAATAATTATTGAATGCATCTTGGGATTTTTCTCGATCCGTCTTGGCTTCCAATCAAGCATTACGGACCTAAATTGGATTTTTAATATTTATTGATTTAATTTTCAAAATGAATTATTTAATTATTTATTTTTCTGGAAATTCAATTGGTATGGCTAGTGACCAGAATTTCATTCTAATTGTTGTGATGCAGTCCGTTTATTTAATTGAGCTTCAATTTGTATGGAATTGATTTAATTATGAATTTTTAGGATTTATTCCTATTGAGTTGATTGTTAATTATTTGATTGAGAAATCGTTGGGTATTGGTTGTTGGTATCGAAAGTAAGTTGGTAATCACCTGAAAGAAGATACGTGGGCTTGGTGAATTGGAATATCACCTGGAGAATGCACATGAGTTTGATGGTTGAATATATCATCTTGGCGAAGTGGTCGCCTTAGAGAATGCACGTGGCTCGGTGATAGAGTATGGCATCATAAAATTGGCACGTGGGCTCAGTGATTTGATGCATCACTTTGGCAAACTTGGTGCCTAAGAGAATGCACGTGGGCTCGAGCATCATAAAAAGGGCATGTGGGCTCGGTTATTTGATGCATCACTTTGGCAAACTAGTGCCTAAGAGAATGCACATGGGCCCAGGGAATCAAGTGTGGCATCTTGGAAGAGACATGTGGGCTCGGTGATTTGATGCATCACTTTGGTAAACTAGTGCCTAAGAGAATGCACGTGGGCCCAGGGAATCAAGTGTGGCATCTTGGAAGAGACACGTGGGCTCGGTGATTTGATGCATCACTTTGGTAAACTAGTGCCTAAGAGAATGCACATGTGCTCAATGACTAGATATACATCGTGAAGAATGTATGGTACTGATTGATTAACTTGGGACCAGTCCGATTAACATGTAATCGACTAATTCAATTTGATTGATGCTTCAATCTGTGTGAATTTATGTGGATGCCTATTATGAATTATACTAACTTGTAGGTGGAATTTGAAGCAAAGATAAGCCCTCTAACCTGTATGTGCTTAGATAGCCCATAGTGTGTTGGTTTACTAATCGAGTTTTAGGAGGTAGAACTCACTGAGATGTAATCTCATTAGTTATTGAATAATCATTTCAAGTCCATAGAGGGACCGGAGGAGGACGAGGAATAGGGTGTAGCAGAGGAGGTACCTGAAGATGAGCCAGCATCTGAAGCCGAGGATGAGCCTGAAGAAGAAGATGAAGAGCTGGAAGAAAATGGGCTTAGTGAAGAGGAATTGAAGGAGGATTAGGATGATCCTGAGTATGACCCAGATGAGGATTGAGATCCCATCCCTTTTTTGAACCTTGTCTTTGTGTAGATAAGCGTGAGACTAGAAAGTTGTGAATAATATTGTAAAATATACTATGAGTTGTGCTGAATATAAAAGTACGGTTGTGAATTTCAATATGAAAAATATGGCATATCCCATTGTTTTATTGTTTAGGGAGTTATAACTACTTCTGCATGTGCAAATAAAAATAAAAGGGTCAGCGATACATAGTTCTGAGATATCGTGTTCTAAAATCAACCAAGTAGAAAGATGGGCGCGTTCTCGAGGATCGGGGTGTGACAGAGGGGCCAGATCTGAGAGGGAGTATGAGAAAGAACGGAGTGCCACCTTAAGATAATTTAAGTTTTTATGAGGCCGAAGAGGCATACTGCTCTAGAAGTATTATTATGTATGTAAGTTTGTCCTCTTCATGGGTGTAATTTGAAGATTTTACCGATGCCCAATAAAATAAAATAAAATAAAATAATAAACAGAGAACAAATGAAACGCGTACTTTTAGGATACCTACATTCAATTGAAAGAGCTTTTTACAAATTAGTCTTTAGGATTTTCACATATATGATTTGCCGAAAAATATTAGTCCATGAAAAAAATATAAACGGTCACAGAAAATACCTACACTTAAAATTAAGAAAATGAATTTCCAAACATAACAAGTGTCTTAACAAACCCTCTCTTTTTTACCTTATTTAATAACCATTATTTCAAATGAGATCTCAATAGGCATAAATGATTTTTTCGTACTTTTTCAACATATCACTAAATAAATAAAAACTAACTGTTTCCTTACAAATGATTTTTACAAATAAACATTTTATTTATCATGAAATTTTACACGAAATAAATGCATCGTTATTGGAAAAAAAAAAATTGGCTAAGAACTTTGACAATTGAAAGAGAAAAGACTTGCGAAACGTATTTGGAGTGATCTTTAACTTGAACGATACTCATTCGTCATCAGTTGTCAAGAATAGAAGTCGCGAGAATAACAAAGGAAAAAGGAAGTGAAGTTGAATTTGACCTTAGGTGTTTGTTGCTCAAGCACTCACGTCACTTCCTCAACTTCACATTTCTAATGTCTCACAAGCAGTCTTCTAGAAATAGGCGCCCACGCCGGTCAAGAAGAAGAAGAAGCAAGTAATGTTCAAGATAACGTTACCGGCGACGAAGTCGGCAAAGGAAGACAAATCAAAGTTGGTCTTCAAGTGAATAGCTGGCAAAAATTTGGTACCAAACCTGAGAAGAAATAAATGCACACTTGACAGCAGCATATGCCTCCATATTCCATTTTCACATTATTTGACCGTGTGAAAGACTCCACATACCAAAGAGCCATCAAATTTCCTGTTCATGAAAGGTTGGACTGGGACCACAACTCGAAGGGCCAAAAAACGAACTGACCATTGAAAGAGTTGCCGAGCCAGTTCCAACTTTAGCCTGAAAATTGTCAAAGCAAAGACGTACACAATTCAATCGGCTTCCCGCCATAATGAAAGACGCAGGGGAATGAAGACTAAGACATCATGTCATAATCTAAGGGCGCGTTTGGTAACGTTTCTGTTTAAAAATTGTTCCAGGGAACAAAAATAGAAAAAAATATTTCTGTTCCTGGGAACAATTTCTGAACAAAAAAACGCGTTTGGTAAACTTGTTCTGGGAACAAAAAATAAATAGAAACATGTTTGGTAAATTTGGATAATTTTTTTATTTCTTTTATTTTTTCTATTTTTTTCTTATTTTTCCTTTTTTTCTTTTTTCTTTTTCATTTTTTTTCTTCTTTTGGCCGGTCGCCGGCCAAGGCCTTGGCCGGCGACCGGCCGGCGAGGCCGAGCTCGCCCAGCTGCGGGCGAGGCGCGGCCTCGCCGGGCCACCGCCAGGCGACGCCGACTCGCCCAGATCCGGCGAGGCCGAGGCTCGCTGGCCGCTGGGCGAGCTCGGCCTCGCCGGATCTGGGCGAGATCGAGCTCGCCCAGGCCGGCGCGAGGTCGGCCTCGCCTTGATCCGGCGAGGCCGAGCTCGCCCAGCGGCCGGCGAGGCGAGGCCGACCCTCGCCCAGCTACGGCGAGCCTCGGCCTCGCCGGGGGCCGGCGAGCCCTCGCCGTGGCTGGGCGAGGCCGCCGGCCCTCGTCGGCCGGTCGCCGGCCATGGCCGAGGCCGGCGACCGGCCAAAAGAAAAAAGAACAAGAAAATAAGAGAAAAAAGAAAATAGAAAAAAAAGTATTTCTCAAAAGTGTTTAAGAAACAAGAAACACAAAATTTGTGTTTCTTGTTTCTATTTCTTTTTTGTTCCTGGGAACAAAAGAACAAAAAAGGAACAGAAATGCACCCAAACGCGTTTCTGTTCCTTTTTTGTTCCCAGGAACAAAAAAACAGAAAAAGTGTTTAAAAAAAAAAAAGAACACAACCAAACGCAGCCTAATTGTGGAAATAGAAACAGAAAAATCCAATTTCGAGTTAGACATAAAAAATCACTAAAAGAAAACTTGATATATTCAACAATTCTGTGTGACACGGTTTCTCAGGGTAGGTTTGGTAACGTTTATGCTCAAAAACTGTTTCAGGGAACAAAAATAGAAAAAACTATTTTTATTCGAGAAATAATTTTTTACTAGAAAAACACGTTTGGTAAACTTGTTCCTGAAATAGAAAAATAACAGAAATACGTTTGGTAAACTTATGTAATTTTTTTTGTTTCTTTTAATTTTTTAATATTTTTATTTTATTTTTATTTTATTTTTCTTTCTTCCATTTGGCCAGTCACCGGCCTTAGCCATGGCTGGTGATCGACCAACGAGGGCCGGCGGCCTTGCCCAACCACAGCGAGGCTCGGCCTCACCTTGGCTGGGCGAGCTCAGCCTCGCCGGACTTGGGCGAGCTCAAGCTCACCCAGCCAAGGCGAGGCCAACCCTTGCTAGGGGTGGCGATGCTCCGGCGAGGTCGTTGGCCAATGAAAAAGAAGAAGAAAAGAAGAAGAAAAGAAGGAAAAAAAATAGGTGAGAGAGAAATTGTTTCTCGAAAGTATTCCAGGAACAAGAAACAAGTTTTTCTTGTTTTTTATTTCTGTTCCAAATTTGTTCCCGGAAAAAAAAAAGATTTGGAACAAAAATCCAAACAAAGCATTTATGTTCTTTTTTTGTTCCCCGAAAAAAAAAAAAAAGCAGAAATTTTGTTCATAAACATGGGCTAGGAACACAAACAAATAGCCCCTTAGCCTACTCGTAATTTTGAAAAGTTTATAGGAAGTTTCCATCAAGGATTCAGGCAGAAGCTCAAACGCTTTGATTTTGTTTCATTTCTTCAATGCAGAATTCCACAATTTATAGTTTTTGTACAACTAAGGAATTTTAATATAAAAGGAAATGAAAATACTAATAATACAAATTGACCTAGCTATAATGATAATTGATTCAGCTACTAATTCTCTTCCATCTTAAGCTTCCCTCGATTCTTGCTTCCATCTCCAGAAATCATCCTCCCTTTAATTTTGGTCTAAAAATATTCGCTCTCTATACCAGATTCCATTTTAAGCTTCCCTTGATTTTTGCTTCCATCCCGAGAAATCATCCTCACTTCATTTTTGTTCCAAAAATCTTCATTCTTTGTCTCAGATTCTTGCTTTCCACTTTGGATATGTATCTTGACCGTGACATCTTCCCCCTCACCGAAATGGTCCTTGTCCTCAAGGACGAAAAGGTGCAGGAATTGGCCTGAGATTGTGTCATAGTCTTCCTATGTGGCGTTAGCTTCGTCCAATCGCTTCCATTGAATGCGAACTTCTTTTCGGCCTCGATGGATTCTATCTGCAATCACGGCCTCGGGCTCAACTTGTAGGAGTCCATATTCGGCCTCCGTGTTTGGTAGCTCAGCCTCGAGCTTGTCGTGTGCTCCAAGGTAGGGTTTTAAAGCGGAGATATGAAAACAAGAATGGATTCGGGCATTTGAAGTTTTTAGGAGGCCGAAGAGGCATACTGCTCTAGAAGTATTGTTATGTATGTCAGTTTGTCCCCTTCTTGGATGTAATTTGAAGTTTTTACCGATGCCCAAATAAAATAAAATAAAATAAAAGACAGAGAACAAATGAAGCGCATACTTTTAGGATACCTTTGTTCAACTGAAAGAGCTTTTCACATATCGGTCTTTCGGATTTTCACATATATGATTCGCTGAGAAGTATTAGTCCACGAATTAATATTAACGTTCACAGAAAACACCTACACTTTTAAATTTGGAAAATGAATTTCCAAACATAACAAGCGCATACTGCAAAAATGATTTTTTTTTTGCACTTTTTCAACATACCACCAAATTTCGACCCAAAAAAAAATACAACTAAAATAAATGAAAACTAACTATTTTCCTTACAAATGATTTTTACAGACAAACATTTTATTTATCATGAAATTTTACATGAAATAAATAAATGCACCTTTATTGTTGGAACAAATTTGACTAAGAACTTTCACAAGTCAAAGAGAAAAAACTTGCAAAACGTATTTGAAATGATCTTAAACTAGAAGCCATACTCATTCGTCAACAGTCGTCAACACCTAATAGAAGCTGCGAGAACAACAAAGAAAAGGGAAAGTTAAGTTGAATTTGACCTCAGATGTTTGTTGCTCAAGCACTCACGTCACTTCCTCAACTTCACATTTCTAATAATATCTCACAAGCAGCTAGTGGAGTCTTCAAGAAGTAAGCGCCCACGCCGGTCAAAAAGAAGAAGAAACGTGTTCAGCTTGGACATTGCTTGGATAACGTGACCGGCAATGAAGACGGCGAAGGAAGACAAAATAAAGTTGGTCTTTAAATGTGTATTTGGTAACGCTCTCGGGAACAGGTATTTTTGGGAGTAGAAATAGAATAGAAATGCATTTGGTAAGTTTTTTGTTCTCGAGAACAAATATGTTTCCTAGAACATATTTGGAATAGAAACAAGAAAAAAAAAAGTTGCTTCTTATTCCTATGAACAACTCAAAAAATAAAAATCAAGAATTAAGTTTTTTTTTCCATTTTCTTTTCTTCCTTTTCTTTGTTTTCTTTCTCTTCCTCCCTTCTTCCCTTAGCTAGGCGCCGGTCGACAACTGGCCAAACGAGGCCCGACAACCTCGCCAGAGCCTCATCGGCCACCGGCGAGGCCCCTGTGGTTGGGCTAGGCTCAATCTCGCCTAGATTTGGCGAGACAAAGCCTTGCTCGGTCACTGTGAACCTCGCTAGCCACCGGCAAGGCCCCCTCGAGCCTCGCCTGGCCACCGTGAGCCTCTCCTTGGTTGGGTGAGGCCAACCTCATGGTGGGGTTGGGTGAGGTAGAGACTCGCCCAACCACAGCAAGTCTTGACCTCGTTGGTGGTCGGCGAGCCTCCCCCGAGGCCGACCTTGCCAGTCCTTCTCTAGTTAGTCGTTGGTCGGTGACCGGTTGGAGGAAGGAGAATCTGACATCCTGAAATTTCAATCTCATTTTCAATTTAATGAATCGAGCCTTTCATCGACGCGCCTATAGTGCTATTCTCCGAGCTGATCACTCATGAGATAACTAGACTATCTGGAGAAGCCGTTAAAGAATCTAAATGCAATAGACTTGAGAATTCGATCAGGAAACGACTACTCGACCGTGCTAATCTGTAAAGGTCATTATGGTACAATAAAAAAAAAATCGATCAGAGATCGGAGATAGGTCAATTCAATAGAGGTGTGTGATTAAGTGTTGGTGATTCCACCTAATTACAAAATTTTCGTCGATCGGCACTAGCACGATTTTTCTATTGTTTTGGTACCCTGTGTCCGTATTTGAAATCTTGAGATTTTTACAACAATCGAGAGTCGCCAATGAGTCGAAGATATTCAATGTGACTAAAAAATAATCAACCACAGATCAATTGCGCTAAAAATTCCTAAAAGTTATCTGGTAGGCTAGGTCACGCTAAAATCGCGTTAGATTGAAATTAACTGTGAATTTGAATCCGATTTCAAAAATTGAAAGTTTTATCATGTTACGATTTATTTTAGGAACGTTGACTCATCCTTCGAAGAATTTTTCGGCAATTTTGAGATTTTTACGGAAAATCAACTCGGACGATTCGGAAAAAGAACGGAAATTCGGATTAGCCAAATTAAAGGGATTTTTGACTTCCAAACCGAGATACTTGGTGATGGGAAATTGTAGAAATTGTGTGGGCTTTTTCTTCAACAAAATTTGGACGTCGAACTAGAGAAATCGAAAAAGAAATTGAAGTTTATTTAGAGGAAATTCGGAGCTATGGAAGGAGGCTGCATTTTTGGCATCAAATTGATTAATTGTGGTATTAATTTTCAAGAAAGTATTAGGGGGGAACCAAGCATTTAATTGAAGAGATAAACTTTGTTGACTACCCCCTTCAGCAGCGTCTCCAGCACACCAAGCCAGCTACTTCGGTCTTCTTCGTGCGACAATCTCCGCGGAAGGCCAGCTGCTTCAGTCTTCTCTCACTCACGCTAGCTTGTCTCTCCCTCTCTCCGCCAACACCGTTCGAAGCCGCCCCACGCGTCTGCAACAATTCCCCAGCATCAACTTCCTCTCTTTGTCTCTAACTCCTTGCCACGCTGCCTCACGTCCGTCTCTCCTCCACCAAAGCCTCATGCTACAGCTCCACTAGCTTTTGTCTCCTCCACGAATTCTTCTCCCTCACCAGTCAACTCTAGCGGTTAGTGGACCGTGAACCTTCAAGCCATCGATGCCACTTGGCCAGCATCCATCCCCATCATTCCCCTCTCTCTCGCGGCCTCACATCCACTGTCCATCGAAGATCAGTCTCACCGAATCAACCGCCTCTACCCTCATTTCATTTTTTCTTCGCTGCTAGCAACGTCCATCGATTCTCCATTTCTCTCGATCATTGCTAAAACCAGCGAGCCTAGCATCATCGAAGCTGCTTCTTCGCAGCTCAGCCCAGCCCAAAGTTGCCCCTTCACCATTGCTCCTCAAGCCATCAACGGCCCAGCCCATTTCCAACCCCCATCTTAGCCCATCATTTGAGCTCATTAGTCCACAAGCTCGGCCAAGTTCAACTTAGCCGTGAGCTTTGCGAGGCCGATTTCAGGCCCTCCTGAGCTCCCGTTGGCGCTGCCGCAAGTTCGAGTCTTGGCCGCCGTCATGCCACCGTAGCGGTGAACCGGTTTTCACGCTAAATCGGTGAGTTTATGCACTAAACTCTACTTAGTAGGCTAATGACGTTTAATGAGTGTTTAGTTTAAGTTAATTAGGGATTATGTGTTTAGTTAAATTAGATTAGTGATTTAATTAGTTAATTATGCATGTTAGGGGGTTAGAATGGCTAAATTAGAAACTAGATAGATCGTATTATTCTAGACTGGTTTCGGAATTTTCTGGGCCCGTTTCGATTTTTTAATTGGGCATTTCCGGCCTAAGTTAGTATTTTTAGAATTTAAATTGGATTATTTAATTAATTTTGATAATTATTTAATTATAAAATATTTTCCGTAAATTAGATTGGGATAGCCGATGATCGGAATTTTGTACTGATTGCAATGGTGTGATTAATTTATGCAATTGAGTGTTAATTTGTGCAAATTGAGTGCTAATTAGAATTTTGAGTATTTAATTCCAAAATTTGTGAACTTCGATATTTATTCAGAAAATCCTGGGTGTTGGATTTTAACATCGAAAGTAGTTTTATATAGTATATAAAACAGTGAGATTTTAAATTGGATGATATCGATTTTTCTGGTGCGAATTGACCATGTACCCATACACGACTATTTTATTGTATATTTCTAATACAAAGAAAATAGGCTAGGTTCATCATTTTAATTGAGGCAATTAAGTGCAATGCACGATATCCTGGGCCGAGATTGATTGGTCGTGTGTTGGTTAAGAGAACCTGTCCCGGGCTATTAAGTCGGACATTACCCATTCATTTGAGACTCGGGTCGTAATAGATTCTGGACTTATGCTCCTTCGGGAAAGCCATCAAGAGATGTAGCCGTACTCAAAGGAGGTGAGATGACGCCTGGCAATGCTAGAAGATCGTCAATTTTAGAGTTGGCTGTACCCTTGAGGGGTGTAATTAACAATTTGAACGCATGGTTGGTTGAGTTAACTGAACCTGATTATGAGACAAAACTATGTGGCGTGGTATGAGACGTGTCATAACAATTTGGCCTTATAATCGGTGTGACATCCTGAAATTTTAGGTTATGATTTCAATCAGATAAGTCGGGCCTTTCATCGACATGACTATAGTGCTTTTCTCTGAGATGACTACTCACGAGATAACTATACTATTTGGGGAAGCTATTAAGGAATTTTAATGCAACAACCTTAAGAATTCGACCAAGAATCGGCTTCTCAACTGTGCTCATCTTTAGAGGCCACTACGGCACAATATAAAATCAATTTGAGATCAGAGATAAGTCTATTTGACTGAGATGTGTGGCTAATCGTGGGTGACATCACTAAATTGGAAAATTTTCGTTGATCGATACTAGATTGATTTTTCTATCGTTTTGGGACCTTGTGCCCGTATTTGGATCATCGAGATTCTCACGACAATTGAGAATCACCAATGTGTCGAGTAGGTTCATTATGGCTCGAAGAAAATCGACCACGGGTCATTTGCACTAAAAATCTCCGAAAACTACCAGGTAGCTTAGGTCACACTAAAAACGCGCCCAAGTGAAATTAACTGCAAATTCAAGTCCAATTTTAGAAATTAAAGATTCTGTCATGTCACAATAAATTCTAAGAGTGTCGACTCGGTCTCAGATGATTTTTCTAAAACCCAAGACTTTTTGGGAAAAAGTTGGCATATGATTGTTTTTGTGCAAAAAAAAGGCCCGAAATTATTTTTGATCACAAATTTAGGATACAAGATGGGTTCATGGTTGAGGAAAATTTTCAATTGAAGTATTGAGGTGCCAAATGAAATTATGAGGGCCAAATAAGGTTAATCTGAAGTGAATCAAGTGTCCAATTGAGAAGAATTTGTATCAAATTCGTATGCCCCCTTCCCGTAGCCAAAATGGACCATTTCACATGTCCAAGAGTGAGAATGGATAGCTCAATGAAGGCCATGGAAGCCATACTTGGCTGTGGTTGAAGAGTAAGGGACAAGTTTGTGGAAAAGTGAGGCAAGGTGGCCTCTAACCCTTATCCCTTCTCTCCCTCTTCCCCCAGCCGTGCGACCGCCCTTCCTATCCTCCATGACCGCCACTTGAAGACTTAGAGATCAGCAGAAGAAGCTTTGCCGTTGCATAGCCACCGCCAGAGCCAAGACCACCCACGCCACTGCCGTTTGCTGCTGCCGATCCCGTCCGTGTGCCACACGAACCGCCATCCAACAATCGTCATCTAGCCACCTGTTCCACCGACCTAGCAGCTCCCTCAGCTCGTGTAGGAGCCCGTTCGGCCACCATAGACCGCCGAATTTACGCCAATCCATCCGCCGTTCCACCATCACCATTCCCTCACCACCGTTCCACCATCCATACAAAGGATGCTCAGACCCTTTTAATTGTTTTTAATGAGGGGACTGGGGGTGTGGACCAAAAAGACTCAATCCTTAAATTTTATTTTACAATTAGTGCATTTGAAATCCTAAAACTCATTGTGGAAATGTAACTAAGTTTTAAAAATTTTAGATTACACAATCAAATGTGAAAAATTATCAAATTTGTGCAATCAAAAGTTAGGGTGATTAAATCGTTACTTCATTATAAATCAACAACACGTGCTATTTTGAAAGTTAAATGCAAAACCAGTCCTTGGTGTGTGATACAACTCATTGGCCGTGTAGAATCACGTAGGCAACATTTCAAGGAATAGATTTGGTAGCTGTGACAATCCGCATTATTATTTTATCAAATGTGTGATGGATGACCAATTGAAAATAATTTTAGTCTTTTCGTGGCAAAACCACAAACATGAAGACATGCCATCGTGGCTAGTGCAGCCGATTATCACAGATATTGGTAATGAATATTTTGTTAAGCCTAGTCACACAAAATAAATTCATATTTTAGAGATGATTGAAATGAATAGAGCATAAGAATTTCATGCATCACAAGAATTCAATTTGAAAAATAAAATATCATCTTAACCTCATCAAGAAATATGGTACATAGCTCAAGAAGTGACGTAAGGACACCTGGATTAGTTCATGCCCGCGGTGAATGTGCGTTGCAAATTTAGCTTTATTCCTCGTGCAAGGCCGCAAATTCGGTTCTTATTCCACGTGCAGGGCCTCTAAACTCTGAATACTGCCACCAACTCTTATTTGGCGTTTATTCCGAGCCAGCTCTCCAGGTCAGCAAATAAAAGCTTACATGAAACTTATGTTTTTCTTTGTCGTAATCAAAGCGAACCTGAGAATTTCAACAAGGTTATGATTGCCCATCTTTCGTACTAGTCCACTGAAAGTCGCAATCGCTTCGCCGATTGAATATTGTGTTCTGCAAGTCCTGACAACATCCAATCTGTATCCAATTTAGTGAACGTCGGCACATCAGGCAACCTTTTTAGGGACGGGCAATATTTGATCTCCACATTCTCCAAAATTTTCAACTCTGTCAAGCCTTCAACGGCTCTCAACTTTGCACAATGTTTTAGCTCAAGACGTAATAAATTTTTCAACTTCGATAGTTTAGGCAATTGTTTGATCTCATCACACATGGTAATGTGCAGAAACTTCAGCGATTCCAATTCCCCCAAACTCGGAATCTCTGCTAGCTTAAGGAAGTTATTGAGCCGTTGTTGCGACCTAATTTTCGGGTGCACCACTTAAAACTATGTTAATTGATTACTAAGTCTTTAAACTTAGCTCGGGCTCTCCCAAGCTCATACCAATTCGCGACTTAAGGTTCAAACATTTAACATGCAAAAGGTTATTAATTAGGAGTCACCACTAATCGGTTTATGGTAGGTCGATTAGACACCTAAGTAAAATAATTGAATGATTATTTTACTCCTACGAACCAGAGACTAAGGGTACGGGGACTTGATTATACTAGATTTCTCTAATGCCATCTTGGTACAATTTCTTTTTAATTTCAAAAATGTTTTTTCAGGCAGCTTGGATTTATTTTAACCTAAATTACTATTATGCAAAAAGGTGACCACACGGATACTCAAACATTTCAATAAATAAATTGCATCACACAAAGTAAACAATTTGTTTTGGGTTTTCTTGAAAATTAGAATTCTTTTATAAAAATGCATTTTTTAATTAAATGACTCAATCTTATTAATATGCAAATTGTAATTAAATGGGCATATTATGCAAACTAGTTATTATGCATCTCATGACCTAACTTCACTAATGAACAAATTTTGATTAAATGATCCTATTATGCGAACTAGTTAACATGCACCTAGTATTTTTGTATTTTTTTAATTGAAATTCAGAATTAATAAAAACCCTAATTAAACTATCTAAAAAGGGATCATTTTCTAATTTCTTCTAGGGATTAATTTAACTTAAACCCTATCTTATCTTAGAAAAATATTTTATGAAAAATGAGATAATTAAAATGTGCAAACATTATTTAAAACCCTAAAAATAAAAATGTTCAACTCTAACTTATTTTAAAAAAATGCAATCCTAAAAATGTAATCCTAAAAATTTCTAATTTACTAAACCTACATGTCTGATTTACTAAACCTATATATACTCAGGCAGAATTTTGATTTTGATTTTTTTTATTTTTTAAGTTTATTTTTAAGATAAGTAATTATTAAATAAATATTAAATCTAAACTATCAACAAAATAAAGGATTAAAACAATAAAAAAATAACCTGTTGTCTCACAGATCAAATTAATGATTATTCTAACCATAATCAAAGAGTTCAAAATAATTAAAAATATGATCCGAAGTCTTACGGACCAAATTAATAATTATAATGATTTAACAATTGAAATTCTACCAAAAAGCCCAAAAATTAATATAATTAAAAAAATGATCCGACGTCTTCCAGATCAAATTAGTAATTACAATAATTCCGGACAAAATCCCTACGAATAATACCTACAAAATTCACGAAGACTAACATTCGATATTACAACTTAAATAGCTAAACTAAAAAAACGCTGTTAAACAAAATAACATGAAAAAAACATGAAAAATCAAAAAAAGTAAAAATAAGCCACCTAAAACAGGGAAGAGGCAGCCGTGATTAGTGAGCAGACCAGCAGCGTCGATGGGCGAGTGGGTGCAGTGGCAGCGTCGGTGCTGCTGGGCGGAGGCTGGTAGAGACCGACGGAGGTGGGTTGCGTACCGGCATGGGTGAGCAGCGAGCAAGGCAGCGTCCGGTCGCTGAGTCGCGAGTCGCCGAGGCGCGGCATCGGGCTCCGGTGGTGTCGCTTGGTTGCAGTGGCGTCACGGACGGTGGCTAGTGCGAGGGGGACGAGCAGCAGCTGGGTCATGGGTTGCAACGGCGGTGGTGAACGGTGAGAGCTCGGTTGCTGTGGAACAGCGGTGGAGTGGAGCAGGCTTCGGGCTTCGGAGGTGCGGCGTCCGGTGTGTAGGCGCGGCATTCGGTGAGCGGAGACGGGCGGCGAAGGCACCGGGTGCTGGGTTGAGGCGAGCGACGCGGTGGCGCGATGGCGCACCGAGGTCAGGAGCGGCAGGCTTCGGAGCTCCGGCGTCGGACTAGGCAGCAGCAGGTCGCGGGTGCAGAGGCGCGGCAGTGGGCGTCAATCCGGGTAGCAGGGATCACCGGCGGGGGAGAGGCGCGATGGCGGAGATGCGGTGGAGGTCGAGGGTGCAGTTCGGAGACCAGTGGTGCAGGGGTCAGTCACGCGGCAAAAGGAGGCCACGAAGAAGAAGAACGGTGGCTTTTTTTTTTTATTTTTCTCTTTTTTACTCTCTCTCTCTCTCTCTCTCTCTTCCTATTCGCACGTCCACTCTCTGCACTCACGTCTCTTTCACTCTCTTTTTGACTTTTCCCTCTTCCCCAACGAAAGAAAAGAGAAAGAAAACAAGCTCTCTTTTTTGTGTTTAAATTTTCGACTCAGCAAGAATTTCTCTCAAATTTTTTCGAGTTCGCCCCCATCGATTACGAAAAATAAAGCTCTCCTTTATACTGATTCCGAACAGCTGCTTTGTATGGCATATTTCAAACTTTCATTTTCTGTTGCATTAAATCAATGATGCAAATCGAAACATGATTTCACAATCAGCTTAATTTTGCACCGAATCCTTCTATTTTATCAAAATCATTGCCCTTTGTTTACCTGATTTTTAATTGTTTATACATTTATCAAAATATGAATATCCATCAGAATTTCAATTTTCCATGCATAATCAATCAAATCGATTTCCTCCATTTTTTTTTTCATTTTTCCTTTTATTTGTTCAAAATGCAATTTTATTTTTCCAAACTTAGGTGTCAACAGCCGTAACTCTTGTAACCTCTTCAAGCGTGATAGATTGGGCAAGCATGGCGTTAGACATTTGCTGATAGAGAGAACTAACAAGCTTTGAAAGTCACAAAAATCTGGCAATTGTGGGATAGAGTGAAGTTTCAAGGTTGATATGTTAGGTGGAAGCTGATTGATGGAGTGCACATCCTTCCAAGGCGAGGTTAACACCTTTGGGCTTAAAAATGTCATATATGGTTGTTCTTTACGCACTTCGAGATGTTGTAAATGAACTAGGCTCAAGTGGTCAGGAAGAATAGGGAATAGAGCAGTTGCAACCTCAAGGCATTTCAAATTTGAGCGAAGTTCTGGGAAAGCCGGTGGCTTACAATTTTAAGAGTTTGGAGACTAGAGAAATCACTAATATTTGTCAGCACTTGAGAGATAGGGCTTCCGTGTAAGTATAAGATTTTGAGACAAGTGAGGCTCCACAATTTCCATGGGATTTCATCCATGAGATGTGGACAAAATGAGGCATTGAGCATTTCATGCATCTCTACCCCTCCAAGAGTACGATGTATCCTGCGTCTCTTTTCGTATTCCGCCTTTAAGACCTTTAGTCTCTTTAGATTTCCGATATAATCAAGGAGAAGGGAGATCTTTGAAGATTTTATATCGAACTCAACCGATGATTCCAGTTCTCCAATAAATTCCGGAAGCTTACATAGATTCTCGCATTCATCTAGATGCAAATGCTTGAGATTATTTAACTTTCCAATAGAATCAGGGAGAACGGAGGTCTCTAACAGTTCTAAATCCAACTTGACCATTGATTCTAATTCCCCGATGAGTTTGAAAGGTCACGTAGATTTTTGCAAGGAGAAAAAAGAAAATGTGTGAGATTCTTCCACCTTCCAATGGGATCAGGGAGAATAGAAATCCTCGAGAGTTTTAAATCCAAACGGACCAATGGCTTTAGTTCCTCGATTGAGTTGGGAAGCTCATGTAGATTGTCACACTTAGAAAAAGACAAATACTCGAGACTTGTTAGCTTCCTAATGGAATCAGGGGGAAAAGAGATCCCTGAGAGTTTTAAATCCAAATTGACCAATGATTCTAGTTCCTCAATAGAATCTGGAAGCATTTGTAGATTATTGCATTCATGTAAAAGTAAATGCTCAAGATTCTTTAACCTTCCAATAGAATTAAGTAGAACGGAGATCCCTAAGAATTTTAAATCCAACTTGACCAATGATTCTAGTTCTCCGATAGAATCTGGAAGCTCATGTAGATTCTTGCATTCATGTAAAAGCAAATAATTGAGATTTTTTAACTTTCCAATAGAATATGGAAGAACAGAGATCCCTGAGAGTTTTAAATCCAACTCAACCAATGATTCCACTTCACCAATAGAGTCAGGAAGTTCATGTAAATTCTCACATCCAGAAAAAGACAAATGTGTGAAACCCGTTAACCTTCCAATGGAATTAGGGAGGATAGAGATCCCCGAGAATTTTAAATCCAACTCGACCAATGATTTTAGTTCTTCGATGGAATTTGGAAGATCATGCAGATTTTTGTAGTCAGATAAAAGCAAATGCTTGAGATTTTTTAAGGCAGAAGTACACCACAAGTGCCACAACTTGGCACGCCGAGACACTTAAGTGCCATAACTTCAAAACGGTACACTTAAGTGCCACTTTTTTTTTCAAATGGGACACTTAAGTGCCACCTCCGGCGACCCTTGCCGGAAATCCTACGTGGCAATATTTTATTATTATTATTTGCGTACGTGGCTCGCCGAAGCTCCAAATCAGCATAAAAATTAAAAAAAAAATTAAAAAAATTAAAAAGTTTTAATTTTAAAAATTTCAATTTCAAAAAATTAAAAAAATTTAAAAAAAAAAGAAAATTTAAAAAATTTTAATTTTAAAAAATTTTAAAAATTAAAAAAAAAAAGAAATTTTAAAAAATTTTAATTTTAAAAAATTTTAAAAATTAAAAAAAAAAGAAAATTTTAAAAAATTTAATTTTAAAAAATTTTAAAAATTAAAAAAAAACAAAATTATAAAATTTTAATTTTAATTTTAAAAAAAATTGAAAAATAAGAAAATTTTAAAAATTTTAATTTTAAAAATTTTTAAAAAATAAAAAAAAAAGAAAATTATGACAATTTTAATTTTAAAAAATTAAAAAAATTTAAAAAAATAAGAAAATTTTAAAAATTTTAATTTTAAAAAATTTTAAAAATTTTAATTTTAAAAAATTTTAAAAAAATAAGAAAATTTTAAAAATTTTAATTTTAAAAAATTTTAAAAAAATAAGAAAATTTAAAAAATTTTAATTTTAAAAAATTTTAAAAGAATAAGAAAATTTTAAAAATTTTAATTTTAAAAAATTTTAAAAATTTTAATTTTAAAAAATTTTAAAAATTTTAATTTTAAAAAATTTTAAAAATTAAAAAAAATTAAAAAAATTTTAATTTTAAAAAATTTTAAAAATAAAAAAAAATAAGAAAATTTTAAAAATTTTAATTTTAAAAACTTTAATTTTAAAAAATTAAAAAAAAAATTTAAAAATAAGAAAATTTTAAAAATTTTAATTTTAAAAAAATTAAAAAATTTTAAAAAAAATTAAAAAATTTAAAAAATTAAAAAATTTTAAAAAAATAAAAAATTTTAAAAAATTAAAAAATTTTAAAAAAATAAAAAATTTTAAAAAATTAAAAAATTAAAAAAAGGGGGGGGGGGGAGGCGGCGGCGGAAGAGGTGGCGGCGGTGAGGGAGCCGCCGGCGGCGGCAAGGGAGCCGCCCCGTTTGGCCTCCCACCCCCCCCTTTTTTATAACTTTTTTATAATTTTATTTTTTATAATGTTTCTTAATTTTTAAAAAATTTAAAATTTTCTTAATTTAAAAAAAAATTAAAATTTTCTAAATTTTTTAAAATTTTTCTTAATTTTTCTTAATTTTTTTTAATTTTTCTTAATTTTTTAAAATTTTTCTTAATTTTTTTAAATTTTTCTTAATTTTTTAAAATTTTCTTAATTTTTTAAATTTTCTTATTTTTTAAATTTTTTTAAATTTTCTAATTTTTTAAAATTTTTAAAATTTTTAAAATTTTAAAATTTTTCTTAATTTTTAAAATTTTAAAATTTTTCTTAATTTTTAAAATTTTTAAAATTTCTTAATTTTTAAAATTTTTCTTAATTTTTTTAAATTTTTTTAAATTTTTCTTATTTTTTTAAAATTTTTGAATATTTTTAATCTAATTTAATTAATTTATATATTATTATTTACACGTAGACGCAAAACGGCGTCGTTTTTGCATTTTCTCCGCCACGTCAGCATGCAAAACGACGCCGTTTTGGACCAAGCTCGCCGGAAAGTCGCCACGTCAGCCATTTGGCCGGATTTTCGCCGGAGTGGCACTTAAGTGTCCCATTTTACTCCGATGATGGCACTTAAGTGTACCATTTTAAAGTTATGGCACTTAAGTGTCCCGGCGTGCCAAGTTATGGCACTCCAGGTGTCCCGCACTCGATTTTTTAACCTTCCAATGGAATTAGGGAGAATGGAGATCCCTGAGAGTTTTAAATCCAATTCGACCAGTGATTCCATTTCCCCAATTGAGTCTGGAAGCTCACATAAATTCTTGCATCCAGAGAAAGACAAATGCGTGAAACTTGTTAACCTTTCGATGCAATTAGGGAGAACGGAGATTCCCGAGAGTTCTAAATCCAACTTGACCAATGATTCCAGTTCCTCGATAGAGTCTGGAAGTTCATGTAGATTCTTCCATTCATATAGAAGCAAATGCTTGAGATTCTTTAACCTTCTAATGGAATTAGGGAGAACAGAGATCCCCGAAAATTGTAAATCCAACTCGACTAATGAATCTAGATCTCCAATAGAGTTCGGAAGCTCATGTAGGTTCTTGCATTCACAGAGTTTGGGACACCTAGAGTGCCAAAACTTGGCACGGGGGGATACTTAAGTGCCATAACTTCGGAAATGTACACTTAAGTGCTAGTTTTGGAGTAAAGTGGAACACTTAAGTGCCACTCCAGCCAAAATTCGCCAAATTGCCGACGTGGCAATTTTCCGGAGAGTTAGATGCAAAACGGTGTTGTTTTGCTCGCTGATGTGGCGACAAATTGCAAAAACGACGTTATTTTGTGTTTGATGTGTAAATAATTAACATAAAAATTAATTAAATTTAATTTAAGCTTATTTTATTTAAAATATTCTAAAAATTAAAAAACCTAAAAAATTAAAAAACCTAATTTTTTTTTTTAAAGGGGGGGGGGGGGGGGGGGGGGGAGCCGAAGTGGGCGGCTGAGCCCTCACCGCCGCCGCCAGGAAGGGCTGGCAACAAAGGGGGGAGGGTCGACTGGGGTCGTCGGCCCTCAGTCAGCTGGCGACGAGGGCCATGAGCCCTCGTCAGATCGCGGCGAGGGCCGCAACCCTCGCCCCAGATCTGGGCAAGGGCTCGCGGGCCCTCGCCGCCAGTCCGCCAGCGCCGCCGGCCCTTGGTCAAGGCTCGGCGACCCTGGCTGATGCTCCCCCCACCGTCGCCAGCCCTTCCCGGCGACGGCGGGGAGGCGGCGAGGGCCCGCACGACCCTTGCCGCAAATCTGGGCGAGGGCTCATGACCCTCGCCGTCGGTTGGCCGGGGGCCGTTGACCCCAGCCAACCATCCCCCCTCCATCACCGGCCCTTCCAGGCGGTGTCAGGGAGGCGGCGGTGGCGAGGGCTCAGCCCTCAGCTGCTCCCTTTGGCTCCCCCCCCCCCCCCCCCCTCTTTAGAAAGAATTTAGGTTTTTAATTTTTTAGGTTTTTTAATTTTAGGTTTTTTATTTTTTAGGTCTTTTATTTTTAGGTTTTGTAATTTTAAGTTTTTAAATTTTAAGAATATTTTAAATAAAATAAGTTTAAATTTAATTTAATTAATTTTTATATTAATTATTTACACATCAGACACAAAACAACGTCGTTTTTGCAATTTTTCGCCACGTCAGCGAGCAAAACGATGCTGTTTTGCACCCAACTCGCCGGAAAATTGCCACGTCGGCAATTTGGCCGGATTTTGGCAGGAGTGGCACTTAAATGTTCCACTTTACTCTGAAACTGGCACTTAAGTGTACATTTCCTAAGTTATGGTACTTAAGTATTCCTCCGTGCCAAGTTTTGGCACTTAGGCTGTTCTTCTACCGTCAAATGCTTAAGATTCTTTAATCTACCAATGAAATCAGGGAGAACGGAGATCCCTGAGAATTTTAAATCTAGCTCGACCAATGATTCTAGTTCCCCGATAGAGTCCAGAAGCTCATGTAAATTCTTGCATTCACATAAAAGCAAATGCTTAAGATTCTTTAACCTCCCAAGGGAATTAGGGAGAATGGAGATCTCCGAGAATTTTAAATCTAACTTGACCAATGATTTTAATTCCCCGATAGAGTCTGGAAGCTTTTGTAAATTCTTGCTTAGAGATAAAAACAAATGTGTGAGATTATTTAACCTTCCGATAGAATCAGGAAGAACAGAGAACTCTAAGAATTTTAAGTCCAATTGGATCAATGATTCTAGTTCTCCAATAGACTCTGGAAGCTCATGTAAATTCTTGCAAAAAGACAAAGCCAAATGTGTGAGATTCATCCTTCCAATAGAGTGAGGAATTTGGCTGATATCGAAATGACCTATAACTTCTAACTTTGTTAAATATTTTAGATTGCCTAGTGTTTCAGGAAGTTTAAACAATTTGCCGAAGTGGGGCATGATGATCTCCGATAAGCATTTTAGAGAACCGATTTCTTCGAGCAACCCTTCGAGGGATTGACATTCCCCAATGTTCAAAGTACTTAGCAGTTTTAGCTTGCTGATTGAGCTATCAATCATCAACAATTTCTCACACCTTGTGAGAATCAATTTCTTCAACTTACCAAACTTTGATAAATCAGGAGTCTTGGTTAACTCATAGCATTGCGTCAAATCTAGAATTTTAAACTTTTTTGCCATCGGTAGTGGAAAAATAAGGTGGGTTACATGCTGACAAAAAGAATTGAGACTATGAAGATCAATTGATAGAATTTGAAGAGAACATGAGTGAGGTGTGTTTGGTACCTGGATTTGCCTCCATCCAACCCAGTCATCAGTGATCTTACTCCCTGAGAGATTGAGCACGACCAAATTCACCAGGTGAAGATTTGTTGCTGAAAAATCCAATGAGCAATGATGCCAAAAAAGCCACTTGAGACTACAAAGAAGATTTCCAAAGTCGCCTACAAAATTCAGTCTTTCCCCTCCAAGGAACCTCAGCATTGGCAAACATGCTAATTCTTCAACTGTTAAGTCATGACTAATGCCCAAACTAAGTGCTCGTAGAGCTCCCTTTTCCTGCTAGCATCAACAGAGCATAAAGATGAATGTGCAACATAGGAGTAAAAAACCAATGCAAGTAGTTAGCAATATCAGTGTTCTTTTTTGACCCCAAACTAATTAAACCAAACGCATGTTGAAACAAAATAATTACTGGTCTTCTTCTCAACTTGAAAAAATGACAAACCAACCATGTTTAAAATGTTGATTGGGCGTCTGACTTTTCTGTCTCTTCACAGACTAAGCACTTTTTCAAGGAAGCAAAGAACTCATTTTTATTCTTACCGAAACAAGAAATGAAGAACTTCAACTAACCGATTGTGCCTCAGATTTCTTCTCGTTTCATATGGTAAGGCATAAAAACATATGATTTTTCCATTTGTAGAGTTGCTTTCTAATTCTCTACAAGTTAGAAAGCAAAGCTTCCCATCGACCAATATTCCTGATTTTAAAGAATATGACAAAAGATTTTGTGGGATTGACTATATCATATACCCTTGATAATTTTCACCTCATTGCTTCTCAGTATGTCTAAAGTATCCTCATCAATCCACACCCAACGCCGCTTTCCAGCATCTTCGAAATTCTCTTCCATGACAATGCACCTTCCTAGATCTCAAACTTCATCATGTATCCAAAATTAGCTCATTGATCTTTATCAAGGACATGAGGAGAAGATCCTCAATTGCACTGTGTGGAGAAAATCCACAATCATCCCACATGTAATATGCATTTGTCCTATTATCCCCAATGCAAAAACATGCTATGTCTAAGAATATGGCCTTTTTCCTATGGTCCAATTTGTTGAAACTTATCATCAGACTGTCTCAGACATTATGAGGGGGGATTTGCTTTAAGTCCTTTAATGTCTTAACCCACTCAGATTTGATCATGTGGGCTAAATAAGAACCCACTACTTCTAGTGTCAAAGGAAGCCTTCTTATGCTTGAAACAACTTCTTTTGAGAAATTATGCCAATCTTCCTAAGGAGTATTGCTTCTAAAAGCATGCTTGCTAAAAAGCTGAATAGCTCGATCCAAAGGCATCTCCTTAACTGAGTGGTCCATGTAATAGTTAGGTTGGGTTTGGTTGTCCTCATCTAGTATTGTCCTAGCTAGTGTTGTCCTTCTATCCCTAACCGTGACTATAATCCTGCTTCCTGAACCAAACCATGTGTAGCTCCCTGTGAGGTTATCAATTTGCTTCTTCTCAGTCACATTATCGACAACAACCAAAACTTTTTTGTTGCTAAGTACTTTTCTTATTCGATTGATCCCATCATTACTATCATGGATTCCGTCGGCAGAGGTTGAGCCCAATGTGTCGGATAATAGTTTCTTTTGCACGTTTGTAAGACCATGACATTTGGACAAGTCTTGGACATCTTCAATGAAACTAGAGTAATTGAATTCAGACTGGAATTGGTTGAATATAATGCTAGCAAGAGTGGTTTTACCAATACCGCCTGTCCCATGGATTATTACAAAACGTGCATGGTCAGCAGAGTCAACTTTTAACAGCTTCTCTATATCATCTTCATCAGCCATTTCAACGAGATTGCCTGAAAGAGATCTATTCTTCACCTTCAACTTCAGTAGAACCTCTCGAACAATCAATTTTATAAGTTCCCCATACCTGCAACATATCAATGATGGACGAATTTAGATTGAGAAAAATGAAGACAATGTATTCCTAATTTTAAGCATATGCTGTTCGAATAAGACACGCTAAACAACATGTTAAGACAGCTTTACAAACTGTGGCAATTTTTCAAATAGCAAATCTGAAAGCATGAAAATCTCAAGTTACAGTAAAAATTATCTGAAGTTGCCCGGACGCCATTTGGTTGGGTTAAACACTATCACTCAGTTTGGATGCTGCCCAGACTATCATTGATGGGGTTTAAGAACCAACACTTGGATTGAATCCAGCGAGTAAGAGGAAATGGACATGATTCAGATAATGACCGCAGAAGAGAAAACAAAAGAAATAAATTATTGGATTTTATTGTTGTCTGGATGCTTACAAAGAAAAGAAAGGAAATAAAGGAACTTATGTGATTTCATGTTTGGTTGAAAAAAAGAAAAGTATAGAATGGAATCTAATTATATCTTTATGACTATTTTGTCCAGTCAATTATTCATAGATTAAATAGATGAACTAAAGCGGCATTGACTAGTACAAGATTCAATATTAGCAAATCTCTCTCTCTCTCTCTCCCTCCCCCCCCCCCCCCCCCCCCCCCCCCCCCCAAAAAAAAATCTTGCTACTAAAACAAGTGAAAAAGGCACGAGAATTTGTAGATAAAATTAACCATTCATAGAAGTCTATATCTACATAAAAACTGATAAATTGTTCTCTGTTTAAAACTGATATTCATCAAATAAGTTTTATTTATTTTTTGTGTGCAGGCAATATTTTGAGATTGATCAAATATATAATTAGTTCATAAGCCAGTAGTACAAAATCAGCCTGTTTGATCTATACTGAATAAGTGTTAATATTTGTCTTTTTGTTGTTTCTACTTTTCCTTTTATCTAAATTGTTAAAATATAATTATTTTACTATTTAATTTTTTTTTTAGGTTTTTGACAACCAAACAAGATGCTAACTTGGCATTTAACAATAACTTAGACAATGACTTCGACATTCACATTAAATCTTTACAACCATAGAGAAATTATAGTTACTTGAAGATAAATTGTAAGGATAAGTGCACTGGAAATCTTAAACTTGTCACGAAAATGCGACTATATTCTAAATTTCAAAAAGTGTAATCAAGTCTTAAAACTTGTTACAAAAATGCAATCGAGTCTTAAACTTTTAAAAATATAATCAAGTTCTAAAGTTTATCACGAAAGTTCAATCGAATCCTAAAACTTTCAAAAAAATGTAGTCAACGAAAATACTTGATTTGACCAATTTGACAAATTTTAGGACTTGATTGCATTTTTTGAAAGTTTTAAGACTTTTAATATACTTATCTCTAAATTAAATATGAGTTAAGAGAAAAATGAGTCCTTTTCGGATTATATTAATAGCTGAAAAAGTCGTGGAAACTCACTCTCTCTCTTCCTGCTTCCAACCTACTCTGGTTGCAACCTCAACAAGAGCAGCTTTCCAGCGCTTCACCTCATCAAAGCCATACTTCTCCTCATGCTTAGATAGGGCATTTATGTGCAATTCGGTTTTAAGCTTGACATCCTCCGGCTTCACATCGAAGAAAAGGGGGAGGATCTCCTTCTTCTCGTCAGACTTTAAAGTGCAATCTACCATATGCGCAACCTCACGGAGACACCACACACTAGAAGCGAAGTCCTTAGAGAAGATGGGGATATAGATTTGAGAGTTGTTGAGGGCTTGCAAAAGCTCTTCAGTCTTCTCACCAACTTGGAGCTCCTTGTCATCTTTAAAGACGCAGATTCCTTTCTCAACCATGTCATGGTAGAGGTAACTACTAAAGTTGTCCCGAGTATCAGGACCCCTGAAACTCAGGAACACCTCGAACTCCATTCCTGATGGGTCAGTGGCCGATGCCATTGCACCTGACAAGCAAAACTTGAGATAGAATCGAGCTGAATGAAAATTGTCAATGAGCTTGCTTGAGGCGAGACATCAACTGAAGGCAGCTTAAAAAGAAAAGAGGGGGGAAAAAAAGGCGAACTGCCAAAGAAATCGAAATCGCGACACATCGATGAAGAAATCGAAAACGAAAGCAGAGTACCTAGTGGGCTGATTGACGGCGGATTGACAAAGGCAAGGCCGCGACCAGCAAGATCGAGAGAGAAACGAGACGAGACGGCGGCTCAGGCAAGACTCGAAAGAGATCGAAGGGCACAGCTGTGGAAATGAGAGGGGAGCCAGATTTGAGAATGAGAACTAAAAAGTAAAGTGTTTTGACTTTAGGACACTTCGGCCTTTTTTTTTAATATACTTCATTAGTGCTACTATTATTCTACATTAAAAAAAATAGTACTATAAATATGATTTCAATTTCTTGCCCAATTTCTTTGTATTTATCAATGCGACCTGCTTCTAATGGATTTTATTTATTATCTAATACCATAAAATAAATATTTTCGACTTGTTTTCACTACAAAACATTATCAGAAGAAGGTTGACTTTCTCTAAAATTGAATTTCCTTGAAAAAAATTTCTAGCGATAGGAAGTTATCAATGAAATAAACAAATTCTTAGGTTTACTTTTGGAACAAATTTAACTCAAACTTTGGCGAGTCAAAGTAAAAATGGTCATTTCTATGCTCTTAAGGAGAACTTGGTGTGAGAAATTGCTGCCGGTGATTAGGGCAAATCTCCAGAGAGGCATATTTAATTGGAAACACTGAATCTCGGGCTATCGTGTCCAAATGATAATTTCAACTCCCTCTGTCGCTACACCCAAGAAGAGCCCCTACAATGACTCTCTTGCTCATTTGTCTCCTAAATCTTCTGGACAAGGCCATAAAAAGCTGCACTTGAGTCTCTGATACTTCAAGCCTAGTCCCAAAAGACGAGCTTCAACTTATTTAGCACTCTTGCTCATTTGCTTATTGCTGCATTGCACATCTGATAGTGCATGGAGGCGACATCACGGTACATAAGAAAGTCTGGAATCCGAGCACTGAAAGTAAGAAAGATGGGACACGAGACATTGACAAACAAACATCCGTCCACCATGTTATTACACAAATTACCATTTGAGTATGTTATACGCAAGAAAAGAATAACGTCTGTGTTCTCTACGTCACCTATGCAAAATAAACTTCGATAACTTCCTTGGTTGAACCACTTATTCCCAAGTGCCAATTCTAAGTAGAAAAAATAAGAAAAACTATGAAGAGGACATCTTTTTCGTTACGGAAAGGGACGAACTCGGGGCAATTCCGCTATGTCCAAACCCTCAAACAATCCTTATATCAACGGTTCCACTCTCTACGACTTTCATTTTTATTTTTCCTTTAGTTTTTTTTTTCTTAAAGCTTTTTGCCAATTTTTTTAAAATTTCTTTGGTCTATTTTAACTTTTTTATTTTTTTTTTTTAATTTTCATGACAGGATGCTTCATTAGTCATGTATGCAAAAAGATAATATAAAATGCCACGTCAGATTTTGGTTTCCATGTAATACAAAATGCCACGTTGGATTTTGGAATCCATGTTAGCAAGTGTGGTTATGAGCTTGCAGGAAAGGTTGAATTGCACTCAACAAAAACGTTTAGGACTTAATTGAACAAATTCAAATTTTAGGACTTGACAACTTATTCAGCCAGACATTCAGGATTGTTGGTGTAATTTTCACTTATAAGATCCTAAAACGAGAACTGGTGTGGTGGATACAAAATATTCTTATAAGAAAGTAACAATTTGGTTGAGTGAGATAAAAATTCTAATGTGATACTCATCCTACATCGGAAAGAACTCTGCTATCAGGCTTCCTAATGCATCTTTTTTTCTTTGTGGAACATGAAGTAAAAAATTTCATTCCGCTCGGAAAGATAGGCATGGATATTCATATGTAATTTTATTGAAGAACAAAGATTGATGTCATTTTTTTTATCCTGGGTTCGCAGGCAAGAAAAGGTGGATTGCATGTACATGGTTTTCGCAAGATAAAGCATAAGTTGTGCATTATAATTTGGGATTGCATCGAGTGTATTATACCATGTCGCTCTTCAAATGATGCTGGGTCTAGTGAAAAGTGAGTTGTCTGTTTGTTTGATACCAATATGTGATGGGAAAAAGCGGAGATCCTTTCCCTTGTCCGACCAGAATTTAGGACACAATGCATGTGATCGTGGGTCATTCATTTCTTTTTTGTAGCGTAGCTTTTGGTTCGGGTTGTCTCGGGCTGGCATTGATTTGGCGATAGGACAGCAGAGAGCACACCTTTCCTTCATTCATCATCCCAACATCTGATGAAACCAATCCCGACCGTTGAATCAGATGACTGCATCTCGGGATTTATCAGGAAGGGACTTCACGTGGAACGGTTGATTTTTAGTTGCGGTGCGTTGGAAAAGCCGAGACAGGGCAGTACCAAAGGGACTCGGAAATGGCCGGGCAGAAAGATGCGTTAGAATAAACTTGTAGATTGGCAGCAAAAATAGCATATTCGTTGGGAGGACAAATTTTCACGCCAACAAGCCATGTCCATGTGATAAACACAAGAAACTTCCCCTCAACTCCCTGCGAAATCCCCATGTAAACGCAAGGAAACTGAAAAAGCAGAAGGACAGACGCGCATTACTATGTCGCTTTCGTGTTTTTCCACAACTTTGTTTTTTTCTCTGACAATTCAACTCAATTGCGAGTTGATGCGTGAAGGGTACGTAAAAGGTAAGAGAGGAAAGAGACATGAAGATGAAGAGACTTTTACAATGGCGTGGAAACTTATTGAGGCTTCTTAGTTGCTTGGATGTTAAGTTGAAAATGAGAGGAAATTGTGGGGGCAAGTAAATAGAATGAATATGCATTCTTGTTCTATGTAAATGTTTGGCATCTCTAGCAACGATTTTGAATTTTCTAAAGGCTTCAATATTGATTCCACATGTTCTCGAGCTCCAAAAGAGGTGGGTTAGAGAAAATGGATTATTGATAAATGCCAAAATGTCATCCAAGTTAGTTAAATATTGATACAATGTGTCAAAATTCACTTGGCCCAGATTGGTTGCATACATACATGACACGGTTAAAATGGACCCTTGTTAATAGTCGAACATAACACAACTGTGAAAACAAATCAAAGTGCAACTAGAGAAGAGTATCATTATTCAGCGGGAAAAACCGATCTTACAATGAAAGATGAAATATTCATAAACCCAAGCAATGATAAAAAAAAAAAAAAAAAAAACTAGCAAATGGAGAGAAACTCTTATTCCATTGACTATTGGTTGTGATTGGTTTACAAATTATAAACGCCGTGCACAAGTAAATGTAATGAAATATAATGTGGGTGATGTTAATGTTTGTAAACCCACCAATTAAAAGATCAACTAAAGAAAGTTTCCTCTTACTAGGAATGGGAGAAAAAACATGGCCATCTTAAAAGTAAAGGAAAAATAAATCAGGTAAAAAATCTTGAAATTATCTCTTCTCGTGTTAGCAATAGACGGATCATATATACGGTAAGGAAACCTTCAATATCTTATGCATTTCTTTTACTACTCATGGATCCAGATATGAGCCCAGAAGTTCTTTGCTCCTCAATCAAATTGTAAACCAGGCTGATAATGCTTCTCACAACTTGTGTTAGTAATAATCTCATGGATTAGGTTGGCCCGCTTGAGCCTGAGTGTGGCCTCTTGCAACTGGCAGGTCATACTCGTCTTAGTTGCGTTGGCATCGTTCCCGATTTTGATGCGATCAAGGTTGCTGCAATCTTGAATTTGCGTTTCCATTAACGATGTGAAGGCCTTGGCTTAATTTAGTGAATTTAGCAGCAAAACCTCATGAAGCTTTATTTCATTAACGATTTCGTTGAGCTTGTTTTGAGCTATATTTGTCGACACTTAAATTTTGACATTAATCGAGTAGAAAATTAAAGGTTAATTTTTAGCCTCTAAGAAATATTCATCATTAAAATCGCATAGTACATTATGTAGATATTAGGAAAATTTGCATATAATTTATTAATATTTATAAAAAAAAATTAATAAAAGGGTTTCTTAAAAAAAGAAAAAGAAAAAAAGGGCAAGACTGGGCCGGGTTCACGCTGGCCCAGCCTCTTTTCTTTTTCTTCTTCTTTCCCGCCGGGTCGGGCCATTTTCCCTTTTCCCCGGCCCGGCCCGCGCGCCTATCTCTGTAGCACCACAGACGTACCCGAGCAGAAAGCAGGAGCAGCCGTGATCCGGGGGTCGGGTTCAGGCCGAGATTGAGAGTGGGCGAGAGCGAGAAGCAGAGAGCGAAGAGTGAGGCGGTGAGTGAAGGGCCTCCTCCGCCGGTAGCCGCTGCGTCTGGACCCCGGCCGCCAACCCTCACCGACGCGTGCCTCTCCCACACGGTAGGTCTCGGTGTGTTTCTTTTTGATTGGTTTCGGGTTGTGTCGATTTTCTGAAGATCTCGGCTCCGAGGCGTGTCAAGCTCGTCCTCCATTCACCGCCACCGAGCCGGGTAGGGCCGCTGCCGCGACCGCCCCTGTTTTTCTCTGTCCTGCGAGTCCTCTGTTTTGCCCCGTTTTGGGTGACATCGGGCCGGCGCTCGCGGCCGTTCGGCTCGGGCGAGCTCCAGCCCTCGTCGCCCTTGCATTTTGTTTCAATTTTTCCATAGTCCCCGTACGTCGTGCGTCTCTCCGGCGCGCGTTCGAGTCACGGTTGAGCCAGAAACCTTACGATTCGACCGCGCACATCAACCGTTTGTGAAAATGCCCCAGTTAGTGTTAATATAAAATGAGACCAAGACCGTCCTTCGACGGGCTGGCTTATGCCGTCCTTTGTTGATGTTGATTATTCCCTCGCAGATTCGTGCAGCCCTGAATGTTTCTGCCCTCATTATCCTCTTCTTTTTGTGAGCCGTATGCATGCTAGTGGTTAAACAATGGGGTTGTGTCGGTGAAGCGAAGGCCTTGTGAGGATTCCTGAATGAGTCCTCGCCTCACGGCCATCAACTGGCGATGGCAAACTGCCAAAGAAATCAAAATGACAGCACAATCGAATCGAAGCATTACATGAAGTGATCGAAAACGAAACCGACATAAAGAGAGAGTACCAAGTGGGCTGATTGACGGCCAACAGACAAAGGCGAGGCCGCAATCCGCGAGATCAAGAGAGAGACTGGACGAGACGGCGACTCAGGCGAGAGCAGAGAGGGAAAAAAACGAAGAGCGCCGTTGGAGAGACGAGAGAGAGGCCAGATCTGGGAGCGTGAAGCAGAAAGTAGAAGGTGTTCTAAATTTAAGACATTTTAGGGTTTTGCTTGAATCTATTAAACCGGTTTTAACTGAGAACCGGTTTTGAAATCTGTTCCAAACCGGTTTCACCCAAGAACTAATTTTACTAGGCCGGGGAGGCGTGCTGTGTTAGCATCTTATTCCGAAAGCGAGTTGTCCTCTTCATGGGTGAGATTGGAAGATTTTACGGATGATCCCGCCATTCGACTAATTATTTTTTCTTGACAAAAGATATATGAACTCGATAATCTTATAGTCTGAATTTTCCTTAGAACTTGGTATCAGAAATTGCTGCCGAATCGGGAGAGGCATCTCTGAATGAAAATTGTCAATCTCGAAGGGGGGACATGAGTTTTTTTATAGGAGGAATACTTGTCCAAAAATCCAGTTCTAAACTTTGAAAATTTGCCATTTTAGTCATAAATTATTTCACGATTTGTTAATTTAGTTTTAAATATATTAATGATTCGTCAATATAATCCTTATGATAATTTTAACCAGAAATCACTGAAACAGCCCGCATTGACATTACTCGTTTCTCGCCAAAATTGGTCAAGAAAGATTATATTAACAAACCGTCAAAAGATTTAGTTTTTAATTAGCAAAATTAAAAAGTTTCGAACTAAATCTGTCTCCCTACAATAGGTTGAAGATTTTTTGCAACATTTGGCCATTATGTGGGCAATTGGAGTTGGTGGTTTCAGGAAACATATTTAATTGAGTAAATTAGTGCAACAAAACCGGAAAAAAGAAAAAGAAAAAGAAAAAAATCCGGTAATAAGTCTTTTTACTTTGTCAAATTGTCATTGAGTTCTAATCATGCAGAAGCATTCGTGAAATTGTTGAATACAAGTCTAACATGAAAATTAATATGAAATTAATATAAATTGGGCTGCCCAGAGATGTAATCGAACGGACTACGTCGAACTTTTAAAACAACAAGGACCCTTTAGAAAAATTTATTATGATTTATTGTCACTAAGTTGTTTAGTCTCTTCAAGCCCAACTAGCTCCATCTCCGCCACTTCCACTTATGAAACTTCCTCTCGATAGTATTACTATCATATATAAATAATCTGCAGATGTTGAAATTTCGTAGCGACAATAATCTATTGGTAGCTTCCTCTTGGGACCTAGCGGACAAGAATTTGTCTTTTCCGAAAATTGGAAACTTTTATTTTTTTTGGTATTGACTATTGGAACGTTTTCCAGGTCTTGAGGAGGGAAAAGTACAAAAAAAAAAATATTCTAAACATATTGCATTAGCACTAATTTAGCTCTAAATTCTTAAGGTATATGAATTTAATCCTAAATTTTTTTCATATCAGTACTAATTGAATTCATTGGTCAAATTTAGGCTAGAAATTGCCAATTGGATTCCGATTGTCCTACATGATATAGTTTACATTAATGTGAATATGTTTTTTTTTTACAATTTTTAATTATTTTTCAATTTTTTAATTATTTTTCTTTTACTTTTCCTTCTTTTCTTTCAATCATTTTTCTTGGCTTCCTTTTTTTTTTTTTTTTGAATTTCGTTTTCTCGCCCTTTTTTAACTGCCTAACCAAAATTGAAAAAGGTGTGCTCTGCTCCTTCTCGAGCCGTGATCTTGTGCCCACAACCAACTACAGCTTCCTCGGTTAAACCCCCTACCCAACCTGAGGTCCTCTCGTTTGTGTCGTCTCTGATCAGCCGAAAAAGTTCCTCCCTGTTTCTTCTCTCTTTCAGTCTCTTTGTTTTCTGGATTCGATTCGTCGGCTTGCTTGAATTTTGGCGGTAAAATTTCTTGCTTGTTGAATTGCGGATGTTGCACACCGATCTAGAAATCTTAAACCCTTTGAGCAAGACAGCGTTGTTCACGGAAGCTGGTTTAGCGGTCTTTGCTTTGAGGGTTTTTTTTTTTTTTTTTTTTTTTGCATTTCCAAATTCTGCTTTTGGGTATTGCCACTTGCCAGTCATGACCATGCCGGCCTTTGGCGAGGGGCAGCCTTGCCTAGCCTTTGCTCCCCCTCACCAATGGCATCCTGGCCCTCGCCCTCGCTAATGGGCAAATGAGATTGTGGAGGTTGGCAACTAGAGGGGAATAAGGATAAAAAAAAAAAAGAAAAAAAATTCCAAATAAAGAGACCCGGAATGTCCTTAATTTCTCAAATAAGGGCCTGAACTCACCAAATGTGAAGGACAATTTTGTCTTTTTAATTTTTTTTTTAAATTTTCTTTTTTCGTAATTTTTTTCCTTTTTCTTTAAAAAAAATATAAAAAAAAGAAAAAGAAAACAAAGGCGGGAGGGCCTGCCCCAGGCATTGGTGACCCTGCCGGCCTTCATCACTGCTCCACTTGCAATGAGGTGGCAATTTTTTTTTTAATCTATAATATAAATTAATTGTGTTTGGACGAAATGTCCTTGATCGACCTAAATTATTTGCCGGTCAACAAGGCTAGGCCCTTATTTGAAATGATTATAATCATAGAACTTTATTTGAGAAAATGAGGATACTTCGGTTCCTTATTTGGAATTTTTCTAAGAAAAGATGAAAAAAGAAAGAAGAAAGGAATATAAAAAATAATAAATAAAATTCACGTTAGCATTAGCCGTATCATGTGGGACAATTAGTAATTTTTGGCTTCGGATGGGCTCAATCAGTATCAATGTGAAAATATTTAGGATTAAACCAGTCTAATTAAAAAAGCTTATGACTAAAATGTTAATCATACAATAATTTTATGACTTTTTTGGTACTTTTCTATTTGAGAACAATAAAATATGCCTTTTCTTCTCTTGATAGTTAATAACCCAATCTAGGTAACGAAGGATGTAAAAATAATTAGAGGAGGTAAACGTTCCAAATGTTACTTTCTTTCCTCTTTCCACGACCATATAATGTCCCGGCGTCGTATGCCAAGCACTAATGGAAAAAGTGTCACTAGCACAAAAATTTTAAAAAATTCATGAGTATCCTTCATGTCTAACTAATTTTCGTGTTATGAAAAATTCCTCACTGGTTGACCCACCTCACAATATTGCAAGCTAATTTTTGCATAATAGAGAAATTCCAAGCTGATAATTTCGTGTTATATTTATCATAAACTAATTCTATGTCACAAGAAATTAGTTTAAAATAAATATGATGTGGGTGTACCAATTTTTGGTGACATAAATATGATGTGGGTGTACCAATTTCGTGATAAGAATATACCAATTTGAGAATTTGTATGGTATTAACTCTATTCTGGTGCATAAATTTTAGCAAAATTTGCCTATGGATGTGTCATCCACTAATACTTATCCTAGTTGCAGGAAATCTGAAGATCGATAGCAGGGGCAAGCCGTTTCACCATAACAATGAGGCAAAGACATGTTGAGGTTATTGTATTCCTCGTCCAGCCGTGCGAGAAAAGACTAAAAAGCATGTACTGTTCCTTTTTATGCGTCCAACCGGAATTGGTGGAATCAAGAAAGAAACAAAACAAAATAAAAGAACAAAGATGGATCTGGTAAGTAAAACTTTTCCACCAACCAAAAAAAAAAAAACTGTTCCTTTGTCAATTTGTATATTGTCACTTAATCTTGATTTAATGAAATGATTCACGCATTTGTTAAAAGCAAATACATCTCGAAATTAACATCGAATGTGATGCACATAGTATAATATGAGGCGATATATGATACGATTATTCGATTACTCGTTCAGCTGTACGAGACTGATTGAAAGCACGTGTAAATTAATACAACAAAGGTAAAAGTGGATTCGAATTCCAATGTAATGCACATGGGACGGGACCTCAAATTTCCTAAACAGTGAGGCCCTTCAAATAAAGTTATTGTTAATTATTATGATTGAATTGTTAAGCGTCTTCAAGCCCAACTCTCTCACAACCCTACCACTATCTTCTATGAAACTTCCTCATGATATTAACTTAATGATCAATATAAACAAACATAAAATAGTCTGCAGTTGCTAAATTGACATAGTTACAAAAATCTAATGTCAAATGGCGAGGCAACAAATCATTATCATCAAACTAGTTAAAGTCCCATGCGTTGCATGGACCGGAAATTGATTAATTGAAATATTTGTTTTGGAGATATGTGGTGTAACTTTACGAAGTGAGCATTGATTCATCAATCAATAACAAAATTCTACTAGAAACATATGAATCATTAGTTTAGTCTTTCTTCCTATAATATGCAATTTTCTTTTTGATTTGAATGTTGTTTTGTAGATAAGCAAAAACTGTAGTACATTGTGGGATCTTCTTGATCTTTGTTGATTTCATGTGATATATACTCGGTCAGACTTGTGTATAGATTACTTATATTCTATATTTAACAGGATCTTTTGTAATTGGTTATTGGACCTACAGATAAACCACGCATAGTAACATTGAAGTTAAGCAATTGAATCATTGTTAGTGCCATTCTAGTTGTAACTTAGTATCAGTGCCGCATCTCTTTGTGAAAACTAATTAGTTGTTCATTTTATCGCTGCGATTCATTTCACAAATCTCGCTGGCGTACGGCAAAGGCTACTGCCACTGGATCCTCTAACTTTGAAACTAGGGTGCTACTCAAATTGAGTTTAGCCTATCACTCCCTTCCCAAAAATCACACCTTCCCACAAGCAGCACTTTCCATTGTCGTCGACGTCTGTCTGGCGAAAGAGTCTCCTCGCGCCTCCTCTAACAACACCTTGCTCCGCCTCCTTATCATCGGGCCAGGTAGTCAATAGTCCCGTCCAATTGCAGCTCCATTCCATGTGAACGTGATGGACGTCAGAATTTTAATCCCTAGTCCAGATTATTGTGCACTATAGTAACTTTTGCCTCCAAAAACTGAATTGACATAATCAGTTAACTTATTAGCCACCGTAAAAGCGCTCGGTTGAATTTCTTTCCCCGCAGATCAGGCCCTACCACATCAGAGAGCTATGTTAGTAGGCCGAGTCACAGACCATGTTAGTAGGAGACTTCAGCAGCCCAATAACATTATTGACCGAACCGGCTCAATACTTTGACTGATCGATTCAAAGTCTTCTAAACAAATTCAAACTAGCCTTGAGCTTCTTTAATGTGTTTTTCCTGTTCAAGTTCGAGGTGAGTTTTACTCTCAACCTTTTAGTACACCACAAAGATTAGTCAGAGGTCTTCCAACCCGTCCAAACCATCGAAGATGGTTCTAATTATAATTTGTGGGTTAAGCCATGCCTAGTTTTTTGAAGGGGAGAAAAAGATGGCTACATGTGACAGGAAAGACATCCGTGGAACCTACATGAGCATCTGATGAAATTGTAGAATAAAATACGTTGAAAGACTAAAAGATAGATCAGTGAAAACCACCAAATCTTGAGAGCTGGTCGAAAGGTCGAAAGAAAAACAGAGTGTCGAGCCATCAATGAGATACCACTCTTAAATAGCTAGAATTCTAACCTCATGGGATCTACAGCAATATCCACTGCTCTACAGTTTAGCATCCACTGCTCTACAGTTTAGCAGGCTTGAGACTGTTAAACAGGTGTGAGATTTACTTGCTCAATGTTATGGTAATAGTGATATGGCTCACCCATATATTGGAATTGGGGCAGTTTATTGCCCATTTTTTCAATTGGATGTAGTCGACTCGAGATCAGTTTGCACTCTCCGAATCTACATGAGAGTGTAAGATTGATAAGAACCTGTATGGTAGCTATCGAGATCGTATGTGCTTCATTCAATTTTTGACAGTGTTAGTTGACGAATATGGGCCAATTCGTGCATCATTCCTCCATCGCACTTCTCCGCCCACACTGCAAAGTATTGCTGCAGAGCAACTCTAAGGAAACCGTATGAAGGGATCCAAAGCTTTGGGGCGACATTGCTCTTGCTACACCGCACTCCTACCTCTGCCGTCCTGCCGAATACTGTCATTATTGCCAAAGTCTCTTCCAAATTGTCATTACAACGTAGAATAATTTCAGGACTAATAGGGCCAGACTTGCAAAAACATCAAAGCAATAGTCATTCGTCATCAGCCGGTGATGCGAAACAAGCCACTAACTACCCAAATAAAGCAGCAAATTTTGTGAGGCTGATCCAACTCCAAGCTAATGTTCTAAAGCTTCTTTTGATTTTTTTTTTTTATGGGCAAATTAGTTTTTTTTCATGGAACAAAACATAAACTCGGTAATCTATCAGTCTAAATGCTCCTGAGAACTTGGGGTGAGAAATTGATGCTGGTGATTGTGGATTTGTGTCCTCATGATAATTTCGACTCCCGCTGCCAGTTACCAAGAAGAGACTTTGTAATGGTTCTCTTGCTCCTTTTGGTCTCTTAAATCTTCTGGAGAAAGCCATACGAAGCTGCATTTCAGCCTGTTAAACTTCAAGCCTGGTATCAAAGACGAGCTTCAACTTATTCAGCACTCTATGTCTATCATTTGCTCATTGCGGCATTGCACATCTGATGGTGCGTGAAGGCGACGTTAGGGGTGCATAAGAAAGTCGGAAATTCAAACACACATGACAAAGACGGGACGAGGATAATAATATACAAGCATCCGTCCACCAGGTTATACACAGATTACCATTTGACTACGTTACATGCAAGAAAAGAAAAACCTCAGTGGTTTCTAAAGTCACCTATGTAAAACAAACTTCGATATCTTCCTAGGTTTGAACCACTTATTCCCAAGTAACAATTTTTTTAGTAGAAAAATAAGCCGAAACCCAAGAAAAGGACATCTCTTCCCTAGCGAAAAGGCCACATTTTTAATCTTCTCACTTCTTGATAAATGAAATGCCCTTCTTCTACTAGCTCTTTCTTTGCCTTTTCCAAGCTAGCTCTACATGTTAATAAACAAAGGCCGAAATTTTTAAAAAATAATAATTTTCCTTTGATGTAGTCAAAGTAGAAATAAAATTTTGAGAGTAATAAAACTTGAGACCTTTTGTACTCGTTCAGTAGGCCAAGGGGAAGAACCTCCTTAGTCCCAATACGACTGAGGCGCACTTTGAATGCAAAGAACGGAAGCTCAGTCATCTGAAAGATGGGGACAACAATAAAGAAAATCATTGGTCGTTTCGACTCTGTTTGTTTCGTGGAAAACAAATTCTGAAATTTTTTTTTCTCATTTTTCAGTGTTCGGTTCGCTGAGAAAAATGAATCAACAGAAAGAAAATTATTTCCCTCTTTGAAAATAGAAAACATTTTGCAAAATATGATTAAGTATCGACACTTGAACTCGAAACTTTACACTTGACCATGAAAACTCTAACGTTGGTCTTGGGTTGCGATGTTCAAGACCAAGTCTCCAATGATTGGGCCTGAGCCCTCGGCACCCACAAACCCCTAGTGCTCATGAACAATTCTCGGCAATTGAGCCTCGGTCCATAATGGATGTGCTCAAATCTCAGATACTCAAGCTCTAGTCCACAAAGATCATGCATGGGTCCTTGGCACTCAGGTCATTATTTAATCAAAAGTTCATTCTCATAAAAATATTTAAAAAATGAAATTTTAATTAATTAATTATAATTATTTTTTTTATTTTTCTTTTCTTTGTTTTTTATTTTTCCTTTTCCTAGAAAAGAAAAAGAGGAAAGAAAAAGAAAAAGAAAAAGAGAATATAAGAGAAGAAAAATAAAAATAAAAATCTGATTTTTTGTTGATTTTTCTCCGGAAAATCTAATTAACCTACCAAACGGCGGAAAAGAGTCCTGCATATTTCATTTACACATTATTTGAGCATGTGAAAAGAGTCCGCATATCAAATAGCCATCAAATTTCCAGTTCATGACAGATATCAGACTACAATTCAAAGGGCCAAAAAAAGGACTCACCATTGAGAGTTGCAGAGCCAGCTCCAACTTCAGCTTGAAAGTAGTCGAAACACAGAGTACACAACTCAGTCGGCTTCACGACATACTGAAGGAAGCAGACAAATGAAGATTAAGACATCATGCCATAATTTCGTTCTGGAAATAGATGCAGAAAAATCCAGTTTCGAGTTGACGTCAGCAATCACTTCTAGAAAATTTGATATATTTGACAATTCTCTCACTGCATGAACTTTTCCACCTATCATCAAAATGAAAATCGTTCTATTCGCCGTAACAACAAAAGATGTACGGGGCTCCTGCTTCTACATTCTTTCTTTTACCTTCCTTCGTTTTCCTTAATGAGGACCGGACAAATTAATCAAACGCTAAAGACATTCTCACAGCTGCTTGCTTCTGACTATAGCATCAAACAAAGTAATCACCTCTTACATACTTCTACACGTGATGTCACGCCCCGATCCTCAGGCACGTGCACATCCTTTTATATTGGTCGATTTTATAATGCAATATCCCAGGACTAGTATCGCCGACCCTTTCATTTATTAAGCATATGCGGAAGCAATTAAAATCCCCAGACAATAAAACGATGGGATAGAAAAGCAGGGTCATATTTTTCATATTGAAATTTATAACCAAACTTTTATACAAACCATAAACCACTTCGAAACTAATCACATCAAAATGGATTCTCAAAAGAAGACAGGAACTTAGACAAACTAGGCCGTACTCAAGGCCCCTCTCAGGATTGCCTTCTTCCTCCAAAAATCTTTTTCCTTAAGATTCGCCTCCGAGTCTTCCTTCTCGGATTCCTCCTTCTCAGCTCTTCAGCGGGGTCCTGAAATGGTTTCTCCAAACTGGGATGAGACTACGTCTCAGCGAGTTCTACCCCACTAAGCCCGATTAGAAAAATTATTATACTAAAGGCTGCCTAAACACGCACAGGGCAGAGGACTTACCTTGGCCTCTGATCCCACCTGCAAGTCAGTACAATTCATAATAGGCACCCAAGCAATCATATCACCGATCGAAGCATCGATCAAATCGACCTAGTCGATTATATTCCAACAAGACCACTCACGGTCATTTCCATTCAAGCAATCAATTCACAACATCAAATCAAAGCATCGACCTAGTCGATTACATGCCAAACAAATCAATCCCCACTGTGGGATATTTAAAAGCTAGGCCACGTGTATTCTCTAGGATGACCTTCCAAGTCTCCGAGTTCACGTGTCTCAAACCTCGGACCCACGTGCATTCTCTAAGGCGACCTCTTCGCCAAGGTGGTACATCAAGCCACCGAGCCACGTGTCCTTTTTACGATGCCCGGGCCCACGTGCATTCTCTAAGGTGCTATCTCACCAAGGTGATGCATCAATTCACCGAGCCACATGCCCTTTTAGATGCCATTCCGGAATGCTGGACCCATGTGCATTCTCTAAGGTACTCGCTTACCAAAGTGACGCATCAGATCACCGAGCCACGTGTCCTTTTAGATGCCAAATCCTGTCACCGAGCCACGTGCATTCTCTCAGGCGACCTTTTCGCCAAGGTGACATATTCAACCATTGAACTCACGTGCATTCTCTAGGTGACATTCCAATTCACCAAGCCCACGTGTCCTCTTTGCAGTGGTTACCAATTTACTTTCAATATCGACAACCAATGCCCAACGATTTCTCAATCAAATAAATAAATCAACTCAACAAAACATTACAAATGCTGAATAAACATACTTGGTCATTCACCAATCGATAATTCAATCTTAATCGATTCCAATCAATTTAGGGTAAATCCCTAAAATATCACAATTTACTCAATTCCATAAAACGTGGAGCTCAAATAAATAAACAGACTACACCACGACGATCAGCACGAGATTTCGGTCGTCGGCCATCAAAATCTTAATTTCCAAAAAATAATTAATTTATTTATTAATTTCGAAAATTAAATAATTATTATTAAAAATTCAATTTAGCTCAAAATAAAGCCCGATTACATAAACGGACTTCACCACGGTCATCAGCACAATATTCCGGTTCCAGACCATCTCAGTTGAATTTTCGAAAAATAAATAAATAATTAATTAATTTCGAATATTAAATAATTAATATTAAAAATCCCATTTGGCTCAAAATAAAACCCGATTAAATAAACGAACTTCACCACAGTCATCAGCACAATATTCCGGTTCCGAACCATCTCCCTTGAATTTTCGAAAAATAAATAATTATTTAATTTAATTTCGAAAATTAATATTTAAATACTAAAAATATCCACTTAGGCCCGAAAAGCCTAATTGGAGCCCACTAAGGGTCGGGAAAATTCCCGAAGCACTTCCAATAATTAGTAGACCAAGTCTACTTGCTAATTGCATAATCAATTTATCTAAATCACATCACAATTGACTAATAATTACTAATTTATTCTAATCTAACAACCTAAACATAATTAATTAAATCTAAACCAGCTTAAAGCATAATTAGCCACTAATCCTGGATGAGTGAGATTACTCACCAAATCGCGCGCAAATCGGATCAATCCGACGGCGGCGACGCGAGGAACGATTCTTCCCAAAGCGACTCGCGGATCCGGGGCCGGGAAATGGCCCAAAACGGGCCCAAACCAGCTGGAAACCCATTTCGTGGGTTGCTGGTTGGCTGCAAAACAGGGGAAAACAGAGATGGTTAGGGGCGGAGAAGGGTTCGGGAGAGCGGGCGGTGCTCCGAGGAGGGTCGGTGGAGGTCCGGCGGCTTCAAACGACGGCCGGAGGTGGCCAGACGGGGGCTGAACTGAGCTGAACAGAGGCCGAACGGCCTGGACGGTGCACGGCGGGGATGGCGAGGCGCGAAGGAGACGGGCGGCTGAACGCACGGCGGCGAGCGGCGGGCGCGCGGACGGCGGCTTCGGCGAGCTGCGGTCTCCGTGCGCCTGCAACTTCCGCTCAAGCTTCTCCTTTCTGGTTTCGCACGAAGGGGAAGAAGAAAAGAGAGAGAGAAGGAGTCGGTCACGTGGGGTTGGGGGAAAAAGAGAGAGGAGAGAGAAGAAGAGAGAAAGAAGGGATAAGAAGAAGGGTTTTCTTTTGACTAGTCAAAAGTAGAAACAAAAGAAAGAGAAGCCAATTTAAAATTGGCAAGGGGCATTGGCGGTGGGGAGGCTACGCACGAAGGGGAGGGGAAGGGGAGAGGAGAGAGAAAAGAGAGAAAAGAGAGAGAAAGAAAAAGAAAAGAAAAAGAATAATAATATTCTAATTTTTCTTTTCTCTTTTCATTTCCCTTTCTTTTTCTTCCGATCTTCGAATCTTCCTCCGATAATTTCTTTCTTGAAATTTCGGACTCGGCAATAAATTGATAGACGATGAGACGGTCCTAAAAATGAATTGTGACACGTCCGAATATTCGATTCCCAAAACCGAATTAAATTTCATGATTAAAATCGATCGGACGCGATTTTAGTCCAATCCAACCAATTAGGTAGCTTTTAGGGATTTTACCGCGGATATATCCCTTAACGGCTTCACCCAATAGGTTAGCTAACTCGTGAGTGATCAGCTCAGAGAAAAAGGACCATAGGCACGTCGACGAAATGCACATTTCATTTTATCGAAATGGGGTCGAATTTCAGGATGTCACACGTGAGGTGTCCCATCAATCCTGAATAAGATCTTTAGTAACACTTTTTTCTTGGACAGTGGTAGTGGATAGGTTTCCGAGGCGGCATTTGGTAAATCATGTTCCTTGACCTCTACGAGGAGTGATAAAAGAAGCTCTCTTATGTTCACTACAGTGCACAGGCAAAGGCTTCATGCCATAAAGTTGACTTGCAAAAGATATATGCCCACGTGGACCTAAGATGTGATTCTCATGAAAATATGATTCTTCTCTTAAAGAAAGTTCTCAGTAGAGTAGATCTTCGAAATAGCTTGTGAATCAAAAGAATTTAGAGACTCTAACGTGATTAAGCATGCGGTAATGTGTCTGGGAATAAAAAAAATACTTGCTTATAACGATGTACTCTTTAGGCCACCTCAGTCCGCCGAAGCTTGTCACAAGCCCTGGACAAAATGAACATCACTAGAACAGCTACGGCAATATTTTATGATCTGAAAACACAAAACTGAAGAGACTATTGGAATGTGATATGACAGCAACACTGCCTAAATTGACGTCTAAATCCGTAAAAGATAAAAATTTATTTTCCTCCACAACTTCTGTCCGCCATTTTGGATGCGTGATGTCAGGTAATCAATTTCTTGACGAGTGAGTGCTTTAAACTACAGATTTTGAAAATGCTACCTGACAATTAGCATTCTACAAAAAAAGTGCAATTTCTAACAGCATCCCTGTCAAACATATGTTCTCATTAGAAAGAATACATCACAAACCTGAGATAAAAGAGGTAAAATCGTCACTTCTGCATGACCTTCAACAATTGGAACGTCGACTTCTCTAGGATTAAGACCCTGTACTTCTGCCTGCAAGGAGCACAATAGATCAGAAGTCAACCTGGGAAATAAAAAAGTTGTTCTATTTATAGAATTCTCTCGAAACTGGTGTCTTTCCCAATTTTGCTGAGTGTTAGTACTACCAAGTATCTATGACCATAGACACTCTCATCAATGTCATCATCATCATGAGAAGGGAACAAATAACATTCACTATTACATATTAGCATTCACATGATTATTTTACCCAAAACAATCAAATACGCGGGCTTATGGACTGCACTGCTAGACTTGCAAATAGGCTGGTTTTATTAACTTGCTTCTATGCCCTGCCCATGATCCCACAGATGAGCGTCAGCCTATTTAATAAAATTCAACTTAGTGTTCTTTTCACAAGATGCCCTTGGAGTAAGGTCTTAATTGCGGATTCACAAGATATAACGTTTGAAACAAAATAGCATGCTAAACAAGGTAACATACGCTTCTTACTTTGTAGCCTCATACAAAGTGACGACCTGATTGATAATCTGAACATAAAGATACTCAATGCTTCTCGATAGAATCAGCAGGAGAGATACCTACGGTCATCTTTGCTCTAGCTACATCGAGCATGGTCACGCCCAACGGTCTCTTTGGGTCATAAGTGCCAGCTTTCTTGAAATCTTCGGCTGCAATGCGAACTGTGGAGTTAAAAGTGTTGCTAATCGGGTCATCTCTTGTCATTCTCGGTTTCCTGGGCACACCGCCAGGGATGATGACAAGCCAGGGATGATGACAAGGCCCATTCCTACAAGGCCTTCCTCCAGTTGTTGCTGTCCCAGAATCCATGGACCTGATTATAGAAGCAACAAATTCGTCTGACGTATTGAAATGATCCATAATGCAATGATGATATCGATAGGAAATAAAACATTATAAGAATTCGACTTGACAAAGAAAACATCGTCTTAACATCATCACGAAATATAACACAATGCTCAAGTGTGACATGTCGGTGGTGAATGTGTGTTGCCAATTTGGTTTTTATTCCACGTGCAGGGTCGCTAATTCGTCTTTGTTAAACGTGCAGGGCCTCAAAACTCTGAAAACTCACGGCCAACTCTTTCTAAGCCAGTTTTCCGAGCCAGTTCTACATGTAAGCAAACAAAAGCCGAAATGAAAACTTCTGTCTTCCTCTGATGTAATCAAGACGCGCCTGAGAATTTCGATGCCAATATTCAAACCCATATCTATGGTGCAAAGAAAATCTGGAAGGAGTTCACAGCTACCTCACATTAGTACTGCACTAGCTCAAACCCCGGACATGATGTGCTTTAATCAGAAGTGCCTGCACTTTTGGGATGATGCACACTCCTTCAAAGCACATTCGTCCGCCAAACCCCAAGGTTGCAATCGCTTCCCCAGCACGGTAGAACGAATGGTGTGTCCTTCAGCTTCTGGCGCCATACAATCAGTCTTTAACTCGGTGAATTCTGGCACATCGGGCAACTTTTCCAAGGACTTGCAATATTTGATCTCCGCTTTTGTCAAAGAATTCAATTCTTTCAAACCTTCGACAGCTCTCAATTTTGCACAATGTTTTAGCTCAAGATTCCGTAAATTTTTCAATTTCGACAGGTTAGGCAATAGTTCGATCTCATTACACATGGAAATGTGCAGAACCATAAGTGATTCTAGTTCCCCCAAACCTGGAATCTCCACTAGTTCGGGAAAGTCACGGAGTCGTAACTCTTGTAGCCTTTTCAAGCGCAATAGATCGGGCATGCGTGGTGTTAGACATTCAGTTATTGAGAGAACCAACAAGCTTTGGAAGTCAGAGAAATCAGGCAATTGCGGGATGGTGTGAAGTTTCAAGGTTGATAAGCTAAGTGGAAGCCGATTGATGGAGTGCTCGTCCTTCCAAGGCGAGGTAACCTCGTTTGGCATCCGAAATGTCATACATTGTTCTTTACGCACTTCGAGATGATGTAAATGAACTAGACTTGAAAGCTCGGGAAGAACAGGAAATTCAGCAGCTTCAACCACCAAGCATTTCAAACCTGAGGGAAGCTCGGGCAACGGGGAAAGCTGGTGGCTTGCAATTGTAAGCGTTTGGAGACTAGAGAAATCATTGATGTTTCTCGGAATTATAGAGATTGGGCTCCTATATAAGTTCAAGATTCTCAGACGAGTCAAGCTCAATGTTTCCCATTCATCCTTGAGATCATCCTTGAGATGCAGACAAAACGAGGCATCGAGCTCTTCTAGTGTTTCCACCCCTCCAAGAGCTTTAGGTATTGTGCGTATCTCAGTATATGCCACTTTTAAGACTTTTAGTCTCTTCATTTGCCCAATAGAGTTTGGAAGCTCATATAGATTCTTGCATCCAGAAAGAGACAAATGTGTGAAACTCATAAACATTCTAATGGGCTTTAGGAGAGTGGAGATCTCCAAGAGTTTAAAATCCAACTTGACTAATGAATATTGTTTCCCAGAATGCGCAAGTTCAAATAGATTTCCACATTTTGATAAAGACAAATGTGTGAAATTCATCAACTGTCCAATGGAATCATGAATAATGTAGCCTGACAAGAATTTTAAATCCAACTTAATCGATGAATCTAGCTCCCAAATAAAGTCTGGAAGCTCATATAGATTCTTGCATTTAGATAAAGACAAATGCTTGAGGTTCTTTAACTTTCCAATGGAATCGGGAAGAATAGAAATCATTGAAAAATTTAAATCCAACTCGACCAATGATTCTAGCTCCCCAACAGAGTTCGGAAGCTTAATTAGATTATTGCATTCAAATAAAAGCAAATGTCTGAGCTTCTTTAACCTTTCAATGGAATCAGGAAGAACGGAGATCCCTGAAAAATTTAAATCCAACTTCACCAATGATTCTAGCTTCCCAATAGAGTTCGGAAGCTTACATAGATTCTCGCAGTTAGATAAAGACAAATGCTTGAGGTTTTTTAACTTTCCAATGGAATCGGGAAGAATAGAGATCCTTGAAAATTTTAAATCCAACTCGACCAATGATTCTAGCTCCCCAACAGAGTCCGGAAGCTTCATTAGATTATTGCATTCAAACAAAAGCAAATGTTCGAGCTTCTTTAACCTTTCAATGGAATCAGGAAGAACGGAGATCCCTGAAAAATTTAAATCCAACTTCACCAATGATTCTAGCTTCCCAATAGAGTTCGGAAGCTCACATAGATTCTCGCAGTTAGATAAAGACAAATGCTTGAGGTTTTTTAACTTTCCAATGGAATCGGGAAGAATAGAGATCCTTGAAAATTTTAAATCCAACTCGACCAATGATTCTAGCTCCCCAACAGAGTTCAGAAGCTTAATTAGATTATTGCATTCAAATAAAAGCAAATGCCTGAGCTTCTTTAACCTTTCAATGGAATTAGGAAGAACGGAGATCCCTGAAAAATTTAAATCCAACTTCACCAATGATTCTAGCTTCCCAATAGAGTTCGGAAGCTCACATAGATTCTCGCAGTTAGATAAAGACAAATGCTTGAGGTTTTTTAACTTTCCAATGGAATCGGGAAGAGTAGAGATCCTTGAAAATTTTAAATCCAACTCGACCAATGATTCTAGCTCCCCAACAGAGTCTGGAAGCTTCATTAGATTATTGCATTCAAACAAAAGCAAATGTTCGAGCTTCTTTAACCTTTCAATGGAATCAGGAAGAACGGAGATCCCTGAAAAATTTAAATCCAACTTCACCAATGACTCTAGCTTCCCAATAGAGTTCGGAAGCTCACATAAATTCTCGCAGTTAGATAAAGACAAATGCTTGAGGTTTTTTAACTTTCCAATGGAATCGGGAAGAATAGAGATCCTTGAAAATTTTAAATCCAACTCGACAAATGATTCTAGCTCCCCAATAGAGTCCGGAAGCTTCATTAGATTATTGCATTCAAACAAAAGCAAATGTTCGAGCTTCTTTAACCTTTCAATGGAATCAGGAAGAACGGAGATCCCTGAAAAATTTAAATCCAACTTCACCAATGATTCTAGCTTCCCAATAGAGTTCGAAAGCTCACATAGATTCTCGCAGTTAGAAAAAGACAAATGCTTCAGGTTCTTTAACTTTCCAATGGAATCGGGAAGAATAGAGATCATTGAAAAATCTAAATCCAACTCGACCAATGATTCTAGCTCCCCAACAGAGTCCGGAAGCTTAAGTAGATTATTATTGCATTCAAATAAAATCAAATGTTCGAGCTTCTTTAACCTTTCAATGGAATCAGGAAGAACGGAGATCCCTGAAGAATTTAAATCCAACTTCACCAATGATTCTAGCTTCCCAATAGAGTTCGGAAGCTCACATAGATTCTCGCAGTTAGATAAAGACAAATGCTTGAGGTTTTTTAACTTTCCAATGGAATCGGGAAGAATAGAGATCCTTGAAAATTTTAAATCCAACTCGACCAATGATTCTAGCTCCCCAACAGAGTTCGGAAGCTTAATTAGATTATTGCATTCAAATAAAAGCAAATGCCTGAGCTTCTTTAACCTTTCAATGGAATTAGGAAGAACGGAGATCCCTGAAAAATTTAAATCCAACTTCACCAATGATTCTAGCTTCCCAATAGAGTTCGAAAGCTCACATAGATTCTCGCAGTTAGAAAAAGACAAATGCTTCAGGTTCTTTAACTTTCCAATGGAATCGGGAAGAATAGAGATCATTGAAAAATCTAAATCCAACTCGACCAATGATTCTAGCTCCCCAACAGAGTCCGGAAGCTTAAGTAGATTATTATTGCATTCAAATAAAATCAAATGTTCGAGCTTCTTTAACCTTTCAATGGAATCAGGAAGAACGGAGATCCCTGAAGAATTTAAATCCAAATTCACCAATGATTCTAGCTTCCCAATAGAGTTCGGAAGCTCATATAGATTCATGCAGTTAGATAAACACAAATGCTTGAGGTTCTTTAACTTTCCAATGGAATAGGGAAGAATAGAGACCCCTGAAAAATTTAAATCCAACTTGATCAATGATTCCAGTTTGCCAATGGAGTTCGGAAGCTCATGTAGATAATTGCATAAATTTAAATCCAATTCGACCAATGATTCTAATTCTCCAATAGAATTCGGAAGCTTCTGTAGATTCTTGCATCTAAGTAAAGCCAAATGCGTGAGATTCAACCTTCCAATAGAGTGAGGAAGTTGGTTGATATTACATGGAACTATTAACTTCGTTAAAGATTTTAGATTGCCTAGTGTCTTTGGAAGCTGAAATTGGATCGGATCCTGGATGTTGGGAATGATAATCTCCGACAAGCGTTCTAGAGAACCGATTTCTTTGGGCAACCCTTTGAGGGATATGCATCCATCAATATCCAAAATATTTAGCAGTTTTACCTTACCAATTGAGCTATCAATCATGTGCAATTTCCAACAACCTGTAAGAATCAATTTCTCCAACTTGCCAAACTCAGAAATGTTGGGTGTCTTGGTTAAGAAAGAGCAATACGACAAATCTAGTACTTTCAACTTTTTTGCCATTTGCAATGGAAAAAAAGACAATTCCATGCCAAAAAAAGTACGTGAATACAACAGCATACAACTATCTCATGAAGGTCAATTAATAAAATTTGAAGCCAACATAAGTGAGGCGGGTTAGTACCTCAATATGCCTCCATCCACCCCACTTGTGGGTGACGTCGCTCTGTGAGAGGTCAAGCACGACCAAATTCACTAGGTGAAGATTCATTGCTAAAAAATCCAATGGGCAAGATCGCCAAGAAAGCCATCTCAAATTACGAAGACGATTTTTGAAGTCACCCACAAAATTTATTTTGTTCCCTCTAAGGAACCTCAGCTTTGGCAAATAGGCTACGTCTTCAGGTGTTAAGTCATGAGGGATCGCTAAAGTGAGTGCTCGTACATCTCCTTTTTCCTGCCAGCAGCAGCAAAGAATGAAGATGAGTGGGCAGCACAGGAAGCAAAAAACCAATGTAAGTAGTCAATAATATCAGTGTTACTTCGAGCCCAAACTAATTACTTTTGTGCTTCTCAGCTTGAAAATAAGACAAACCAAGCATGTTTAAAAGGTCCATTCGGTGTTGATTGCTCTGTATCTTCACAGACTAAACACTTTCAATGAAACAGAGCTCATTTCATTCACATTGGACAAAAAAGGAAGAATTTCAACTGAGCAAACGACGCATTAGCTTTCTTCTCATTTCACATGGGTATGGCGTGCAAACATATACTTTTGTTGTTTATATAGAGTTAGCATTCTATTTCTCTATAAATTACAAAATAGCGCAGGCCATCAACCGATACTCGTTTTTAAAACACACGAGGAAAGATTTTGTTGGATTGATTATATATTCTACTCTTGATAACTTTACCTCGTCCCTCCTCAGTATGTCTAAATTATTCTCGTCAATCACCAGACAATGACAATTTCCAGCATCTTTGAGATTCTCTTTATTGGCAATGTACCTTCCTAGATCTCGAACTTCATCATGCATCCAGAATGTATTATTGTGCTCATAGATAAAATCACCATGCATCCTGAATTTATTATTGTGCTCATTGATCTTTATCAACGACATGAGGAGAAGGTCATTAATTGCGTTGTGTGGATAAAATTTGCAATCATCCCACATGTAATACGCATATTTCTCATTCTCCCCAATGCAAAAACATGCTATGTCTAGGAATATTTGTTTTTCCCGGCCGTCCAATTTGTTGACACTTATCATAAGTGTTTCTCGGACTTCCTTACATGGGACTTGCTTTAAGTCCTTCAATGTCTTGTCCCACTTCGATTTGACCATGTTGGCAAAAAGAGAACCCACGACTCCCAAAGTCAAAGGTAGCCTTCCAATGTGTGAAACAACTTGAAATGAGAAATTGCACCAATCTTTCGGAGGAGTATCTCTTCTAAAGGCATGCTTGCTGAAAAGCTGAACAGCTCGCTCTATAGGCATCTCCTTTATTGGGTACTCTATGTAATGACTAGGTTGCGTTTGCTTGTCATTTTCTAGTCTTGTCCAATTTAATATGGACCTTCTGTCCCTAAGTGTGACTATGATCCTGCTTCCAAAACCAAACCAGCTATAGCTCCCTGCAAGTTTATCCAGTTGCTCCTTCTTGTTCACATTATCGACAACAACCAACACTTTTTTTTCGTGAAGTCCTTTACTTATCCGATCAATCCCCTCGTTGGTGTCATGGATTCCGTCAGCAGAGGTTGAGCCCAATGTATCGGATAACAGTTTCTTTTGCATGTGTAGAAGACGTTGATGTTGCAGCAAGTCTTGGACATCATTAACATCATTAAGGAAACTACAATAATTAAATTTAGACCGGAATCGGTTGAAGATAACGCTAGCAAGAGTGGTTTTACCAATACCACCCATCCCATAAATTATAACAAAACGTACATCGTCAACAGAGTCCACTTTCAACAATTCCTCTATATCTTTTTCATCATCCATTTCAACTAGATCATCGGGGAGATATCTGTTCTTCACCTTCAGCTTAAGTAGAACCTCTTGAACAATCAATTTTATGAGTTCCCCACCCCTGCCAGACAGCGATGGTGGACGAATTCAGACAGAGAAAATGACGACAAAATACTATTCCTAACTTTAAGCATATGCTGTTGGAATAAGATAAGCTAAACATGTAAAGACCACCTTACAATTTGTGGCAGTTTTTCAAATAACAAATCTGAATCGATTTAAATATAACAATCTCAAGTTATAGTGAAAATTATCTAGATTATAAAGTGATCGAATTAGCTACCGTGGCTACTGCCCTGACTCCATTGATTGGGTTAAACACTATCACTCAGTTTGGATACTGCCCAGGCTCTCGTTAATTGGGTTTAAAACCAACACTTAGATTGGATGCAGTGAGCAAGAGGAAATGGAAATGATTCGGAAGGATACCGCAGGAGAAAAAACAAGAGAAAATAATGAATGTATATCTTTGTCGTTTGATTGAAGGATACCGCAGGAGAAAAATAAGTTTTAGTTATTTTTAATGTACAGGAAATATTTTGAGATTGATCAGATATATAATTAGTTCCTACGCTTGTAGTACAAAATCAGTCTGTTTGATCTACACTTAATAAGCATTAATACTTGTCTTTTTGTTGTTTCTACTTTACCTTTTTTTTCCTAAATTGTTCAAAAATATTTATTTCGCTATTTAAATTTGTTTTAAGGTTTTTGACAGCCAAACAGGATGCTAACTTATCATTCAGCAGCAACTTGACGATGACATAACATTTACCCCAACTTTTATCAACTTACAGAGAAATTAATTTCTCAGAGGACGAAGATTGAACATAAGGGAAAATCACAGAGACTATTGATATCCTTAGATGTATAACGTGATCGATTAGAGTGTATCCTAAATAAAAAATTCTTTGACAGATTATATTAAAATTAATTACACGAAAAAGTTGTGGAAACTTACTCTAGTCCTTCAAGCTTCCAACCAACTCTAGATGCAACCTCACGAAGAGCATCTCTCCAGCTCTTCACCTCATCGGGGTCATACTTCAACTTCTCCTCCTCATCGCCATACTTCGCCTTCTCCTTCTCAAGTTTAGACAGGGCATTACTGTACGATCCAGTACTGCTCTTGACATCCTCCGGCTTCACTAGGAAAATGGGAAGGATCTCCTTCTTCCCATTTGAATTTTTAGCACAATATACCATTTGAACAACCTCACGGAGACACCATGGACTGGAAGCAAAGTTTTCAGAGAAGATGGGGATGTAGATTTGAGAGTCATTGAGGGCTTTGAAAAGCTCCTCAATCTTCTCACCGACGTCGAGCTCTTTGTCATCTCTAAAGACGCGGATTCCTTTCTCAACCATGTCATGATAGAGGTAACTAGTAAAGTGAACCCGAGCGTCGGGACCCCTGAAACTCAGGAACACCTCGAATTCCATTCCTGATGTGTCAGTGGAGGGCGCCATCGCACGTAGCTAACTGGACTTGAGACAGAATCAAGCTGAACGAAAATTGTCAATGACCTTGCTTGAGGCGAGACATCAACAAAAGAAAAAAAATAAAAATAAAAAACGGGGGTGGGTGCGGTTAGTCACGACTCACAGCCATCAATCGGTGATGGCGAACTGCTGAAGAAATCAAAATTACTGCATGCCGGAATCAAAACATTCCATGAAGTAATCGAAAACGAAACTGACATGAAGAGAGAGTACCTAGGGGGCTGATTGACGGCAGGCCGACAAAGGTGAGGCCGCAGTCCGCGAGATCGAGAGAGAGAGACTAGACGAGACGGCGACGCAGGCGAGACCAGAGAGAGAAAAAACGAGGGGCGCCGCTGGAGAGACGAGAGAGAGGCCAAATCTGGGAGCGTGAAGCAGAAAGTAGAAGGTGTTCTAAATTCAAGACATTTTAGAGCTTTGCTTGAAATTATTAAACCGGTTTTAATTGAGAACCGGTTTTCAAATCTGTCCCAAACCGGTTTCACCCAAGAACTGATTTTATAAGGCCGGGGAGGCATGCTCTTTTTAGCATTTTGTTGCGGATGCGAGTTGTCCTCTACATGGGCGTAATTGGAAGATTTTACAGGTGATCCCATCATTCAATTATTATTTTTTTTTAACCGGAAGAAGATATGTAAACTTGGTAATCTTTTAGTCTGAACGCTCCACGTAAGGAGAACTTCGTGTGAGAAATTGCTGCCGGTGATTATGGCGTATCTCCGGAGAGGCATCTCCAATCGAATATTCTCAATCTTGAGGCGACACATGATCGTCCTCGTTTAGCTGTACAAGAAAGATTATTGAGATAGCTAGTATAAACACCTAGAGGGGGGTGAATAGGTGCACAAACAATTTATCGAAATACGGAAGCGATTTTTAGCAAACTATAGAACGAAAATTCTCTCTTGATTAACAAAATGAAATACGATCGAGGTAGAGAGAGAGAATTGAACACATGATTTATAGTGGTTCGGCTTATTCCAAGCCTACGTTCACTCTTCCGCACTGACAGCCCAGCGGCTGGATTTCACTATAATCAAAAGAGAAGTTACAGCATAGCTTTACCTTGACTCCACAGTGTAGATGTTCTACCACACCTCCTCAAGGTTTCTCACAGATATAGACTCTCTTTTGTATACAAGTATTCGCTCAAAGGAATTGTCTAAACAAAAAGGAGCTTTAGACTTTGGAATTCTTCTATCACGCACACCTCGAACAACTAAGAACGTCTTCCTTATATACTCCCTTATGCCATCATACCCGTTGGCACTTACCAAAGGAATTCCTCCAATCTACCCGTTGGACGGAATCAATTAGGAAGATTGTTCGAGCTATTAAAGGAACGTGTTGATAGCCCATCAATCCTGTTCGCCCATACAATTAGGATTTCGGTTTCCATAAGTAGAACCTTCCAATAATATTTAGACAATCATCGAATCTTTAATCATTGAATCAATCTTGATCAATCAAAGGATTCTGTTACGTCTTTTCCAGCCACGAGATCTTCTCTAGATGATAAGGTTAAATCCTTAACGGAACATCCAGTTCTGGATAACCTTTCTTCAACGGATTAGAGACTGTCAATGAGGATAGACTTTGAGTCTTGAGTCTGGCTGTCCGGAAGTCTTCAAACTTTAAATATCAGAGTCTGCAAGCCTTCAGACTAGACTGATAGAAACGTTTTGTCAACTTCAAAATACTTCAAGAGGATTTCTCCAACAAAAAACATGTATCGTTGCTTATGCGTCTAGCTGGAGTTGGTGATATCAGGGAAAAACCAAAACGAAAGAACAAAAATGGACCTGGTAATTAGTCATTTTCTTTTATGAAATTGTTATTACAATTGAATTCTAGCATCCATTCGTTTTGTAGAAAATAACTTCCAAAAAGATATTTTCCGAATTTTTCGGTATTTGTTCAATAAAAAATAAATTACTTAGGACAAATATTTTCCATCGACAAAAAAAGTCTTCTAAATTGGAAAAAAAATATTTTCCGCTTTTCAAATAAAGAAAAAAAATTTCCTTACTCAGTCTCTCTTATCTCACATGCGTAGCTAGCTACCCCTCTCTTGTTTCTTTCTTTTTTTTTTTTCTCTTTTTTCTTTTCTAAAAAGTTCAAATTATTTCTCTTTCTTTTTTTTTCTAGATTTCCTTTTATTTTCTTTCTTCTTTGGCAATGGCCGACTACTAGCCATAGGAAAGCTCGAGCTTGCCACTTGCTAGATCAGAGGGTGCGGGAGCTCGCCTTTGGCCATTGGCAGTCGCTATGGCCGGCAACTGACCGAAAAAGGAGGAGGAAAAGAAAAAATAAAAACAATTAAAAATTCATTTTTTTTAAATAAAAAATTTATTAGAAGGAGTTCATGGAGGAAAAATAAATGAAATTGTCTATAACAAACGGCAAAAAATATTTTCTAATTTATTTTTATATTCAGTTAAACGTCGGAAAATATTATCATTTTTCTGGAAAATGGCTTCCTAGAAAACATTTTCTAAAAATGTTATATTTTCCATGAAACGAATAGAGCCCCAAACTTTTAAAAAGATTCACGGTTTAGTTCAATGCAAATCTAGCACGAAATTAACATCAAATGTGATACATATAGTAATGCAATCAAACACAAGGATAAACTTCCTAAACAATGAGGCCCCTTTAGAAAGATTCATTATGAAATTGGATCCATTCTGTTAGGGAAATCCCTTATGATGTTTTGAAGATGACAAAATAAACCAAAGGCTACTAACATGTTTGATGGTTGAGTAATAGACCATGCAGATGATAGAACATGTAAAGGATATTGTCAAAGTGCGAAGACGACAAGAAGACTGAACGTAACATATGTCCAGAGTATATTTTGAAGATTTCTAGACTTTTGTGTCAAAGTCTGAAGACTGCCAGACTCAAGACTCAAAGTCTGAAGATTGCCAGACTCAAGACTCAAAGTCTGATGATTGCCAGACTTTAGTGTCAAAGTCTGTTCTACATCAGAAGTCTGCTCACTCTGACTAATTCCAAATTGAACGTGAATGATGAACCAGAAGACAGACTCTATACTGAAGCTGAACTGGGTACAGACCTTAAAGCTAAATCTGTTCAGAAGCAGATATGTTCAGACCCAGATTGTAAAGTCTATAGACTCAGATTGTAAAGTCTATTGCTCTCAGACTTTACATCCAGACTCAACAGAACGTAACTCAAGCCCAATCATATAACGGCTAGTGATCTGGTTTGGATTCCACATCAAGATTGATTTGATTGACTCAATCTATTTGATTGACAATTGGATGTTGAAGACAAGATCTTTCTATACGAAGAAGCTTTACTTATGGAAATCAAGATTTCGTTTGTATGGGCGATTGGAATCAATTTGGGATTTTACCTTTGTCACTCAACGGCTACTAAATCTTCTAGATATAGAGCTGTCCAATGGGTATATTGGAAGACGATTCTCCGGGATGCTGTCCAACGGCTAGTTTGGAAGTGGAGAAGTATTTAAGGAGATGAAGGACCGATGAGCAAGTAAGAGACGGAGCGTAGAATTTATAATTCCAAAGTCTGAGCGACCTTCGATCATACACTTGTCTTTGGAGAGCTTAAACGTTTGTAATCGTGAGAGAAATACCAAAAGAGTGACTTAGTGAGATAGTGTGATCTACTAAGTGTTTGCACTCGAAATTGTAATCTCTTGTTGATTGCATAGTGGAATCCAGCCAAGACGGCTGTTAGTGTGGGAGAGTGGACGTAGGCTTGGATTAAGCCGAACAACTATAAATCTTGTGTTCTTATTCTCTTCCTTAACTCCTTTGTTTGAAGTTTATTTTATTCCGCATATATTTGCCAAGATTTATCTTAAACACCTATTCACCCCCTCTAGGTGTTCATACTAGCACTCTCACATTCAAGAGATGGCACAAATTGGATCCACACTCAAGACATGGCACAATTCTTACACACATAATTAAAATGTATGACTGTAGTTAAAGAAAAATAACAATTTTCGTGAAAACACTAGATTGCATCTGAGATTTCCGACTCTCACAAGAAGAAAGTTAATCCTCCTTAAAAAAGTTAAAATGCAAGGGTTAAAAATATTTTCGAATTTCAATGGCTATGAAAGTAATAATAGGCGACTCAAATAAAAAAGCCGAGAAGATTAAGCCATGTCCAAATGATGAACACATGAAGCTTCCACGCAGCTCCTTTTGAAATTTCCATGTAAACGCAGGGAAAATGAAATCGCGCTCAAACAGTTGAGCGGCAGCCTGCCATAGAAATTGAGAGGAAAAAAAAAACAACAAATGAAAGATTCAATTACAAGAAAAAAATGTCATCCAAATGGAATCTGTATGACTTATAATCTGATCCAAGTAATAGGGATTCCTCCCTGCCAAATTACTATAACAAAAGAATGACTAGAAATAGATGCAAAATCTCATTTAATTAGTTGCAACGTTCGGCAAAATTCATCGCAGATGTTTCAATCATCCATCCTCAAGATCTTTCATACAGAAAGAAAAAAGAGAGAGAATCTCTTCAAAATGTGGAGGTACGATAGAGCAAAGGGGGTGACAATTGCATGACTTTACCTTTGGTCTTTTCCACGACTTTTCTTTCTCTTTTGACAATTCAACTCAATTGCGAGTGAGTGGGCGAAGCATTCATAAAAAGTAAGAGAGGAAGGAGAAATGAAGAAGACAAGACGCTTTTGTAATGGGGTCGAAACTTTTTGAGGATTTTTAGTTGCTTGGAGATTAATTAAGCCTTCTTTAACAAGACGGTGATTACAGAGACTTTATGAACCCCCACTAAACTCTTCGTGCGCGTCAAAGATTGGTCAGTCCCTCAATCCACGCATAGTTTATCTTTTAATAAGTGTACGCATACGTTCTTTCGCAAGTATAAAAGGAAAATCCCCCCCTCCCCTCAATTTACGACTCTTTCTAGTATTCTTCTCCGTAACATTTCACTACCACCACAAACATGATATACTCTCTTAAATTGTTTTGTATTATTAGTGAATAAAGAAAAAGAAGTTGATTCTTAATCAACCAAGCACCCAAAAAAAAAAAAAATGAAAAGAAAAGGAAATCCCATTGAAAGAACGGTCGCTTTGTACTAGTTCTTAAATAATTTTTTAACGGGCTTTTCTTCATGTATAATATACTAATTCTATCAACTTAGTAATTTCTACCCATAGAGTAGCTTGAAGCAGCAACCATTAGAACGCAGAGTAGTTCGAATGTGAACCTGAGAAGGAAAAACAAGGAAACCCTCGTGGATGGAGCGTAACCTTAGAGTTTTTCAAACTCAAGTCAAGTGACATACCCATCACACCGGTAAAAGTGTGTAAACTTGTAGAGCTTTGTACTACAAAAATTTTAGACCTTCCTAAACAAATGTAATATTGACTACTATATGGAAACTACGCCACTTAATATTTTCATGTTCTTAATTATATTTGCAATGTGGAAATGCCGCAAAGCTTTTGTGCGTCATTTTACGCCAATAACATTCGGACTTCATGTGCTTATTTTATGGAAGCAAAGCAAAAGTTAAAAGCTGAAGCGAGACATCAAGCTTTCTTAAAAATGCCAACCAACTTTTACACAAACTCGGTGGGAAGGTACCTGTGCCTCTCCTAAAAGGGGGAAGAAAAACATTAAAGTATCCTTGCGCTCAGGTACATAAAATATTCTGGGGGGTTGTCCCATTTTTCAACTTTTTACCATGCAAAGGCATCCTGAAAACACAAACATAATCGTTGAGAGGTGCCCCAAAAGTAATTTAAGGTATTGGGACTATATCATGAGTCATTGAATTGGTTGGATGCTCAAAGAATCATTTATTCAATAAAAAAACAACGCAAAACTTCTTTTTTCTATATATCTCCGTGCATGTAGATAATTTTTTCATGTTTAGCTCTCTTTACTTTCCAGTATAAGCTAAGCCCACGAATCACAAAATATGAATGAAATTTACAGCTTATAGTTTAATATAGCTGCCTGACGATAAAGAAAATAAAAATGCCAAGGTCAGACACACTCGTCATCCATTTAAAGAGAGGACTAGAACATAAACCAATTTGATGGAAAATTTCAATGCAATATAATTGGTTTTTTTCGGCTCTAATACCAAATAATTCGAGACAATAAGGGGAAGTGAAGTAGAAGCGCAAAGGGGATGCCAAAATCAACAATTGACAACAAAGAGGAGAAAAAAATGATTCATATAATTGGTTGATGCTCTCAAAAAAATCATACACTCAATACCAAATAACATAAAACTTATTATTATTATTTTTTATATCTCCATGCGTGCATATGATTTGGTTCAAGTTTAGCTCTGTCCATTTTCCGGTATAAGCTGACCTCTTTGAAAGGGGATAAAACACCGACTATATCTATATAAATATTTTTAAATTATCAAGAGAGAGGGAGAGAGAAAATAGTTTAAAAATACATCTTCAGGAGGAACAAGCTCAGCTTGTGATTACTCCCTTCAGTTGGTCTACATCCAAGATTTGAGGTAAAATATTTCATTTTTCATAAGTCCATTGAATCGACATAACATCCAAAAAAATCAAGCTATTTGATTCAATATTTTACAGGCTTGTGCCAACTAAATTGAATAGGAGGATGGAGGACAAAGAAAAAGAAGTGCTGGCTTTGCTCATTGAGAATAAAGAAAGCGACGAAGTGGGGGCAATTCTATCGTCTCCAATCCTTCAAACTGCCCTTAACGACGGTTTCGCTCTCTATGACTTTCAATTTTATCTAGTCTTTGGATTTTTTTTTTTTTTAGTTTTTCTTCAAATTTTAAATTTTTAAAATTTTTGAATTTTACTGATGTGGGGCCACATTAGCGCCACATCATAGCATGTAGGTTAAAAAAATTACAAAATGCCAAGTCATATTTTGGCATCCATGTTATCAAATTTGACCATGAGTTTGCTGATAAGATTAAACTGCACTCAATGGAAACCATTTAGGACTTGAATGCATAAGTTCAAAAATTAGGACATGACTGGATATTCGATGAAATGTTCTAAACTTTTGGTGTTTCACTTGTAAGAACCTAAAACGAGAATCTAGTATGATAAGAAAATTTTACTTATAAGTACTCGTTACTCATATAAAAATTCTAGTTTGATTACCATCTTACATTGGTCTCACCCATTGAGAAGAACTCTGCTATTCACAGGCTTCCTAATGCATCACTTTTCTTGATTTGGCCTATCCTTCCACAACTCTAGAATGAACTTGTAGATTAGCAGATAAAATAGCACATTGGTTGAGAGGACAAATTTTCACACCGATTAATTTGCTGGTTCCATATGGCGCAATCGTCCAAATACTAGCGGGCTTATGATCAATGTGTCCTCACAAATGGCTTTCCGAAGTGCCTTAGAAATTGAGAGAAAATAAGACAACAAATGGGGAAGACACGTGCATGACTTTACCTTCCGTGTTTTACCACAACCTTTTTTTCTTTTGACAATTCGACTCAACTGCGAGTAATCCGGTCGAAGCTTTTGGGTCTTTTTAGGTGTTTGGACATTAAGTCTTCTTTTTTTTTTTTTTTGTTTTTTTTGTTAAAAGGAGATGATATTCATTACTAGCCCATAACATAGGCACCATAAGCAGGTACATCTAGACATAATATGGAAAGAAGAGGCATAGGAGGATAATTAACCCAAGTACATGGAAGGGAATTTGCTCGATGTGCACATGCTACCTAGTCCGCTGCCATGTTAGTCTGCCTGGGCTCATAGAGGATAGTTATGTCTTCCATTTGGGCTAGGAGAAGTTTACAATCCAGAATGAACGGTTAGGCCTGCCAAGGGGGGTCTTCTCGGCCCAGAACACTCTCAACTAATAATAAGCAATCGGTTGATATGTGAATGGGCAGATCAAGGGAGTTAAAGTTGTGAGAGGCTTCAGTTCGTGCGGCTAGGGCTCTTCGCTTCTCCTTTATCCATCTCAGAGTCAGATGCAGCGCTAGGGTTTCCGCAATTAGGGCTGATGGGGCGAAGATCGATTAAGCAAAACTAGTAGTGAGGCTTCCAGCAGCAGTTCGACAGATCCCTGCCACCGATCCTGCGTGATCCGAACTACTCCAAGCTGCATCAATATTAAGCTTCAACGAGGGAGGGTTGGGAGGTAACCAAGATTTACAGCTGGTTGTGTTTGCCGCATCCCGCTTTGACAATTTCTTCCCCTGTTTTCCCCATTTCAGGTGTAGATCTGCTAGAATCCGGGCATTTTCTTTGGTGCGGGAGGGGATTGGCTTGGTTCCTCTGAAGATTGCAGTGTTTCGGGTCACCCAGATCTGCCATAGAAGAGCTGCGAAGAGGGCTTTTGATCCGGCATTAGTTCTGGTGGTAAGATTCTCGAAAAGCCATTTATCTATTCTGGTTATGTGGTTTGGGTTGGTGTTGGCTTGGTTTTGAGGGTCTGACCATATGGCTTTTGTCTAGGAACAGAGAATGAAGAGGTGCTCCATGGTTTCGGGGCCTTGGCCACATATCTGGCACAATGGGTCAGGTAACATTTTCCTGCGGTGAAGGTTTTCTTTGGTTGGGAGTGAGTTGTTGCATATTTGCCATATTAGGATTCGAATTTTTGGAGGTGAGGGAAGTGTCCATATTGTAGGCTAGAGTGATTTGGGTGTCTGGTATGATGTGGATGGTGGGTTGTTGCTGGGGTGCATGACTGAGCTTTGTATATGGTTGTAACTGCTCTTGACTGTGTAGCTGCTAGACTTATTGGCTGTCCATACAAGTTTATCTTGTCGAGGATGTAGACAGAGGGGTTGGGCTAGTATCTCGTTTGCAATTTCTTCTTGAAACAGGGCTGTAACTTTGTTTTCATTCCACATCTTACTTTCACTATCGATGAGATCAGCCACAAAACGTGGTTCATCTTTGTTTGCTGGACCAATAAGTCTTCCAGTAGGCAGTCATAGGTCTTCTCGAACTCTGATCTGTTTTCCATCCCCAATCTCCCACTTGGTAGCTGGTTCAATGATTGCTCTCCCCTGTAAAATGCTTTTCTAGCTCCATGATGGTCGATTTCCATTTTTGCTGCCCAAAAATCACTTTTAGGAAAATAAATGCTTTTCAGTACTTTGCACCAGAGAGCATCTGGTTGATTTATAATCCTCCATGCCTGTTTTCCTAACATGGCTAAGTTAAAATTTTGCAAATCTTTAAAACCCAAACCACCATTATCCTTCCTGACTTTCAACTCTTCCCATTTTTTCCAATGGATTCCTCTTTTATCAGCATGTTGTTTCCACCAAAATGAAGCTGTTTTTTTCCCTATAGTTCTACAAATGGAAGTAGGAATTTTGAATATGGACATCACATACTGAGGAATGGCCTGGATAACTATTTTTATAAGGATCTCCTTCCCAGCTTTTGAAATTAATTTCTTTTTCCACCCTTCCAATTTCCATTCAACTCTTGTCAACAGCCAAGCAAACATTTGCTTTTTTGTTTTCCCCCAATCAGCTGGAATGCCAAGATACTTCCCTAAATGTTCTGTAATAGCCACTCTCAACTCTGAGGCTAGGTTCTGTCGAAGTTGAGGAGGGCAGCTCTTCCCCATAAAGAGGCTAGACTTGTTGAGATTAATCGCTTGGCCTATAACATAGCAATACTGGTTCAGAACATTAGAAACATTTTGGGCCTCTCTGATTGTGCCGTCTAGAAAGAAAATGGCATCGTCTGCGAATAAGAGATGAGATAGAGTGGGACAGGTAGGATTTAAACGAATGCCCTTTATAGTTCCATCTAGAACAGCTGTGCGCATTAGGGAGGAGAGGAGGTTTGTCATGATGATGAAGAGATAAGGTGAGAGGGGATCACCCTGTCTAATACCTCTCGTAGGTTTAAACTCAGCTGATGGCTCGCCATTAATTAGGATATTGAAAGATACGGAAGAGATGCATATTTTAATCCATTGAACCCATCTCGCATGAAAGCCCAACTTCAGCATGTAATCACAAAGAAAGTCCCATTCGACTCCGTCATATGCTTTTTGCATATCTAATTTAAGAATCGCTTGATGTTTGCGGGTCCTCTTCCTCACCCTTAATTGATGGATTACTTCTTGAACAATGCAGATATTGTCTTAGATCAGCCGGTTGCTCATAAAAGCTGTTTGTTCTTCTGCAATGAACATTGGCAGCCATGGTTTAAGCCTGTTGGCCAACAGTTTGGCAATAATTTTATAGGTAAAGTTACAAAGGGTAATAGGTCTGAATTGGGTTATGTGTTCTGGATTTGATACTTTTGGGACAAGGGTGATATGGGTTCTGTTTATATCTAGTTCCAATGTACCTAGGCTGAGGAAAGAGTGAATCATGTTGAATATATCATCTTTGAGGGTGGTCCATTGACTTTGATAGAATAGGCCAGTTAGGCCATCCGAACCCGGAGCTTTTGAAGCCCCTAACTGAAAAACTACTTCTTTGATTTCTTCATGAGAGGCTGGCTTTGTTAAATCTGCATTTATCTTCGCAGTTATAACTGGTCGACACTGATCTAATACAGGTAAATAATTCTGGTCACCAACAGAAGTGAATAAAGCTTGATAGAAGTTGGTGATGTGAGAAGTAATGGTTACAGGATCCCTGCACCAGGTATTGTCATCTATTCGAAGCATAGAGATTCTATTTTGATGTCGCCGTTGAATGGTAGTGGCCTGAAAGTACTTAGTATTCTGATCACCCCATTTTAGCCACGCAATTCTTGATTTCATGCACCAATATATTTCTTCCTATCTCTAGAGCTCTTCGATTTTCTGAGTAATACTACTGGTTTCCTCCCTATATTGTTCTCCATTGTTGCTGTTTGTCAATTCCATAAGACGAAATTTAAGGGAGTCGATCTGTTTTTGGGCATTATGGAATTTTCCTCTGCTCCATTTGTGTAAATCTGCTTTCAGTTTCTGTAGTTTTGGAGAAGGGTAGTAGTATCAGGATGTTGTACGTTCCAAGCTCGCTGCATGACTTTCACAAAATCAGGATCTTCAAGCCAAAAGGGCTAAAACCTGAATTGGTACTGAGATTTCTTGCTTGTTGGAGAGAGGGATAGGATAATTGGGCTGTGGTCCGAGCCTATGGCTGGTAGAGCAAAGGCTTGAGCTTTTGGATGTTGTACTCTCCAGTCCATAGTACAGAGCACCCTATCTAACCGTTTTTAAACTAATGTAGTCCCTTCTCTTTTATTGGACCAGGTAAAGACGCAGCCCTTGCTTTCGACATCCATCAGAGAACAATCGTCTAAGAACTCCCGAAAAGCTGCAATACGGTTGCGGTCCACCTCCCTGCATCCAACCTTTTCCCAATGGTAAAGAGTTTCATTGAAATCCCCGATACATAGCCATGGTAGCGGGTTAGAGGAATTGCATTCTTTCACTATACGCCATAGTCTAAGTCTCTCCTGAAAATTTGTAGGTGCGTGTAGAAAGGATATACGCATGAGGTTACCACATTGCATATCTGTACATTTAAGATTAATAAGCTCCTTAGAAGTCCCTTCCACTTCCACTTGAAGCTCTTCATCCCACATCAGTGCTAAACCTCCGGCTATGCCGACTGGATCAATGATATAGGAATGCTGTAATTGAGTCTTTTGCCTTACTCGCTCCACAACACGGTTCTGATTTTTTGTTTCCATGATGAACACCAGGTTGGCCCGTTCTTGAGCCACAAGGGCCCGAAAATGCTGAACTGTCAAGGGGTTGCCTAGCCCTTGACAGTTCCAGCTAAGGAGTTTCATCTTTGCTGAGGTGGCTTTTTAGGGCCAGCCACCAAAGCCCTTGTGCTTGCTCCTTCCCAGGACTGAACCGGGGTATCCAACAACAGAGTTTCATCCAACACATGCTCTTGATTTAGTTTTTTTTTTCATAGGGAATGACCCTTTTTTGTTTTTTTTTTTTTTGTTGTAGGAGCTTTATAGATTGCCTTTCCTTTCTTTGTATTCTGTGACATCACCTCACTGCTGGCTAGCCATAGGAGGAGGGTCTGCTATTTTGCTAAGGTGTGAGTTTGATTGAAGCTCAGAGGTGTTGTTTGTTCAAGTTGTGCAGGAATAATCGCCAGCGCTAATGAGTCTGCTTGTGGTGTTGCAGCGGGTGTTTCTAGGACCTCCGTCTGAGTCTCCATTGCCACCTCATCATCCAGTTCCAATAGATCAAGGTTGCTGTAAAAAGTCTTCCAGTAGGGGCTATTCTCCTTCACTTCTGCCTTTAACCAAGAACCATAGCGGCCTGGTTGATCATGAGGTAAGCCGGTTTCTTCATAGGGTATTTCAAGACAAGCAGTAGCATAATGTCCAATTCGGCCACAAGAATAACAGTAATAAGGCAGCCTTTCGTATTTATAATCGATCCACCATTGTTTCCCCCCACAGGATATAACATTACTTGTTTTGAGAGGGCTGGATAGGTCTAATAACACTTTAGCTCTCCCATATTTTGCACCATTTACACTTCTGGCCTCAATTTTTATCTCCTCTACTTGACCCAGTTTAGTGGCTAAAAGTCTTATGGCATTTGCAGTTATCCTGGCTCGGGGTAGACCGATGAAATGGACCCAAAACGCATAATGCGTAAATTCATAACAATGCTCAGGTATGTTTGGATCGCCTTCTGTTAGGACTAAGAGATTACCTGAGAAACACCATGGTCCAGATTGTAACACCCTTTTTTTCTCTGCCTTTGATGTAAAGGTAAAGGAGAAGAAGCCCGTTTCAATCTGTTCGCAATGAACAGTGTCGATTTTCCAGGTGTGTCTCATAGTAGAGAGAAATGCCTGAAAGTTGACATTAGGTCTCGAATAGAGTTTGCCATATATGGTTAGCTCACTCTGTTTTTTTGTAGCCTCTGGAAGGTCATCGCCAAGATCCGTAACATCGTCATCGAACCATAGGTCACCCATTCTACGACAGAGAGCTGCTAAACGAAGGTGAGTTTCCTTGTTTTTTGCCATATCCTGGGGGCGAGACACTAAAATATGCTTTTGGCCTTAGAATGAAGGGAGCTCTGGATTTACTGTGCGATTGACACAACAGCAACAAGGAAGACTACAAATCCAGTGATCTTAAGAAACAATCCAGTCAAGTAATGAGAGATCAGCTGTGGCAATATTGCAAGGGGGGTTTGGTCTAACCTTTGATAGAGGAACCGAGTTTCAGAGATACGAGATCCATGCTATGGGAGCAGAAGCCAGCAGATCTGGGTTTTCACGCCAGTGCCCATCAGATATTCTACCCGTAGAAGAAGAGATGCGAGATCCATGCTATGAGAGCAGAAACCAGCAGATCTGGGTTTTCACGCCAGTGCCCATCGAAGAGACAGCCCGAAGAATAGCAATGCGGTGGATAAAAGAGTGGAGAGGCTTCTAATCTGGTGGGAGATGAAGATGCTCATTCATGATTGAGGAAAATTAGGGTTTATTCGTGGGTTGGAAAGGGTATTTGGATTGCTATCACCTCAGGATAGGAAAACTCAACCAGGTTGAGAGAGAACCTTGCAGGGGCGAGAGGCTGGGAATTCGCTTTGATAAGACGATAATTACGCCACTTTATCAACCCTACTAAACTCTTTGTGCGCGTCCAAGATTGGTCAGTCCTCCCCCTCACTTCATATGCTCGGTAACTTCCTATGTTTCCATGGGCATAACTTGGTCGAATTAATACTTGATAACTTCTAGCAACTTCCCACTCTTCGATCAAATGCACCAACACGTCTACATGATGCACCATGCCATCATCGTTGGTCCATGCTTCAAATGGTCTCATCATCACCTCGTAGTAGCCACAATCATATATCCCAACCTCCCTTAAAGAACTTCATCTAGCATTACCATGTAGGGATTTTTAGCGATACATGCCTATCGTCAAATTCTCATTGCCAAAAAATGGCAAATATCATCAAAGTTGGATGAATATTGATGCAATGTGTCAAAATTCATTCGACCCAGCTTGTTCTAATACATTCGTGACACGTTTAAAATGGACACTCATTAGCAGTCACACATAGCATGAGGTTAGAACACACTCAAACATAGAGAAAAGTACCAATTTTCCATATGTTAAACTGATCTTACAATGAAAAGATGACATAAACCCAAGCAATGATTTAGCTTCGAACAAAGAAACTAGAATAAAAGGAGATAAACTCTTATTCCACCAACTATGGTTCTGGTCGATGAGTTATAAGTAACGGACCTCATGCATTAGTAAATTTGACGGAAATATAATGTGGGTGATGTTGATGTTTTGTAAAATAACAATTAAAAGATTGACTAGAGGAAGTCTCCTCTAATTAGGGATGGGAAAAAACACATGGCCAACAAAGGAAAAATAAATCAAGTGAAAAACTTTGAAAATTATCACATCATATGTTAGTAATAATCTCATAGACGGATGACCATTCACACAATTCTCGATGAGAAAACCCTGAAAATCTGTCACGTTTCTAAAATCGCTCATGGGTCCGGATACGAGTCCAGAAGCTCTTTTCTTTTTGATCGAAGTGTAAACTGAGCCAATAATGCTACAAATTTATATCCTTATTCGCAAGTTCCGGACTTTGTTTCATTCGAACAGGGAGTCATTCGAACACCCTATGCCAAAAACATACACGATTTCTTCCCCTTTCAGCCCATAAAAATCATGTCGGTCTTCGACATAGTGAGTTCAAATTTTGAGACACCGTCCATAGGCCGAGCGTATGTCACACACACGGAAGGCACAACATGATTACGGGCATGCTAACCACCTTGGCCTCATGCCCGGACCTTTCAGATAAAAATGAGTGTATTTTCTTTCTAGTGAGTGTGGATAGCATGTAGATCTTATTTATTTTTGAGTTTTTATCTTGTACTACGTACAGATGAAACCCTTCCGGGGGTAGATTAATCTACAGTCATAAAGGAGCAAACACAACTTGGAAGGAGGATTTTGGCCTGGCACGTAAATGCAAATAATTGAGTAGACGAATAGAGAAAGGGTAAGTTCACGATGCTGGTAAAATGGCAGGCCTGGTATCGAAATTGCTTCTTCCCTTCGACAAGAGTCACGAACCTAGGACCACCCTAACGTGTCGCGCATTCTAGTTAATTACATCATCATCGAATATTCGCCTCTCTTATATTTATCCTTTTTTCTTTTGTTTCTCCATTCACATTACCGGAAATTCGATCACTGCCGAATGAACCTTCCCATATGTCAAACCACAACATGGGCCATCCACATTAAGAACAATTTATATTTTATTAGGGGGAAAATTGGAATTTACATCATGTACCTAATTCGTTTTGCCAAAGTATAAAGTTCTTTAGTGCCCTGAGAGCTCCTTCATGTTTTGAAAATCTGCCAAAATCCTCAAATTTGGCCCAATTTGTCCGAAGATTTAGATGAAAATGATTGTTGGCTTTTTAGATGTGACATTGTTTTAGTATTGTGCAATTAGTTGGTGTGATATCCTAAAATTTGACCAATTTCTAAATATAAGAAATGGTTATTTTATTAATGCACTGATGGTTAATTTACTTTGAACTAATTAGTCACGAGTTAATTAATCTATTAGGCGAGGTCATAACGGGTTAAAACATGAAAGACCAAAGAATTCAATTAGGGATCGACTGCTCGATCGTAAGATTGACAAGGATCAATTCTATACTATTATAAGTCAATTAGTGAACAGATGTAAGTTGATTCGACAGAAGTACATTGCCGGTTCGTGGGTGGTTCCGCATGATTATGATACTTGCGTCAAACGACGATAAACCGATTCTCTATGTGTAACGGTAGGACAACCCTCGTGCACTGGTGTGGATGGTAGCACTAGCAATGCATGAGCAAGGAGGTTTGTCGGCCCTCCCTCAAAGCGCTTTGGGGTGGTGGGGTGATCACAAAGCTGGCTTTGTGCCAAAAAAGTCTGTTTGACAGTTTGGGAATATTGGATATCGTGTATGTCTTTCTTCCACCATTACATATATCAAATATTACATTGATAGACAAGTCTCTCACAAGCTCAAATTAGTACAAAACATTTTAACATGGGATTAGAGCATTGAAAGTCCTATAATTTGTCAATGAAGTGCAATTTAGTTTTAAAACTTTAAAAAAGTACAATTAAGTTCTAAAACTTATTACGGAAGTATAATTGAGTCATAAAATTTTCAGAAAGTGCAATTAAGTCCTAAAACTTATTAAATTAATCAAATCAAGTCATTCATTGATAGTATTTTTTGAAAGTTTTAAAACTTGATTACACTTTTATGATCAGTTTTAGAACTTAATTGCACTTTTTGAAAGTTTTAGAACTCGATTGCACTTTCGTGACAAGTTTTAGAACGTAATCGCAAGTTTTGAAACTTTTAGGATTCAAGTGAATTTTTGTAACAAGTTTTAGAACTTCTAATGCACTTACCCCTTGTAACATTGTTCAAGGAAAGTAAGCTGTCATCAAAATAGATAATATCACCAGCATCAACCGAATGGGGCTGCCTATAAGTATCCCTCTCAAAGCAAGATAAAATTGGATCTATTCGAGAGATGGCACAGGTTGGATCCATTCAAAACATGGCACAATTCTTACACATTTCATTAAAACGCAAGACTGAAGTTTAAGAAAAAATTAGCAATTTCTGTGGGGACATCACATTGCATCCAAGGCTTACGAATCCCACTAGAAGAACATTAATACTCCAAAAAGAGACCTGAAATGCTAGGCATAAAAAGTAATAATAGGTGACTTTAGTCGAGATGAAGTGGATTCAATCATCCATCATGAAGATCTTTTATGTGAGAGAGAGAGAGAGATTGAAGCCAAGCGAGAGGGGGAGACAAATGGACGACTCTACTTTCGTGTATTTTCATGTCTTTTTATTTATTTATTTATTTATTTATGTCAATTCAACTCAATTGCGAGGAAAGTGGGGGAGGCATTCATAAAAGATTAGATAGGAAAGAGAAATGAAAAGGACAAGAGACTTTTACTGCCGCCATGACCTAAGCCCACCATTTGTTTTTTTTTTTTTTTTGGGTTAGTGACCTAAGCCCACTTTAATAAGTTATTTATATTTTGCCAAACAAACTTTATATCATTTAGTCGCTGGAAACAAGAGCTTTTTATTTAATGTACATATGTCATTTCGAAGTGATCTAATTACAACTATTTTATTTATCCAAAAAAGAGATTTAAGATATTACAAAATAAGCTCACATTTTCTTTTATCTGTGATTTGAGAAAACTTTCTTCAATTACACCTTAAATTGGCAAGTTACATATTATAAACTTTCTCCAACTATTTTTGTAATTGTAGGCAAGGATGCTTAGATCCATCCCTAGCACCATGTGCGAGGCAGCAAATTGGGCATTAATCCATGCCTCAAAACTTCCCAATTTACTCAAGGTAATGTGCTCCTCCATCATTGGTTAGAGAAATTTTCCTTTGAGTAGCCTTTCAATTGAAGTTCAAGATATTTTAAGGTGTGGATCCGGTACCCAAGAACAGACCTTACCCAACCGGAGAGGCGTACTCTTTTACCATTATTTTTGGGGATAATTACATTAAAAATCCTAAAACTTATCACGAAAATATAATTTAATCCTAAAACTTTTAAAAAGTACAATTAAATCTTCAAATTTATCATAAAAGTTGAATCGAATCTTTAAACTTTCAAGGAGTGCAATCAAATCTTAAAATTTGTCAAAATAATTTAATTAAGTCCTCGAGTTAGATTATACTTTTTGAAAATTTTAGGATTTAATTGCATTTTTATAACAAATTTTAAGACTCAGTTACACTTTTTGAAAATTTTAAGATTTAAATGCACTTTTATAACAAGTTTTAGGATTTAAGTATAATTTTTAAAAGTTTTAAAACCCAATCATTATTTCGTAATGAGTTTTAGAACTTCCAATACACTTATACTTTATTTTTATATATCTTTGTTGTCCTCTTCAGGGGTGTAATTTGAAGTTGTCGCTGATGCCCAAATATGAAAAGAGAACAAAAGAAATACTTTACTTTCATTGTCGGAACAAATTTTACTTGAACTTTCACTGGGAAAAAAAAAAAAAAAACAGACACGTTCTTACGCTGGCGGGACAAACACTAAAGTCGGTGACCTCTCATCCTGAATGCTCCAAGTAAGGAGAACTTGGTGTGAAAAATTGCTGCCGGTGACTATGGGGATCAGTGGAGAGGCATCTCCCATTGGATATTCTCAATTGTGCCTTTCTGTGTTCTACTGAAAATTTCTACTCCCTCTGCCCACTACCCAAGAAGAGCCTCTAGATTGGCTATCTTTGCTCGTTCGAGACTCTTAAAAGACTGGACAAGGCCACAAAAAGCTGCACTTGAAAAAAAAAATCCCTTGAACTTCAAGCCTAGTGCCAAAAACGAGCTTCCGCCAATTTGCAGTCACTGTCTGTCAAGGGAAAGAACCTCCTCGGCCCCAGTACAACCAAGGCGAACTTTGAATGCAGACAGAAGCTCAGTCACCTGGGAAATGGGGACAACATTAAAGATAATCATTGTGGTTCCATATATGAATTTGAGAGAGTTATAATTTTCGATCTCAATAAGTTCTTTCAAGGCACCAAACCTGAGAAAAAACAAATGCACACTCGACATGACAATGCCAGCATCGCCCCTCAACCCACGCAGGCACGCGTCGGCGAACTTCACAGCAGCATATGCCCGCATATTTCATTTACACATTAGATGAGCATGTGAAAAGAGTTCGCATATCAAATAGCCATCAAATTTCCTGCTCGTGAAAGAGATCAGACTACATCTCAAGGGCCTAAAGAAAGGACTCACCATTGGGAGAGTCGCCGAGCTAGCGCCAGCTTTAACCTGAAAGTTGTCGAGGCACAGACGTACTCAATTCAGCTGGCTTCACGAAAAAAATTTAAGCAGAGAAGCAAAGACTAAGATGTCATGACATAATTTCATTGTGAAAGTAGATGCAAAAAAATCCAGTTTTGATTAGACATCAACAATTACTTTTAGAAAATCCGATGCGTATAACAATTCTCTCATTGCATGAAACTTGTCCACTAAATTCAAGTAATTCTCTGAGCCGTAACTACAAGAGATGTATGGTGCTCTGTTTATACATTCTCTCTGTCAATTTCCATTGTTTTTCTTAACGAGTAGCAGAAAAAATAATCATAAACGAAGATATTCTCCACAACTGCTTGCTTCTGCCTATAGCCCAAGACAGTCATCACCTTGTACATACTTTCACAGGCGAGGTGTCCCGTTAATTCCCACAAAGATCTTGGGTGGTAGTAGTGGATGTCGAGCTCTCTTAAGTTCATCACGGTGCATCGTCAGAGGCTTCACGCCATAAAGTTGACTTGCAAAAGACATCTTCGAAATGGCTCGTTAATTTAAAGAATGTAGAGACTCTAAAATGGTTAAACATGTAGTCATGTGTCTGGGAAAAAATATACTTGCTTGAAGCAGTGGATTCAATCCTTTTCGATAGGCCAAAAGTAAAGATTGACACAGCTTTCGTAGCACATGAATTATGTGATAATCTACCTACAGGCCTAAACCACCAAGAAAATTATAAGAAGCTTAAAATTTTAATAACGTGCTATCAAGGGCATATGCATTTCTATGCATAGAGTAGCATGCCTGATGCGTCAACCATCATTAAGCAGGGTAGTTTGATGTGAACGTGATAAGGACAATAATGCAATTGAAAAGGGTGAAAAGAAATAGCAAGGAAACCCTCGCATGTGCATATTTTATGGAAGCAAAGCAATAGTCGAAAAAAAGTTGAAGGGAGGCATGAAGTTTCTCAAAAATGCCAAACAACTTTATGGAAACTGGGTCGGAAGGTGCCTTTGCTTTTCCTAAAATAAATAAATAAAAATTAAAATCAACCTGCTTTTTGGGGTCTAGCACATAAAATTCTCTGGTGGCTTGTCCCATTTTTCAACTCTAACCATGAGAAAGGGCATCCTGAAAACTCAAACATAATTCAAGGAGGTGGCACGAAGGTAGACTTAGGCCGTGGGATTATATCAGGAATCATGAAATTGGTTGGATAACGTCAAATACACAATACGCGATTCCAATACCAAACAACATACAACATATTTTGCATATATCTTTGTGTGTGCATATAATATTGATTCACATTTAGCTCTCTCCATTTTTTGGTAAAAGCTGATCCTTTTGAAAGGGGATGAAATGATGACCGTATGTGTGCAAACATTCAAGAAATTTCAAGAGAAAGGGAGAAAGAAAATAGTCAAAGGCTACATCTTCAAGAGTAACAAGCTTAGCTCGTGATTATTCCCTTTAATTGGTCTACATCTCTGATTGGAGGTAAAATCTCTCATTTTCTATAAGCTCATCGAACCAACACAGTATTCTATAAAATCAAGCTATCTGATTCAATATTTCATAGGTTCGTGCCAACTAAAATGTCATAGGAGGATGAAGGACAAAAATAAAGGAATTGCAGGCCCTGCTGATGTCATGGCCATTGTAAGTGGGGGTAGTTCTGCTGTTTCCAAACTCTCAAACAACCCTCATCGACAAATTTGCACACCGACGAGTGTAAGGAAAGCGAAAATGCATGGAATAGGATCGCTCCGTTTAAGCCATGTCCATGTAATGAACACATGAAGCTTCCCCTCACTCCCTGTGAAATCCCCGTGTAAACGCAAGGAAACTAAATAAATTCTAAGAAGAAGCTCTCTCGAAATGCAGAGTCGTCTGTCTACCGCCATGGTAGTTTTCAAACCCTAATCCCCCAAATTTACCGTTCTGTCTCCATCCCCATCTTCGGATCATCCCCTCTTCCATACTTCTAGCAGGATTTCCTTGGTTGGGTTGCTGCATGTCTGTATTTCGTCCACTTCCGCCACCTTCGGACCTCTGAGTTTGGTTCGCCCCTGTCGCGACCTACCCTCGGGGGGAGGGAACAGGTTTAGGGGTATTGCCCAAAGGACGGACCTAAGGCCCATGATTGGGCGCGGGCTCTCCCAAGCCTATATACCGCGTGACGTTAGGATATTTTTCATGAATTTTGCACAAAATGAGTCGCCACTAGCCTATTGGGGTCGGCTAGAAACCAAGTGAGGCATGGGAGTATGCCTCACTTCCTACGCAACCAGAGAATCTAGGATCGGGGACTTAATTACACTAATTAACCAATTAGTGCCCTTTCGGTACCTAATCTTGTTCGTTTTAACAAAATGATGTTTGGCAAGCAGTTTAGATTGATTTTATACCATATGAGGTGATCATGCAGATACGCAGTCATTAAAGTAACAATCATAACTACCAAAATCCTAATTGCAGTCAAATTAAACGCGTACAATTAAACATAATTAGATACGTAAATCAAACATGCAACATAATTAATATGTGAGCAAATAAATGCCTAATTATACTAACATGGCAAGATATAGCAATTCCTAACCAAATCCCATCATTTTTTATTTTCGAAATTTTAATTTTTTTTTAAAATTTTTTAATTTTTTTAATTTTAATTTTTTAAAATTGTTTAATTTTTTTAAAAGAAAAATAATTATTTTTTAAATTTTTAATTTTTTTTAATTTTTTAATTTTTAATATTTTTTGAATTTTCGAAATTTTTTTTTAATAATAAAATAATTTTTGGGACCGAGCCGGTCCAGCCTGGCTCGGGTTCTGCCCAGTCGACGCTGATCTATAATGGCCCAAGTGCCCGAAGCTTAGGCCCAACCCAAGAAGTCTCCCTCCTCCCTTTTTAAAAGAAAGCAGGCCCACAAGCCTATACTAAACCAGCCCAAGCCCAAAAGGCCAAAATAAATAAATAAATAAATAAGCCCACATGCAAGAATAACCTAAATCCGGCCCGAATTGATTAAAAGAACATACCCGGTTTTGGGCCGAAACCCTACCCGACGAGGCTTTCGCCCGACCCGGCCAAGACCCGGTTCGCCTCACCTCTCTCCTGTTGTGTTGCGGCGGCGAAGGGGGATGGTCGAGACACTGAGCGGCGGTTCTGTGTCGACGATGGTGGCGAAGCGTCAGGTGGCGGAGGCGATGCAGCGGGCGGCGGCGGCGGCGTCGGCTTGGGCGGCGTCGAGCAGGAGGACGGAGCAGCGAGGTAGCAGTGGCAAGGACGGCGACGCGAGCTCGCAGGCGAAGCGGTAGCGCGAGCTTGCGGGCGAGGAGGAACTCCGGCGGTTGGTAGGACGGTGGCCGACTCGGGTGGAATGGCGGTGGCGCGAGGAGGCTCGGGCGACGTTGGAGAGCCCACCTTTTTCCTCTCGGTTCTCTCTCCCTCTCCTGTTTCTTCAGATTTGGGTTCCGGGAAAGCAAGCGGCGACTAGTGTGACCGATGGAGGCACGACTCGAGGAAGCGACACGGGTGAGAGGACTTGGAGCAGCGGTGTCCGGCGGACGCGGGCGGTGGGTGGCGCGGTGCTGCGCGGATCTGGTGCTCGAGCAGGAGGGTGCGGTGACGAGATTGAGTAGCGGCGTCGGTTTACTGGTCAAAGCGGCACAGACGGAGCAGCGGGCAGGGAGCAGAAGGCAACTTCGCTCGGAGGAGGCTCGGAGCGGATTTGTTGGGCGTTGGAGTTGAGGGGGACCCAGCAGCAGGGGGTCTCGACAAGAGACGGGGCCTCGGGCTTGTAGGAGTCTTGGCGGCACGGCAAGGGGCTTGGTGAACGCGGTGTCCGGCGGAGGCGCACGGCAGAGTAGAAGCGGGTCGGCACTGGGTGGTCGCGGACGCGGGGCGACTCGAACGGCTTCGAGCTCAGAGGATGGCGACTCGGACGGCGGTGAGCAGGAGGGCGGCGGCTCGGACGGCGACGGGTAGCGCCATTTCCGCCCTCCTCCCCTCCATTCCTTCTCTGTTTTTCTCTCTGTCGAGCTCTCTATGCTTTTCCCTCTTCTTCCTTCCAATTCTCTCTTTCTGCGTTGTTTTTTGTTCCGGATCCTCTCCCCCGTGCTTTTTTTCTCTCCCCCCTGTCTTCACTTTCTCTCCTGTTTCTCCTCTGTTTTGCAGGTCCGCGTGCGAAGGAGGAAGACAGCCAGGCGTGGGCTGGAGGGGAAAGGAAGCTAAGCCGGGCCTAGGCCAGATCAGGCCCAACTCGACCCCTTAAGCATTTTTTGTTTTTTTGGTTTTTTATGACAATTTTTTTTTGGATTTTTTTTAGCAATTAATTCCTAGTTTTGTATGCAATTAAGTTTTAAGTAAAATAATAAAATTTAGGTGTCAACAGCTGCCCCTCTTTGAATGGAAGCTCGAAGAAGTTCCTTTCAAAGACAAAAGACACCTAAATTATTTTGACGACAAACCCAGGTGCATAGGCACGTATTAGGTCGATGGAAAGAACTCATAACTATGGAAGAGCGTCTTGTCAATAAGAGGAAGAAAGACTCCAGGCTACAAAAGCTCTCCAAGCTACAAAGCTCACCGTGTCATAGGAAGAAGGACTTCAGGCTACAAAGCTCTCCGGGCTACAAAAGCTCTCCGGGCTACAAAGCTCACCGTGTCATAGGAAGAAGGACTCCGGGCTACAAAGCTCACCGTGTCATAGGAAAAAAGACTCCGGGCTACAAAGCTCACCGTGTCATAGGAAAAAAGACTCCGGGCTACAAAGCTCACCGTGTCATAGGAAGAAGGACTCCGGGCTACAAAGCTCATCGGGCTACAAAGCTCACCGTGTCATAAGGAGAAGGACTTCGAGCTACAAAGCTCTACGGGCTACAAAGCTCACCGTGTCATAGGAAGAAGGACTCCGGGCTACAAAGCTCACCGGGCTACAAAAGCTCTCCGGGCTACAAAGCTCACCGTGTCATAGGAAGAAGGACTCCGGGCTATAAAGCTCACCGTGCTACAAAAGCTCTCCGGGCTACAAAGCTCACCATGTCATAGGAAGAAGGACTCCGGGCTACAAAGCTCACCGGGCTACAAAAGCTCTCCGGGCTACAAAGCTCACCGTGTCATAGGAAGAAGGACTCTGGGCTATAAAGCTCACCGGGCTACAAAAGCTCTCTGGGCTACAAAGCTCACCGTGTCATAAGAAGAAGGACTTTGGGCTACAAAGCTCTCCGGGCTACAAAGCTCACCGTGTCATAGGAAGAAGGACTTTGGGCTACAAAGCTCTCCGGGCTACAAAATCTCTCCGGACTACAAAGCTCACCGTGACATAGGAAAGGGATTGAAGGACTGAGGTCTCATCGTGTAAAAATGAGTTTCGACCGGGAATAATAGTCTCACCATGTACGAACGGGTCTCGACCGGGTTGAAAATGCATGATTTGAGGGAAACGAATGAACCTTTGTAGATGACATGGTTTAAGGTTGACCATGAAACTTTTAAAAAATTGCAGTTTAGAAAAAAAACTCATGAACATTTTAAAAGCGGGGTTTTAGATGATCCACGAACCTTGTGGTTTAAGGATGACCCACGAACCTTGTGGTTTAAGGATAAACCCACGAACCGTGTGGTTTAGACTGGAAAAAGAAAAAAATGGTCTCACCGTGTAAAAACGGGTTTTGAATGGATGTGATGGTCTTACCGTGTAAAAACGGGTTTTGACTTGATGTGATGGTCTCACCGTGTAAAAACGGGTCTCGACCGAATGATTTAGGAAAAGCCACCAATCCCGTGGTTTAAGGATAAACCCACCAACCTTGTGAATGACATGATTTAAAGCTGACCATGAACCTTGTGGTTCAAGGATAGACCCACGAACCGTGTGGTTTAGGAAAAGCCACCAATCCAGTGGTTTAAGGATAGACCCACCAGCCTTGTGGTTTAAGGATAGACCCACAAATCTTGTGGTTTAAGGATAGATCCACAAATCGCGTGGTTTAGGAAAGCCACCAACCCCGTGGTTTAAGGATAGACCCACCAACCGTGTAAATAACCCGGTTTAAGGCTGACCATGAATCTTTGGAAATGGCATGGTTTAAGGCTAATCATGAACCTTTGGAGATGGTATGAACCTTTGGAGATGGCATGGTTTAAGGCTGACCATGAACCTTTTGAGATGGCATGGTTTAAGGCTGACCATGAACCTTTGATTTTTAGGGAAGCACTCGCTAATCCCTTGAAAACTGCATGGCTTCACTGAGGAATCCTGTGAAACTCAACTTGGACAAATGCCATTAGGGACGTCGTATTAGAAATATTGTAGCATTGATTGAACAAGCTAATCAAGCTAAGTCTGACTGCTTTGGAAAAACGTTTTATTTCAATCAGCATCATGTGGCGCAAAATTGTCATCTTGTTCGAGAATGCATCGTTAATCATCAAATTCTCTATGAGTCAAGTTCTTACCAGAATGATTTCTATTTGTGAAAAATACTCATTAAGCATGCCAAACTGGAGCTTTTTAGTCAGAAAGGGCTTCTCACATACTCTCGATAAAATGGCTACTTGATCCCATCCATTCACGTGGGAAGTAACTGATTGCTGAAAGTATCTCACGTAGCCTATGTCGAAGGCTTTCTGACACATTCGCAATGAGCACAATTTGATCGATCAAAAAGGTCTTTTGAAAGGACCGCAATATAGGCTTTGTTAGGGCTTACACAAAGGAATGATTGCTTTGATGCCAATAAAGGAACATTTGTCGCTATCTTCATTGGGTTTACGAGTCGAGAACTTGGAAGATGAGACAAGATAGAATTATTTCCACTCCTTCAAGCAGTAGCTTCTTTGTGGTATTCTCAGTTTCACTCAAATCATCCCAATCAGAAGAGGCTTCAGAAAAGGGTTATAATGTTGGCTCGGGAAAGGCTTGAAAGGCTTAAAATTTTCAAGAGGGTCTTTAAGAGTCAGTGATCATCATGGCATCGTGACCGGGTCACTTGACTTTTCGAAAGCATTTGGCTCTTGAAACACAACACATCTCGAGAGTTCACTCACTGATCATTTCTACATGAGAGCTTTGCTCTTTTCTCTAATTTCCTTTGTCCTTTGCGATGATTTTTTCTCGTAGGCACTTGGATTTTGATAATTTTTCTTTTGCATAAGATGCGGCCTTTTGGCCCTTTTTCTTGACGGGCATTGGCCTTGCTTTTACTAGGCACACTGCCTTTTCATGCCCCCTAGTTTGTCGAGCTTTTTGCTCTTTGGACTTTGGTAGCTTATGACTTTCGAGATGCTTTTCACATTTTCCCGTGATTGTCAATTATATTTGGTCAATACTTATGCCTTGCCCCAGTGAAGGGAGATGTCACCGTTCGGGATTTAGAAATGAATAATCAGGCCCAAATTGGTTATAGCAATGGGTATCAGTGTTTGGGTAGAGAAGGAAATGCTCTTCTTCACCTTGGGATGAGTCAAGCTCCGATGAAAATTCCTCTGAAGCTACCACAAGAAGATTGATGTAAGTGAAAGTAATAGAATCTTTCTCAACCTTTCGTTTTACAACACGACCGTAACCTCCTATGTTGCCCCAATGTAGGGTCGTTCTCGATAGGGGTACTTTGAAGGATCATCTTTTTTTTCCAGCCCAAAGGGGTAACAAGAGATCAGTGCAATGCTTGGGATTGATGAAGGCAACGCCTTTATCATTTCGATCTTTGCGCTCAATGTGAATGAATCATTTGTCCTAAGAGAAGGTCTCTTTTCACTCAACTCTCAAAACTGTTTGAATAATGCTCAACTCTCAAAAGTGTTTAAAGGACGTGTTTGGAAATGAGCTTGCCTTTCTTCATCCTAAGCACTTCTTGTTTGGCATGGTTAACATTTCCATTTCACTCTGCCGAGATCATTCGAGTATATCAATCTCCATAGGGAATTTTGATTCAAAATGAATAATCCACAAGACAAGAAAACAATTTTGAGATAGAAAGGATGTTCAAAAGGTTTGTAATTTTTTTTCTCAATTATTATTCATTTTTTTTCTCTAGGAAAGCCCAAAAGTTCTCTTTTGTAATGGAAATTCTCTTTTTTTTTTTCTCTTTTTTTTTACTTGAAAAAAAAAAAGACTGAGAAGAAGGGTACTTACTTGCAGCATGGCGACCCGATAATCCTGTAAAGAATGTAAAAGAATATGTTAGTGCAAAGCTCCTTAGGGATTGAAATGTTGGAAACGATACATTATTACCCTTCACTTGCTTTCATCCTTTTGGCGCTAACATCTCTTGGATTCACCTTTATGGATATTTGGTAACTCAACAATACCCTTCCCTTGCATGTGTCTTTAAGTGTTTGATGTTTTCCTGATTCCTTGGTAGAAGGAGCCGGTTCTACGGTTAGGTGCAACCCTTTTTTTTTTTTTATCACCCTGTAAGAAAGTGAGATAAAATGAGTTATCTCTATTCTTAGTTAGGTTCAACTAAGGAACGATACATCATTCTTGATGAATTTGACAATGTTGTTCCAGCACACTTTGTTTGTGGGGGGATAAGAGATTTTTTTTTTTTTAAATCAAATGTTGCTCTACCACTCTTTATTTAACAATCATTTGTTATGTTCGAACCCATCCTGTATCAAAGAAAAGGACATGTCATTTTTTGTGCTGAAGAGAATCAAGTTTAGGAACGAGATACATCCTTTTCAAAGTCGGGCGATCAACATCCCAAGGTATCTCTAATGGAGGAATGGATAATATTTGCCCCTCTGTTTCATCTGAATCTTTATTTGTTTAAAACGCTCCACTGTGTTTGTTAAGAACATTACAAAACTAAACACTCTTTATGTTTCATTGATAATGGAAAAGAAAACCATGTCAGAAACGGCATCAAAAATTGATGATTGAAATCGATACAGTTTACTCTTCCTTCGATTTCACTCTTTTGGATGCTTGGCAACTTCCTTCATTTGTCTCCTCATGCAGTGTGAACGAAATTGATGGGCTATTTTGGTTCCTAAGGCATTTGCAAATACAAAACTTCCTAGAATGGAATTCAACTTCGCTCCGCTTTTATGGAAAATTGGCACCAACGATGACTCAACGCATGCTTGCTTCTCGAGTTCGATGAGCCTAAGAAAACAACTACAAGAAGAGAGGGCCTTAAGCAAAGTTTTTTTGAAATTCGTTTTGGAAGGTAGACATAAAGGTTTGCTTGAGAAATTTCTGAATTTGTTTTTTTTTTCTTTTCTTTCTTTTCTTTCTTTTCTTTCTTTCTTTTTGGATGATTTTCACGAAATTGAATTCCATCAAAAAAAAAAAAATGAGTCGCATGATTTACCAAAGCATCAATTGGATTCGCGACCAAAACCCAAAATGGAAAACAAGATTCTTAACAAGAATAAAAATACTGATAAAATGCGAGAAACTCTTGTATAGATAAGAGTAAAAATCAACTCTCGTTCTAGCCCTAGAATTCATTTCTCTATGTAGTCAAACACGAGAATGTCATGGAGCATCACGCGTAACCTGCAAGAAGATGACACTGTCAATATGTGAATGAGAGAAAATTATATTTTAATGACGTCACTTCTTACAATAAAATCGAGGCGACGATACATGCCCCACAATCATTATTACAGGACTTTAGTATTTCGCCAAGATTTTATCATAAGAGAAGATTTCATTAAAATTATCAATCCACGACCATCAATCGAATGTCCACTTTTATTCCAAAAGTTTCGTAATGCAAAAATGTCTTTGATTTTTGAAAGATTGATTTGTGATTTCTCTTAAAAAAATGAAGTGATTTCTATTTTGAGGATTTTGTACACAAAATGATTTGCATTATAGTCCCAAAATATGAGAATGAGAAAATTTGATAAAAAAATGAAATTTCAATTTTTGTACCCCAACATAAAATCACAACTTGAAAGTTTTTTTTTTCTTTTTTTTTTCAAAATGATTTCGAGCCCATAACTAGAAATTTAAACAAAACTATGTGTTCAACAGGGCCAAATCAAAATGCTTAGAACTTGCATTCAAATGCTCACTTGTCAAAAGTGATTGCCAATTTTTCAATCATAAGTTTGCATCACCGAGGGCATGCGATTGATTTCCGCGAATTTTAAGATGAAAATACAATACAAAGTGGGCAAATAAAAAGGAAAATGATACTTACAATGGATGCCGACCTTTGTTTTTTTTTTATTTTTATTTTACATAGACATGCACATGAGATGTGGCTCGATTTCTACTCTATATAGCCCAAAATGGAGCCATAGGATTACCGGACTGAACCAGCAAGGTCACGGCTAGGTCGGGTTACCCATGACTCCGGCTTTGTCAAGGAACCGACCCGTGTCGCGCGGTTGCAGACCGGGGTGGGTACCTTCGACGTGAAGAAAGAAATTTCGGGATAGAGGTGGGCGACTCGTACTATGCGGTTGTAGTCGGAGTGGTATCCACCTCAACACCATCCTAAGTGATCCTATGCGGCCCGGGTCCGGCGGCAGGTTGTGTGTGCTATGGTGTAGTGTAATGCAGGAAACGCAGGCATGACAATTTATAAGCAATCAACACTTCATACATAAAAAATAAACCATACATTCCTACGCCTCACTGCAAGACAAAGGTGAGCAAACACTTCCCCTTATACCTCCCAATCTGCAAAAACATTTAACACCTTTAATGTTAGGGACGCACCTGGAATCCTCGCTGTCAAACAAAAATATTTTTGAACAAGATCAATTTTGGCCTAAGTCCTCTAAGGTCTAAAACCAAGTCTCCAGCGGAGTCGCCAAGCTGTCGCGACCTACCCTCAGGGGGAGGGAACGGGTTTAGGGGTATTGCCCAAAGGACGGACCTAAGGCCCATGATTGGGCGCAGGCTCTCCCAAGCCTATACCCCGCGTGACGTTAGGATATTTTTCATGAATTTTGCACAAAATGAGTCACCACTAGCCTATTGGGGTCGGCTAGAAACCAAGTGAGGCATGGGAGTATGCCTCACTTCCTACGCAACCAGAGAATCTAGGATTGGGGACTTGATTACACTAATTAACCAATTAGTGCCCTTTCAGTACCTAATCTTGTTCGTTTTAACAAAATGATGTTTGGCAAGCAGTTTAGATTGATTTTATACCATGTGAGGTGATCATGCAGATACGCAGTCATTAAAGTAACAATCATAACTACCAAAATCCTAATTGCAGTCAAATTAAACACGTACAATTAAACATAATTAGATACGTAAATCAAACATGCAACATAATTAATATGCAAGCAAATAAATGCCTAATTATACTAACATGGCAAGATATAGCAATTCCTAACCAAATTCCATCATTTTTTATTTTCGAAATTTTAAATTTTTTTTAAAATTTTTAAAATTTTTTATTTTAATTTTTAAAATTTTTTAATTTTTTTAAAAGAAAAATAATTATTTTTAAATTTTTTTTATTTTTTTAATTTTTTAATTTTTAATATTTTTTAATTTTCGAAATTCTTTTTTAATAATAAAATAATTTTTGGGACCGAGCCGGTCCAACCCGGCCCGGGTTCTGCCCGGTCGACGTTGATCTATAATGGCCCAAGTGCCCGAAGCTTAGGCCCAACCCAAGAAGTCTCCCTCCTCCATTTTTAAAAGAAAGCAGGCCCACAAGTCTATACTAAACCAGCCCAAGCCCAAAAAGCCAAAATAAATAAATAAATAAATAAGCCCACATGCAAGAATAACCTAAATCCGGCCCGAATTGATTAAAAGAACATACCCGGTTTTGGGCCGAAACCCTACCCGACGAGGCTTTTGCCCAACCCGGCCAAGACCCGGTTCGCCTCACCTCTCTCCTGCTGTGTTGCAGCGGCGAAGGGGGATGGTCGAGACACTGAGCGGCGGTTCTGTGTCGACGGTGGCGGAGGCGATGCGGCGGGCAGCGGCGGCGGTGTTGGGCAGGAGGACGGAGCACCGAGGCAGCAGTGGCAAGGACGGCGACACGAGCTCGCAGGCGAAGCGGTGGCGCGAGCTTGCGGGCAAGGAGGAACTCCGGCGGTTGGCGGGACGGTGGCCGACTCGGGTGGAATGGCGGTGGCACGAGGAGGCTCAGGCGACGTTGGAGAGCCCACCTTTTTCCTCTTGGTTCTCTCTCCCTCTCCTGTTTCTTCAGATCTGGGTTCCAGGAAAGCAAGCGGCGACTGGTGTGACCAATGGAGGCACGACTCAAGGAAGCGACACGGGTGAGGGGACTTGGAGCAGCGGTGTCCGGCGGATGCGCGCTGTGGCATCCCGGAAATTCAAAGCCAAGCCTTAAGGTGTGTTAAATGTCTTTAATTAGGTGATAGAATTTTATGGCTTATGCTTTAGCCAATTTGTCCTTTAATTTGATGAATTTTGCTTGTGATTGTGGAAACTTAAATTTAATTAGTTAATGCTTGGCCATATGATTTAAATTTCAATAATTAAAATATCCCAAGACTTTGGCCAAGATGAAATTTGAATTTAGAAATATTTATAGAAAATAATTCAAAAAAAAAAGGGGAAAATAGGGTTAAAATTCGGATGGGCCTTGGACCCATTAGCCTAGAGCTTGGTGGGCCAAGCTAGTCGGCCCATTGGGCCCAAGAGAGGGAGCTCGACCAGCCCAAGGGGGGATGGCCGGTTGGGCCTAAGCCCAAGCCCATTAACCCAAATCAAATTCAAAAATTAGTGTGACAAGTGGCATAAAGTAAAGAGCATGCATTGGCCATAGGTGTGGTGGATCAATCATTACCTATGATGAGCCTAGGGGAGTATAAAAAGGGGGATTTGGAGAGAGAGTGGCCGGTTGCTTCTTCATTTCCGTCCAAGAGAGAGTGTGCGAGAGAGAGCTTGAGCGGAAGAGAGAAACCGAGAGGGAAAGAGAGAAGGCGGAGCCGAGAGGGAGGTGCCGCCGTTCGTCCGCCGTCCGACCGTCCTACGCCGCCGTGTGTTGCTGTGTGTTCTTCTTTAAGGCAAGTGGGGGTCCATAACTTCTCTTGCATGTTGTTTTGATGGTTGTATGTTAGATTTTAGGTGTGGTTTGGGCGAAGAACCGAGGTAAGGATTGCATGTGTTCATGTAATGTGACTGTTTCCGTTCGGTTTGTGGTAGACAGTTTCTTATTCGAGCTTGTATGTGTATTTGGAGTGTGATTTTGGCTTCGGTGTCTTCATGAAAGTTGAAGCTAACATCTTGAGGTATGACATACTCGAATTTCATGGAAAACGAAGGTGATATGAGGGGTCAAAAGTTCTATTTCACGGAGGCTTTAGATCTGCGAATTTCCTACTGACCTCGTGATGATTTCTTGGTTGCATGTTGATTTCTGTTGGAGATCTCACTTTGTTGTCTTCATGAAAGTTGTTGTTAACATCCTAAACTACAACATACTCAAATTTGAAGAGAAATGAACAAGTGTAGCCTAGTTAATCGGCTAGATCTTTGAGACGGATGGTTCTGTTGAAGTGAACCGAGACACCCGAGACTTCAAGGACTTAAAAGAGGATCATAATTTGGTTATTTAACCTAGATCTCTTCATGAAACTTGTAAAGGACACATTGATATATAACATACTCGAATTTCAGAAGAAACGAAAGAGATTTGATGGGTCAAACCTAAGTTTTTCGGTGATATGTACTCTGGACGAAACGGTAGAGGTTCCAGAAGCTTCATGGAGTTGTATAAATTAATCTATAAAGAATTTGGTTAAGAGTTCTACATGGAAAATGCACGAAAATGTGTTGGCTATCACCCTGTAAAATTTGGGAATTTTCGGAGGTCATATGAGTATTTTAATTGAATTAATTCGAAAACTGTGCAATCTGGCCATTTTCCGAATATTGTGAGTATTTTGTGGAAATTTGGGAAATTGTGAAAAATGCAAATTAGCCATGGATTTTATGCGAAATTTGATTCTAATTGTTTGTAAATGATTGATTGAAGATTATGATATTTGGAAAATCATAAATGTCAAATATAATATTTATTTATGAAAATAAAATAATAATAAAATAATAAAATAATAAAATAATAAAAGGTGGATTATTTTATTGGCCATGAATTCTATGGAATTATGATGTATTTCTATATGGCATTGATGTATGAATGATCATGAATTATGATGCATTGTTATATGGTATTGATGCATGTATGATTTCGAATCATGATGCATGTGTGTGAACAATATGCCATGAAATAATAAGATGAAAAGGATGATAAAAAGTGGAAAGTGAATTGTGAGTAAGAGGTTGTGGCGGAGGATGTTGTCTGGTGGCCTGGTGGCGTAATTCCAGAGATTCCCTGGGAGTTTCAGGATGCCCGGAATGTGGGGGGCCGGAAGTCCGGTTGTATCTCGGATACATGCCCGGAAGTGACTCGCGATGCCAGGATTAGGGTGCGAGATCCCCGGTTAGAAGGGTAAAGGCCGGAAGTCCCTGTCGGAGGTTTCTGCCCGAAGGGAGGTTCCTCGTGATGCTAGTTGAGGTGCGAGATGCCCGGAATGTGGGGGGCCGGAAGCCCAGTGGCCATGAGATGGCTGGAATGCTGGGAACCCTGTCGGAGGTTTCTGCCCGAAGGGTGATGATCAAATTGATCATGGAATCCTGTCGGAGGTTTCTGCCCGAAGGATTGATAATGATACCCTGTCGGAGGTTTCTGCCCGAAGGGATGGTGATGATTTGAGAAAAGATAATGTGGGGATCAATTGATAAATAAAAATGGAAATTGATCTATGATGTGATATGCATTGTGATGCATGGCTAATGATGATGTGATATGCATGGTGATGCATGGCCAATGATGATATGATGTGATATGCATGGTGATGCATGGTTAATGATGATGTGATATGCATGGTGATGCATGGCCAATGATGATATGATGTGATATGCATGGTGATGCATGGTTAATGATGATGTGATATGCATGGTGATGCATGGTTAATGATGATGTGATATGCATGGTGATGCATGGCCAATGATGATATGATGTGATATGCATGGTGATGCATGGTTAATGATGATGTGATATGCATGGTGATGCATGGTTAATGATGATGTGATATGCATGGTGATGCATGGCCAATGATGACATGATGTGATATGCATGGTGATGCATGGTTAATGATGATGTGATATGCATGGTGATGCATGGCTAATGATGATATGATGTGATATGCATGGTGATGCATGGTTAATGATGATATGTATGCTATGATGATGCATGAATACGCTTGTCATCAAAAAGGTAAGTGATGCCTGAATTGTATGATGGTATGCATGGTGCACTGAGTTGTTATTGGATTTCCCTATCTGCTGAGTGGTTGTACTCACCCCTTTTGGGGATAACATTTCAGATTAGCACTATGCCGCTGCCTGCTGTTTCGCGTGGCGTGTTTTACGGTATTCCGTCTGACGTCGAGGTGGAGATGACTGAGATAGACTGTCCCTCGGTACCCGGATTGACTTTTATCCGAGTACGATGCTTAGTCATGTATGATATCGGCCTGGCTGGGGGCCCTGTCATACAAGAGTTTTTGTCCGTGCACGTCCGTCGAGATGGTGCTATGCGAGGGATGCTGCCGCCGCCACCACCTGACGCACCGGGATGGGTGTGAGATCGCACGCGAGGAGTAGGAGCTAGACCGCTTTTTGGTATAGATAGATGACGCTCGTGATGGGAGGGTTTTTGTGCTCATATGATGTTAGAGGTCGGAGTTCCTTTTTGAGATTTTAGGTGGGACATGGCAGAGTCTTAACCTTTTTTGTTCCTTTTGTACCGACCCGAGGAAAAACCCCATCTCGCTATATGTATGTATGTAAGCAAAGCGTCAACGTTATTTATAAAATCCTGATGTGTAGTTGGTGTGTATTTGTATCATGGGTTAGTAAGGGAGATGGAGATGTTTAATTTGCTTCCGCTATGAGTCGCGCATGGGACCGTTTTAAAAAAAAAAAAAATGCCTGTAATCTGGCAAGGCTTAATTTAGCCAAGAGATAGAGATGGTAAAAGATGTAACACCGGCGCTGGTGACGACCTGCGAAGGGTTCGGGGTGTCACACGCGCGGTGGGTGGCACGGTGCTGCACGGATCCGGTGCTCGAGCAGGAGGGTGCGGTGACGAGATTGAGCAGCGGCGTCGGTTTACTGGTCAAAGCGGGACAGAAGGAGCAGCGGGCAAGGAGCAGAAGGCAACTTTGCTCAGAGGAGGCTCGGAGCGGATTTGCTGGGCGTCGGAGCCGAGGGGGACCCAGCAGCAAGGGGTCTCGACAAGAGACGGGGCCTCGGGCTTGCAGGAGTCTTGGCGGCACGGCTAGGGGCTTGGGAATGCGGTGTCCGGCGGAGGCGTGCGGCAGAGTAGAAGCGGGTTGGCACTGGGCGATCACGGACGCGGGGCGACTCGAACGGCTTCGGGCTCAGAGGATGGCGACTCGGACGGCGGTGAGCAGGAGGGCGGCAGCTCGGACGACGACGGGTAGCGCCGTTTCCGCCCTCCTCCCCTCCATTCCTTCTCTAATTTTTCTCTCTATCGAGCTCTCTATGCTTTTCCCTCTTCTTCCTTCCAATTCTCTCTTTCTGCGTTTTTTTTGTTCCGGATCCTCTCCCCCGTGCTTTTTTTCTCTCCCCCCTGTCTTTACTTTCTCTCCTATTTCTCCTCTGTTTTGCAGGTCCGCGTGCGAAGGAGGAAGACAGCCAGGCGTGGGCTGGAGGGGAAAGGAAGCTAGGCCGGGCCTAGGCCAGATCAGGCCCAACTCGACCCCTTAAGCATTTTTTGTTTTTTTGGTTTTTTTTTGACAATTTTTTTTGGATTTTTTTTAGCAATTAATTCCTAGTTTTGTATGCGATTAAGTTTTAAGTAAAATAGTAAAATTTAGGTGTCAACAGCCCCCATAAAGTACTTCACCTTCCATTGTTTTGTCCTCATCGCATATGGGTAAGGAGGTTCGGTGCTTGCTTTTACTGTGTGAGCTCCAGTCAGCATGAGAACTACTGGAATTGGTTGTATCTTCATCCGCCATGTTCCCTGTTCACAATTGGTAGGAATTGGTGTAGTTTATCTTGTATTTTGATCTGGATATCTTCATCCGCCATGTTCCCTGTTCACAATTGGTAGGAATTGGTGTAGTTTATCTTGTATTTTGATCTGGATATCTTCATCCGCCCTGATGCATGTCCATCAATCCTTGTATCAATCTCTAGCTTATTGATTTTCTGAATGGCATCAGATGACCACGGAGAATCTTCGCGCTTGTCAGCACTTTGCAACAAGTTAGGTCGTCTTACTACTGAACACATTATAGAAGACTGGAATGATGCACCGTCCCCTGAAAAAATAGAAGAATGTCCTTTGACTTTAGTAGGACGCATACTATCCAACCCTACTATCAATATTCCAGCTCTCCACAGTACATTAACGCGAGTATGGCGCATTGACCAGGTAGAAATTTCACAGCCAGAGGCAGGTATCTTTGTATTTAAGTTCCAGACTCAAGCAGCAAAACAAAAAGTTATTGAAGGGGGACCTTGGAATTTCTCTGGCCATTTGGTCATACTTAAACGATGGATCCCTAATACTCCTTTACATTGCTATGACTTTTCCATATGTGCATTTTGGGTTCACGTGGTTGGTTTACCTTTAGAATGGTGTACGGAATCCATGATTCGCAGGGCGGTGCAATAGTTGGGTCGTGTATTGGAAATCAGAATTGATACAAAAGATGGGAACTCATCCAGACCTGCGAGAGCTAGAGTGGAACTAAATTTGCAGGATTCTCTTAAGACAGGGAAGTTAATTCGACTTGAGGGTAAGCATCTATGGCTCGATTTTCGGTATGAACGACTGTCGCATTTCTGCTACTCGTGTGGAAAGTTGGGTCATTATGCGACATATTGTTTGGATATACCCTTTGATGAAGCATTATTAGAAGGTAAAGGTAACATGGCCTATGGCAACTGGCTTCGGGCTAAGGTTAAGGTGCATAGCCTGTATTGGCATACTTTCTATACGCCACAAAACAATACTGATCAACAGGAAGAAAACGTACCTGAAACTCCTCCCTCACAACTTCCCCAAGTTCCTTTATTGCCACATCCAGTTACTAATGATCCTGTGCCATCGCATGTCCCTCTGTTACTTCAACCAACAAATGTGGATCCTATGCACCAGGCTGAGGCTGTTGCTACGAGTAACACCACCCAACGAGTGGTCCCTGATCATTAGCTAGTCATTCCTGCACCAGATAAGTCAAAAGGTGTTCAGCATCAGCCCATGGAAGCAAAGGAGCATAAGAAGCTGAAGAATGCGAGATTGACTCCAAAACTAGGGGTGGCCAAGAAGTTAAAAAGGTATAACCCCTATGAGTCCAAAAGCTTGACGATCCAAGATCATGATGACACTAATCTCATGGAAACACCTATTTATAAGGCTGAAGAAATTGGAGCATGGGCTTCGGTGGCTGGCCCTCAACAGCCACTACCTCACAAATGAAGATGATATGCTGGAACTATCAGGGATTAGACAACTCCCTAACGGTTCAAGCTTTAAGGGCCATGTCGGCCAAGGAAAAACCCACAATAGTTTTTTTGTCGGAAACCAAGAACTCTAAGGTGATGGTTAGAAGGATTCAGCGTCAACTTCATTTTCCTAACTCCTTTATTGTAGACCCTAGAGGTCTAGCGGGAGGATGGTACTATTCTGGACTAATAAGGTAACTTTAGATGTGCTCCGTTCCACACCTGACTATATAGACATGCTTTATAATGACTTCTAGGATGATTGGACTATACGTATAACTTGCATCCATGCTCCATATGTCTACCATACTCATCAAATTTTTTGGAATGAACTTCGGGAGATTAGTTATGCTAACACATTCCCTTGGTTATGCGTTGGGGGATTTCAATGACGTTCTTTATCCATGGGAAAAGTTTTGAAAAAAACCAGAAGATCGACATCGAATGTTATCTTTTTGGGCACTTATCAATGATTGTTCTCTTATGGAGTTACCAAGTAAGGGATGTAAGTTTACCTGGATGAACAATCGCACCGGAAATGAGCTGGTGAAGGAATGTCTGGACAGGGCAATGTGTTCGATGGATTGGAGACTTTTATTTCCTACTGCTGAAGTTTCTGTGCTACCTGCTATTGGGTCTGACCATAGCCCATTGATCATTAATTCTTCAACATCCTACAAGACCTCGAAGAAATTCTTTACTTTTGAAGTTTTCTGGAATGAAGATAAGGAATGCAGTGAAATAATATCAACAGCATGGAATTCAGTTAGGGTAAATGGATCAGACATAATCTCAAAGTTACAGCATACATCTAGAGTCCTAATAAGGTGGAGTCGCTCAAAATTCTCCAGAGGCGATCTTAAAATAGCGTATTTACAACAGCAGCTTCGCCAAATTACAAATCAGCAGCATGCATATCAGAATAGAGCAAAAGTTACAAAGCTAAAGGAGGAAATCAGGCAGCTTTGGCTACAAGAAGAACAATTCTAGGCCATGCAATCTAGAATCCAATGGTTAAGGTGGGGCGATAAAAACACCAGATTTTTTCATGCGACAACTCTTCAGAGAAGGTAACAAAATCGCATTACTATGCTCCAAGATCATAACAACCAGCGGATTAGGGATCCCACTGCTTTACAGGTAATGACTTGCAAAATTTTTTCTGACATATATACTACAGTGGGTCCTCGCAATTACACTCATATTCTCCAACAATGCCCAAGGGTTGTAACTACAGAAATGAACAATGCTTTACTGGAAGAGGTGAGTCTAGATGAGATTCGTCAGGCTACTTTTCAACTGGGGTCTAATAAGGCACCAGGCCCTGATGGTTTCAATGGGATATTCTATCAATCTCACTAGGAGGTAATCAAAGATGATTTGTTTCTTCTAGTTAAGAAGTTTTTCGAAACAAGCCAAATGCCACCTATCCTAAATCGCACTATTCTGGTTTTGATTCCCAAGACCCCTCATCCAGAAAAAATAGAACACTATAGACCAATTAGCCTTTGTAATTTCGCCTACAAAGTCATTTCCAAGGTGCTAGCCAACCGCCTCAAACATTGGTTACCTCAGCTGATATCTATGGAACAAAGTGCTTTTGTCAATGGCCGACAGATTCAAGACAACATCTAAATCTTTCAAGAAGTTCTTCATCAATTTAAAACACGACAGCGGACAACAAAATTCAATCTAATTCTTAAGACCGATATGCAGAAGGCGTATGACAGAATTGAATGGGATTTTCTTAGGGACTACTTAATTTAGGAGGGCTTCCATCCTATGTGGGTACAATGGATATTACAATGTGTCTCAACTACATCCTATAGTATCAGATTCAATGGGGAGCTACTTCCTTATATTTTCCCTACTCGTGGTCTAAGGCAAGGTGACCCTCTCTCACCATATATATTTATCCTGGTGGTGAATGTTTTGTCAATATTGATCAGCCAAACAGTTAATATGGGTCAACTAAAGGGTATCAGATTCAATAGGTGGTGCCCTACCCTTTCCCACTTATTTTTTGCTGACAATACAATTTTTTTCCTCAATGGCAGCATTCGTGAGAGTCAAAACCTGGCTAATATATTAAATCAATACTGTCTAGCCACGAGCCAAGCATTGAATCGCAACAAATCAGGGATTATTTTTAGTCGGCATTGCCCTATGAGTATGCAAGAAAATATGTCTCTCGAACTTAGAATTCCTGTGTTACAACGGGCTGGTAACTATCTGGGTATCCCTTTAGATTGGGGTCACTCCAAAAAGGACATGTTTTCGTGGATCCTAGCACGTGTTCACTCAAAACTCAAAGGATGGAAGGAAAAGCTCATATCAAAGGGAGGTAAGGAAACTCTTATCAAGTCTGTCATTCAGGCGATTCCGCAATATGCTATGTCGGTTTTTAGATTGCCTTTATCGTTGTGTAAAACTATCGAGAAAAACATTGCAAGGTTTTGGTGGAAAACTGATATGCATAGGGCAGGCATTCATTGGAAGAACTGGGATACACTTAAAAGCAGTAAGGATCAAGGTGAGCTAGGCTTCGGGATCTCATTGAATTTAATAAAGCCATGCTCGGCAAGCAAGCATAGCGTTTACTCCAACAACCTCAGGCTTTATGGGTTCAACTTTTAAAAGGGCTATATTTTCACAACATAGAATTTAAATCAGCAACCAAAGGCAGTCGTCCATCATGGGTTTGGCAGAGTATTATTATAGGTCAAGATGCTATCCAACCATATACTAGATGGTTAGTAGGCAATGGGAGGCAAATCTGTATCTGTGAGGATCCATGGTTAAAAAGTGGAACCTTGTTTGGTCCTGCCAACAGAGACCCGAAATTAGTGGCTGACCTAATAGATGCTACTCACAATACCTGGAATGTACCTCTGCTACATCACATTCTAGATGAGCCAACTATTCAAGAAATTTTGACCATACCAGTTAGACCTCTCTATGTAGAAGATAAATTGGTCTGGCCAGCTACAAAGGATGGCATACACACAGTCAAGAGCAACTATCGCATTTTAATAGATAAATCCAACCACAATAACAACCAGACAACATCAACCTCCCATCGGATACCTACTACTCTCTGGCGTAAAATCTGGTCGTTGAAAACTGCCCCCAAAGTCAGAACCTTTCTCTGGTCACTTTGTCAAAATGCAGTAGCATCCCGACAAAATCTATTATGCCGACGCATTACTTCAGATCCTTACTGTCAACTATGCAATCAGCAATATCCAGAATCAGTACAACATTTAATACTACTGTGCCCCTGGACTCGCCCTATTTGGACTCATCCAGCAATCAACATTGACATTCAACATCAACACACCCATCGATTTGATGTTTGGCTTGCTGCAAAATCGGTATCAACAGCAAACTCACCTTCTTTAGAGCTTCTTGCAAATGTTTGCTGGCACATCTGGAAAATGCGGAACAGCTACCTCTTCCACAATCAACGGCTCAATTCCTCCATGGTAGTCGAAACAGCTTTGATGGAGATGAGGCTTCACCAGATCACCTCTACCTCCCCTTCCTCTGCATGGCAAACTGCGCTCAACCTGAACCCTGACCAGCTCTGGCGATCGCCTGATCTGGGTACATTAAAATGTAACGTTGTTGCTTCATATCAACCAGAGAGCACAGAAGGGGCGATGGTTGCGGTTTTTCGAGATCATCAAGGAAGACTTACCGAGATCTACACCAAACATTTTCCTGTTGCTTCAGCATTGTTAGCGGAGTTCCACGCCCTCTCCTTCGCAATCCAGCACTTGATAACACAGGGCTTACAGCACGCTAGGGTTGTGATGGAATCGGACTGTAGATCAATGGTGGATGCCATCACAGGAAGGAGATCAGCGCCATGGGAGCTTCGTCCCCTGCTTGCGAAGGCTGCTAAACTGCTGCCGCTGTTCCCTAATCTCACGATTCAGTGGTGTCCCCAGGAAGCAAATGGAGTTGCAGACTGGGCTGCAAAGGCCCAGCGAGATGCAACTTTGGCCCACAATTGGAATATATTCCCTCCTCTTATTTTGATGAATCTGATATATGTTGACGCCCTTCTGGCCGGTTGTAAAATGTCGTTTCTATGAATATGTGCTTTCCTTTGACCAAAAAAAAAAAAAACGCAAGGAAACTGAAAAAGCAAAAGGATAGACGTGTATGACTTTATAACTTTCGTGTTTTTCCACAACTCTTTTTCTTTCTCTGACAATTCAACTCAATTGCGATGAGGCATGAATCATACATAAAACAGAGGAAGGAGACACGAAGAGTACAGGAGAGTTTTGCAATGGGGTCGAAACTTTTGAGGCTTCTTAGTTGCTTTCGTAGCACGTGGTTTGGCGGTCCACCCAACAGGACTCAACCACCGAGAAAATATAACGAGCTTAAAATTTTAAGAACCTGCTTTTTCGGTCAAGCACATAAAATTCTCTGGGCAGAAAGTACCTGTGCTTATCCCATTTTCTACTTTGACCATGAAAAGACGTCCTGAAAACACAAACATAAATTGTTGGAGTTGGTACGAAAGTAGATTTAGGCAGTGGGATTATATCACAAATCATGAAGTTGGTTGGATGCTCTCAAATACTCAATACCAATACTAAACAACATACAAAATATTTTGTGCATATATCCGTGCGTGTGTATATTTTGATTAGTGTTTAGCTTTGCCCATTTTTTCAGTATAAATTTATCACTTTGAAAGGGGATAAAATGAAGCCTATATACGTGTAAAGTTTCTTAATTTCCTCAATAGAAAGGGAGAAATAAAAAAGTCAAAGGCTAGATTTTCAGAGGCAACAAGCCCAGTTGGTGATTACTCCCTTCAATCGGTCTATATCTCTTACTAGAGGCACATGTGGTGGGATCAGCGAGAGGATCACTAACCCTTGCCCAAAGTGTTAGAGACAAAGACCTTCATCTATCCCCGCCTACATCGCATGGTTTTTAGGCCACCACTGCCACATTGTGTGAGGGTTAGACATCCCTTGTGTAGTGGTGTGGAGGTCACGCGGGAAAAGTACCAAAAAAGTTACAAACCTATTATATTTGTACTAATTTAATCATAAACTTTTCAATTAGATTAATTTAGTTATAAACCTTTCATATTAGTATCAATTCAATTGTAAACCTTTTAATTGAATTAATTTAGTCCTAAACATTTTTACATTGATACCAATTCAATCCATCCATTCAATTTTGATTGGCTAGTGCTGATGTGGACGTTAATCGGTGGCCAAATGCTGACATGGCAATTTTTAAATTTTTTTCAATTTTTTTCTTTTCTTTTTCTTTTTCCTTTTTCTTTTCCTTCTTCTTCCTCCTTGGACTCTCCTCGTGGTGGTTGGCGAGCCTCTGACAAGAGCCATGAAGCCCTTGCCAACTATCGGCGAGGGTCACAACCCTCGCTTGTAGCCCTAGGCGAGGGCTGCGACCCTCAGTGGCCATTACGAGGAGAGTCTGAGGAGGAAGAAGAAGGAAAGGAAAAGGAAAAAGGAAAAAAGAAAAAGAATTCGAAAAAAATTATTTAAAAAATTGTCATGTCAACGTATGGTCATCGACTGGTGTCCACGTTAGTACTAGCCAGCCAAAATTGGCTGAATGGAATAAATTGATAGCAATGTGAAAAGATTTATGACTCAGTTGATCCAATTGGAATGTTTATGACTGAATTAGTATCAACATGAAAAAGTTTAAGACTAACTTGATCAACATGAAAAAGTTTAAGACTAACTTGATCAAATTAAAAAGTTTAAGACTGAATTGATACCAATGCAATAGGTTTAGAACTTTTTTAGTACTTTCCTATGGTGGAGCCAACAATGCATGACGGGTGACGTTTGCTGGTCCTCACTCGAAGTGCTTTGGGGGTGGTGGTGTGATCACAAAGCTAGCTTTGTACCAAAAAGTCTCTTTTTATTGTTTGGGAATATTGGGTATCATATTTTTCTCTCTTCCACCATTACCTATATCAAACTTATTACATTGATAGATTAGTCTCTCACAAGCTCAAATTAGTATAAAAAATTTCAACATTGTTCAAGGAAAGCAAGACGTTATCAAAATGGACAATATCACCAACATCAGCTGAATGGGGCTGCCTATAAGTCCAAATCGAATTTTTATCCCTCTCAAAGCAAGATAAAATTGGATCTACTCAGAGATGGCATAGGTTGGATCCATTCAAAACATGGCACAGTCCTTACACATTCATTAAAACATAAGACCGAAGTTTAAGAAAAAATTAGCAATTTCCGCGAGAATGCTGCATTGCATCCAAGACTTCCGAGTCCCACTAGAAGAAAGCTAATCCTCCAAGAAGAGACTTGAAATGCAAGGCATCAAAAATTATAATAGGTGACTTCAGTCAAGATGAGGTGGATTCAACCACTAGAGCCGTATATTTTATGTGCGTATTTGTCTTTTCATGTAGACGGAAGAGATAGACGGTAGGTCGCTTTATTCAAGCCATCTCCAAATAATGAACAAATGAAGCTTCCAATCAACTCCTTGCAAAAGCCCCAAGTAAGCGCAAGGAAGGTGAAAGCCTGTGGCAGGACGACTCTGTTATTTTGGTCAAGAAGCCCACTCGAGGCTCCACCTCGTCCCATCCAAACAATCGAACCATCCTTTTTGAATAATATACTTATTTAATTTCAATCAATCGAACTATTTCTCTACTCATATCTAATTTCAAAGAAATACAATAAAGAAAGAGATTTGCACGAGATCCGCACACAACTTTACCACAGAGAGACAAATCACAAGCCAAAGTGGGCACTTCTCGTGGACAAGCAACTTATTATGCTAGCTTTGTACCAAATAGTCTGTGTTTAACTATACACAGCGCACCAACCTTCACCCTTTCCAACTCTCTCGTTCTGTCGAGTTTTCCTCTACCTCACTGGTAGTATTCTCTTTGTTTTTCGAACTTTCATCTTCTACTTACCTCTACCTTCTACTAGATATCATCTCATCTTCTACCTTGACTTCGCCCATGGATTGGCTAATTTTCCTTTACCCATCTTCGTTTTTTCCTCCAACAAAGGATGTCCTGTCTTCGCTCCCAAATTACTGATCATCTTTGCCGCTCGATAATGGGTCTCATCTGAACTTTTCCTTCTTTTATTTGTCAATTCCATCTCATTTGCAACAATCCCGTTTCATCAACCTTCTGCATGTCGCTTTTCTGTTGAACTTTCGCCTTTTCACAACTCCCATGCTTATGTTCCTGACGTTATGGCCTTCATCTACCAAAATTGACTTTCCCTCGTAACTGTGTCTCACTGGAGTCGTTGGATCTATGGATCCTCCAGCTGAGGGTTCGTCCGGGACAGCCAGTCCTGTACACGGAACTGACGCTCGTCTTGCTGCTCTCTGTAACCGAATGGGACGACTATGGTCCGAGCAAACAATCGAAGTTTGTGATGTACCTGCACCTCAGGATAAAGTGGAGGAGTGCAAATTAACTCTGGTGGGTAAGATTCTAACTACACAGACCATTAATTCACAAGCATTCCAGAATACAATGAAATTAGCTTGGCGCACAGACAATGTAGCCATACATCAGAGTGAAGGTCTGTATGTGATTAAATTTAAATCAGAAGCAGATAAGCAACGGATTCTGGATGGTGGCCCTTGGCGATTTTCCAATCATCTAGTTATTTTAAAGCCTTGGCTTCCTAATACCCCTTTACACTACTATGATTTCTCTAAGTGCGAGTTCTGGATGCATGTTATTGGGCTCCCTCTCAAGTGGTATACAGACAGCATGCTTCGTAAAGTCGTTCGTCGTGTTGGTCGGGTGCTGATAGTGAAGTTTGAACAAAATGATGCTCTCCCCCTCAAAGCTGGAAAAGTCAGAGTAGAATTAGATTTACAGCAACCTCTCATCCCGGGTCAGCTCATTCAATTGGATGGAAAGACCATTTGGTTAGAATTTCGCTATGAGAGATTATCTCACTACTGTTACTCTTGCGGGGTTATTGGTCATTATGCTACACATTGTACGACTTACCCCTTTGACATTGAAAAAGTTGAAAACAAGGACAATCTTTATTATGGAAATTGGTTGCATGCAGAGGTTAATCAACATAGTCCTTTTTGGAATACCTTTTATGGAACCAAGTTGTCTAGTCATGAGGTTGAGGAAGTCATCCCTGAAACTCCACACTCGCCAACAGGTCTTATTCCTGCCACTCAACCACATATTAATACTTCAACGGAGGAGTTGCACATACCAAATGAAGGCCAAATTATTACTGCGGCTACTCCGCTCCAATGGAAGCCTCTTGCACCAGTTGCTGAGAATCCTATTACAGGAAAATTACCCGCCAAGTTAAAGCAAGCTGAAACAGGTCCATCTCGCTTGAAGAAGTTGAAGCACTCTCACTTACTCCCTAAAGCGGGTCCAATGAAAAAAGCAAAGCGTTTTGGAAATTCCGACAAGTCTTTACACATACCTGAGGCTCTTGATGACTCCCATCTGCAGGAGACTCCGATCTTTATTGCTGATGAACCTGACTGCTGGGCATTGGTGGCTGGCCCTAAACAGCCACCAAGTTACAAATGAAGATTATTAGTTGGAACTGTCAGGGGTTGGGCAATCCCCTGACAGTTCGTGCCTTGAGGGCAATGGTGGCCCAGGAACAACCGGATGTTCTTTTTTTAATGGAAACAAAAAATCAAGATTCGTTTCTTCAACGGATCCAGACAAGGGTACGTTTCTCAATGAGTATGATAGTTAATCCTACTGGTTTTGCTGGCGGTTTAGCCATTTTTTGGAACACCGGGGTTGATTTAACAGTTGAATGGTAGACTTCTTCTTTATTACATATGCTGTGTACTGATAAATCGAATGGAGTTATTATGCACCTTACTTGTTTATATGCACCAGCTGTTTTCCATCTCAGACAACACTTTTGGGATGAATTAAGACAGATCAGTAGGTCTAATATGCTCCCATGGTTGTGTATCGGTGACTTCAACGACATCCTCTACCCCTGGGAGAAATCAAGTAAGCGACCAGCTGATAAAAAATGTATGCAAACTTTTTGTCAAATGGTTAATGACTGTTCTTTGATGGAGGTTCCCACTAAAGGCTGCTCCTTTACTTGGACTAACAATCGATCTACAAATGACTGTGTAAAGGAAAAATTGGATAGGGTGTTTTGTACTATGGAATGGCGTCTTACCTTTCCTGCAGCTGATGCTTTTGCTCTGCGTCCGCTTGGGTCCGATCATTGCCCTATTCTTCTAACTACTGCAGCAGATCCTGTCAAACGTAGAAAGAATTTTTATTTTGAATCGTTTTGGTTGCAAGATCCGGAGTGTAGTACTACTGCTGCTGCCTCATGGCGGGAATCCCAAATAAAAGGTAAGCACTTACCTCAGAAATTAAAGGTTGTTTCAATGGCCCTCTCTCGTTGGAGTAGATCTAAATTTTCCCATGGCTATCAACACATCATTTCCCTCAAGGATCAGCTCCAACACCTGCTCAACAAGTCGTATGATCAGTCCCACCAAGAGGAGGTTTCTCAGATTAAAGAGCAAATTCAGAGATTATGGCAACAGGAGGAACAATATTGGTCTATGAGATCTAGGATAAATTGGCTAAGATGGGGAGATAAGAACACTAAGTATTTCCATGCAATGACGGTGAACCGAAGACAGAAAAATCGCATTAGTATGCTGCAAAACGAGCATCATTAGTGGGTTCGTGATCCTAACATTTTGAAGGGCATCACTTCTAGTTTCTTCCAACGTTTGTATCAGTCGGTGGGCAATCGAGATTATTGGGCTGTTCTTGCTCAACGTCCCACTATAATCACGGAGGAAATGAATGGAAAATTAACAAAGGAACTCACTCGAGAGGAAGTTCAACTTGCTGTCTTTCAAATGGGACCGTCCAAGGCTCCTGGACCCGACGGTTTAAATGGTCATTTTTTTCATTCCCATTGGGAGATCTTAAAGGATGATATCTTCCTTTCCGTTAAAGAATTTTTTACTACTGGAGTTTTGAGGCCTAAATTTAACCGAACCCTCCTATCTTTAATTCCCAAAATCCCAAATCCAGAAAGGCTAGAACAGTATAGACCTATTAGCCTTTGTAACTTCATATATAAAATCATTTCAAAGGTTTTAGCCAATAGATTAAAGCCCTGTCTCCCTAATGTGATTGCACAAGAACAATGTGCCTTTATTAGTGGACGTCAAATCCAGGATAATGTGCTGATTGTTCAGGAAATTCTGCATCAACTTAAGATTCGCAGGAGGAAGAAACGGTTTCAAGCTATCTTAAAATTGGATATGCTTAAGGCATATGATAGGGTTGAATGGGACTTCCTACAAGACTACCTTATTCATATTGGTTTTCATGCAAAATGGGTTGGCTGGGTAATGCAATGTGTTACTACAGTCTCTCTGAGTGTGAAATTTAATGGTGATCCTCTTCCCTATTTCTACCCATCTAAAGGCTTGAGACAAGGTGATCCCCTCTCGCCATATCTCTTTATCCTGGTTGCCAATGTCTTATCCACTCTCATTTCAAATGCAATGGAGATGGGTTCTCTTCGAGGGATCAAGATAAATAGGTGGTGTCCTAAATTGTCTCATCTTTTCTTTGCTGATGATGCTATTTTTTTCCTCGATGGTACATTAGTGGAATGTCAGAATTTAGCCAATATTATTCACCAATATTGTCAAGCCACAGGTCAGGAAGTTAACAGAAACAAATTAGGAATTTTCTTTAACAAATCTTGTCCATACAGTCTTAAGGTAAATCTGGCTAGTGAACTCCGTGTGCCAATATTGGACAAATCTGGTAAATACCTTGGTCTCCCATCTGATTGGGGTAAATCTAAGAGGGAAATATTCTCATGGCTACTGGGAAAAGTTGAATCGAAGCTGCAGAGCTGGACAGAAAAACTACTCTCAAAGGGAGGAAAGGAAATCTTGCTTAAATCGGTTGTCCAAGCAATACCACAATACGCCATGTCCATATTTAAGATTCCGCTATCTATCTGCAAGACCATTGAGCAGCAAGTTGCAAGATTTTGGTGGAAACAACGTGGTCGAACATCTGGGGTTCATTGGAAAAATTGGGATATTCTTAAAACTAGAAAAGACAATGGTGGTATGGGTTTCCAAGATCTTGTGGCGTTTAATCATGCTCTCTTAGGCAAACAGGCTTGGAGACTAATACATGAACCGCTTACTTTATGGGGTCGTCTTTTTAAAGGCTTATATTTTCATACATCGGAGTTCATGAGGGCTGAAAAAGGAGTAAGATCTTCATGGGGATGGAGGAGTCTTTTAATTGGGAGAGATTCTATCTCAGATAATGTTCAATGGTCTGTTGGTAATGGTCAGAAGATTAATATTAGAGAGGACAAATGGCTATCTAGTGGTGTTATAGGAGGCCCTGCACCTAGAGGAGAAGCGACAAAGGTAGCTGATTTTATTCTACCTACTCAGGCTGCATGGAATGAATCCCTCCTTCGACAAAGTTTTGATCCTCAACTAGTAAGTGAAATTCTGTCTTTGCCAATTAGACCTTCCTATCTTTCTGATTTGCTTATATGGAAAGGCCAGCTAAATGGTAAGTATACGGCTAAGAGTGCCTACAATTACATCAAAGATCATACATCCAGTCCTATCTCTGACCTGCCTTCCTCTTCCTACCACCCACCTAGAAAGCTATGGTCATCTATTTGGCATTTAAAAAGCCCCCCGAAAGTTCGCATTTTCATGTGGTCTCTATGTCAAAATGCCCTGCCTACAAAAGACAATTTGTTCCATCGGCATATCATCCCTGACCCCATCTGTACTATGTGCACAACTCAACTACCCGAAATAGCAGAACACATTTTCCTTTCATGTCCTACCACCAAATCTATTTGGTCTCATCCACAGGTAAACATTGCAACAATAATGGCTACAGCTACTCGAATTGACAAATGTCTTGTTGACCTACTGGAGAATAGCTATGACGTACCTGGTTTGGAGATGGTGGCTTCTATTCTTTGGCATCTATGGAAGAATAGGAATGACTTTATCTTCCGTCACAGAAGTTTATCAGTTGAACAGGTGGTGTAGGTAGCTTTGGCCAACGCTCGCTCATCTCCTATCTGTCAGCAATCGACTACGTATCGCAGACGGGTCCTTCCTGATTCTGATCACCGGTGGCATCCCCCAGATCCAGGTGTTCTTAAGATCAACATTGATGGCGCCTACCCTACCTCCCCACAGGAAGGTGCGATCGCATGTGTTTGCCGCGACTCTGCAGGACGCCTTATTACTGGTTTTACAGCAACGCTTACCGCCTCCTCTGCTCTTCAAACAAAGCTTCAAGCGCTGGTGCATACTTTAAATTTTCTGCTGCAGAAAGGACTGGATAAACATCAGTTGCTGCTGGAATCGGACTGCTCGGTGCTGGTGGATGCTATGCTCAACCCCCTTTTGTGTCCATGGCAGCATCGTTTTTTGATCGCTGAAGCTAGGGCACTTCTGCCCTCTTTTCCTTTTCTTCACATTCGGCACTGTCGATGGGCTGCAAACTTCATAGCTGATTGGGTTGCAAAGTCCCATGGGCTTTCTTTGCTTCCCAACAATTGGCCCGTTTTTCCCCCTTCCCAGCTTTTACATCTTTTGTATGCTGAAGCTGTAACTAGCGGTTGTACCTTTAACTCTTAATCTATAATACCGTTGTTTCTGACCAAAAAAAAAGAAACTATACTCAGCGCCATTGATGTTAGTGTTCTCCCTTGCTGACATAGGCCTGTAGGATTGACACTATGATTCATTGCTTGATATGCTATTTCCATTGTGCAATCGTCAAAATTGTAACAAGCTTATGATGCGATAAGTGTCCTCTCAAATGGACTCCAAAGTTCCTCCGAAATTCAGAAAAAAAAAAGACTAAAAATGAAAAATTGAATTAGAAAACACGTCATCCAAATGAAATCTTTAAACTTATAATCTGAACCATGAGAGAGACTCCTCCCTACCTAAATACTATAGCTAAGGAATGGCTAGACATGGGTGCAGATTTCATTTAATTTGTTGCAAAGTTCAGCATCAGTGAATTGCATGAAAACTAAATGCACTAGCCTGTACATTTACAGAGGTCTCAAGTCATTCCATCCTCAAGATCCTTCATACAAAAATGCAAAATTAGAGAGAGGTTCTCTATTCGCAGGTACAACTTGACGTGACATGTTGGAAAAAATCAAAGTGGGAGACGACTGTACCTTCCGTGTTGTTCCACAACCTAGATTCGCAAATGCAATTCAATTGCAAGTGGGTGGGGGAGATATACATAAAACATAAGAGAGGAAAGATAAATGAATAGGACAAGAGACTTTTTGCAACGGGGTCGATACTTTTTGAGGCTTTGAAGTTGCCCGGTGATTTCAGGATAAAGTTGAAAATGAGAGGAAATCATGGGAGCAGGTGAATATAATTGCTGTAAAGCAGATTTTTGCAAGACAAACTTTAAAGTATTCGGTTATTTATATTTGCAAGACAAGCTTTAAAGGATTTAATTGCTGTAAAGCAGATCTTTTACTTGACCCGAAATATGTGATGTATATGTTATTCAAAGTGATCATGTTGTATCTATTTATTCATTCAGAACGGAGAACGGAATTATTACAAGATAAGGGTCGTACTTTCCTTGGAGGAAACTTTCTTCAACTGTGTCTTTAATTGTTAGGTTAGGTTGCAAGTCATGGGCATTATTTACATGTAAACTTAACTAAATTTGGAAAGAAGATGAAATTGAATTAATTCAAGAGATGGCATAAATTAGATCCATACAAGGCATTGACACAATTCATGAAGTAAAAAAAAAATCGAAATTTCCGTGAAAACGCTAGACAGCAAGACGTCCGAATCCCACCAGAAGAAAGTTAATCCTCCAAAAAAAGGACGTGAGAAGGAAGGGATAAAATTAATTATGCAACTTTAGTCAAGATTAGGTCGATTCAATCACCAAAGCTGCCACTCAAACTCCTTGCGAAAGCCCCATGTAAACGCAAGGAAAGTGAAAACACGTGGCCCCGACTCTATAATTTGGTCTTTAGAATCCATGCCGTCCCATCTTGATTTTGGACAATCCTTCTTGAATTTACCACTTATTGAGTTTCGATCAATCGAACTATTTCTTGACTCATATCTAATTTTTCAAACAAACGAAAAAATTTCACAAGAAACACCCTTCCACCCAAAAAAAATAAAATAAAATCCAACTCTACCACAGAGACAAATCACAAGCCCGAGGGAAAAGTTTTAATTGACACAGCCCTGTACAATCGACATTACTACTCAACGCTTGATTCGCCGCTTCTGATGACCTAAATCGTCAAAATTCTCGTAGATGCAATAAGTGCCCCCTGCAAATGGTTTTTTCCCAAGTACCTTAGAAATTGAAAGAAATAGAAGACAATAACTGAAAGATTAGAATTAAAATTCTCATTTACTTAGTTGCAAAGTTTAGCATGATTCATTGCAAGGAAACTACAAGCACTGCATGTCCATTTGCAGAAGTTTCAATCATTCATCCTCAATATCTTTTATGTGCGCGGAGAGAGAGATTGACGCGAAAGCAAAAGAGGGAGACAAATGGACGACTCCACCTTTCGCGTATTTCCACATCTTTTTATTTATTTATTTATTTATCAGTTCAACTCAATTGTGAGGAACTAGTTGAGGCATTCATAAAAGATAATTGAGGAAAGAGAAATGAAGAGGATAAGAGACTTTTGCTGCCACCCACGACCTAGGCCCACTTTTTTTTAGTGACCTAAGCCCACTTTAATCGGTTACTTATATTTAGCAGGACAAACTTCATATCATTTAGTTGCTTGAAATAAGAGCATTTTACTTTAGGTACATGTCATTTTGAAGTGATCTAGTTACAACTATTTTTTATCCAAAAAAGAGATTCAAAATATTACAAGATAATCTTATATTTTCTTTTGTCTGTGATTTGACAAAACTTTCTTCAACTATACCTTTGATTGGTAAGTTAATGAACTTTTTCCAATTATTCCTGTAACTGTAGGCAAGGATGCTTAGATCTCCCTAAACTGGGCATTACTCCATGCCTCAAAACTTGCCAATTTACTCAGGGTGATGTGTTCCTCCATCGTTGGTTAGAGATTTTTTTTTTTTTTACTAGTCTTCCGCTTGATGGGTAGCAAATATGAATATCACATATTTTTAATTAAATTTGCATTTAGATGATATCTACAATTTTTAACCCACTAATTAAAGGAATGATTCAAGGAAATATTATCGAGCTACGGATGCAGGAAATATTAGTCATTTACCAATTAATCGGAGGTGGCATGATTCAGGCTTTCTCTGGCGCGGTTAAGTGCCTTCCCGGAGCAAGCTCTTCTGGAGGGCCCAACATGAAGTTCGAGAGCACAGAGATGGTCCATTTAATATTCTATATATAATTTATTGGGCTTGGATTTCAGGTCCATTAATGCAATGACTTTACTGCATCATATACTAATCTCCGATTGATTTCTTCGGCTTCGGCCCATTTTATTAACACGTAAAAAAAATAAGGAAAAAAAAAAGGGCGAAGAAGTAAAGAAAATACAATGACTAGGAGGGTCTGAAAGCTACACACACTTCCTCTCCTGTATCTAAAGTAAAACGGAATAACGGGATCAAACCATACCCCTAAATGGTATTAAGTTCAATTGAGATTTCCAAATTTAAACTATTCAATTGTCTCCTAGAGATGTCAACTGCTGATATTGAGTGATTGATTGAGTCATTTATCGCATTTGAATCCGTATAAGATAATCTAACCAACACCCGAGCCTTATGCCCCAAGAAACCAGTCTTTTGTCCTACTGGGCTGGACGAGCACGCACCAACTCGGATTAAGCCCCCCGTGAAAGCAAATCCCATGTTATCCCTAGAAGCCGTGCTTATATCTGATTTCAGGCAGTCACTGTAAGAATAGCTCTGCCACCTCTCTAATTATTCGATCAAATCGTCTGGAAGAAGACTGTTAAAACCCCCGTTTGCGTATCTTGCGTATCTTGAATTTCAATGCTCGCCAACACTGAACTACGGCCTTCATTCGGCCCCTTCTGTCTGCCACTTGCTTATTGCAGCATCACACAGGATCGTGTCATTGAAAGGCGATTCTATGGTTGCATTGGAAAGTCGTGTTTGTAATCGGTGTCGCAGTGGAAGTGGATCGTGTATTTTGCAATTATGTCGGGAGCTATAGAAATCGATTGAAATAAAACGAGGAACAATAAAAATAAAGGACACCAGAAATTTACGTGGTTCGGTCCAAATATCGGAACCTACGTCCACGGGGAGAGTCAGCAAATCAATCCACTATAAATCGGAAAATTACAGGATTACAATCACATATGCACTCAAGTGTTTCCCAGCCCTACTTTATACCCAATACCTACGGTATTTAACTACTCAACTCACTCACTGGACTCGACTTTCGCACAAACCTCTCGGAGCTCAAGCCTCTCACTCTCTCTCGAGCTCTCTTGCTCTCGCTCTCTACCGAGCTCTTTTCTTTTCACTCTACTTGCATTAGGGGTGAGCATGGTCCGGGTTGGTCCGGGCCACCCCCTAACCCTAGGACCAACCCGTACAGTGTCGGTCCTCAATTTTTAGGACCGAGGACCGACCCTATTGAGCCTGGGACCAAGGACTGGACCGACCCAATGGGTTCGGTCCGGTTCCAGGGTCAACCCGGGACCGATCGATAATTTTTTTTGTCTTATTTTTTATACTTCCTAAAAAAGCAAACCTACAAATTCAAATTACACATCCATCAACAATATGGTATTGTGCAACTAAACTATAAAATACCAATACATATTTAGTAAATTTAAGATAACACAATAATAGAAATTTTGTATCCGCTAACCGCTCATCGAGATATGGGACAAGATGGAAAGTTCTTGTAATAATCTATCTTTAATATTTATAACATTCCTAATCATGTAGAGTCCACTCAACCAAAAAATGAGCTTTGCACCACTTGACTAGCATTTGATCATGTAGAGTCTACTCAACCAAAAAATGAGCTTCACACCACTTGACTAGCAAATCACCATAGCAACTGCAGTATTACTTTACTCTTCAAAAACTTCTACCATTTGACACAAATTGAAAAATAAAGTGCAGTTGAAATTCATTAGTAAAATACAATTAAATCATAAAAATTTCAAAATACTTAATATAAACCATGAATATATAACTTCACATCTTGTTAATTCATTTGAACTTCTAAACACTTAAAAACAAAACAAACGACACATAATTAATACTTAACAAAAGTTTTAATTGAAATTACTATTAGTGCTATTGATAAAACATCTCAATATAATATAATATAGTAGATATTTTACTTAGGTTTGAATATAATATAATATAATATAATATACAAGGTTGGCCCAGGGTTGGACCGACCAAAAACTCTTAGGACCGAGGACCAACCCGCACAGTGTTGGTCCTGGAATTTTAGGACCAAGGACCGACCCAGTCCTCTTGGAAACTAGACCAAGACCGATAGGGTTGGGCCGGTCCAGGATCGGTCCAGGGTCGACCCTAAACCGCTGCTCACCCCTAACTTGCATCTTTGGACGTCTTCTCCTTTTAGTGAGGAGGGCATAAAGATAGGACAAAAGAATGAAATTGAATGGCCTCATTAAATGCAGCGCAGGCGCCCACAAGACAAGCCCACAATCGGCACCGAAGGCCCAGCATATTTGTAGGCATGCATGCAAAGTGTGCATGTGCATGGGCAGGCATTTAATGAGGCAGAGGAGAGTCAACAAACGTGCGCCATTGATCCGTGAAATGAGGTGGGCCGCAGTCTTCAATTTTCTTGTTCATGGAGAGAAGCAAGCGTATGACCATGCATGCACTGACACACGTAGAATAGCTTTGTCTTCCCCCTTTCTTTATCCGCAACCAGACGAAAGAAGTCCACAAAAGATGACCAGGAAGAGAGGAGAATTCGGCGCCTACGAGATAGTCTTCTGAAGCCACAAGTCTTGACCAAGTTTTCTACGTGCATGGCCATGTGCATGCATTGAATGGCGTCTTCTTCATGCACTTGCAGCAGGTGGTGGGTCCTTTATTTAATGCTAAAGATTGTGGATGCCCTCCTTTTCGGCAGAAGACAATCTCTCTTCAAAGACTTTGCTGGCCAAAAATCTCTCTTCTCTGACTTCGCTTGCATGCTTGAAGAATCACGTAAAAAAAAAAAAAAAAACCCATGCAGCTTTCTTTGGCTTCTTCGTTCTACGCATAGAGATAGAATTAATGCCGGAAACAAACAATTCGAAGACATCACAAAGTCTCCCCTGAACTTTGTTTAGTCGGCCAAACTTATGCGTATTAATTTAGCGGGCTCAAACTTGAGACACAATATAACAAGTCAATGTGAACATCCGTCAATTACACAAATGGCCATTACAGAACGTTGCGTGCAGGAAAAGAAAAACCAAACTTAAGTGCTTCTTTTACGTCGACTATGCGAAAGGAAACTTTCATATCTTCCTAGTTCCAGTTCTGAACCACTTACACATTAGCGCAAGTAACCAATTTTGAGTAGAGAGATGAGTAGAAAACTATGTAGAGTACATCTTTTTTCTCGGCAAAATTCCACGTCTTCGTCTTCAATCCGCGCGCTCACTGCTTGATAAACGAAATGCCCTTCTAAAAAACCCGCTGCCAACTCTTTCTTTGCCTCTTTTCCAAGTCAGTTCAACAGTTAAGCAAACAAAAGCCGAAATGAAAACCTCTGTTTTCCTTTGATGTGATCAAAACGCACCTGAAGATTTTGACCAGGCTATACTTCCACACCTTCTATGCTCGTCCAGCTGGCCAAGGGGAAAAACCTAACCTCTTCAGCCCCAGTACGACCGAGGCATACTTTGAACGTTAAGAAAATCTAGGAGTTCAAAGCCACTCACCTTATATAGCACAAGCTCAAATCCGTACATGATGTGCTTTCATTGGAAGTCCCTCCATTTTCAAGATGATGCATTCTGCTTCAGGCTTAGTTGTCCTACAACGCTGTAAATCGCAATTGCCAGCTGGCACATCGAGCAAATTTTTCAGGGGTATGCAATGTGCGATCTCCACCTTCTTCAATAAATTCAACTCTTTTCAAGCCTTTGACAGCTATCATCTTTTCACAACCATCTAGCTTGGGATGCTGTAGATTTTGAACTTTGACAGGTTAGGCAATTGTTTGATTGCATTATACCTGGAAATGTGTAGAAACTTCAGTAATTCCAGTTCCCCCAAATCTGGAATCTCCGCCAGTTTGGGTAAGTCACTGAGCTGTAACATTTGTTGCCTCTTCAAGCAAGATAGATCACATGTGCTCTCCAGGAATTCGCACCACGATATCTCCAATTCCCTTAAACTCTCCAAGTGTATAAGGATGGGCAAGTGTGGAAACTGCCATCTGCTGATAAAGAGGACCGACAAGCTTTTGAAGTCGCAAAAATCTGGCAATTGCAGGATCCAGCCAAGTTTCAAGGTTGATAAGATACATGGAAGCCGATAGATGGACTGCCTGTCCTTCCAAGGCAAAATAATGTCATTCACACACCAAAATGCAATAGTTGGATGTCTTCCACACACTTTGAACTAGGCTTGACAGGTTGGGAAGAATGAGGAATCCAACAGCTTCAACCAGTGGATATTTCAAACTTGAAGGAAGCTCTTTGGCTTGTAATTTCAAGCATTTGCAGACTAGAGAAACCACTGACGCATTGTGGAGATTAGGGCCCCGTCTAAGTCCAAGATCCTCAGAACGAGGCATTGAGCACTTCAAGCATCTCCACCCCACAAAAAGCACAAGGTATCTTGTGTATCTTTGTGTGTGGCACCCTAATGACCTTTTAGTCTCGTCAAATTTCCAATAGAATTGGGCTAAATCCAACTGGACCAATGATTCTTGTTCTCTAATAGAGTTCGAAAGCTTATATAACCTGGCATGCAAGCAAATGCAAATGAACGAGATCCATTAACCTTCCAATAAAGTGAGGAATTTGGCTGCTACTAGAATCAAATTTCGTCAAAGAATTTAGATTTCCTAGTGTCTCATGAAGCTTGAACAGTTTGTCTATCGAGCACACAATAATCTCTAACAAGTATACTAGAGAACCAATTTCTTCATACAACACTTGGAGCGAAATGCATCCATCGATATTCAACTTACTCGGCATTTTTAGCTTATCGATTGGGCTATCGACCATAGACAATTTCACACACCAAGTGAAAATCAATTTCTCCAAATTGCTAAACTCAGAAAAATCAGTTGTCTCAGTTAACACTCTGCACCATGTAAAATTTAGAACTATCAACTTTTTCACCATCTGTAGTGAAAAAGAAAAGACCGATTACATTCCGACGAAAAGTACGACAATACATTACCATACAACTAGCTAGCAAAGGTCAATTGACAGAATTTGAAGCAAACATGAGCAAGGTGTGTCCATACCTCAATTTGCCCCTATCCACCTCAGTCAGTCGGTGATGTTGCTTTGCGAAAAGTCAAGCACGACCAAATACACCAGGTGAAGATTTCAAAGCTAAAAGATGCTGCAGGCAACAATGCAAAGCAAACCATCTCAAAGTACGAAGAAGATTTTTAAAGTTGCCTATGGAATTAATTCTTCCCCCTTCAAGAAAAGTAAGCTTTGGCAAACAGGCCAATTCTTCAAGTGTTAAGTCATTACTAGTACCCACACAGAGTGCTCGAACCGCTTGTTTTTTTACTGTCAACTACAGCAGAGAATGAAGGTGAGTGTGCAACAAAGAAAGCAATAAACCAAGCAAGTAGTCATCAATATCAGTAGTTCTTCTTCAATTGCAAACAAATTAAATCAAAGGCATGTTGTCACAAAATAATTACCTTTCTCTTCTATCAAGTTGAAAATAAGACAACCCAAGCATTTTTAAAGTGTTCACTCAGCGTTGGTTTTTCTGTCTATTGATAGACTAAACACCTTTACAAGGAAACAAAGGACTCACTTTTATTCTCACCGAAACAAGAAACGAAGAATTTCAACAAACCAAATGGCCCCTTCCCTTTATTCTCGTTCCAGGGAAGACTAGATTATATAAGAGCCAAAAGTGCAGAGATCATTGTTAACTTTATACGTGTAACATGATTGATGAAATTTTAGCCTAAAAAAAATGCGTCACATATTATGTTAAAATAAAATAATTCGAAAAAGTAGCGGAAAAACAAAACTTACCCTTTCGTATCTACTGGGAAGATACAGGAGTGACAGGATCTGATTTTAAGCTTGACCTCATCCGTCTCCAGATCCAAAATTCAACTTGGAGGCGGATAATGTCAAGCTCAAAACCAAATTGTATAGTGATGCTCCCCCGTCTGACTTTGAAGTGCGATCTACCATATGCTCAAACCACGCATTGTAAGAGAATCCTTATGGATGTCAGTGTCGTTTCCACCAATGTTCTGACCAACTCGGACCTCTTCGTGGTCTTTGACATGGATTACTTTCTCCACCATGGCACTGCGGAAGCAACCAGTACAAGTTGTCCGAGCGTCGGTCCCCTGAAACTCAGGAACGCCTCGAACTCCCGATGTGGTGACGGCTGGTGCCATTGCAAGTAGCAAAAGAGACTTGAAACAGAATCAAGCTTGAAGTGAGACATCAAACTGAGGGCAGTTCAAAAAACAAAATAAAAAAGAAATCAGAAACGAACAAACCGGAATCGCAGCACACCGAAATCGTAACATTCGATGAAGTAACCGAAAACGAAAACAGAGAGTACTAGTGGGCTGGTTGATGGCCGACCGACATAGGCGAGGCCGCAATCCGAGAGATAGAGAGAGAGAGAGAGGAGAAAAGGACGTCATTATGGGGTTTGGATTGAGTTTACCTGAGAACCGATTTCGAAACCGGTTCCAAACCGGTTAAACCGGTTTTACTCTCTTGGCAATACGTTACGGAGGCGAGTTGTCCTCTCCATGGGTGTAAAAACTTGGCGTGAGAATTTCTGCTGGCGATAGACGCATCTACAGATTGAAAAATTCCCAAACTCCCCCCTGCCCGACACCGAAGAAGAGCCTCTATGATGGCTCTCTTGCTCATTTGTCCGTCACAGCTTCTTGATAAAGCCACAAGAAGCTGCGATCGAGTCTCTTAAACTGCAAGCCCAGCGCAGCACCCTCTGTCTACCATTTGCTTACTGCAGCATTGCACAACTGATAGTGTTACTTGGAGGAGACATTACGGGTGCGTCTCAACGTTGGAAACACAAGAAAGATGGACATAGTATAATGATATACAACAACATCAGTCCACCATGTTATTACACAGACCAACATTTGAGTACACTGCATGCGGGACAAGAAAAACCTTTGTGTTTTCTATGCCACGTAGGCAAAATAAATTTGGATATCTTGTTTGGTTTGAACCACTTATTGTGGCATCCGGGAATTTCAACCCGAAATATTGATTTTGAGGGAGACGATATTTGTCTTTGAATGGCCATAAGGACAATTACATCATCGGCCACGATGTTTTATCTCTTGGACCGAACCCCTTATGAAAATGTTAATTGATTATGAGAATGTTAATTGATTTCTATAAATAAATAAAAAATCAAAATCAAATGCCCTAAAGTGGTGTAGGAATTATGGGCTTATTATCGATATTTTTCTATGGACTATTTAAATTGGACATGGGACAACTTGGCCCAAAATTTTCGGGCCCAAAGCAGGCCAAGAGGCCCAAACCGTCGGCCCATGGAGCCCATGGGGTAGCCAATGCATGAAGGAGGTGAAGCATGGTGGACACTTGTCTTCCTCCACAATTACACTTGTCCCTTGCCATTAGACACTTGTCCATCTTACATCCACTTAATCATTTTCTTTCATGCAAAAATAGAGTTAATTGATTAATCAAAAAGCAAGAAAAGGGGAGGGGATTTTCGGAAGTAAGAGAGAGAAGAGAGACCGAGAGAAATTGAGAGTGAGAGAAACCGAGAGAAAGGAAGAAGAGATCGCGCGAGGAAGAGCTGCCCGTCCGCTCGTCCGTCGCCCGTCGTCATGCGTCCGTCGTCCGTCGTGCTTGCTGTAGCTCGGTACAAAGGCAAGTTAGGATCAATTTCTACTCTTGCATGTGTGTCTTGCATGTGTGGTTGAAATGGTGTTGAATCTTGGGTGTTTAGAGGTAAGGAACCGAAGCTAGTGTGGCTTGTTCTTGAAAGATGCTTGCTGATTTCGTGTGTACCGCCCAACCCAGAAACTTGTGGAGGCTTGTATGCATGTTTCGAGTTAGATTTTGACTTCGACTCCTTCATGAAAGTTGTAGCAACATCTCAAACTATAACATACTAAAATTTGGGACAAAATGGTTGAGATTTAAGAGGCAAAACCCTCTTTCTACGAAGACACTAGATCTGGAACTGCTTTGCTGACCTTTTGGTAGTTTTGTGGGTTGCATGTTACTTTTTACCAAGAATTTTCCTTCGACTTCTTTATGAAATTTGTGGAGAACATCCTAAAGACCAACATAATCAAATTTGAGGTAAAATGAGCAAGTGTAGCTTAGTGAATCGACATTCTCTTGAAGACGGTAAATCTGGAAATGCGGTACTGGACACCCGAGACTTCTTGGACCCATATGGTGGCTATTCTTTGGAAATTTCACTTAGATCCCTTGATGAAAGTTTTAGGGGACCTCTTGATACAAAACATATCAAAATTTCAGAGGAAACGAAGAAGGATAAGTAGGTGAAAACTCGATATTTCGGAGATAGCTATACTGGACGTTTCGGTGCTAGAAACAGGAGCTTCGGACGTCTATAGAAAATTATCTAGAACGAATCTGGCCTAGATATCTTCATGAAAAATCTACTTTAGTGTCTTAAATATAACTTGGTAAAATTTCATAATTTTCGGAGGTCATTCGGGTATTTTAATCGAAATATTTCAAAAACTGCGCAATCTGATTCTATCCGAAATTTCATGCCGTATTTGTGTGAATTATATCTTCTTGTGTGAAAATCTTTTGAGCATGTGTTCTTCATGAAATTGTTACCTTATTGTCTTGTCTATCACATATCCTGATTTCATGATTTTTTAGAATCATATGGATTTTTAATTTAAATGTTTTAAAAAATGGTACAAGCTGAAATTTTGTAAACTTCAAAAATGCATGATATATGGACTATTCTAAATTGTATGGACCCCATGGATTGTATTGTCATGAGTGATTGTATCTTGCTGCATGTATGATGATGATTGGAAATGCATATAAGAATCAAATGATGAAAATGATCTTGTTTGCCATCACATCATATGCCATGTTGAAATTGAGCTATAATTGAAAATGAGATATATGGGAATATGGATTGTGGTGATGAGAAGACCGTCGGAAGTGTGAGCCAACGATACCTCGGGAGTGTCGGGATACCCGGAAAGTGGGGGTGCCGGATGCCTGGTGGCCTAGTGGCATAATTCCGGAGGGTCCTCGGGAGTTTTGAGATGCCCGGTGGTATACGGTACATAATTCCAGATGGGGGAATCCTAGTGGTATGTCGGTACGTAATCCTAAAAGCCCTGGACGTTTGTGCCAGGGGGATGCCTCGTGATGCTAGTTGGGATACGAGATGCCTGGCAGGTATTGAGCCGGATGCCCAGCAGGTATTGTGCCAGATGGTTTTCACGATGCCAGGTGGGGTGCGAGTGATGAATGTGGGATGCAAATATTGGTCCCGGGAAAGAAAAATGTGGCGGCTTAAAAATGAAAGAATGAGATCGGGAAATTAAAATTGAATTATGCATGATGGTAACATGTATGCATGAATGCATGATGATGGTGAGTGCATGGATGTATGTGCACCTATGGCATGATGGTACATATGATATGATGATGATGAGTGCATGGATGCATGATGATGGTGAGTGCATGGACGTATGTGCACCTATGGCATGATGATACATGTAATATGATGATGGTAAGTGCATGGATGTATGTGCACCTATGGCATGATGGTACATGTATGACATAATGGTGATGATTACATGAGGATGTGTGTACATGTGGTATGATGACATGTGCATGGTTTCAAGGTAAATTATGCATGGATGCTTGAATGACATGTATTATGCTATGATTGTTATGACTATATTGTGTGATGCATTGAGTGGTTTAGTGGGTCATTTACTTGCTGAGTGGCTGTACTCATCCCTTTTGGAGAATAACATTTCAAACTAGATAAGATACCTCTGCTGCCACTGCTACTAGTAGATGGATCAAGTGGTTGGATGTGACCGCGAGGAGGAGGATAGCAAAGGAAGGAACTTTTGGACGCCAACACTGATCGATGGACTTTAAGTATACGACTGTTGGAAGAGATGTCGGTCATCTTTTGAAGTATATCCAAGTATAGAAAACTATGGCATTTTGATATACCGATGAATGATGTCCATATGGTTTAAGTGAACAAAAGTGTACGGCTTTTACCTATAAATGTTTAGTTGGTGTGCATCGTTTTCTGAATATAGGGAAGGGAGTTGTTGGATGTGCTTTGGTATATAAATTGCACAAGGGACTGATCTAAAAGATGTAAACCCCCAGGTTGTATGGACCCACTGCAATTAAAATGGTATCAGAGTGACGTGTTATTAGGAAAAGTGAATGGTAAGCGAACTATGGCGACCCTAAATCGGAATGGGGGCCGTCAAGGGGTGCCACACTTATTCCTAAGTCACCAATTGTGAGTAGAAAATAGCCAGAAACTATGAAAGCAGAGACGTCCGTTTCCTTTGTAAAGCCACGTCCTTAACCTGCTCACTTCTTGATTAATGAAATGCCCTTCTGAATGCTGGCCGCTAGCTCTTTCTTTGCCCTTTTAAAGCCATCTCTACAGGTTAACAAACAATGGCTGAAATTAGAAAACTTAATCTTTCTTTGATGTAATCAAAGCAGACCTAAACAATTTCTAGATTATTAAAACTCTAGATATTTCGTACTCATTCAGCAAGCCAATGAGAAGAACCTCCTTGGCCCCAGTACGGCCGAGGCGACTTTAGATGCAAAGAATGGAAGCTCTTTCCCCTGAAAAAATAGGGATAACAATAAAGAAAATCATTGGTCATTTTATTTTGTATTCGAGAGAAGTAAAAGGAAAGGATCTAGGTAAGTTTTTTTAAGGCACCAAACCTGAGAAGCAAAGTGCACACTCTGACAATGCCAACACGTTGGCAAACTTCACAGCGGCATATGCCTGCCATTTCATTTTCACATTATTTGAGCTTGTGAAAGAGTTAGCATATCAAAGAGCCATCAGATTTCCTGCTCATGAAAGAGATCAGACTACAACTCACGGGCCCAAAAAAGGACACATCGTTGAGGGACTTGCAGAGCCAGCTCCAGCTTTAGCCTGAAAGTTATCAAAGCACAGATGTATACAATTCAGTTGGCTTCACGACACAATCTAAGGAAGCAGGGAAGTGAAGACTAAGAGCATCATGTCATAATTTCTTTGTGGAAATAGACACAGAAAACATTTAGTTTCAAGTAGACACCAACAATCACTTTCAAGAAAAGCTGATATACTTAACGATGGTGTCACTGCACAGACTACTTTCCTTATCATCAAAATGCAAGTCATTCTCTTAGCTGTAACAACAAAAGATGTACGGTGCTCTGTTTCTACATTCTTTCTGTTTCCTTCCTTTGTTTTCCTAATGAGGACCAGACATGGTAATCAGAAACTGTTTCACACGCGAGGTGTCCTATTAATTCAGACAAAGATCTTTATAAAGACTTTCTCTTGGGTAGTGGTAGTCAATAGGTTTTCCAAGCTGCCATTAATATATTAAATATCTTGACCTCTGCAAGTAGAAATAATAACAAGCTCTCTTATGTTCATTTGAGTGCATAGAGAACGCCATAAAGTTGACCAGCAAAAGATATATGCCCACATGGACCTAAGATGTGATTCTTGCAGAAATCTCATCATTCTCATGAAAAAAAGGTTCTCAGCACAGTACATCTTCAAAATGGCTTGTGAGTTTATAGAATTCAGACACTCTAACATGATTAAGCATGCATTTTACCAAAAAAAAAAAAAAACATGATTAAGCATGCAGTCATGTTTGGAAAATGAATTGCTTGCTTGTAACTGTATCCTCCTTGGGTGGCCTCAGTACTCCAAAGCTTGTCAAAACCCATTTCAAAATTAGCATCACTAGAATACCTAAAGAACCATTTTGCAACCTGGAAACCTAAAACTGAAGAAACTAACCAGAACGTGATATTAGTGCATAAATCCATAGAAAATAGAAACTTATTTACATCAATAATTACTGTTCCAACAGTTTGGATGCAAGATGCAACTGTTAGGTGATCAATTTCTTGAGAAGTAAAAGAAAAAGGGGTTTAATAAATAGATTGCAAATGCCAACCGACATTTATCATTTTATAGAAGAGTGCAATGTCTAACGACAACCCTGTCAGACATATAAGTTCTTATTAGGAAGAATGCACTGCATACCTGAGATAAAAGAGGTAAAGAGTGAAGTTGTCGCTCCTACAGGACCCCTAACAAATGGAACATTGATTTCTTTAGGATCAAGACTCAATACTTCTGCCTGCAAGGAACTTACCAGATCGAAATCTGATGAGATACTTTAGAAAACATCTAGGTTATCCAGGGAAAGGACAACAGTCGTCGACTTTCATGGCATTGTCTCAAAACTAGCTTCTTGCACGGTTTTGCTGCCTAAGCATTAATACCGAGTATTTATGTCCATAAACGACCTCATGATCATGATCATGAGAAGAGAACCAACAACACTCCCTAATACATACTAGCAGTTACGTGATTATTTCAGCCAAAACAATCAAATATAGGGGGCTTCCGGACTCTATTGCTAGACTTGCAGATAGCCTGATTTTATTAACTCAGTTTCTAGACCTTGCACATGATCCCATACAAGATGCCCTTGGAGCAAGTTATTGATTGCAGTTACGCATGATCTGGCGTTTGAGACAACAGTGTGCTATACAAGGTGAAATACGCGTATGTAGATTAGGAGAGGCAGAATCTTAATAGTGAACTGCCGGACGAGAGGATAACAAAAAACATGCGCACTTGGAGTTTAAGGTCATACTCTGATAAAACCGTCCACGGTCTAAACTTTTAACTTTTCAGACATTTGCCAATTTCATAATACTCTTTGCAAAGACCTTTGTTTTTGTCGGCGCTGGTCATGTAACATTTTGAATATGTTTTTGCGCAGCAAACTAATTTTACCTTTCCAATATAATGAGACTCAACAGGGTGATCATGCATATAGGTGATCACCGGCTTTGTGGCCTGGCCCACCTAAATCTAGTTCGCCATCAGCTCAAATGGCAAATATGTTCGGATCAGGGCAAGCAATTCCTTTTTTTCAGTTTGACCTTTTCATAAGCTTATCAATTTCACATTGATGATTTACTATTTTCTTTAATCATTAGCGGACTCAAACAAACAATTTTGCTTTGATAGTAAACATGTCATCTCAGCCCGATCAATTCTGAGTAACTAAATTATCACTTCAAAGTAAATCATCAATATGTGTTGTTTTGAACATTAAATGTAAAATAAGTCCTTAATAGCTTATTCAACTCGTTGGCCATGTGGAATCACAAGTTCAATAAGTGGATTTAGTAATTGCAGAAGTACCTGTTGCTGTTCAGCAAATGTGTGATGGATGACAAGTTGGAATAGTTTGTCTTTCATTGGTAAAGCCACAAACACTAAGACATGACATGGTGGCTAATGCGCCTGACGTCACAGAAATTGATATTGAATACTTGTAAAGCCATACATAATTATCCATTCTTCAAGCACAACAACTTCATGCATCACGATAATTTAATATGAGAAAGCAAACATCACTTTAACATCATCAAGAAATATAATAGATGGCACAAGAAGTGACATGAGGACACCTGGATTACTTCATGTCGGTGGTGAATGGGTGATGCAAATTTGGCTTTATTCCACATGCGAGGCCGCAAATTTGGTTCTTATTCCACGTGCAGGGCTCCAAAACTCTGAATACTCGCAGCCAACTCTTTCCTAGCCTTTATTCCAAGCCAGCTCTGCAGGGTTAGCAAATGAGAGCTGATATGAAAACTTCTGTTTTTCTTCACTGTAATCAAAAGAAACCTGAGAATTTCAACAAGGCTATAATTACCCACCTTTCATACTAGTCCAACGAAAGTCGCAATCGCTTGGCCGCCCGAATGGTGTGTTCTGTAGGTTCTGGCGGCATCCAATCTGTCTCCAGTTTGGTGGATGTCGGGATATCAGGTAACATTTCCAGGGACATGCAATTTCTAATCTCTGCATACTCCAAAAGATTCAACTCTTTCAAGCTTTCGACGGCTCTTAACTTTGCACAGTGTGTTAGCTCAAGACGCAGTAGATTTTTCAACTTTGACAGGTTAGGCAATTGTTTGATCACATCACACATGGAAATGTGTAAAAACTTCAGTGTTTCCAGCTCTCCCAAACCTGGAATCTCTGCCAGTTCAGGGAAGTCATTGAGCCGTAACTCTTGTAGCCTCTTCAAGTGCGAAACATTGGGCAAGCATGGCGTTAAACATTCACTGATAGAGAGAATTGACAAGCTTTGCAAGTCAGAAATATACGGCATTTGCGGGATAGAGTGAAGTTTCAAGGTTGATAAGCTAAATGGAAGCCGATTAATGGACATGTCCTTCCAAGGTGAGGTAACCTCCTTTGGGATCCAAAGTGTCATACATCGTTCTTTACGCACTTCGAGATGATGTAAATGGATTAGGCTCGAGAGGTCGGGAAGAATAGGGAATTGAGCAGTTACAACCGCAAGGAATTTCAAACTCAAGGGAAGTTTTGGCAAAGGGGAAAGCCGGTGGCTTGCAATTTTAAGCGTTTCGAGACTAGAGAAACCATTAATCCTTCTCAGCACTGTAGAGATTGGGCTGCCATCTAAGTCCAAGATGTTGGACGCAAATTGCGTAATCCCAAGATCTCCATAACTAAAACAAGAACATGCATAATTGAGTAGAAAGATTAACGCACCTGTTTTGGGATCTATTGTTCTTGAAGCGAAAGCGGAAACACAATGTTCCACGCGCAAGTCCTTCTCCTCTATTGCCCTCCATATCACTGGCTCAATGAGACGGCCCCCTCACGTTCAGTGTTAGGTAAACGTCCCTTAAGTGAGGATACATGTGAGAATTAGGGTTAGAGGAGAGACTTGAGCACTATTTATAGAGTTTCCAACCAGTCCCTCTCATTACGGGTCAGGCTCAACTCGGCCCACACTAGCTAGCCCATATTAGACTAATTAAGAAACCTTCTATCTCACCTTAGATCAACCCTGTTTTACGGTAACTGTAAAAACAGTAAATTACAATATCAATTAATTTAGTCCACATTAGGAAAACTCTTACATTCTCCCATTTGGACTATATTAATTGAAATCGTACTGTATGTGCGCACATTTGGTCCAAAGATAATTCTTAATAGTCAATCCTATCCCATAAAGTCTTAAACACCGAATCATGGCGGTAACTGCATATATACATACAGAGCCTTCCATGGTCACGAATGTTCTCAACTTTATTAATATGGATTCAATATGGTAGTGTGTCAAATGGATAACATCTCTCATAGAGAGATTCCATTTGTTAGTCACCATTCTCTTACCTTAGATGTCACAAAAACTTGTATCACTAGAGAATGCTTTATGGTTCCAATGAACCCACATATGTCTTGTCCTTATGGTTAACATTTCTTTATGTATCACAAGACATATGCACAAGGCTAATAACCGGATGCCCGGATGCCCCTAACCTTCACTCAAGGTTTATACAATCCCTTGAGACTTTATCAATATTCAAAATATTTTATTGAATGCAAAAGTTGATACATATTAAACCGTTACAAAGTGTAACGAACACAAATGAAACTTTTATCAGAGTAAAGCCAAAATAGCTTTCACTAAACAATAGTATCCGAAGATACTCCTAGGCCCATGCTAATGACATGTCACTCAAATACACATAGGCGTAGGCCTTTAGTTAGTGGATCTACAACCACGTCATCTGTGAAAATATGTTATATTATAAGTCACCTTTCTGTACCGTTTCTTTATGGTCAAAAATATTTGACCACCATATATTTAGACCCCTTAAGAACTCTGTAGTAAATAAATAATACTACAAATTTGTTATCTCAATACAACCGTATGGGTCTATCCATCAAGTTAAAACGATCAACTTCGTCATGAGGTTCTGGAGCCTAATTGCTCAAGTAACAACCTAAAAGAATGTTACTAATACTGCATACATGGTAGAAGATAATATAGAACTTTATTTACTGCACTTCCTACTAACATAAATCTGTATCTTGTTATTGATATTATATTATCGTAACAGCTATCAAAGTTTACATCTAAATACCCTACTAACTACAAGAATTGAACATGTCTGTAAATTAGCATATAATCTCTTGTCTTCTTTAAATACCTTAAAATCTTCTTGACAGCAACCTAGTGATCATGTCTTGGATTTGACCGATATCTACCTAGAGTCCCGTCACAAAGACAACATTTAGTCTAGTGCAAATTTGAGCATATATTATACTTTTAAATGTACTGACACAAGGTACACCCTTTAATTAGATTTTCTCAATATCTAAATAACGACAATGTGATAGATTTAGTCCATCACCCTTAACAACAGGAGCAATTCATGGCTTGCAATAATGTATATTAAATATTTCTAATATACAATCAGCAAATGTCCTCCGAGAAAATCTAATATAATATTGCAAAAACAATCCTTACAGACCTCAGTACAAAGGATATAAGATGTCTCAAGGTCACAACTTGTAAGCAAAATATTATGTACCTAAAGTATGAGAAAAAATAAATTTCCTCCAATTAACCTTGCAGTATATTGAATTACTTTGTTCCCAATTGAACAAAATAACAACACTATGAAACTTTAATAATATTGTCTGGAAACTTGTTTAAGACCATGAATTAGAACTTTTCAATCTACACACAAGTTTACTTGAATCTGCTGCAAAATCATCCAGTTGCACAATATAGATTTTGTATCTATTTGGCGTAACTTTATATCAAAATAAATTATTAATGCCACGTTCACTCTGAAAGAATATTTAAAGAAATAATTATTTATTCACTATAAACAATCCACCCCTCTTTCAGAGTGAAAATATTATTATTATTTTTTATGGCATTTAATCACATACTTAATTGAGAACAAAAAACGACATTTATATAAGTTGCTAAAACAACCATGTAGTAGATATTGTAATCATGCTCTCACAAATAAACTATATAGTATGATGATATAACTGATCGTCTTTCCCTAACAAATCTCCCTAATAAAGCTGCGACCACTTCATTCTACATTTGAGAGGTTTAAGAAATTTCATTATAAACTATATCAAGAATAGTACCTTGAACCTCAACAAGTTTAGTCTATGGTACATGAGATTTCATAATTATCTGTATAGATAAAGACAAAAACATAGTAATCTCCATCATACTATTATCTTTAATAGTCTGAGAGCAGTTATCCTCTACAATTACGTCAATCTTTAGAAACTTTAGAGTATGTGATTCCATAATATTTGTACCTTCTTTAGGGTCATAAAATCAATACCCCTTTAATAATCTAGATAAGATACAAAATAATTCTGAGTGGATCTAAATTCCAACGCACTTAATATTGGATTAGATAACCTCACTTTTGCATAACACCTCTAAATTTCATATGATTCAAGTAATTTATGTCCAGTGTATAACTCAAAAGAAGTTTATGAAACAACTTTGATAAGAGACACATTTTTTATATGAAAAAGTTGCTTTCATAATATCAGCCCACAAAAGATCAGATAAATTAGTCTTACTAATCATACTCATCACCGTATTTAATATGATGCATTTATACCTTTCGACCAAATCTTTTTGTCAGAATTTTCAGGTATAGTAATTAAATTACCACCCTAGAATCTACCAAGTATTTGACAAATGACCATTTAAGGTATTTCGCATTGTCATACTTGCCAAAATACTCATGGTCACTATTAAACCTGACAACTTTTTAAAACTAATTATAATTATTTTATTCTTTATCTCGGTCATTTTCTTTAAATAGAAAACTTTCGGAAACAACCTTTTAATCATATACGATATGTATATGTCATTAGGACTTAAACACAATCTTTACAGATGTGTCTTAATTTCAATGTCAGACAAGACATAATTTTAAGCAATTAAGGCTTCTATCATCTTATAGCAGTGCAGTCCGCAGGCAAACCTCTTTTCAAGTGTTCCAGAATGGAACACTTCATGGACAGTAAGCAAATTCAATTGCTTTTTTCTCAAACAACAAATCATATGTCCACAACTTAAAATTTGAAGCAGTAAAAACCTCAATAATAATGACGTTATTAATTACAGAAAATGTAACTGAAAACCAAGCAATGTATATAATTAGCATTATGTGAGCACTGTGTAACTTGACATACAAGTACACATCCAGATAGTTACACGCATAATCATATAATCACCTTTGAGTAGAATACATGACATGCAGTTTTACACTCCCCACATGATAGCAGTTATGAGAATATATTCCAATTCTTCGTGAATTTATCACCTTTGGGTATATGAATCACTAGAATCAGTCACTCCTCCACCACACTATCATGTATCCCTCCATGAACTAATACACAATCACCTCTTTTGGGAGTATGACTGCGCATTAGATCATGAGATATCTCAATCATCATATGAGACCGAAATTTCTCAAACCCAATCAAGCGTGCTACTTTGGCGGTCACTACTCAATTGAATCATTGAAATTATCTCATACCAGGGATATAAATTTTACTTCTCACATACGCCATATACATGTGATTTTAACTTTAGTGATAGGGGCAGCATATCACCAAAATCACATGTCATGCTAATTATATTGCTTTATTCATTAATAAAAATTAATTATATATATGTATATATAAATATATATACAGCGAACCTGAAAGACAAATTCCAATGAGATTATCGATCACAGTAACACAAGAAACTTCTCATAACAGAGAATAAAACATCTCTTATGCACCCAAATTACATATTACCAGAACAACATAAAAAGAATGATGATCTAAAATATCTCTCACAAATTAACATCAATAGTAATACAGAGTATACCAAATCAACAAGCTTGATAACTGATCCATTATCACTCATGAGTTCATAAGGCAAAAATGACTCTAAGGCCAATAACTGATTTATTAATCAATTTTAAGTAACAAATATCATTATTTCAACTAGTGGCCTATAAATTGAGTCAAACCACAGAACTAAATATCTAAACTATAACAGTAGATACTATTACTCTGCATAAATATTGTCATATTCCTTAACCATAAAAATATTCAACTTGATAGACATTAATAAGTGATCAGATGAGTTCATATACAATATGTAGTAACTTAATCGACATGCATTACCCACATACAGCAGATATGTTAATCAATACAATCAGTTTGATCACGAGTTCTTAAGACGTCCATCATTCAAATATTACCAGCGTGTTAATGAGTATGTTTGAGCAACAAAAGTTTCATAACTTTTACTATTTCTCATCAACTCAATATAAAGCTCAATTACTATTTCATAAAGGTTGTATCTCATTAAGTCAGCTTCAGTTCACAATAAAGTTTGATTTTTATTGATGAATCACACATTTATAATGATTATGTGATAATATACCTATAACCCAACACATGTATTTCCAAAATCACAGAAAAATACAAGGAAAAATACGCAAAAATTCATTTAAAATACACGTATTTAGGGTTTCATATGCAATTTCACAATTAATAAAACCATCAACTATATAAAATAAATATACCGCGAGATAGGAAATCACCATACGAGTCCAACGCCGCCAACCACGTGCCAAAAGAAGACCCCATGCACCAGCACGCGCCTCCTAAGTGCGCGGCGCGCGTTCGACACCCAGGCGGCACGCGTGGGGGTGCGTGCGGCATCCCCCGGCGACACGCCGCCTACCCTCTTGCTCGTCTCGTCTCCCCCAATCCAAATTTGTGATTTAACTTAATTTTTATTGAACAAAAAGTCTCGAAAATCACAAATTATGGCAAGATCCATACAAATTAGGGCAAAATCAATTGCATTCAAGTTCTAAGGTTATGGAGGCTCTGATATCACATGTTTGACACAAATTGCGTAATCCCAAGATCTCCATAACTAGAACAAGAACATGCATAATTGAGTAGAAAGATTAACGCATCTGTTTTGGGATCCATTGTTCTTGAAGCGGAAGCGGAAACACAATGTTCCACGCGCAAGTCCTTCTCCTCTATTGCCCTCCATATCACTGGTTCAATGAGACGGCCCCCTCACGTTCAGCGTTAGGTAAGGCCCCCTCACGTTTAGCGTTAGGTAAACGCCCCTTAGATGAGGATATATGTGAGAATTAGGGTTAGATGAGAAACTTTAGCACTATTTATAGAGTTTCCAGCCAATCCCTCTCATTACGAGCCAAGCTCAACTCAGCCCACACTAGCCAGCCCATATTAGACTAATTAAGAAACCTTCTATCTCACCTTAAACCAATCCTGTTTTATGGTAACCGTAAAAATAGTAAATTACAATATCAATTAATTTAGTCCATCTTAGAAAAACTCTTACACGAGATCCTCAAACGAGTGAGGCTCCACATTTCCCATGGGATTTCATCCCCAAGATGTGGACAAAACGAGGCATCAAGCTCTTCAAGTGTCCCCACCTATCCAAGAGCACAAGGTATTGTGCGTATCTTTGTGTATGCCACCTTTAAGACTTTTAGTCTCTTCAAGTTTCCAATAGAATCAGGGAGAAAGGAGATCCTCGAGAATTTTAAATTCAACTCGACCAATAATTCCATTTGCCCAATAGAGTTTGGAAGCTCATATAAATAAATGCATCTTGAAAAAGACAAATGCATTAAATTCATAAACTTTTCAATGGAAGAAAGGAGAGCGGAGATTTGCGGAAGTTTTAAATCCAACTTGACCAATGATTTTGGTTCTCCAATATAGCGCACAAGCTCAATTATACTATCGCCTATAGAAAAAGATATATGCGTCAAATTCGTTAACCTTTTATTGGAATCAGGGAAAGTGGACCCCGAGAGTTTTAAATCCAACTCAACTAATGATTAAGGTTCCCCCGTGAAGTTCGAAATCTCATGTGGATTCTTGCATTCAAATAAAAATAAATGTTTAAGATTCTTTAACCTTCTAATGGAATTAGGGAGAATGGAGCTCCCCAAGTGTTTTAAATCCAACTCTTCTAACTTCTCGAGAGAGTTTGGAAGTTCAACTAGATTGTCGCATTGTGAAAAAGACAAATGCGTGAAATTCGTTAACCTTCCAATGGAATCAAGGAAATTGGAGATTCCTGAGCATTTTAAATCCAATTTGACCAATGATTCTAGTTCCCAAATAGAGCCTAGTTGCTCTTGTAAATTCTTGCATTAAGTTAGAATCAAATTCTTGAGATTCTTTAATTTTCCAATGGAATCAGGGAGAATGGAGATCCTCGAGAATTTTAAATCTAACTCGACCAATGCTTCCAGTTTTCCAATAGAATCTGGAAATTTTAGTAGATTCTTGCATCCAGAAAAAGACAAATGTGTGAAACTTAATAACCTTCCAATGGAATTAGGGAGAATAGAGATCCCCGAGAATTTTAAATCCAACCAATCAATGATTCTAGTTCCCCGATAGAATCTAGAAGCTCATGTAGATTCTTACATTCAGATAAATGCAAACGCTCAAGATTCTTTAATCTTCCAATGGAATCAGGGAGAATGGAGATCTCTAAGAGTTTTAAATCTAACTCGACCAATGCTTCGAGTTCTCCAATAGAGTCTGGAATTTTAAGTAGATTATTGCATCTAGAAAAAGACAAATGCGTGAAACTCATTAACCTTCCAATGGAATTAGGGAGAATAGAGATCCCCGAGAATTTTAAATCCAACTCCATCAATGATTCTAGTTCCACGATAGAGTCGAGAAGCTCATATAAATTCTTGCATTCAGATAAATGCAAACGCTCAAGATTCTTTAATATTCCAATGGAATCAGGGAGAACAGATATCCCTGAAAGTTTTAAATCAAACTCAACCAATGATTTTAGTTCCCAAATAGAGTCCGGAAGCTCAAGTAGATTTTCGCAATAAAAAAAAAAAGACAAATACGTTAAACTCGTTAACCTTCCAATGGAATTAGGGAGAATAGAGATCCCTGAGCATTTTAAATCCAACTCAGTCAATGATTCTAGTTCCCCGATAGAGTTCGGAAGCTCATGTAGATTCTTGCAATTAGATAAATGCAAGCGCTTGAGATTCTTTAATCTTTCAATAGAATCAGAGAGAATGGAGATCCCCGAGAGTTTTAAATCCAACTCAACCAACGCTTCCAGTTCTCCAATAGAGTCTGGAAGTTTAAGTAGATATTCGCATCCATAAAAAGACAAATGCGTAAAACTCATTAACATTTCAATGGAATTAGGGAGAATAGAGATCCCCGAGAATTTTAAGTCCAACTCAATCAATAATTCTAGTTCCTCGATAGAGTCCGAAAGCTCATATAAATTCTTGCATTCAGATAAATGCAAACGCTCAAGATTCTTTAATATTCCAATGGAATTAGGGAGAACAGATATCACTGAAAATTTTAAATCCAACTTAACCAATGATTCTAGTTCTCCAATAGAGTCCGGAAGTTCAAATAGATTTTCGCATCCAAAAAAGGACAAATACGTTAAACTCGTTAACCTTCCAATGGAATTAGGGAGAATAGAGATCCTCGAGCATTTTAAATCTAACTCAATCAATGATTCTAGTTCCATGATAAAGTCCGGAAGCTCATGTAGATACTTGCAATTAGATAAATGCAAATGCTTGAGATTCTTTAATCTTCCAATGGAATTAGGGAGAATGGAGATCCCCGAGAGTTTTAAATCCAACTCAACCAATGCTTCCAGTTCTCCGATAGAGTCTGGAAGTTTAAGTAGATTCTTACATCCAAAAAAAGACAAATGCGTGAGACTCATTAACTTTCCAATTGAATTAGGGAAAATAGAGATCCCCGAGAATTTTAAATTCAACTCAATCAATGATTCTAATTTCCCGATAGAGTCCGGAAGTTCATGTAGATTCTTGCATTCGGATAAATGCAAACGCTCAAGATTATTTAATATTCCAATGGAATAAGAGAGAACAGATATCCCTGAAAGTTTTAAATCTAACTCAACCAATGACTCTAGTTCCCCAATAGAGTGCGGAAGCTCAAGTAGATTTTCGCATCCAAAAAAAGACAAATACAATAAACTCGTTAACCTTCCAATAGAATTAGGGAGTATAGAAATCCCTGAGAATTTTAAATCCAACTCAATTAATGATTCTAGTTCCTTGATAGAGTCTGGAAGCTCATGTAAATTCTTGCAATTAGATAAATGCAAACACTCGAGATTTTTTAATCTTCCAATGGAATCAGAAAGAATGGAGATCCTTGAGAGTTTTAAATCCAACTCGACCAACACTTCCAGTTCTCCGATAGAGTCTGGAAGTTTAAGTAGATTCTCGCATCCACAAAAAGACAAATGCCTGAAACTCAATAACCTTCCAATGGAATTAGGGAGAGTAGAGATCCCCGAGAATTTTAAGTCCAACTCAATCAATAATTCTAGTTCCCGGATAGAGTCCGGAAGCTCATGTAGATTCTTGCATTCAGATAAATGCAAACGCTCAAAATTCTTTAATCTTCCAATGGAATTAGGGAGATTAGAGATCCCCGAGAGTTTTAAATCTAACTCGACCAATGCTTCAAGTTCTCCAATAGAGTCTAGAAGTTTAAATAGATTCTTGCATCCAGAAAAAGACAAATGCATGAAACTCATTAACCTTCCAATGGAAGTAGGGAGAATAGAGATCCCCGAGAATTTTAAATCCAACTCAATCAATGATTCTAGTTTGCCGATAGAGTCCAGAAGCTCATGTAGATTCTTGCATTCAGACAAATGCATACGCTCAAGATTCTTTAATCTTCCAATGGAATCAGGGAGAATGGAGATCCCTGAGAATTTTATATCCAACTCCATCAATGATTCTAGTTCCCCGATAAAATCCGGAAGCTCATGTAGATTTTTGCATTCAGATAAATGCAAACGCTCAAGATTCTTTAATCTTTCAATGGAATCAGGGAGAATGGAGATCCCTAAGAATTTTAAATCCAACTTCATCAATGATTCTAGTTCCCTGATAGAGTTCGAAAGCTCATGTAGATTATTGCATTCAGACAAATGCAAACACTCAATATTTTTTAATCTTCCAATGGAATCAGGGAGAATGGAGATCCTCGAGAATTTTAAATTTAACTCGACCAATGCTTCGAGTTCTCCAATAAAGTCTGGAAGTTTAAGTAGATTCATGCATCCAAAAAAAGACAAATGCGTGAAACTCATTAACCTTCCAATGGAATTAGGAAGAATAGAGATCCCCGAGAATTTTAAATCCAACTCAGTCAATGATTCTAGTTCTCCGATAGAATCCGGAAGCTCATATAGATTCTTACATTCATATAAATGCAAACGCTCAAGATTCTTTAATCTTCCACTGGAATTAGGGAGAATGGAGATCCCTGAGAATTTTAAATCCAACTCCATCAATGATTCTAGTTCTCCGATAGAGTCCGAAAGCTCATGTAGATTCTTGCATTCTGATAAATGTAAATGCATTAGATTCTTTAATCTTTCAATGGAATCAGGGAGAATGGAGATCCCTAAGAATTTTAAATTTAACTCGACCAATGCTTTGAGTTCTCCAATAGAATCTAGAAGTTTAAGTAGATTCATGCATCCAAAAAAAGACAAATACGTGAAACTCATTAACCTTCTAGTGGAATTAGGGAAAATAGAGATCCCTAATAATGTTAAATCCAACTCAATCAATGATTCTAGTTCTCCGATAGAGTCCGGAAGCTCATGTAGATTCTTATATTCAGATAAATGCAAATGCTCAAGATTCTTTAATCTTCCAATGGAATCAGGGAGAATGGAGATCCCCGAGAGTTTTAAATCTAACTTGACCAATGCTTCGAGTTCTCCAATAGAGTTTGGAAGTTTCAGTAGATTCTTGCATCCAGAAAAATACAAATACGTTAAACTCGTTAACCTTCCAATGGAATTAGGGAGAAAAGAGATCCCAGAGAATTTTAAATCCAACTCCATCAATGACTGTATTTTCCCAATAGAACCCGGAAGCTTATATAGATTATGGCAATTGAATAAAAGCAAATGCTTGAGATTCTTTAACCTTCCAATGGAATCAGGAAGAACATTTATCCCTGAAAATTCTAAATCCAATTTAACCAATTATTCTAATTCACCGATAGAGTCTGGAAGCTCATGTAGATTATTGCAATGAGATAAAAACAAATTCTTGAGATTCTCTAACCTTCCAATGGAATCAGGGAGAACTAAAATTTCCAAATGGTTTAAATCCAACTCGACCAATGATTTTAGTTCACCCATAGAGTCTGGAAGCTTACATATTGGTGTCAAAATAGGATATGGGGTATAAAAATGGAGAATCTATTCTCTTTTTTTTTTTTTGAAAAAAAAAGATCTTGGAGATTGTGTAATGCTTACTCTCAAACTCTTTGTTTATACAGTAGTGATATTTTTTGTTTCTCTCTTCATCTTTGGATTCCTATCTAATGATCCAAGACGTAATCCTGGACGTGAAGAATAAAAAGGCCTTTCTTTTTACTTGCTTAATTTTTCAATGTTCTTACTTAGGATTTTATCTATTTTACTTAGGATTTTATCTATTGTACGTCCTTATTTATTATATGAAATAAAAAAAAAACAAAAACAAAGGAAAGGTTTTGAAAAAAAAAATAAATAAAATAACAAGTCATCAACGGAAACGGAAAGAGAGGGATTCGAACCCTCGGTACGAAAAACTCGTACAACGGATTAGCAATCCGACGCTTTAGTCCACTCAGCCATCTCTCCCAATTGAAAAAGGATAATTACTATCTTACATTACACAAAAAGTAAGGCTTGAAAAAAAGCCTTTCTTTTCTTTATCTCTCTTTATTTTTTTTTTACTCTATTAATATATACAACTTTAATATATACTACTTTTATAAGCAATCCCATTTAGATAAAGAAAAGGTTCTAAAGAGATATTTCGAATAAAAAAAATAAAAAAGCAAGAATACCTCTTCTTCCGAAAGAGCTTTTTTTCTTTTCACGGCCTAGCCTGGTCAGTACCTAGCCGGGCCATTTTTTGTTCCATTCCAAATCATAGATATAGATAAAATGATTTGTTTGAAAACAAAAATGCTTATTATTGATTATTGAAATAACAATCAGAAGAAGGGATCTTTCCATTCCTCTGATATGGAATTTCATTCTATAGAATCAAAGTGTCTTTTTTTATTATTATTATTATTCTTTCTTTTCTTATTTTTTTTCCTTTACTGGAAAAAAAGAAAAAAAATAAGGAACTGTGGATTGTTGTGCAATGCATTCTTATGTCATAACATAAATAGTTATATCGAGCCCTATCTGTTCTGTCAAAAATCCTCCAGCAAAAGAAAGAACTTGTTCTTTCTTTATTTAAATTTTGAATTAGGAGTGCTCTTTTACTAATCTAATTAGGTTTACTGACAAAACCAAAACAAACACGTCAATGCTATAATTTTCATCATTATTTTGTTTTGGATCCTATCTTGATTACGTCCGATTACCTTTTTTTGTTCGACAAAAGTTTCATTTATATACAATAATCGCATTGTAGCGGGTATAGTTTAGTGGTAAAAGTGTGATTCGTTTTATTAATCCCTTTTATAGTTAAGGGATCCCTCGGTTTGATTTGATTCATATTCCGAAGAAAAACTTTATTTCTTAAAAGGATTTAATCCTTTACCTCTCAACGAAGGATTCGAGGAAAAATATACATTCTCGTGATTTGTATCCAAGATTTATTATATCTTCTACTCTAAATAAATTTCACCTTTTTGCTCCTCAGTATTATGACTTGAGTATTCTCATCAATTTGCATCCAGCGGCGCTCTTCCGCATCTTCAAAATTATCTGCCAGGACAATGTACCTTCCTAGATCTCGAACTTCATCATGCATCCAGAAAGAATTGTACTCATCGATCTTTATCAATGACATGAGGAGAAGAGCATCAATCGCACTGCATGGAGAATAATAGCCGATACTACGCCACATGTAGTCCGCATAAGTCTTATCCTCCTTGATGCAAAAACATGCTATGTCTAGGAATATGGCTTTTTCTATGGTGTTCAATTTGTTGATGCTTATCATTAGTGATTCTCGAACATTATTAGGCGGGCCTTGCTTTAAGTCCTCCAATGTCTCGTCCCACTTTGATCTGTTCATTCCGGCAAAAAGAGAACCCACAACTTCTAGAGTCAAAGGAAGCCTTCCTACATAACACAACTTCTTTCGAGAAATCGTAGCAATTCTCAGGAGGAGTATCGCTTCTAAATGCGTGTTTACTGAAAAGCTTAATTGCTCGATACAAAGTCATCTCATTTACTGAGTGGGCCAAGTAATTGCCAGGTCGCATTTGTTTGTCCTCATTTAGTACTATGCGTATGTCCCTAACTGTGACCATGATCCTACTTCCGGAACCAAACCAATCGCAGCTACTTGTGAGGCTCTCGAGTTGCCTCTTCTCGTCCACATTATCGACAACAACCAGAACTTTCTTGTCGCTGAGTCCATTTCTTATGCGATGAATCCGGTCGTGGGTGTCATGGATTTCGTCAACAGAGGTCAAGCCCAATGTGTCGGATAAGAGTTTCTTTTGCACTTGTAAAAGATCTTGATGTTGGACAACTTCAAGGAAACTAGAGTAATTGAATTTAGGCAGAATCGGTTGAAGATAACCTTAGCAAGAGTTGATTTACCAATTCCACCTATCCCATGGATAATAACAAAACATACGCCATCAGAGTCAACATCCAACAATTTTTCTATATCTTTTTGATCATCCACTTCAACAAGATGGTAGGGAAGATCTCTGCTCTTCACCTTCAGCTTAAGCAGAACTTCTCGAACAATCAATTTTATAAGCTCCCCGTATCTGCCGGACATTTTAGATTAAGAAAATGTTAACAACGTACTATTCCTAACTATCAAGCATGTACAATTTAAATAAGATAAGCTAAATATGTTACAACAGGTTTACAAACGGTGGCAGTTATTCAAATAACAAATTTTAACCCATTAGAAAGTAACAATCTCAAGTTACAATGATAATTATCTAAAAACATGAAGTGCTCAAATTAGCTGCTGCCCAGACACCCATTGGTTGGGTTTAAAGGAATAATTGGATGGTAACGTTGTTCGTATGCTTACAAAGAAAAGAATGCAAATAGAGGAAATTAGGTCATTTCATGTTTGATGGAGGAAGGGAAAAGAATGAATAGGAATCTAAAATATTTTTATGACTATTTTGTCCTAATACTTATTCATAGACTAAACAAATGAAAAATAAAAACTTTAGTACTTGGCCTTTAGCTCGTTGAAGATTCAATATCAGCATCAATTAATTCATGTTATAGACTACATACATATATAGTGGCAAAGAAAGTTCACTTTTGGCCGTCTCTCTCTCTCTCTCTCTCTCTCTCTCTCTCTCAATGTCATTGAGATCTGGGAGACACCATCGAGATATACCGTTAATCTGGCCATGACTGTTCACATCTCAGCGAGATACATAGATAAAAATGTCTTAAGACGTTGTCAATAAACTTCCCCCATTTTCAGATTTGTTATGAAGAAAGGGAGGGCATGATGCAAGATTGCTGCTTCTAGTACCCATCTATGTACTGGTTATTATCTTGAGATTTAACAAGGCTTTAATCACTATTACGCTATTTGGTTTGTAGCTGTATATCTTCTACACTATTTGGTTTCATGAATAACATGTTATAAATGAGCAATGTTATCTGAATTTCCAAAATACTCCTAAAATTGGAATTATAAAACACGTAATGTAATAACACTATTACTGTGACTAAATATGATGAAAATGTTTTGCATTTTTTTTCTCTGATCTTTTTTGCAAAAAGCACCGTTGAAACGCTAGCAGTCTATATAGGTCCTTTAGTGATAGTAGAGAAGAAGTGACCGGATTTGGATGCTTGCTTATCTACGTAAAATTGATAAATCGTTCTTTGTTGAAAACTGATATTCGTCAAATAAGTTATGGTTGCTTTTAATGCGCAGGCAATATTTTAGATTGACCAAACACATAATTAGTAACCACTGGGGTTTACCTCAGTGGTCACCCTTTCAACGTGGAAGGGGGAGGTGGGGGTTTGAATCTCTACTTTCTCAGGGAATGTTGGGGTTGGGACAAATTAATTGCATGTGTGGGTTTCGACTCTCAGAGTGGAGTAGGACCGAAAAAAAAAAAAACACATAAATAGTTCGTATGCTAGTAGGACAAAATCAGTCTGTTTGATCATCACTAAATAGCGTTAATATCTGTCTTTTTGTTGTTTCTACTTTACCTTTTTTTCTAAAATGTTGGAAGATATTTATTTGCTATTTATTTATTTTATTTTATTAGGTTTTTGACAAACGAACAGGATGCTAACTTGGCATTTAACTGTAAGTTGACAATGATTTCCACATTCGCATTAATTTTTTTCAACTATCGTATCAATAATAGGGAGAAATTAAAGTTACTAGAAGATAATTTTTTTTTGTATCGGACTAGAAGATAAATTGAATATAAGATATTTCCAAATCTATAAGAAAAAAATGCGTTTCTTTCAGATTATATTAAAAATTAATAGCTGGAATAAGTTGCGGAAGCTTACTCTTTCCCTTCCCGGTTCCAACCGAGTCTAGTTGCAACCTCACGAAGAGCAGCCTTCCAGCGCTTCACCTCGTCCGGGCCATACTTCTTCTCATGCTCAGACAAGGCATTACTGTACAATTCAGTTCTGAGCTTGACATCATCCGGCTTCACATCAAAGAAAAGGGGGAGGATCTTTTTCTTCCCATTTGACTTTGAAGTGCAATCTACCATATGCGCAACCTCACGGAGTCACCATACACTGGAAGCGAAGGCCTTAGAGAAGATGGGAATATAGATTTGAGTGTCATCAAGGGCTCGCAAAAGGTTTCCACCAATCTGCTCACCGACTTGGAGCTCTTCGTCATCTTGGAAGACGCGGATTCCTTTCTTGACCATGTCATGATAGAGGCAACTAGTAAAGTTGTCCCGAGTATCCGGTCCCCTGAAACTCAGGAACACCTCGAACTCCATTCCCGATGTGTAGTTGGGTGGTGCCATTGCAAGAAGCAATCAAGACTAGAGACAGAATCGAGCGGGACGAAAATTGTCAATGTGCTTGGTTGAGGGGAGACATCAATTGGGGGAAGTTTAAAAATAAAGGAAAGAAAAACGGTGGTGGGCATGTTCAGTCGCGACTCGCAGCCATTGATTGGCTATGGCAAGCCACCGAAGAAATCGAAAAAGAAGCCGATATAAAGAGAGAATACCTGATGCGCTGATGGACGGCCGACCGAGATGAGACAGCGACTGAGTCGAGATTAGAGATGGGAAGAAGATCGAAAGGCGCCGCCGGAGAAAAGAGAGAGCCGGATCAGAGATTGAGACCTCGAAAGTAGAGAGTGCTTGAAAGTCAATACATCGTAGGGTTTGGATCTGGCTTCCAGGAACAGACCTTATAAGGCCGGAAAGGCGTACTCATATAGCCTTATTTTATATATCTGAATTGTCCTCTTCAGGGGTTAGGGTTACTTTCATTGTGGGAACAAATTTTACTTGAACTTTCAAAAGTGAAAAGAAAAAATTCGACCCAAAAAAAGAAAGAAAGACACCTCCGCGAATTTTCTGAGAAAATATTAAAATTTTGTTTTTTTTCTAAAAAAAATAATTTAAAATATTTTCTTAAAAATAATTATTTGTATCGTTTATCAAAATGAATTAATAGAAAAAAATCTTCCTTGTCCACGATCATGTTTATATAAATTGTTATCGACAGTAAAGATATTATTAATTAACTAATTATTTCAGTCTATTTTAATCTATACGATCAATAATTTTAGGAAATTTTTTTTAAATTATTTATTTTTCACAAAAGAAAGCAAATCTAAAGCAAACAATCTTTTACTATGGGCAATCTTTTACCATAAACGCTCCACGTAGAGAGAAGTTGGTGCGAGAAATTGCTGCTAGTGATTGGGGAGAATCGGGGGCAAGGCATCATTCTCAAACTTCTGCTCGTTTTCAACTGAAAATTTCAACTCCCTCTGGCCATAACCAAGAAGAGCCTCTGTAATGGCTCTCTTTGCTCATTTGTCCCTTCAATCATCTGGATAAAGCCACAAAAAGCTGCTTCGAGTCTCTCAGACTTCAAGCCTAGTGTCAAAGACGAGCTACAGCTTATTCAGCTCCCTCTGTCTATCATTTGCTTATAGCAGTATTGCCGAATTGAAGTGCAACTTGAAGGCAACACTAGGTGCAGGTGCATAAGAAAGTCGAAAAAGGCGGATGCAAACACGAAGGCGAGAAAGATGGACAAAGAAAGAACTATAATATACAAACATCGGTCCACTTTGTCATTACACAAATTACCATTTGAGTACGTTACATTCAAGAAGAGAAAAACCTCTGTTTTTCCCACGTCAGCTATGCAGAATGAATTTCGATCCCACAACCAAGTAGAAAATAACTGGAGAGTATGAAGAGGCCATCTCTTTCATTCCAAAAAGAAACTTCTTTAACCCGCTCACTTCTTGATAAATGAAACGCCCTTCTGAATACTCTCTGCTAACTCTTTCTTTGCCTTTTCCAAGCCAGGTTAACAAACAAGGCCCAAATTAGAACACTCCATCTTCCCTGGATGTGTAATCAGAGCAGACCTAAAAATCTCAGGATTATTAAAATTCCAGACCCTTCGTACTCATTCAAAGGGCCAAGAGGCAGAACCTCCTCAGCCCCAGTACGACCGAGGCGCACTTTGGATGCAAAGAATGGAAGCTCAGTTACCTGAAATATGGGGACAACAATAAAGAAAATCATCAGTGATTTCTTTTGATATTTGAGAAAAATATAAAGATTTTTCACTCTCAATAAGTTCTCTCAAGGCACCAAACCTGAGAAGCAACAAATGCACACTCAACAGTACCAGCGTCGCCCCTCAACACATGCAGGCACGCATCAGCAAACTTCACAGCAGCATGTGCCTGCATATTTCATTTTCACATTATATGAGCATGTGAAAAGAGTCTGCATATCAAATAGTCATCAAATTTCCTGTTCATGAAAGAGATCAGACTACATTTCAAAGGCCAAAACAAGGAACGACCATCGAGAGAGTTGCCGAGCCAGCTCCAGCTTTAGCCTGAAAGTTGTCAAGGCACAGGCATACACAATTCAGTTGGCTTCACGAAAAAAATGTGAGGAAGCAGAGAAGCAAAGCCTAATATGTCGTGTCATAATTTCACTGTGGAAAATAGATGAAAAAAATACAGTTCTGGTTAGACATCAACAATCACTTTTAGAAAATCTGATATATCTAACAATCCTGTCATACAAGAACCTCTCCTCTTGTTGTCAAAATGCAAGTCATTCTCTATGCCATAACATCTTTTGCTGTATATGGTGCTCTGTTTCTACATTCTTTCTGTTACCTTCCTTTGTTTTCCTTAATGAGGACCAGACAAAAAAAAATCAGAAACTAAGATACTCTCCACAACTGCTTGCTTCTACAAATAGCCCGAGACAAAGTGATCACCTTCTACATACTTTCACATGCAAGGTGTCCCAATAATTCGGACAAAAATCTTTATATTAACACATTTCCTTGGGTAGCAGTAATGGCTACCTTCTAGTAGAGATAATATCAAGCTCTCTTATGTTAGTTACAGTGCACAGGCAAAGGTTTCACGCCATAAAGTTGACTTGGGAAAGATATATGTCCCCACGGACCTATGATGTAATTCTTGCGAAAATTTCATCTTTCTCATAAACAAGGTTCTAGGCAGAGTGTATCTTTGAAATGGCTAGTAAATTTAAAGAAATTAGAGCTCTAACATGATTAAGCGTGCAGTCATGTGTCTGAAGAAAAATGTTTCCTTGTAACAGTGTACTCCTTAGGCAGCCTCAGTACTCAGAAGCTTGTCACAAGCCCTTAAGAAAATGAACATCACTAGAACAGCTAAAGAACTATTTTATGACCTGAAAATGCAAAACTGAAGAGACTAATGGAATGTGATATGATGGTAACACTGCCTAATTTGATGTCCAAATCCATAACAAATCGAAATTTATATACCTCGACAACTTCTGTCCTGCCATTTTGGATGCGTGATATCAGGTACTCAATTTCTTGAGGAGTGAAAGAACAAGGTGGTTTAAATTACAGATTTTGAAAATTTTAATTGACATTTAGCATCCTAAAGAAAATGTGCAATTTCTAACAGCATCCCTGTCAAACATATAAGATGTTCTCATCAGGAAGAATGCATCACAAACCTGAGATAAAAGAAGTAAAATCATCACTCCTGCATGACCCCCAACAACTGGAACATCGACTTCTCTAGGATTAAGACCTAGTACTTCTGCCTGCAAGGAACATAGTAGATCAGAAGTCTACCTGGCAAAGAAAATAGTTGTAGGCTTTCATAGCACCGTCTCTAAACTGGTATCTTGCATAATTTTGCTACCCGAATATTAGTACCAAGTATTTATGACCATAAACACCCTCATCATCATGAGAAGAGAATCAATAACACTCACTAATACAGAACAGAAATTACATGATTATGTCACCCAAAACAATCAAATACACAGGGCTCCCAGACTACTGCTAGAATTGCAAATAGCCTGATTTTATAAACTTGCTTCTAAGCCATGCTCATAATCTCATAGATGGGCATTAGCCGATTTAATTAAATTCAACCTAGTGGTCTTTTCACAATATGCCCTTGGATTAAGATCTTAATTGCAGATTTACAAGATATAACGTTTGAAACAAAAGAGCATGCTAAACAAGGTAGCATACGCTTCTTACTTTGTAGGCTCATACACAGTGACAACCTGATACTCTGAACATAAAGGATGCTTCTCGATAGTATCAGCAAGACAGTAGAAGCAGAAGTGATACCTACACAAGGGTATTTGCTCTAACTACATCGAGCGTGGTCACACCCAATAGTCTCTTTGCATCATAAGTGCCAGCTCTCTTGAAAACTTCGGCTGCAATGGGAACTGTGGAATTAACAGGTTTGCTAATCAGGTTAACAATAGCTTCAGACAAGATTTGACAATTCCCTCACAAAGGGTTCTGATGATTCCGGCATTTATGTTGAACAGGTTTCCTAGGAACTCCAGCAGGGATGATGACAAGGTCCATTCCAACAAGGGCTTCCTTCAGCTGTTGCTGTCCCAGAAATCCGCGGACCTGATTATAGAAGCAACAAATTAGTCTGACGTAGTAAATGATCCATATACAATGATGATATCGAGCTAACTCATCTGAAAAGGTAATCCAAATAATATCCCCAGAAAACGATCAACAATATGAATGTCCATCTTCATATACAGACCAACAATGCCATTCATTTTAAGTTCGGCAAATAGCAAGTGAATTAGCGATGGGAGGGGAAACTCACCACTGCACCGGTGTCCATGTGGCTGATATCAGCAGTGACGCCAGGAGTATTCACAACATCATACAGATGAAGAACAGAGACGAGCAGGTTGATCTTCATCAACATCACCAGAGGCTGCCCAATCCCTCCAGCTGCTCCCAGGATTGCAACTTTGAATCCTGGCGCTGTGCCCTATGCCCGGCAATTCGCATGCCTTAACCCCAAGCTCTCCTCCATCTAAGAACCACCCACCATGCACAATCACTCCCCATAAGCTCTTCAACCAAGAAACTAAGCATCATATCAAAAAAGTATCGCCAGCTTCGATAGTCACAGCTCATGATTCAATTAAAATTCACCAATTGCGTAACCTTTCAAGAAATTAACGAGTACCCATTTCAATTTAGCAATTTTTGAGTAACGGAGACGACTCACCCATAGAAAACTACATCAAATTCCATGCCACCACCAAGAAAGAGAGTGGCTAATAAGAAAACGGGCGCGACCCACAATCGAGGAAGAGCTCAATTTCAATGGGGATACCTGGAAATTAGGTGGGTGAAGGTGAGCAGAGATTCTCGCGATGCATTGGTTGGCCTTGGAAGCGGGCTGCATCCTGAATTCCACTCGAAGAGGCTCGCACTGATAGCAAAGAGCAAGCTTAGAATGGTGTACCCAGAGAGAGAGAGAAAGAGAAGGGTAAGGGAGCGAATAAATACAGAAAGCAAAGGAGCAGATGCTGAGATTGGGATTGGAGATTGGAGATTGGAGATAGGAGATTGGAGATTGGAGATTGGAGATTGGAGGGGGGATGGAAGATGACGTGAGGCAGAGAGAGTGGGGCAAAGGATTGGGAAGTGTGGAAGGAAAGAAATGGGCAAAAGGATACATTATAAATCTTATCATATTGCTAAAAACTGATGATGGTTGTGGCCTTCGACGAACTGCGCTCCTCTGTCTCTCCTTTGACTATCTGATCCTCCACAGTCTCCCCTTCATCCCATCCTTTGTTTGCTTCTTCTCTTCGTTTTCCTTTTCCTTATTTTTCCTCTTTTTCTTTTTTCTTTCTGTGTATTCTTCAATAATTTGGCTGTCGGTTTTCTGCGGTGCAGGTCTCGCTGAGGTCCATGTGACCCATCTCAACATTGGAATTAGTTTCCCTTCAATTTTTTTTTTTCAAGATTAATACCATCAAAAATCTCATGGAAACGCAAGAAAACATGAAATTCAAACACGATATAACAATCACAGAAGCGAAGACAAGTCAATCTCAAGTTTAAACATGGACTGGCTTTTGGCCTTCTCTGAAGCATTTTATCAAACATTTAGAGTGCATCGGCAGTAGGGGACACATAGGCTCATTCGGGGCTCCGATTTGGGCAAAGATCAACATACTAGGTACGAGCAACATTCAAGACTAACTCAGGGACGAATCATAAGCACTCAGCACAGGTAAGATTAAAAACAACAAATCTCGGCCTAGACGAACCATATGAACTCAGATTTCATTTAGACATTCTAACAAACATCGGTATATACTACCCGAGGGGAGGGGCTTCCGGCTCGGGCTGAGGCTCGAGCCTGCGCCGGAGAGCTTGTCGCACGACGCAGGGGACCATGACACAATGGCGACGAGGACCGGAGCTCGCGGGAGACGGATGGGCGCGAGCTCCCGCCTGTCGCGACCAAAACAGAGCAAGGGGAGAGCCGAGCTTACCTGTTCGGCCTGGGGACGTCGACGGGCGGATGAGTGGACGTGCGGCCGAAGCTCCTTCTCTTTCTCTCCGTTCCTCCCTATAGGTGATGCAAATTTTCACTAATATCTATAAGTGATGCAATTTAATGAAAATTAATTTTTTGCTTAGGGGTATAAATTAATTTCTAGTTTTCCATGCGATTAAGCCCCAAATAATTAAGCAAAATTTAAGCATTAATAATTTGAATGCCACGAGTATTTGGAACAAGTCCCACATTTTGAAGGAGAAAGATGAATTATTACAAGTGTATACACAACAAAGAGTATTGCTTTGGTGTGTGGATTTGTAATGGCTTAATAGCATTAAATGGGCTTATATAATTATTCATCTTGACTGAGCACCTAGGAATTTTGGGCTTGAGTTAGTGAAGAAGTGTTTATTTTTGCAATTATTGCTTACTTTTGCATCTACGGAATTCGAATTATGAATAGTTGTGACTGTTAGTTGCCTAATTGTAGATAAACCTTGGTGCATGTTTAGAGTGAGCTTCCATTTATTATAGATGTTTGCTTTCGCACTTGATTTTTGTCGTTCCAATTTTTGTATTTGTTTTTGAGAGAGTTTTAGCAGGCTTCATTGAATCCCGAAACAGCAGTTGCCTTTAGGAAAATGATTACACACATCAAAGGTGACATCATAATTCTATTTCTGTCTTCTTTGTTAAATTTTCTTAACGGTTTTCATTTCACGAAAATATTGATTATTTGAAACATTATAGTTTTGGTCAGCCTAATCCATATGTCAGCTTCAATTTACCAACGTTAATAGAAGAAGTTTAGTTTCTTAATGTTATATTGTACCAATAAATTTAGTCTGCATTATTTATGGAAGCAAAGCAAAAGTAGGAAAGTTGAAGGGAGACTTCAAGTTTTTTCTCAAAAATGCCAAACAACTTTTACATAAACTTGGTCGGAACGCACGACCCGTGGGGAGGTACCAATGCTTGTCCTAAAACGAACAAAAGACCAACCCATCTTTTCTATAGGCATCGATGTTGATTCCGCATGTTTTGGAGCTCCAAGAGAGCACTTGAGTCATTGACTAGTGTCAGTCTCTAAATTTAGGGTAACGTGATGATTTCTTGTATGTAAATCATCAATATGTGCTGTTTTGAATGCTTAATACAAAACAAGTCCTTGACGTGTGATGATACTAGTCAGTAGCCATGTAGAATCACATGGGCAACATCTCAATTGGCGGATTTGGTAATTGCAGTAATCCCCGTTATTGTTTCATCAAAGGTGTGATGAATGACAAATCGGAAATACTTCTAGTCTTTCATTGGCTAAACCACAAACACTATGAGATGCCATCGTGCCAAATGCAATCAATGTCGTGCACATTGGTAATGAATATCTGTTAAGCCTAGTCATAAATAATAAATTCATACTTAAGAGATAAGATAAAAGTCACCAAAAACCTCATATTATGCTTACTATGACTTATTTATCCTAAACTTTTTTCGATAATATCAAAAATCCCAAAACTATACCTATATAACACATGTCATTGAGCACCTTTAAAAATCTGCCCACATGAATTTTGGGAGAAAACTAGTGATGAGGGCCCACATGGTTTTGAAATGAAAACAACATTGTTTTGCCTAAAAAATCATTTGATGAAATCTTGATAGAGGATAAATGTGTCAAATATGTACAAGTTTAGGTTTCTTTTTCATGTCACAAGAAAAAATGTTAAAAGTAAATGTGTTATAGCGGGCATAATTTGAGATTTTTTTATGTAAAAAAAAGGTTTAAAATAAATGTATCACAATAGACATAATTGAAATTTTTTGTGGCTTTTTCCTTTTAAGAGATAATCCAAGTGAATAAAGCATAATAACTTCCCGCATCACAAAAATTCAATTTGAAAAGGAAAACATCATCAAGCAATATATCGTATGGTAAAAAAAGTGACATGAGGGCACTTGGATCAGTTCATGTCGGCGGTGAATGTGCGTTGCAAATTAGGCTTTATTCCACGTCCAGCGCCGCCAAATTTGTCGATGCCCCCCAGCTCTACAGGTTTGCAAACAAAAGCCAAACTGAAAACTTCTGTTATGCTTTGATGTAATCCAAACGCACCTGAGAATTTAAAGAATTGCTATTTGTTCCACAATACCGAAAATGAGCCTAGCTTCCTCCTTTTAATGGTGCGTTTTGCAGCTTCTTCTGGCGGCATCCAATCTATCTTCAACTTGGTCAATGATGGCATGTCAGGCAAACTTTCCATGGACATGCATTGTTTGATCTTCACATGCTTCAAAAGATTCAATTCTTTTAGGCCTTTGACATCTCTCATCTTTCCACAATAATCTAATTCGAGATCCGCCAGATTTTTCAATTTCGAAAGGCTAGGCAATTGTTCGATCATATCACACTGAGAAATTTTTAGTACCTTCAGCGATTCCAGTTCCCCCAAACCTGGAATCTCTGTCAGTTTGGGTAAGTCAGAGAGATGCAACTCTCGCAGCCTCTTCAAGCACGATAGATTGGGTGTACTCTCCAGGAATATGCACGACAGTATCATCAATTCCCCTAACCTCTCCAAGTATTTAAGGACGGAGAAGTGTGGCATCGGACATCCTTCGATGGAGAGAAACGACAAGTTTTTGCAGTCGGAAAAATCTGGCAGCTGCGGGATCCAGCTAAGGGTCAAGCTTGATAAGCTACGTGGAAGCCGATTGATGGACTGCGCGTCCTCCCAAGGCGAGATAATCTCATCCGCGCTCCAGGATGAATTACTTGGATGTTTGCTTCGCACATAGAGTAATTCTAAACGCAGTAGGTTCGAGAGGTCGGGAAGGAAAGGGAATTTAGCAGTTCTAACACATAAGTATTTCAAACTCGAGGGAAGCTTTGGCAACTATGAAAGCTGGTTGCTTCCAATTTTAAGTGTTTGGAGACTAGAGAAACCACTGATCTTTGGCGGCACTGTAGGGATTGGACTCCATTCTAAGTCCAGGATTTTTAGATAGGTCAAGCTCCACATTTTCCACGGGATTGCATGCTTGAGACTCCGACAAAATGAGGCATCCAGCACTTCGAGTCTCTTTACTCCTCCAAGAGCACAAGGTATCATTTGTATCTTTGTGCATGCCAACCTCATGATTTTCAGTCTCTTCAGATTTCCAATAGAATTAGGGAGAACGTAGATCCCTGATTCTCGTAAATCCAACTCGACCAATGATTCAAGTTCCTCAATAGTGTCTAGAAGCTCATGTAGATATTTGCACCCAATCAAATGCAAGTGTGTGAGATTTGTTAGCCTTCCAATAGAGTGAGGAAGTTGGCTGATACCTTCATGAGATCGAATTTCAAACTTCATCAAAGATCTTAGATTGCCTAGTGTCTCAGGAAACTCGAACGGTTCAGAACTAGAGGGCATGATAATTTCCATCAAGCATTCTAGAGAACCAATTTCTTTGGGCAACCCTCCGAGGGAATCACATCCAGCGATATTCAAAGTACTTAGTAGTTTTAGCTTACCAATTGAGCTATCAATTGCAGACAAATTCACACAATCAGCGAGAATCAATTTCTTCAACTTGCCAAACTCAGAAAAATCAGGTGTCTTGGTCAACATTTTGCAGCGCGTCAAATCTATAATTTTCAACTTTTTCGCCTGCGATGGAAAAGAAAGGCCAATTACATGTGAAGGAAAAGTATGAGAAACCAGTAGCATACAACTAAATAGCAAAGGTCAATTGAGAGAATTTAAAGCAAAAGTAAGCAGTGAGTTGTGTCGGTACCTTGATTTGCCTCCATCCACTCCAGTAGAGGGTGACATTGCTCCTTGAAAGGTCAAGCACAACTAAATTCACCAAATGGAGATTTGTCGCTGGAAGATGCAATGACCAATCACACCAAGAAAGCCATCTTAGACAACAAAGAAGATTTTGGAAGTCGCCTACAAAATTTATTCTTTCCCCTTTAAGGAACTTCAGCATTGGCAAACGGGCTAATTCTTCAAGGGTTAAGTCATGACTAATACCCAAACTGAGTGCTCGTACAATTCGTTTTTCTTGCCAGTAATAGCAAAGGATAAAGATGAGTGCGCACCATAGGAGCAATAAACCAAGGAAGTAGCATCGATATCAGTAGTTCTTCTTCGACCCCGCATTATTGTAACAAAATTACCTTTTCTTTTTTGTCAATTTGAAAATAAGACAAAACCAAGCATGTTTAAAATGCTAATACGGTGTTCATTTTTCTGTCCTTTCACAGACTAGATATCTTTTGAAGGAAACAAAGAACTCATTCATTCTCACCGAAACAAGAAAAGAAAAATTTCAACTGACCGAACTGCTCCTTAGCTTTCTCCGCTTTTCACATGGGTAAGGCATGAAATAAACTATTGTTGTTTATAGAGTCGCTTTCCATGTCTCTATAAATTAGTAAACAAAGCATGCTGATATTCTCGATTTTAAAGCACGCAACGAAAGAATCTGCTGGATTAATTATATATTCTAAAAACTTTCACCTCACTGCTCCTCAGTATGTCTAGCATATTCTCATCAATCCACACCCATCGACGCTTTCCAGCATCTTCAAAACTCTCTTCCTTGACAATGTACCTTCCTAGGGCTTTAAGTTCATCATGCATCCAGAACTTATTGTCCTCATCGATCTTTATCAATGACATAAGGAGAAGATCATCAATTGCCAATATCCGCAATCATCCCACATGTAATATGCATGTGTCTTATCCTCCCCAATGCAAAAACATGCAATGTCTAGGAATATTTCTTTTCTTCTACAGTCCAATTTGTTAAAACTTATCATCAGTGTGTCTCGGACTTCATCACATAGGACTTGCTTTAAGTCCTTCAATGTCTCGCCCCACTCTGATCTCACCGTGCGGGCAAAAAGAGAACCCACGACTTCCAGGGTCAAAGGAAGCCTTCCTATGCTTGACATGACTTCTATCGAGAAATTGTGCCAATCTTTTGGAGGAGCATCACTTCTGAAGGCATGCTTGCTAAAAAGCTGAATTGCTTGATCCAAAGACATCTCCTTCATTGGGTAGTCCATGTAATAGGTAGATCCCGTTTGGTTGTACTCATCGAACATTGTCCTATCTATTACTGTTCTTCTGTCCCGGACTGTGATGATAATCCTGCTTCCGAAGTCGAACCATTTGTCACTTCCTACGAGGTTCTCAAGTTGCTTCTCGGTCACATTGTCAACAACAACCATAACCTTTCTATTGCTAAGTCCTTTTCTTATGCGATTGATCCCATCATTAGTATCATGGATTCCATCGATAGAGTTCGAGCCTAGTGTGTCGGATAACAATCTTCTTTGCACGTGTAAAAGACCATGATGTTGGGACAAGTCTTGGATGTCTTCGAGGAAACTAGAATACTTGAATTTGAACAAGAATCGATTGAAGATAACCTTAGCAAGAGTTGATTTATCAATACCACCTGTCCCATGGATTATGACGAATCGTACACCATCAAAGTCAAAATCCAACAATTCCTCTATAGCTTCTTTGTCATCCATTTTGGCTAGATGGTCAGGAAAATATCTATTTTTCATCTTCAGCTTAAGTTGAACCTCTCGAACAATCGATTCTATGAGTTCCCCATACCTGCGTATAGAGATGGTGGACAAATTTAGATTGAGAAAATGATGGCACCATACAATTCCTTGCTTTCAGGCATATACGATTTGAATAAGATAACGTACATTTATTAAGACCGTTTTGCAAGCAGCGGCAGTTTTTTAAATAACAAATTTGATTTCATTTAAACTTAAGAAACCCCAAGCTACTGTGGCTGCTGGCCAGATTTCCATTGATTGGGTTTAAACGCTAACACTGCTGCCCAAACTCATTAATTGGGTTCAAACTAGCACTCGGTTTGGATGCAGTGATTAAGAGAAAAAGGAAAGGATTCGGATAATAACAAAAAGAAATAAATGGTCGATTTTACGGTTCTTCGTGTGCTCACGAAAGATTAAAAAAAAAAATGAAGGAAATTAGGTCATTTCATACACGGTTGAAGCACAGAAGAGAGTGGATGAGAATCTTATTATATCTTTGTGACTATTCCTGTGACATCCCGATTTTCCGATTCTATTTTCAATAAATTGAGACGGGCATTTCGTTGGCACGCATATAGTTCTTTTCCTTGAGTCGGCCACTCATGTGAAAACTAGTCTATTGGGTGAAACCGTTAAGAGTTTCTAATGCATCATACTCGAGAATTTGACCAGGAAGCGACCTTTCGACCGAACTAGTCTACAAGGGTCATTACGGCACAATTAAAATCGATTAAAGATCGGAGATAGGTCGACTCGACAGAAGCATGTGATCATGTGTGGGTGATTCCACCAGATCGCACAATTCGTGTCGATCGGCACTGGACCGACTTTTCTATCGATTGGGTACCCTGTGTTAGTATTTGAAACCTTGAGATGACCCCGACAACCGAAAGTCACCAATGTTTCAAAGATGTACATTGTGGCTTGAAATGATCAACCACAAGTCAAACGCATAAAAATCTCTAAAGGCTACCCGGTAGGTTGGGCCGTGCTAGTATCGTGTCAAAGTGAAATTAACCGTGAAATTGAGCCCGAATTTAGAAATTGGAAGTCTGGGTGTGTCATGAATTATTTTAAGATCATTGATTTATCTTCGGAAGATTTTTCATTCAAGCCGAGTTTTTTAGCAATTAAATCAGAAAATGGCTAATTTGGCTCTAGAAATTAGTAGGCCTACCTTTGGTCTTGCTTTTGGGACTTAAGTTGGTTTTATGGACAAGTGAAGATGTGAATTGAAGTGTGGTGACATTGGATTTATTTTATAAACTTCAATTTGATTCAATTGGAAGAGAATTGATGAGAATTGAAAAAATTGAATGTACAAGAATTGGACCCCTGCGGAAAATGGAATTGAACCCATTGGAATAAGGTTGTGGGAGTTTTGAGTGAGTGGATATGACATCATGGATGATGTCATGGTGGGCCATTTTGTGGGATTAAAGAAAAAGAAAAAGAAAAGGGAATGGTCCCATCTCTCTCTCTCTCTCTCTCTCTCTCTCTCTCTCTCTCCTTCTTCTCTCTTCTTCCTCTCCCTTTCCGTTGGTTTCTCCTTCATCTCCATGGTGCGAAGACCAGAAAATTTGCAGGGGAAGAAGCCAAAGCAGTCCTTCGCCGTCTGCCTCCTTCGCCGCTCATCGCTTGCCGCCGGTGCTATCGTCGTCACCGCCGTTCGCGCGCGCAGCCGCGCGTCCGCTCATCGTCTCCCTCTCTCCTCCATCTCCAGCTCGTGCTCGACGCTCCAGCAGATTTGAGTCTCTGGAGCAGCCAACAGCATTGTCGGAGCAGCTGCACGCCTCCGCCTGTCGCCGTTCGTTGCCGTGGTGCCGCCCTAGCGCGCGGTGCTGCCCGCGCATCTCAGCCGCCTCACGCCGTCGCCCCTGCTTCAGCTGAGATCCAGCAGCTTCTTTGAGTAGCTCAGGCCATCACCGAAGCTCCCTCCGCCGCCGTCGACCTCCCCTTCAGCCCGTCCAAGCCCTCACAGGTTTCCTCCGCCTATTCCGACCCGAACCGGCGCCGGATCCGTGCTTCTCGGCCCCAAAACAGAAGCTGGAAAAATGGGTATGGTAGCGGACATTTGGCCTGTTTTGGCCACCTTCCCGAGCCCGGATGCTCGGCCCGCCTTGAGGAAAGTCGATCCTCGCGTCGTCCTCGTCGTTTTGGTCCGCTTGGCTCGCTAATCCGGTGAGTTTAACTCACTAAATCTTGATTAGAGGATTAATGATGCCCTAAGTGTGCTTAGTCTAAGTTAAATAAGTTTAGGTGGTTAGATTAGTTTATTTGGTTGATGATTAGATTAGGGTGTTTAATTAAGTTAAAGTGTGTTTAGTTTAAAGTTAAGTATGTTTATTTTTAATATAAAGCCTTGATGTGACATAATAGGATTTATTTTTGAATTATCTAATGATTTCGAATTCTGGAATTTATAATGTTATATTATATTCCGAAATTATGAAAATATTATTATTTATAAAAAAATGGAAAAATTATTTTTGACCCCGATTGTTTAGAATTTCGTGCCGATCGCTGCTGTGCATTCGGATTTCGAAATTGATGGTTGGATATTATAAATTGAGCGTGGATCGTGAAATATATGGATATTATTATTTAATTAATTTTCGGAATAAATTTAATTATTTAATAAATTCTGAAAATTATTTGGGAACCTTATTTCCTTATAATTTCGTGCTGATCGCTGCTGTGCATTTAGAATTTGAATTTGGTGAATGGATGTGGCAAATTGAGTGTTGATTGTGATAAATATGGATTTTATTCATAAAAACCCAAATGTGGGGCTTTGATGCAAAAATTGGATTTTAATGATTATATTAAATAGTGGGGTTTGAAAAAACTGAGATATTGGCTTTTTGATTTGAAATTAGCGTGTCCCCACACACATGAGTAATTTCTAGAATATGTTTAATATGAAGAAAAATGGCCGGGACCATCATTTTAAGCGGAAGCATTGAGTGAAATATAAGGTGTCCTGGGGCCGAGTACTCTTTGACTGTGTGATAACTAAGAGGAATCGTCCTGGGCTGTTGAGCCGGACTTGCCCCTATATGGGATGCCCACGCGGTGGATGCCGGTCGCAGTAGAGGCTGGGCCGACTGGATCGATTCTCCTTCGGGAATGCCGTCGACGTAGTGACGAAGCCGTGCTCCAAGGGGGGAGACGATGCTCCTTCGAGAATGCCGTTGACGTAATGACGAAGCCGCGCTCCATGGGGGGAGGCGATGCCTGGCTATATGCCAGTAGATAGTCAAACTGTGAGTAGGCCATGCCCTTGTGTGGCAGTGAATAACAATTGGAATGCATGTTGAGTGTTGTTGATGTGTCGGATTATGGGACGGAATTGTGTGGCATGGAATGGGACGTGTCATAACAATTTAGTCTTATAATCAGGACCCCCGCGGTTGTTGGATATATGAAAGTGAATACGTTCCGGTTGTTTAAGTTCCTCTTACTATCTATGATTGAGTGATTTGAATTGCGCTAACCTACAGGAATGAACTGAGGCGAGGTAAGTCTTCTGTGTGACGTGGCTAGGCCACCCGGGGTGTATTTTCTTTCTAATAGGGGTTTAGGGGGTTGAACTTGCTGAGATATCGTCTCATCCCGGTTGTAGGATTAAAATTTCAGGTCCCTAGTGGACGGAGTGACCAAATAGCTTTGGTTGGCATTGAGGAGTTACAGAGATGAAGTCATAAGATTGGGGGACGTGCCCGACTTGTAAGTCATAGGACAATTCCTATTTAATAGACGGTCTTGTGTAGACTTTTGGCCGTAGACCTCTGTTTGTAATTCTGTTGAATTATGAAAGTGTTATGTTGTGGTTTTGTTTCCTACTTTTCTATCACATATTTTATTGTCAGGGGTTTTATAATACGTTCTGCTTGCGCAATAATAAATGAATGAGGTCGGCGACATTACCTGCGAATGTCGCATTTGTTCGACCGCAGTGGGATGTGCTCGCGCTCGGGGTTCGAGGCGTGACAATTCCTTCCTTCTACTTATTCATAGATTAAATACAAGAGAATTAGCTTTAGTAACGAGGCCTTTGGCTTGTTAAAAATTCAATATCAGCAACAATTAACTCACGTCATAAAATGCTCATGAGAGAATATATAATCGGCATAGAAGGTTCACTTTGTGCCGCGTCTCCAAGTCTCTCTATCTAAATCCTGATGAGATCTAGGAGACACTATCAGATGCCGTTGATAAACAAAAAAGGGATCCATCCAGAATCAAAACGATTTCTCCTTTCTTTTCTACTCTACCATCTTTCTTGAGGCAATATCGAGATACTGTCAATCTAGCCATTACCATGGAGATCTTAGCGAGATATATCGAATTAAACGTCGATTTTGTGAAGCTACCTCTCTTGAGGAGAAATTAAAGAATGGTGACGAGCCAAGCTTGGGTCCTGCGTCAAGCGGTGTGACAAGGGAGAGACGTGGAGCTTTTTGTGGGAAAATTATTCTTAAGTTAAGTGCACATGTGAGCAACCAAAGAGCCAATTAATGCTTGCTAAGTGTCCACGTGGCAGCGGAGACGTTGTCAATACATATTATCCCATCTCAAATTAGTTACGAAGAAAGTGGGGGAGTGATACCAGATTACTACTCCTAGTGACCATCTATGTTATAGTTATTTTGTTGAAAGTTTAAAAAGTTTCAATAAATCTTTTGCCCTGTTTGGTTTTGTGAACAACATGTATAATAAAGGAGGACTATTACCAGAATTCCCGAAGTACTCCTAAAATCAGAATTACAAAATCTGTGATGTGATAGCCATTACTGCAACTAAACGTGCGGTTAATGTTTTGTGTGTTTCTTTTTTTTTTTTTTTTGCCAAAAGGCACCATTGAAACATGAGGGGAAGCGTCGAGATTTTATAGAAAGAATTAACCATCTATAACAGTCTATAGAATTCCTTTAATAATAGCAGAGAAAGTGACCGTCGACCCGATTGCTTCCTTATCTACATAAAACTAATAAATTGTTCCTTGTTGAAATCTTATTTTCATTGACCGATTTTTATTACTTCTATTGTGTTGGCAGTTTTTTGAGATTGATCAAATATATAATTAGTTCATATGCTACTAGTACGTTTGACCTAAGATGAATTAGCATTTTGTCTTTTTGTTGTCTTCACTTTTCTTTTTCTTTTTTAAATTGTTGAAAATTATTTATATTGCCATTTATATTTGTTTTAAGATTTTGACGACCGAAACAGACTGCTAACTTGGCATTAAAACAACTTGACGATGACATCAACTTTGGCAATAACCTTTTTCAACTTACATATTTTTGAATGTATAACATGCTTGAAAGAACGCGTCCTCAGATTATATTAAAATTAAAAACTCAGAAAAAGTTATGAAAAACTTACCCTTGTCCTTCCAGCTTCCAACCTACTGTAGTCGGAACCTCAACAAGAGCTTCTCCCCAGCGCTTCACTTCATGGGAGCTATACCTCTTCTCATGCTCAGAGCATCTCTGTACAATTTGGTTCTAAGCTTGACATCATCCGGCTCCACGTCAAAGAAAATTGGGAGGATCTCCTTCTTCCCATCCAACTTTAAAGTACAATCTACCATATGCGCAACCTCACAGAGACACCATGGACTTGAAGCAAAGCTCCTAGAGAAGATGGGGATATAGATTTGAGTGTTTCCAAGGGCTTGCAAAAGATTTCCAATCTTCTCACCGACTCGAAGCTCTTCGTTGTCTTTAAAGATGCAGATTCCTTTCTCCATCATGTTATGATAGAGACAACTAGTAAAGTTGTCCCGAGTATCCGGTCCCCTAAAATTCAGGAATACCTCAAACTCCATTCCTGATTCGTTAGTGGCTGGTGCCATCCCACGTAGCTAACGAGACTTGAGACAGAATCGAGCTGGATGCAAATTGTGAATGAGCTTGCTTGAGGCGGGACATCAACTGGGGGAAGTTTAAAAACAAAAGAAAAAATATGGGTATGGTTAGTCACGAGCTCCCAGCCATTGATTGGCTACGGCAAACCACCAAAGAAATTGAAAATGAAACTGATATTAAAGAGAGAGTACTTGATGCGCTGATGGATGGCCGACAGAGATGAGACAGCGACTAAATCGAGACTAGAGAGGGGAAGATCACCGTCGGAAAAAAGAGAGAGAGCCCAGATCTGAGAGCAAAACTGGAAAGTCTTTGAAAGTCAAGACACTGTAGGGTTTGGTTCCGGTTCCCGGAGAGGCGTACTCTTTTAGCATTATTTTATTGGATGTGAGTTGTCCTCTGGAGGGTGCAGCCTGAAGTCTTTGCCGATGCCCAAATACGAAAATAGAAGAAAAGAGTACCTCACTTTCGTTGTTGGTATCAGAGCCCATGTCAACAAATTTGAACTCAACCGTTACACATGAAAGAGTTAAGGATTGTTATAACTCTGATGAAGAGCCTAATGTATGAAAGAAAATTGTTAAGATTGTCTCACATTAGTTGTGAAAGGAATTAATGATCGATTTGTAAGTATGAGAAAAATCCTCATTTTGAGCTAATTTTTGGAGAAAGAGAGATCCAAAATTCAATGGTTGCATATTTCATTTTCACGTTATTTGAGCATGTGAAAAGAGTCCGCATATCAGAAAGCCATCGAATTTCTAGTTCGTGAAAGAGATGAGACTACATCTCAAGGGCCAAAAGTACTGACCATTGAGAGAGTTGCCAAGCTTGCTCTAGCTTAGCCTGAAAGTTGTCAAGGCATAGACGAGCACAATTCAGTTGGGCCCCACTCCAAAATGTAAGGAAGCAGAGAAGCGAAGCCTAAGATGTCACGTCATAATTTCATTGTGGAAATAGATGCAAAAAAATACAGTTCTGGTTAGACATCAACAATCACTTTTAGAAAAGAGATACACAATTCTGTCGCTGCTCGAACTTTATAATCAAATTTTGAGTAATTCTCTTAGCGATATCAACAAGAGATGTATGGTGCTCTGTCTCTACATTCTTCGTACACAATTCCGTTGGGCTCCACTACAAAAATGTAAGGAAGTTGAGAAGCAAAGCCCAAGATGTCATGTCAAAATTTCATTGTGGAAATAGATGCCAAAAAAAAAAAAATTACAGTTCTGGTTAGACATCAACAATCAATTTTAGAAAAGAGGTACACAATTCTATCACTGCTTAAACTTTATCATCAAAATTTAAGTAATTCTCTTAGCCGTAACAACAAGAGATATATGGTGCATTGCCTCTACATTCTTTCTGTTACCTTCCTTTGTTTCCATTAATGAGGACCAGACTAAATAATCAGAAACTAGATATTCTCCACAACTGCTTGCTTCTGCCTCTAGCCAAAGACAGAGTAATCACCCGGTACATACTTTCAAACGCAAGGTGTCCCGTTAAAATCCACAAAGATCTTTATGAACACTTTTTCTTGGGTAGTGGCAGTGGATAGGTTTCCAAGGTGGCATTGGTAAATCGAATTCCTTGACCTCCACAATTAGAGATAATAACGAGCTCTCTTATGTTCTTTACGATGCATAGGCAGAGGCTTCACACCAGAAGAGTTGACTTGCAAAAGATACATGCCCACATCTTCAAAATAGCTTATTAATTTAAAGAGTTTAGAGACTCTAACATTATTAAATACACAGTCATTCGTCTCGCGAAAAAAAATGCTTGCTTGTAACAGCGTTCTCCTTAGGTGGCGTCAATACTCCGAAGCTTGTCACGAACGCTTAACAAAATGAAAATCACTACAACAGCTTACGCCCTATTTCTGTTCGATTTGTGCATTGAAAGTACTCAATCTGCAGTAAAGGCTATGATTCACTTGGTCAATGATCAAAGAATTTGCTGAACTGATCTTTGACTGAGATGTTGCTCTCCCTATTTGAATTTAAGGTACGTATTTCTGCTAAACTTTCTTCCTTGTTCAGGCCTGTTTTCTGTTTTTTTCCTTTGACACTTAGAAAATTCATTCTCGATCACAGCCCAAAAGTAAAGCTTATTACAGCTTGCCCAGCGCATGAATTATGTGACAGTCCACCCAATAGGCCTAAACCACCAGGGTAATAATAGCATGTTTAAAATTTTAAGAACGTGCTATCAAGGGCATATGCATATGATCCGCCTAGTAATTTCTATGGATAGGGTAGCTAGCTCGATGGGCCAACCATTATCAGGCAGAGTAGTTCGAGGTGAAGTCGAGAAGGAAAATAATGCAATTGAAAAGGGTGAAAATAAGAAACAAGGAAACCCCCCGCATGTGCATATTTTATGGAAGCAAAGCAATGGTTAAAAAGAAGTTAAATAGAGTCATTAAGGGCGCGTTTGTTTGTGTTTCTGTTCAAAAAGTGTTCCAGGGAACAGAAATAGAAAAAACTATTTTTGTTCCGAGGAACAATTTTTCACCAGAAAGACGTGTTTGGTAAAATTGTTCCGGGAATAAAAAATGAATAGAAACACGTTTGATAAATTTATATTCTTTTTTTTGTTTCTTTTAATTTTTTAATATTTTTATTTTATTTTTCCTTTCTTTTTTTTTCTTTTTTTTTCTTTTGGCTGGTCGCTAGCCTTCGGCGACTGTCCGACGGGGGTCAATAGCCTCGCCTAGCCACGGCGAGGCCGAGCGTCGCCGGCGCAGGCGAGGCTCAACCTCACCTTGGCTGGGTGAGCTTGGCCTCACCCAGATTCAGTGAGGTCAAGCATCGCTGGCCCCTGGCGAGGCAGAGCCTGGCTAGGGGCCGGCGACGTTCTGGCGAGGTCGCTGACCCTCGATGACGTTGCCAGCCCTCAACGGCCAATCGCTAGCCATGGTCGAGGCTGGCGATTGGCCAAAGAAAAAAGAAAAAGAAAAGAAGAAGAAAAGAGAAGAAAAGAAATGAGAGAGAAAAAATGTTCTTCAAAAGTATTTCTGGAACAAAAAAATAACTTTTTTTTTGTTTCTTATTTCCGTTCCAATTTTGTTCCAGGAACAAAAAAATAGATTTTAAACAAAAACGCAAACAAACACAATTCTGTTCTTTTTTAGTTTCCAGGAACAAAAAAAAAAAAAAGAAAATTTGTTCATGAACAGAAAAAAAGAACATAAACATGCACGCTCTAAGTTTCTCAAAAAATGCCAAACAATTTTATAGAAACTGGGTCGGAAGGCACCTTTGCTTGTCCTAAAATAAATAAAATAAGCAATCGACCTGCCTTTTGGGTCAAGCAAATGAAATTCTCTGGTGGGTTGTCTCATTTGTCAACTTTAACCGTGATAATGGGCATCCTGAAAACAAAAAGATAATTAATGGAGGTGGCACAAAAGTAGATTTAGACGGGATTATATCATGAATCATGAAACTGATTGGATGCTCTCAAATACTCAATCCTCAATACCAAACAGCATACAACATATTTTTGTATATATTTCTGCGCATTTAGCTCTATCCATTTTCCAGTAAAAGCTGATCTATTTGAAAGGGGATAAAATGATGACTATATATGTACAAATATTCCAGAATCCTGAGAGAAAGGGAGGGAGAAAATAGTCAAAGGCTTCATTTTCAAAAGAAACAAGCCTAGCTCGTGATTACCCTTTAATTGGCCTATATCTCTGACTATAGATAAAATCTCTCATTTTCCATAAGTTATCTGATTCAATATTTTACAGGTTCAGGCCAACTAAAATGTTACAGGAGGATGAAGAACAAAGAAAAGGAAGTGTAGGCTCTGCTCGTGGGCATTATAAGGAGAATAGAGAAAGTGACTAAAGACATGGGCTTAAAATTTCTTCGCAGATGACACCAAAGAGTATCATAGAAAAAGTGCCGCTTTAGTATGATGAGGTAAGGAAACCGCTTGCCAAACCAGTTGCTTCTCAAAGTACCGGGGCTGCGAGTTGGCCGGTGAACTAGATAAGTGCAATGACACTATGGATTTGCAAAGGATGGAGATATTTCTTAGATTATTAATCCATCAATCTTGGACATTTGTACTCTTTTCAAATGAAGGGGACTCAGTCTTTCATATCTAATATTCGATAAAAGTACCTCCGAAATAGAATATCCAGGAAATCCATATCTCCCACGAAATTGTTAAACCCTGAAGTGGACGATATCGATGATGACTCGGTAGGATTTGGGGAGGGCATCAATTTGCCTAGAGAAAGAAGGAGGGAATTAAAGTCGCCATCGTTGTTGGCTTCACCAGATAAGCTAACGATGGAATCCGGTCCTGCTAGCAAAGATCAGAATAATTGCCGTACCCGTTTGCCGACGCCACATTATGAAGCTAAAGACTCTCATTCTCGGGATAGAAGGCATTCGTATTGTTCTGGGATGATTTATTTCCCACTTAAATATAAATTATTTCCTCTTTGAATTGTTCATAATTAAATAGGTCTGTGGGTTCACTTTTTTACTTTGAAATGTGGCTGGCAGGATCAAGGAGTCTTAAAAATTGAAGCAGATTTATCTTAGACTATAGATCCAAGCCCTCCTAATGCTATAGCCACAGTGCTGGCATAAAATTTGATGCCCATAGGGATAGAATCAAACTGACACGGTTGGAATTCTTAAATCAGAATCTTTAGAAAATTGATTAGGAGTTGTTATTATTAAATATTAAGCCTCTTCAACCCCCACTCTACCCCAACCCCACCACTTCCTTCTATGAAAATCCCTATTAATAGCAACATAACGATCAAGATTAACAATTATACAATAGTCTGGTGGTGTTCAATTCGTGTAGATTACCAAACTAGTTGAAGTATCATGTGTTGCGCAGACCTGAAATTGATTTATTGAAATATTTGTTTTGAAGTTATATAGTATGATAGTATGAGTAAGCATTGATATATACTCGGTAAGATCTGTGTTTAGATTAGTTATATTGTACATTTAATAGGATTTCATCCAATTAGTTTTGGGACCTAATTAAAAATACATTTTGAGGAGAATTTTCTTAGATCTAAGCCCTTCTGATGCTCCGAAAATGGCCAAGGAAATTCAAGTCGGAGCATCCTTGACAGTCAATGAGCTTGCTTGAGGCGAGATATGTGGAGGTTACTATATTACTTGTCCAGCTGTACAAGACTGACTGAAAGCATGTCCTCTTGCTTATGCGTTCGGCCGGAGTTGCTGGTATTAGTGCAACAGAAGTAAAAGTGGATTCGAATTCCTATATGATGCACATGGGACCGACCTCGAATTTCCTAAACAATGAGGCCCTTCAGATAAAGTTATTATTAATTATTATGATAGAGTTATTAAGCGTCTTCAAGCCCAACTTTGTCCCAACCCTACCACTACCTTCTATGAAACTTCCTCCAGATACTAACTTAATGATCATTAAATAAAAAATAAAAAAAAGCTGCAGGTGCTGAATTAACATGGTTACGAAAATCTAATGTCAAATAACGAGGCAACAGACCTTTACCATCAAACTAGTTGAAGTCCCATGCGCTGCACGGACCAGAAGTTGATTTATTGAAATATTTGTTTTGGAGATATATGATGTAACTTTACGAAGTGAGCATTCATTTATCAACCGAACAACAAAATTCTGCTAGGAACATATGAATCATTAGTTTAGTCCTTCTTCCTATATTATGCCACTTTATTTAATTTTTTCATTTGAATGTAGTTTTCTAAATAAGCAAAAACTGTAGTTTATTGTGGGATCTTGATCTTTGTTGATTTCCAGTAATATAAACTCAGTCAGACTTGTGTACAGATTAGTTATATTCTATAATTAACAGGGTCTTTTGCAATTGGTTATTGTACCTACAGATAAACCACAGGTAGTAATATTGAAGTTAAGCAATCGAATCATTGTCATGGCTATTCTATTTGTAACTTAGTATTGGTGCCCCATATCTTCGTGAAAACTCAATAGTTGTTCATTTTAATGTCGCGATTGAGTTAAAAAATATTGCTAACGCAAAGCTGAGCCTACTACAGAATCCTCTAACTTTGAAACTAGGGTGCTGCTCAAATTGAGCCTTGCCCATCGCTCCCTTCCCCGGAATAACCCACGAGGAGCACTTTCCACGGTTGTCCTCGTCTATCTCGCGAAAGAGTCTCCTTGCTCCTCCTCTAACAACACCTTCCATTGCCGTCCTTGTCAATTTCAGCACAAGCGAAAGGTCGCCTTGCTCCACTTCCTTATCATCGTGCCACACAGTCAATAGTCTCGTCCAGTTGTAGCTCCATTCCATGTGAACATGATGTATGTATCCTCCTCTTTTTCCTTGGCCTCTTTACTTTTTTTTCTTGAAGGAACTCTAATCCCTAGTGCACATTGTGCACCACAATAACTTTTGCCTCCAAAAATTAAATAGACACGATAAGTTAACTCATCAGCAGTAGTAAAAACACTAGGTCGAGTTTTTTTACCTGCACGTCGTGCCCTACCACATAGAGAGCTATTTTTTTTTATGCATTTTTGAATTTTTTTTCTTATGAATTTCTTTATAATTTTACTAAAATTTTGAATTTTTTAAAATTTTCTGAAATTTTTAAATATTTTGCATGCATTTTTTAATTGTGTTTAAAAAATAATTTTTTTCTAGATTTTTAAAATTTTCTCTTTTTAAATTTTTAGAATATTATTTTTCTAAAAAATTATTTTTTTAAATAATTTTTTTGAATTTAATTTTTTTAATAAAATACAAAAATAAGGACATCGGCATGGACTATCAAGCGCTGTCAGGCTCGGGCCCGCCGAGCAGGACCAATTCGTGGGGGGATTCCCACATTGAGACCAATTCGACCTAGACCTTGAAACAAACCTGAACTAAACTCAAAAGCCCAACTCACCTAAAACTTCCAGCCCAAACCAAAGCAAACTAGACAAGTCCAAATAATCTCAAACGAATTAAACCCAAACTCCACAAGACCAATTCGGCCCAAACCAAACAACTCCAGACTCGATCAACTTAAGCCCAATCCAGATTTACTAAAGTTCAACCCAAGCTCATTTCCCATTTTCTTCTCTCTCTAAAACATGGTCGATCTCCCCCATTGCTCTCTGGATTCTCCTTATCCTCCCCAGAACACGAGCCCTTCAATCTTCAATATCAAAACTCAAGTCACCAACACAAAAGGTCTACTATGGATCACAGTCACTGTACCACGGCCCATCTTCGATTATGACTCCACAACGATGCGTAACATATAAAATGAACGATAATAGTAAAGCTCAGTCAAGCATCGTGAGAAATCAGTGTTCGTCAAGATCCCTGGTTCATTTCCCCGCCAGTATTCACATCCACCATGAGAACATTGTATAGGATAAAACAACACAGAGGCAAAACCGCACGAGACTCGAAAAAGACAAAAGAAAACGCACGTTGAACTGTGGTGACAAAAAACGGATTTTGAGGTTATAGAGATCACCATCAAGCGTACCCCATAGCTACACGTTCAAGCGACTCAAAATCGGAAGAAAATATGAACGGCCTTGGTGCAGACATTTTGTCAAACGCGTTGTGGGCGTCAAATGAAAATAAAACCCGGACAAGAACAAGACTCAAAACCGGATCAAAGCTCAACACGAATCAGCAGGGAATGCTCGACATCAACCGAGGACAGCGTAAGCGAACCCGAAACGCACGCCCGGCTCAGTAGCTCGTGCAAAAACATGAGAGAACTGGGCAAAAGCAAGGCATAAAAATGGGGTCGGCCGAGGGTCTCTACCCGGCTCGGGGGCGGCGAGTCGTGGGTGAGCTCGATAGATCGGACTACGTCCAGTCGCCCCGCACGCCTCCGAACCGGGATCCCCGCGAAATCGACGCAACTCAACACAACTAAAAAAGATACGCACAAGACCTAGTGGGAGAAGCACGCGTCAGCGAGGGTCGGCGGCCGAGGTCCAAGCGCAGTGGCTCGCTCTCCCCTCCCTTTTAAGTTGCCCAGCGCGCATGGCCTCTTGCGACGCCAGCTGCCCCTGCCGGCCTGACCCCCCACCGGACGCAACCACTGCTCTCCATCGTACCAGCGTCCTCGTCGCGTTGCAGAGGGCGTGAGGGAAAGAGAGGGAAAGAAGTGGCAACTGGCAAGGGCCGGGCCAAGGAAAAGGGGCAAAAAGAAGAGAGCCGCTCTCCTCCCCCAACTAGGGGTGAGCGGTTCTCCCGGGTAGAACCGGGAACCGGGGAACCGAACCGGAGGTTCCGGTTCGGTTCCCGGTTCTAAAGGGACCGGTTCCGGTTCCCGGTTCCGATTTTCTGGGAACCGGCGGTTCCGGTTCCGGTTCCGGTTCCTATAGGAACCGGAACCGGAACCGGAACCGGAACCGGAACCGGCACTAGGAACCGGAACCGGAACCGGAACCGCCTCAGTTAGGGCTCAAAAAACCCCCCAAATCAAATATTCTCTCGCTTCTTCCACAGAGTCCACACACACGACACTTTTAGTTTTCACTGAGTTCTCTCTTTGCCCGTCCGTTCTCCATCTCTGCTCGACGCCACCGCCGGTTGCCCTCGAGTCTTGACGCCATCGCCGGTCTCCCTTGACGCCACTGCCGCTGGCCCGCTGATCTCTGCTCGAGGGTCGAGGACTCGAGGCCACCTTCGCTCGCCTTGACAGCACCGCGGCTGACCTCTTCGCCCGTCCGTTCTCCATCTCTGCTCGACGCCACCGCCGGTCGCCCTCGAGTCTCGACGCCACCGCCGGTCTCCCTCGAAGCCATTGCCGCTGATCTCTGCTCGAGGGTCGAGGACTCGAGGCCACCTTCGCTCGCCCTCGACAGCACCGCGGCTGACCTCTTTGCCCGTCCGTTCTCCATCTCTGCTTGACGCCACCGCCGGTCGCCCTCGAGTCTCGACGCCACCGCCGGTCTCCCTCGACGCCACTGCCGTTGATCTCTGCTCGAGGGTCGAGGCCACCTTCGCTCGCCCTCGACAGCACCGCGGCTGACCTCTGGCTCACCGTTTGCCCTCGACGGCACCGTCGCTCGCCCTCGACACCACCGCTCGCTGATCCCTGCTCGAGGCCACCTCCTCTCGCCCTCGACGACACAGCCGCTAACCTCTGGCTGACCGCTTGCCCTCGACGCCATCGTCGCTCACCCTCGACGCCACCACTCGCTGACCCCTGCTCGAGGCCACCTCTGCTCTCCCTTGACGGCACCGCCGCTGACCTCTAGCTCGCCGCTCGCCCTCGACGCCACCGTCGCTCGCCCTCAACGCCACCGCCGCTCACCCTCGACACCACCACTCGCTGACCCCTGCTCGAGGCCACCTCCGCTCTCCCTCGACGGTAAGATGCTATTTGCACAATTACTTATGATTTAACGATGATGCTTAATACCTTGTGAAGTCTTGTGAGATAACTATTTATTAAATGTCACTAATTTGATTGATGAAAAACCCTTGCAGGAGCTGCGCGTGAATAGTGTGTTTGGTGGCATTGCTTTGAGCCTTGAGGTATTTAAGAAAAGAGGTCATCAACGGAAGCATAAAGTGAGTTTCTTTTCTGCGTTTTGTTTTGGTCGACTGTTGGTTCATAATTTTGCCAGACTACTGAGTTAATTGTGTGGCAGACGTGTCCGGTTTAGTCATTCGCTGTCTTCGGAGGAAAGCACCGTTTCTCAGCTTGGCTTGTTTTCTTATTGGGCCATCAGGAACTTAATCTCAGTCAAAGTAAAATGTGGGTACTTTCTTGACTGCTTCCTGGACTCATCTCTGCGTTTTTGTCTTGAACTGCTCGTCTCTCCTTCCAGTATGTTGCTTATGGTAGGGGACTTCATACTTTGTTTGGCTGCTTTTGTCCCGTTTCTTTCTTCTATCCGTTGGCTTGTTCGACCTTGTTCTGTTTTATTTGCTTGCTTATAGCTATATATGTCTAATCAGTCATTTAGCACCATCTGAAATGTAAATATGTTCATCGAAGGACAACTTGTGAAAATGTCAGTCAACTTACTCAATGACAATATTAGGTTGAAAGTCAGCAACTTTAGAGTGTTATTGATTAGTGGATTGAAGTATTATCTTTCTTCTTTTGTCAACAGGAGGACTTACAAGCCTGGTGGTTTTGGTAAAGGTTGTGGTTCCAACAGTACAGCTCCTCCATGCACTGGGTAGGTGCCCTGCACCATATACTATTGAAAGTGCCTTGTATCTGTTGGCTGTACTTTATATTGTCGGATGGATTGTCTGTTTTTTCAAGCTAAGCTTGTCGGTCTTTTTTTTTTTTTCAAATACTATATTCTCTTTTTCCTTATGTTGATCTTCTAGTATGGTCTTCTGTAGAAACTAAGTGGATTTAATCTGTTACAGGTATATAGAGATGATGGCTCCAGTTTTATCCAGAGTTGCCTGGCGCTGTGTATGGTATATGATTCAGGTGTGCCATTTTATTGCGTCTGGTGTTTGTCTTTTTCTAGGACATCAAAGTGTCTGCTTGTATATTGGGGCCATGTCAATCATAAGAGATCCAGGTTAGATAGGTAGGCATTGAGTTGTGGAAGATGATATCTTTATTGTATGAGTTTGAATTTGACTTTAAATTGGATGCTGTCTGCTATGGACCAGAATAATAAAGTAGGAAACTATCTCATTGATAATCTGTGTGTGTCTAAGAGGATGATAATGCTGTTTGTGTATATTCTCTTCAATGAATGACAAGTTTGTTTATTATTGTTGCATTCATTTCCATTTTTTTAAACTAAAAATGAAAAAAAGAAAAGAAAAAAAGAACCTATTGGAACCTGTTGGAACCTGGAACCGACCCCGGAACCTGTGACAGGGTAGGTTCCAGGTTCTTGGTTTGACGGGTAGGTTCCCGGTTCCAAAAAATGAGGAACCTGTACCCGAGGGTAGGTTCCAGGTTCCAAGCGGAACCTGTAAGGAACCGGGAACCGCTCACCCCTACCCCCAACCACCCCCCCCCCCCCCTCCCCCCCTCTCTCATTTTACAACTCTTTTAGCATTTTTCTCCATAACAATGTCCTATTTTGGAATCTATAGATAGTGTTATACATTTGCATTCTGCTATTAAAAGAGTCTAGTAACTACAAGCATTAATTGATTTTTGAAATATAAAAAAATCATATTCAAAATTTTGCTTGAATATTAATTAGTTGAAGGGAGACAAGAAGTTCTCTCCATAACGAAGCCATTTGATGCAACATTTTATGGCACAGAAGAAAGGAAGTGCAGGCACTGCTCATGGACATTATCACATTTATCAGGAGAAGCTGCAAGTGATGATTTGTTGGGATTGTTATAGGAATCAAGCATGCCTTATGATGAGCTTAGAACTTGGCGCCCTCGTATCCTTGACTTTTGTTATGATCAGGTTCGCAAGAAACACTATACATGATGGAAAAACCTATAACTACAATGTAATCAGTATTTTCTGCCCAGATACTTAATAATGTCTGATGAATATTGCTCTGATACTAATTGATGAAGAGCAAATCTAGACGGAGAAGAAGAATAATGAGTAGAAGAATAGAGAAGGTGCAACGCCACGACGTGGATAAAATGGTAGGCCTAGTTTTAATATTGCCTTCTCTTTGACTAGAGTTACGAACCGGGGACCACCCATATATCAAACACTCTCTAATTAATGTGTTGATGACATTGTCAAAAATGTTACGCTCCCTCGCAAGCATCCTTTTCCTATGTTTCTGGTTTAACATATGAACTGAAATTCAACTATGGGCGGATAAAACTTCACATATGTGAAAACCGCAACATGTGTAAAATATGACCTTTTTATGGATTAATTTATACCTTATTAACAGAAAGAATCGAATTTCTTCAGTGCACGTTACATGTTTATTCACCCCCCCCCCCCCCCCAAAATAAAATAAAATTAGTATGCCAACATATGGAGTTCTCTCATATTTATCCATGTTCAGTCATCTATATATTATCAAAGCTATTGTTAATAGATTATATTTAGAGTTTTGATGGCTCATTTTGTCATTTTTTTTTTGGAGATAATGCCTATGTGACGGTCGGTTACTTTTTCAAAGAATGATGGTGCCTTCTGCATGGCTACTTTCCCTTAAGGCAACTGGTTAACAAATTTAATTGGTTCTCAAAGCATTCAGATTTTTTGGAGGTAAAAAAGAAAGCAAAAGAGAGGAGAATAGGGCACAAATCTCGTTGGCTTATACACAGTATAAGTCATTCCAGAATTCTTATTCTCTCCCTTTGAGTCGATTTTTTCCGTGAAATATGTCGCTAGAGAATATTTTTAGAGAAAATAATATAAAGAAAGATGATTTAGTTTTCCTGTATCCTCAACCCTCATCGAATCCTCTATAATTTTGGAATTTGGGACCTCAATGCGAGCCTTGAGATCTCAATACTCGTATAGGGGTCTTAATTCTCGGATCAAGACACTAGCACCCAGACCTAATGTACCGGGTGTCGGGCACTAACCCTAACCCACGATGTTGGACTCGGGACTCAAGGGGCCGGGTCCCCGAGTCAGGTTGTTGAGGTCTCAGGTTCGAGAGCTCCAGGCAAAAGTTAATATACATGCATGGAAGGACTAGAGGGGTGTTGGTGATGGCCACAAGCTCCTTTGGGCCTTCTATATTTAGTACAATTTGATGGACCTAACTAAGTGCAAGTAGTGAGTTGACCATGGGACATGGTACTGTCCAGATAATTGGATAGTCTTGTAGGCAGAAAGTGAACAATCTACCAGAATTGGTGGATAGCTCTGTTGCTAAATTTGGAGCATCTATAGACTTGGTGAGAAGACTAGGCTATAAAATTAATTGGAATTGAAACTTTAAAATCCCTAAAAATTAGGTTTAAGGCTCTGAATTTTTTTGCCTTTTTCACGTAAGTGTCGCGACAGTTTAGGTCAAAAGGAAAAAAAATAAGAAAAACTACTTTGGAAATCCGTTTGTGAAGATTTTCAGGAAGATATTATATTGGAAGCGAGAGAATAGAGCCAATACAAATTTGAGGTTTACACTGTTAATTAGAATTCATGACGAATTCCCAGGTTGAGACATGAGTTGGATTTAAGAGAATACAAACAAGGTATGCTCTTCCTTTCATTGACCTCCATGAACCTCGCTATAGAGAGGGTTGTAACAATCGAAAGAAAGTTTCTCACCGCATCTAAATCCTCCCCAAACCAAGAGATTCTCAATTCCACCCTTCCATCTACTCTTTGACTTAACTTGAAGGAGTTAGGTATTCACTATGATCTTTTGTGTTAAATTACCTTCAAAAGGCCCTTGCCTTGTACGCCCTTCGTATAAGGATATAAGCACGTATTGATTATTATCAATCCAATAAAACAGCTGCCTGTCAATACATTTTGCATCTTACACTGTATCGAAACTAAAGAACCTTCAGGCAAAATTCATGAAATAATCTGAATTGGTAGGTCGTTAGGGTATCTCCCCCACCATAGCGATTTTTTTTGCAGTTGCTCTTCCTGCAAAATTCATAAGATAATTTAATTGGTGAATTACAAGGTGTGGACATGATTATGTGGGTGAGTTATAAGTTATGGACGTAATGCACTGGCAGACTTAACTAAATATAATATGGGTGATGTTTATGTTTGTATTCACCAATCAAAAGACTAACTAGAGAAAGTTTCCTTTAATCAGGTATGAAAAAAAAGATATGTCAATCCTAAAAATAAAATAAAGTAAATTAGTGAAAATCTTGAAAAATTATCACGTTTTGTGCTAGTGATGATCTCATAACCAATGAACCATATATACATACTTTTTAGTGAGAAAACTCTCAAAATCTCGTGTGTTTCTTCTCCCACCCATGGGTCCGAATACGAGACCAAAAACTCTTTGCTTCTTGATCCTAAGCATTCTCAGTTCCACCCTTTTATCTACATTTTGACTAATTTGAATAAGCCAGTAATTCTATATTCTCAAGTCCACTCTAAAATAGCTTAGCCAAATGCCTTAGAAAATGAGACAAAAGAAGAAAAACAAATGAACATTAAATTGAAAAACATGATATCCAAATAGAATCTGTGTAAGCTATATTTTGTGTCAAGTGATAGGGATTCCTTTCCACCTCAATACTGTAGCTTGAGAATAACTAGTCAGATGCAAATCTCATTTAATAGCTGTAAAGTTTAGCGTTATTCATCGCATGAAAACTACATGCACGGTGTGCACATTTACAGAAGTTCCAATCAGCCATCCTCAAGATCTTTCATGCAAAAAATAAAAAAAGAAGAAGGGAGAATCTCTTCATAATTTGTAGGTACAATCTAAACTCATTTATTGGAAAAGGTGAAAGGGGGGAGACATGCGTGTGTCACGGGCCGATCGATCTAGCATCTCCTTTGCCCGTGCGGCCTTAGGATTTCTCCCAAGCAGCTTTTCTCACACTCGACTCACAAAGATCTTTAAAGAGAAGCTCTGAATTGTATCACTTGTGAATGAGATCAGTACAATGGGGGAGAGGAGACCCCTATATATACAAATACAAGGCAAACCGTATCCGTAGATCTCTCCTCGATCTAATGGTGGAAATCACATCTCCCCAATTACCAACTACCCGCATTTATTACATACGAATACAATTACCGTATCGCCTACCCCCAGGAGCATTCTAAAAGACTCGAGAAAACCCTAGGACTCAGGGATACAAGCCGAGGGTCGCTTGATCCACGGATGTGTCACGGCCATCCCTTAGAACCCTCTTGGATCGACTTTCTTTCAGGTTGTGACATTCTCCCCCACCTAATTAGGCGACGCCCTTGTCGCGTCTTTGGCATGAAAAGCGTTGATATGTTTCTTGAACTGCCAAAGACCTTCCGCAGGCTCCCAACTTGCTTCGCTCTTCGGAAGACCCTTCCATCGGACCAAGTATTCTCGCTTCGACACGCAGTACGCTTCCATATGACTCGATCTGCCATGATGCTCTCGACTTCTCGATCATATGAGATTTTTGCCCTGAGTGGCGCCCATTGTGACTTCCCTCGGTTCGGATCTTCCTCATCAACCTAGAAAGGCTTAAGCATACTCACATGGAAAACCGGATGTACCTTAAGCTTTGGCAGTAAATCTAGCTTGTATGCAACCTTTCCAACCTGTTGTAGCACATGAAAAGGCCCCTCGTAGCGACGGATCAATCCCTTGTGCACGTCCTTGTATCAAAGAATTTGTTTGTAGCTTGGCCAACACTCAGTCTTCGACCTGGAACTCCACAAGCCGTTGCTTCTTGTCGGCCCACTTCTTCATGTGCTTGGAGGCCCTATGTAGACATGCTCGCGCCAATTCCATCTGCTCCTACCAATCCTTGGCGAACTTGTATGCAGACAAGCTACTCCCCCAACAACCTGAAGCAATGACGCTTGGGGTTTGTGGTTGCTGCCCCTTCGCGATCTCAAATGGTTTCTGGCCAGTCAACTCGCTTCGCTGCAAATTGTAAAAGAACTGGACTACGTCAATCAACTTCACCCAATTCACTTGTGTCGTACTCACATAATGTTGGAGGTAAATCTCTAAGAGTGCATTGACCCGTTTTGTTTAACTGTTAGTTTGGGGATGCAAACTTGTCGACATATTCAGCTTCGATCCCAGTAGCTTGAACAACTTAGACTAGAAACACCTCGTGAAGCAAGGATCACGACCGCTCACAATCGTTTGTGCACTCCCAATACTTGACCACGTTCTTCATGAACAGCTTGGCCGCCTCCTCGGCCGGGCAATCCTTTGTCGCAGGCACGAAGGTTGTGTACTTGAGAACCAATCCACTATGACCATGAGAATCCAACACCCTTGGGACTTCGGTAGGTTAACAATGAAGTCCATGAAAACACTTTCCCATGGACAAGTTGGAATAGGAAGCGGCTCCAATTGGCCCGGCGAAGAATGTTGCTCCAGCTTGTCTTGTTGGCACACCAAACAAGTCTTCACATAAGCTTCCACGTCGTCCCGCATTTGAGGCTAGTAGTACCGATATTTAATGAGGGCCAATGTGCGGTTGATCCCTGGATAACCTACCCACTTCAAATTGTGGCGCTCGTGTAAGATCTCCTTCCTTAGCTTCCCATGGAAAGGCATGTATAGTCGCCTTCCTTTGGTGTACAGGAGGTCCTTCTCACATCAAAACTATCGGGTCTTACCTTCCTTCGCGTTCCCGATGAGAGCTTGAGCTCTTGGATCGTACTTCAACCCCTCCTTGATGCGGTCGATCCAAGGACAACTCAACCAACTAACTGTGTTTGCCAGCTCCATCTTTCGACTTAGTGCTTCCACCATGAAGTTAGCATTCCCTGGCTTATACTTTAGCACGTAGTCAAACTCCGCAAGGAAATCCTGCCATTGAGCTTGCTTTAGACTCAACTTCTTTTGCGTCTAGAAACAACTTATGGCCACATTGTCCGTCCTTACGACGAACTTCAATCCTAAGAAATAATGCCTCCACATCCAAAGGCAGTGGACCACCGCGGTCATCTCCTTTTCTTGAACGGTATACCGACGCTCAGTATCATTCAACTTATGAGACTTGTATGCCACCGGATGTCCATCCTACATAAGAATGCCACAAATAGCAAAATTTGATGCATCAGTCTCTACCTCATAAGGCTTCGTGTGGTCAGGCAACATCAACACTAGCTCCTTGGTCATGGCCTTCTTCAATTGATCGAATGCCCCTTGGCATCGATCCGTCCACTGCCATAGCTTCTCCTTCTTTAGCAGGTCTGTGAGCGGCACGGTGATGCTTGAGTAGCTTTGGATGAAGTGCCGATAGTAGTTGGTGAGGTCAAGGAATGACTCAACCCCATCACCTTCGTCGACGGCTCCCATTCGATGATTGATTGAATCTTTGCCTTGTCCATTCGCACTCGCCCACCCCCGACAATGTGCCCCAAGAACGGAACTTTCTCTTGGGCAAATGCACACTTCTCGTGCTTTACATACAACTCGTTCTCATGCAAGACTTGAAAGACCTACCTTAGGTGCTCAATATGCTCCTCGAGCGTCCGACTATATACTATAACATCATCAAGGTATACCACTCCAAACTGATCTGGAAATGGTGGAGTACCTTGTTCATTAGCATACAAAACATAGCTGGAGTGTTGGTCAGGCTGAACGGCATGACAAGGAACTCATAGGATCCATACCGCGTCACGCAGGCAGTCTTCGACTCGTCCCCTTTAGCGATCCGAACATGATAATAGCCCAATCGAAGATCCAACTTGGTGAACCATTGAGCACCTCCAAGTTGATCAAAGAGATTTGCAATGAGCGAGATCAGGTACTTGTTCTTCACAGTCAGCTTGTTCAGCGACCGGTAGTCGATGCACATTCAGAGTGACCCATCATGCTTCTTTTGGAATTGGACCGGCGCACCGAACGGAGCCTTGGATGGTCGAATATACCCCACATCGAGCAACTCCTTCAATTACTTCCTCAGTTCTTCTAATTTCGGGGGTGCCGTGCGATAAGGCACCATGGTGGGTGATCGAGCATCAGGCACCAGCTCGATCCAATGATCCACCTGTCTTTGAGGTGGTAGCTTCTTTGGCAACTCAGGGGGCATCACGTCCTTGAATGAGTTGAGGACATGGGTTACTTTAGCTAGGACTCCTACCCTTTCACCCTAGTCGTCCTCCGTCTTCAAGGTCGCTAGAAATGTCACCTCACCCTTCCTTACTCCCTTGGTGAGTTGCATTGCCGAGATCAACTTTTGACCACGGTCTGATTCACAATGGATTGGGATCACGCACTGACACCATTTGTCCAATACACATATACATTCGGCAAAAGGCAATAGAACAACATGGATCTTATCTAGGAACTTAATCCTAATGACAAAGTCATAGTCGTCAAGAGGAATTACCTCTAGAGTTTCCTCGCTTTTCCACTACCCGAGTTGTAGCTCCATGTCCCTTGTGACACCGATTGTAGGGACCTCCTTAGAGTTTACCATCTTGAGCCACCTAGCTCCCTTCTCAACCCGTAGGTTTAGTTTCTTCATGGCCTCCTCTAAGATGAATAGATTGGATGCTCCCGTATCCACAAGTGCACTCATCGTAGTCTCTCCAATCCTTAGGTCTGCGAATATCAATCCTTTAGGCTCCTTCACCTTCTTGGACTTGATTGTGCTAAGAAGTCACAGTGAACCCAACCGCGATTCTTCCTTAGGCTCATCCTCCTTGCAAATGGGGTTAGCTTGACCTTATTCGGGCAATCCTACGCCATAAGTGAACTATTGACACCTAATTTTTGTTTCAAGTACATAAAAAAAATAAAAAAAAAGGCCTCTTTTCCCCTTGCGTGGCCCAAGCCTATTTCCTCTTTGGCCTAGCCCACGCCATCCTTCTCCCTCCTCCATCTTTGAGCAAGAAATCCTAGAAAAAAAAAAAACCAAAGAGGGAGTGGGAGAGAGAGAGAGCTTGGCAGAGGGAGAGGGAGAGAGAAAGGAAGGAAGAGCAACAATAGAGGGCAGCGGAGGCGCTGCCGGGCACCATCCGAGCTGCTGCCCTCTGAATGCCCTCTCCAGCAGCCCAATCAGTGACGCCATCCAACCCACCGCCTATAACTCAACGCTGGCAACTGAGCCAGTGAGCCTCACCACCGCGTCGCGCCCCCCTGAAGTTGTGACGCCACCTCTGCTGGCCCCGTTTTGCCCAGCTCTACCACATCAATGTTGTTGTCACAACTTGCAACAATCCATGAGCACTGCCGTACCCCCTGCGATGCCGCAGCAACCTGCGAGCTCGCTTGTAGTGCCTCTACCATGCCTCCACTTGTAGAACCTGATGCTCGTACCTTTGCGCCGTTGCTGTCGAAGTGCCGAACATCTGCGAGTGAACCCAGTGAACCCAACCGCGATTCTTCCTTAGGCTCATCCTCCTTGCAAATGGGGTTAGCTTGACCTTATTCGGGCAATCCCACGCCATAAGTGAACTATTGACACCTAATTTTTGTTTTCAAGTACATAAAAAAAAGAAAAATAAAAAAAAGGCCTCTTTTCCCCTTGCGTGGCCCAAGCCTATTTCCCCTTTGGCCTAGCCCACGCCATCCTTCTCCCTCCTCCATCTTTGAGCAAGAAATCCTAGAAAAAAAAACCAAAGAGGGAGTGGGAGAGAGAGCTTGGCAGAGGGAGATGGAGAGAGAAAGGAAGGAAGAGCAACAATAGAGGGCAGCGGAGGCGCTGCCGGGCACCATCTGAGCTGCTGCCCTCTGAATGCCCTCTCCAGCAGCCCAATCAGTGACGCCATCCAATCCACTGCCTATAACTCAACGCTGGCAACTGAGCCAGTGAGCCTCATCACCGCGTCGCGCCCCCCTGAAGTTGTGACGCCACCTCTGCTAGCCCCGTTTTGCCCAGCTCTGCCACATCAATGCTGTTGTCACAACTTGCAACAATCCACGAGCACTGCCGCACCCCCTACGATGTCGCAGCAACCCGCGAGCTCGCTTGTAGTGCCTCTACCATGCCTCCACTTGCAGAACCCGATGCCCGTACCTTTGCGCCGTTGCTGTCGAAGTGCCGAACATCTGCGAGCATCGCCAGTAGCTCACCGCCAATCCGAGCGCTGCCCACCTCTGCCCGTGATGACCACCGTGTTTTACCTACAGCCCTAATGCTGTTGCCCCCGACACTAGCAGATTCCGGGCTAGCCACCGCGTCTCCACCGTCGCAGCACCAGTTCGACCCCGTCGTAGCACCAGCATTGCACTATCACTGCCTAAGCCACCGCCACCTGCTGCGTCGTCGTGCCTCACCACGTTGCTGCCGCCGTCAAGCCCATCGCCGCCGCCAAGAAACCCTAGGGAGTGGAGATACGAGTCAAGTCGCAACCACCAAACTGGGTAGGGTTTTGATCCGTTCAGGCTGGGCCTACGCGAATGGGTTGACACATCCCTTGGCCGAGCCCATCCTTTTTAAGGAAATAGGGCTCTAGTCGTAATGGGCCAAGTTGGTGGGCTCAATTTATTTATTTATTTTTTTAAAAAAAGGAAAAGAATCCCGGGCCAAACCTACATTGCAAGCCCGTTCGAGTCTTCGGCGGATGACCTGGGCGATCCCATCGGGGAAGAGAACCCGGGTCCTTTTTAAATATATTATATCGATATAATAAAAAAAATCATTTCAAAAAATAAATAAAAATTATAAAAATTATATTTTAAAAAAATAAAAATATTAAAGTATTAAAAAATAATAATTTAAAAAATCTAAAAATTGCAGGGTTTGTTTAGAAATTGCAATGTCTTGCTTTCTTAGTATAATTAGCCATTTATTTGCTCGTATATTGACTATATTGTATGATTAATTTACATGTTTAACTATATTTGCAATTACTTAGTGGCACGTGTTTAATTTTACTGTAATTAGGATCTTGGTAGTTATGATTAGGATCTTGGTAGCTATGATTGTTACTTTAATGATTGCGCATCCACATGATTACCTCACATGTTAGTGGATAGGTATAAAATCAATCAAAACTACCTGACAAAAATCATTTCTTTTAAAATGAATAAGATTAGGTACCGAAATGGCATTAATTGGTCAACTAGTATAATTAAGTCCCTGACCCTAGATTCTTTGGTTGCCTAGAAAGTGAGGTACACTCTTATGCCTCACTTGGTTTCTAGCCGACCCCAATAGGCTAGTGGTGACTCCATTTTTGCGAAATTTTCTTAAGAATATTCCAATGTCAGGTGGGGTATGGGCTTGGGAGAGCCCGCACCTAATTATGGGCCTTAGGCTCGTCTTTTAGGCAATACCCCTAAACCTACTCCCTTCCCTCGAGGATAGGTTGCAACAGCTTGGCGACTCCGCCGGGGACTTGATTTTAAACCGTAGAAGACTTAGGCCAAAATTAATCTTGTTCAAAAATATTTTTGTTTGGCAGCGATGATATCAGGTACGTCCCTAACATGTTAGGTGTTAAATGTTTTTTCAGTTGAGAGTTATAAGGGGAGGAGTGATTGTTAACCCCTTGTCTTGTAGGTGTGGAGTTGAGAATTGATGTTTATGTTTTGAATTTATGAAGTTCTGCTTACTTATAAATTATTATGCCTGCATCTCCTGCATCGCACTACACCATGGCACACACTACCTGCCATTGGACCTGACCTGCATAAGATGATTACTTAAGATGGTGTTAAGGTGGATACCACTCCAACTACAACCATATAGTACGAGTCACCCATCTCAACCCCGAAATTTCTTTCTTGATGTCAAAGGTGCCCACGCCGGTCTGCAACTGCGTGACATGGGTTGGTTCTTTGACGAAGCCGGAGGCATGGGTAACCCGACCCAGCCGTGACCTTGTGGGTTCAGTCTGGTGATCCCATGGCTCCATTTTGAGTCGTATAGAGTAGAAATCAAACCACATCTCATGTGCATATCTATGCAATTGAAAAAAAAAAAAGAGACAAAGGTCGGCACCCATTGTAAGTATCATTTTCATTCTTATTCGCTCATTTCGTATTGCATTTTCATCTTGAAATTCGCAAAAATCAATCGAATCCCCTTGGTGATATAGATGATTGAAAAATTGGCAATCACTCTTGAGAAAAGTGAACATTGAATACAAGTTCTAAACACTTTGATTTGGCCCTGCTAAACATGACTTTGTTTAAATTTTTAATTATGGGCTCAAAACAGCTTTTTGTTCAGAAGATTCTTTCAAGACATGATTATAATTTGTGGCATAAAAATTGAAATTGCATTTTTAATCAAATTCTTCCATTCTCACATTTTGGGATTGAAATGCAAATCACATTTGGTGTACAAATTTCTCAAAATAGAAGTCACTTCTTTCAAAAATCAATGTCACTTTTGCATATGAAACTTTTAGAATAGAGTGGACATTCGATTGATAGCCGTCGACCGATCTTCTAATGATGTCCCTTCTCTTATAACTAATCTTGGTGAAATACTAAAACCCCATAATAAAGATTATGGAGCATGTACTATCGCCTCGTTTTTGTTGTAAGAAGCGACCTCATTACGAGATCATTTTCTCATTCACACATTAACATTGTCTTCTTTTCATAGGTCATGCGTGATGACTTTGCTAGCTTGATCATGCCAAGAAGTCAACTTTAGATTTAGGATGAGAATGGATTTATACTTTCATCTGTGCAAGAGTTTTTTGTATTTTATCATTGTTTTTATTCTTGTTAGGGACTATGTTTTCCATTTTGGATTTTGATTACGAATCCAATTGATGCTTTTATAAATCATGTGACTCACATTTTTAATGATGGAATTCAATTTCGCGAAAATCATCATTAAAAAAAAAACAAAAACACAAAACTGAGAAGTGCTTCAAACGAACCTTTACAAGTTTGGGCATCGCCATCACCAGATTGTTTTTTATGAGTTTTATCAAGAGCCGCATCATATGTTACTAAAAGGCTAGCATTAGGGCTCTTGTGCATTTTGGCAATTAAAACATTTGAACATTTGGTTGCAAGAGCTTTCTGCAATCAACATTAGAGATTTGTGTCGCAAAATGCTACTTTGTTATATGCTTTATCGCAAGGAAATGACACAAATGCCTTAGGTGCCAACAAAGCCCTCACTTTGCATGACGAGACAAATGAAGGAGGTTGCCAAGCATCCAAAAGGCGAATTAGAAGGAAAAGTAAACTGTATCGATTCCAATTATCCATTTATGAAACCGTTTTTGACATGATTTTCTTTTCCATTGCCAATGATACATTGTGGGCACCAAGTTATATACCGTTCCAACAAAAGCGAAGGAGTATTCTTATAAGGGCAATATGTCTCTCTAATAAGACATGACAAGACATCCAATTTAGCACAAAAGGATGTATCATTCCTAAATTGAACCTAACTAAGAATGGAGATAATTTGTTTCATCTCCCCTTCTTACAGGGTGATAAATAAATAAAAAGTTGTGCATTAACCATAGAAGTGGCGCCTCCTACCAAGGAATCAGGAAAACGTCAAACACTTAAAGGCGAATGCAAGGGAAGGGTATTGTCGAGTTACCAAATATCCACGAAGGTGAATCCAAAAGATGTTAGCGCCCAAAGGATGAAAGCGAATGAAGGGTAATAATGTATCGTTTCCAACATTTCAATCCCTAAAGATTTTTGCACTAACATATTCTTTTACATTCTTAACAAGGTTACTGGGTCACCATGCCGCAGGTAAGTACCTTTCTTCTCAATTTTTTTAAGTAAAAAAAAAAAAGAAAAAAAAAGAGAATTTCCATTAGAAAAGAGAACCTCTGGCACTTTCCTAGAGACAAACAAAAAAAAATGAATAATTGAGAAAATAAAAAAATTTCTACAAGTTTTTTGAACATCATTTTGTCTCAAAATTATTTTCTCATTTCATGGATTATTCATTTTGAATCAAAATTCCCTACGGAGATTGATCTACTTAGATGATCTCGACAGAGAGAGATGGAAATGTTAACCATGCAAAATAAGTAAGTGCTTAGGATGAAGAAATGTAAGCCATTTCCAAACACGTCCTTCACACACTTTTGAGAGTTGAGTGAAAAACGACATTCTCTTAGGGCAAAGGATTCATTTGCATTGAGCACAAAGATTGAAATGATAAAGGCGCTTCCTTCATCAATCTCAAGCATTGCACTAATATCTTACTATCCCTTTGGGCAGTATAAAGATGATCCTTCAAAATACCCTTATTCTACATTGGGGCAGCGTGTGAGGTTGCGGTTATGTTGTAGAGCGAAAGGTTGAGAAATATTCTATGACTTTCACTTGCATCAATCTTCTGGTGATAGCTTCAGAGGAATTCTCATTAGATCTTGACTCATCCCAATGTGAAGAAGAGCATTTCACTCTCTACCCAAACACTAATATCCATTGCTTTAACCAATTTGGGCCTAATTATTCATTTCTAAACCCCGAGTGGTGATCATCTCCCTTCATTGAGGCAAGGCATAAGAATTAACCTAATATAATTGACAGTCACGAGAAAATGTGAAAAGCATCTCGAAAGTCATAAGAGCTATAAAACTTCAAAGAGCAAAAAGTTCAACCAACTATGGGGCATGAAAAAGCAGTTTGCCTAGTAAAAGCAAGGCCAATGCTCATTAAAAAAAAATCATCACAAGAGCAAAGGACATTAGAAAAAGGAGCAAAGCTTCCATGCAGAAATGATTAGCCAAGAGACTTTCGAGATATGCTGTGTTCACAAGCCAAATAGTTTTGAAAGATCAAGTGACCTGGTCACAAAGCCATGATGATCATCGACTCTTAAAAACCCTCTAGAAACTTTTAAACCTTTCGAGCCTCTTTCGAGCCAACATTACAACCTTCTTCCGAAGTCTCTTTTGATTGGGATGGTTTGAGTAAAAATGAGATTGCCAAAAAAAAGCTATTGCTTGAAGGAGTGGAGGTAATTCTATCTTGTCTTATCTTCCAAGTTCTCGACTTGTAAACCTGATGAAGATAGCAACAGATGTTCCATTATTGGCCTCAAAGCAATAATCCCTTTGTGTAAGTCCTCGACCAACCTATATTGCGGTCCTTTCAAAAGACCTTTTTGATCGATCAAATTGTGCTCATTGCAAATGTTTCTGAAAGCCTTTGACATGAGTTATGTGATATACCCTTAGCAATTAGTTACTTTCCACGCAAATGGATGGGATCAAGCAACCATTTTATTGAGAGTGCATGAGAAACCCTTTTTGACTAAGAAGCTTCATTTTGGCATGCTTAATGAGCACTTTTCACGATTCGTAGCCATTTTGATAAGAACTTGACTTTTAGAGAATTTGATGATTAATGATACATCCCCGAACAAGATGACAGTTTTGCACTACATAATACTGATTGACATCGAATGTTTTTTAAAACAGTTGGACCTAACTTGATTAGCTTGTTCAATTAATACTACAATGTTGCCAATACATCTCTTGATGTTGTCTTTAATGACATTTGTTCAAGTTGAGTATGACATGATTCATTAGTGAAGCCATGCAGTTTTCAAGGGGTTAACGGGTGCTTCCCTTAAAGCATGTCATCTCCAAAGGTTCATGATAAGCTTTAAACCATGCTATTTCCAAGGTTGGTGGGTTTATCCTTAAACCACGGGGTTGGTGGCTTTTCCTAAACCACATGGCTTGTGGTTTCATCCATAAACCATGTTTGTCTGCTCCCAATCGAAATCCATTTGTACACGGTGAGACTATCATACTTGGTCGAAACCCGTTGTTACATGGTATGACCGCATTTCTCTATTCTTATGACTAGGAGAGCTTTGTAGCCTGGAGTCTTCTCTCTTCTTATGACCCGGAGAGTTTTGTATCTTGGAGTCTTCTCTCTTCTTATGACCCGGTGGGCTTCTATAGCCTGGAGTCTTCTCTCTTCTTATAATTTGGAGAGCTTTGTATCCTAGAGTCTTCTCTCTTCTTATGATCCGGTGGACTTTTGTAGCCCAGAGTATTCTTTCTCTTCTTATGATCTGGAGAGCTTTGTATCCTGGAGTTTTCTCTCTTCTTATGACTCGGAGAGCTTTGTATCTTGTAATCTTCTCTCTTCTTATGACCCAGTGGGTTTTTGTAACCTGGAGTCTTCTCTCTTTTTATGACCCGGAGAGCTTCTGTAGCCTGGAGTCTTCTCTCTTTTCTTATGACCCGGAGAGCTTTGTATCCTGGAGTCTTCTCTCTTTTTATGACCCAGAGATCTTTATATCCTGGAGTCTTCTCTCTTCTTATGATCCAGTGGACTTTTGTAGCTCGGAGTCTTCTCTCTTCTTATGAGTTGGAGAGCTTTGTATCCTAGAGTCTTCTCTCTTCTTATGACCCGGTGGACTTCTGTAGCCCGGAGTCTTCTCTCTCTTCTTATGACCCGTAGAGCTTTGTATCCTAGAGTCCTCTCTCTTCTTATGACCTGATGGACTTCTATAACCCGGAGTCTTCTATCTTCTTATGACACAATGGGCTTCTGTAGCCCGAAGTCCCCTCTCTCTTCTGATGACTTTGTGGGCTTCTGTAGATCTAAGTCTTCTCTCTTCTTATGACCTGGAGAGCTTTATAACCTGGAGTCTTCACTCTCTTTTTATGACCCTAAGAGTTTTGTATCCTAAAGTCTTCTCTTTTCTTATAACCCGAAGAGCTTTGTATCCTGGAGTTTTTCTTCCTATAGCCCAAGGAGCTTTGTAGCCCGGCGTCCTTCTTCCTTTTATCAACAAGATGTGCTTCCATAGTTATGAGTCATTTCCGTTAACCTGACGCGTGCCTATGCCCCTAGGGTCTCTCTACCATCAAAATAATTTAGATGTCTTCTATCTTTGAATGCAACCTCTTTGAGATTACATTCAAAGAGAGATAGCTATTGACACCTAATTTTTGTTTTCAAGTACATAAAAAAATTAATTAGAGAAAAAGAAGAAAAGAAAAAAATAAAAAAATAAAGAAATAAAAAAAGAAAAGAAAAATAACAAAACAACAAAAAAAGAAAAGAAAAAGAAAAAGAAAAAAGGCCGTCTTTTTCCCTTGCACGGCCCAAGCCCATTTCCCCTTTGGCCTGGCCCATGCTAGCCTTCTCCTTCCTCCATCTTCGCGCAAGAAACCCTAGGAAAAAAAAAAACGAGAGAGGGAGTGGGAGAGAGAAAGGAAGGAAGAGCAATAATAGAGGGCAGTGGCGGCGTTGCCCGACGTCGTTCGAGCTGCTGCCCTCCAAACACCGTCTCCTACAGCCCGAAGCTGTAATGCCATTCGACCCACCGCCTACAACTCAACACCTGCAGCCGAGCCAGTGAGCCTCACCGTAGCTTCGTGCCCCCCCTCCCCGAAGTTGCGACGCCGCCTCTATCGGCCCCACTCTGCCCAACTCTGCCACATCAACGCTGTTGCCGCAACTTGCAACAACCCACGAGCACCATTGCACCCCCCTCGACGCCGTAGTGACCCACGAGCTCACTTGCAGCGCCTCCGCTATGCCTCCACTTGCAGAACCCAATGCCCGCACCTTTGCATTATTGCTGCTGAACACTACAAGCACCGCCAGCAGCTTGCCGTCAGTCTTAGCACTACCTGCCTCCTCCCGTGATGACCCACTGCGCTCTACCTGAAGCCCAACGCTGTTGCCCCTGACGCCAGCAGATTCCGGGCCGGCCAATGTGTCTCCGACTTTCTCTGCTGTCGCAACAGCATTCTAGCCCCGTCGCAGCACCAGCACTGCACCGTTGCCACCCAAGCCGTCGCCACCCGCCGCGTCTTCATGCCTCGCCACGTCACCACCACCGCCAAGAAACCCTAGGGAGTGGAGGTACAAGTCAGGTCACGGCCACCGAACTGGGTAGGGTTTTGATCCATCAGGGCTGACCTGTGCGAATGGATTGATACATTCCTAGGCCGGACCCATCCTTTTGAAAGAAATAGGGCTCCAGTCATAATGGGCCAAGTCGGTGGGCTCAGTTTATTTATTTGTTTTTTTTTAAAGGAAAAGAATCTCGAGCCGGGCCTGCATTGCAAGCCCATTCGGGTCTTCGGTGGATGACCCGAGTCGATCCCACCTGGGAACCCGACCCAGGTCCTTTTTAAATATATTATATTAATATAATAATAAAAAACATTTTAAAAATATATATAAATATATATAAATATATATTTTAAAAAATAATATTATTAAAATATTAAAAAATAATAATAATAATTTAAAAAATCTAAAAATTGCAGGTTTGTTTAGAAATTGCTATATCTTGCTTTCTTAGTATAATTAGCCATTTATTTTCTCGTATATTGACTATATTGCATGATTAATTTACCTGTTTAACTATGTTTGCAATTGCTTAGCGGCACGTGTTTAATTTTACTGCAATTAGAATCTTGGTAGCTATGATTGTTACTTTAATGATTGTGCATCCACATGATCACCTCACATGTTAGTGGATAGGTATAAAATCAATCCAAATTGCTTGACAAAAATCATTTTTTTTTTTAAATGAACAAGATTAGGTACCGAAATGGCACTAATTGGTCAATTAGTGTAATTAAGTCCCTGACCCTAAATTCTTTGGTTGCGTAGGAAGTGAGGTACACTCCCATGCTTCACTTGGTTTCTAGCCGACCCCAATAGGTTAGTGGAGACTCAATTTTTGTGAAATTTTCTTAAGAATATCTCAATTTCATACGAGGTATGGGCTTGGGAGAGCTCGCACCTAATCATGAGCCTTAGGCCTGTCCTTTAGGCAATACCCCTAAACATGTTCCCTCCCTCGGAGGGAAGGTCGCGACATGAACCATCACAGAAGAAACACTTATAAGAGCGTACCTTCCTTTGTCCTCCTCTGCTCGACTTCGCATGAGCCTTGTGAGAACCGACCAGTGGTCTACCTTCAGTCAGGCGATTGTATCTCCCCCGATCTCCCCCACCAGTGGCTTTATTCTTCGGATAAGAGTCCGATCGGAATGTGGAAGGCGCTTTATACTCCACGAACAATTCGGCCACTATCATGGTCGTCATGAGATCTCCCACATTGAATCACTTCAGCTTCTGCTTAGTTCATGGCTTGAGACTACTCATGAACTAGTGGTATGCTTCGGTCTCGTTTATCGAAGGGATTTTGAGTAGCAACTCCGAAAACTAATTGATGTAGTCGCATACATCACCCCTTTGCTTGAGATGCTTAAGCTCGTCATGAGTTTCTTCGTCCGCATAAGCAGGATAGTAGTTCCGTTGGAACTCCTCGACGAATCTACCCCGTGTCGTGATAGGATCCCCACACCTATCATCCTACTGATGACGCCACCACAACAATGCATTATCGGCTAAGTATATAGATGCAGTGTTTACCCGTGATTGGTCGTTGTTGATCCTCATGGCTTGGAAGTACCGCTCCATATACCATAGAAAATTGTCCACATCTTTGGCCACCCACGAACTTGTGAATTCCTTCAACTTGGGTGCGTTCATTCGTGTACTTTGCATGGTGATCACCTTGTTCACATGTGTAGCTTCCGATTCGGTAAGCTTTCCCTTTAGTTCAGCTATCTCCGCGCGCATAGCCGCCATCATGGCCTCCAGGTATTCATTCCGTTGTGCGAGTTCTTCCCTTAGGGTTCCCAGCAACTCGTGTCGGAGCTCTTCCATGCCGGTCTTGAGCTCTTGCACCTCAACTACGAGCTCCTCCCTTCCGGCATCCACTCCATCCACGATCTGGGTCAGGTCATCAACCGATCCTTTGACATCAGTGACAAACAACTCTAGCTTTGTCATCCGATGCGCAAGGTCCCCCGTTGGATCCCTTGAACTCAAACCACCACGGCTCTTCTTTCCCTTGGTAGTGCCTTTCTTGGCGTTCCTCCCACGATCAACGCAGTCACCACCCATAGCGAGTGCCTCATTGGATCGTGGATCAACCATTGCGCTTGGAACGAACTTGGCTCTAATACCATTTGTCATGAGCCGATCGATCTAGCGTTCCTTTTGCCCGTGCAACCTTATGATTTCTCCCAAGCAGCCTTTCTCACACTCAACTCACAAGAATCTTTAGAGAGAGAAACTCTAGAGAGAGAAGCTCTGGATTGTATTACTTATGAATGAGATCAGAACAATTGGGGGGGGGGGGGAGGAGACCCCTATATATACAAATACAAGGCAAACCGTATCCGTAGATCTCTCCTCGATCTAACGGTGGAGATCATATCTTCCTAACTACCAACTACCCGCATTTATTACATACGAATACAATTACCATATTGCCTGCCCCCAGGAGTATTCTAGAAGACTCGAGAAAACCCTAGGACTCGGGGATACAAGCCGAGGGTCGCTTAATCCATGGATGTGTCATGACCATCCCTTAGAACCCTCTTGGAATGGCTTTCTTTCAGGTCGTGACACGTGACTCTACCTTTCATGTTTGTCCACAACTTCTTTGGATTATTCAATTAAGTTGTGAGTAAGTGGGCAAGGCATACATAAAATATGAGAGAGGAAAGAGAAATGAAGAGGACAAGAGGAGAAACTTTTTTTGGCGTTTTAGTCACTTGGATATTTTAGGATGAAGTTGAAATTGAGACAAAATTGTGGGGGCAGGTAGATATCATGAATTTGCATTCTCTTTTGCAACCAATCATGACCTAAGTCTTTCAGTTATTTATATCCAAGACAATCTTTAAAAAGTATTCAATTGCTTGATCCAGAATGTGTGATGGGTATGTCCTTTTGGAATTAACTTATTTAGATGATTCAGTTCCTTCTTCAAAAGTAAGAGAATTATGTGTATCTAGCTTGTAAATAACATGCAATCATGTAATTATTAATTAATACATCTAAATATAGGTAATTAAAATAGGTATTTAGATATTTTATCGCATTTTGCATTGTATTCATTACGGAGCATCTAAAACCATAGGACTACTGCTTTGAATGATGTTTATTTTTTTTATTTATATAAATGGTCTAATACTACTTTAACATTTGAAATCTCTAAGTTGATAATCCGAACCATCCCACCGCACACTCTACGCACAAGATCAGTGCCTCCTTCTCTAAAAAAGCGTAATTCCAATTACAACCACGTCAAGTTACAATTGTGGGGTTGGAGTTATTATATTTGTAATCTTCTAATTCACTCACATGCAGATTACTTTAAAATCGTTGCTTGATGCTTTGTACTATTTATAGACAACAACAGAAACAAATATTTCAATAATACCAATTATTTCTAATATAACTAAATGCTACTAATGTGTGTATTGGTTGAGTAATACCAAGTACATATGCACAAGCTGACATGCAAATTATATCAATAACAACACAGAGATTTAATATTAGGAGTGCCCTGCCACTGTCTTCAGTACTCTGTTAGGGTGGATAAGATATTGGACGTTGAAGATTTCTACAAGCTACAAGGATCTTGAGATAAGCTAAACATATGGAAGAACCTTGATTAATGATGAACAAATTGAGAAGAATAGGGATGTTCATGATAGTTTGGAAGGACCAAGATAAGGTGAACAGTTAGATGGACCTGATAAACAAGCCTAGAACAAGAATGTTTGGTAAAACTTGAAAGGAACATGAAGGAGAATAGCTTTGTAGAATAGAATCAATCAATATACTTAGAAGGACCGGAAGAAAGATCAGTATTGTTATCAAGAGCAACGGATTGTTATTGGAGCAGCTTTCTCTATCATATGAAGTGGAAGACTATGATGACATCGATGACTTGTGTGAGTTTAGTGAAAATCTAATGAAGATCTCGACAAGAGGAGAAAAAGTGTGATCTAATGAGGATTTGATGAAGACTTGGAGGTATTGTTGTCAATCTCTCATCAATTAGAATTCTTTGGAAGTTGACATAGTTACAAGGATCATTGAATGATTGATTGCAAGTCATTCCATATAGTTTGTTAGTGGATAGCATCAATAATGTCACACCTCGATCCACATACGGTCGCGTGACGTCCCCTGCTCAACACACTTTATTTATCCTTTGGTCATTCGATTGCGATGTCCTAAGAAGCGTCGCCGACCCAATTCGCAATAACAATAAATGCACAAGCATAAACATAAAAAAATCTCTAACCATCATTCAATAGGGATAATTAAAAACATAATCATTTATTTATGCATCTAGCTTAAAAGTTTAAAAGTTTAAAAGTTTAACAGCTAGCTTCATCACATCTAACACATCTGATAGCGTTGCCACAACCTTCTACAAAAGGGACCGTGGTATGCCTACGTCTTTAATACTACGAGGATGGTCCAAAAAGTGTTAGCAACCTCCGAGATCCATGGCTCCAGCTCAGTGATCTACTCAGGGTCGAGCTTGGGGCCAGACACTTCCCTATCGGGAATGTTCCCATTCTTGGCATCTCAATGATGGCTCCCCCTGAACCTTTGACACTCGGCGGACTATCGAAGTTGTGGATGGGACCCTGGCTCTCGTTGCCCACCCAAAAGTATCAGGCCATGAATCGGTGTGGCACGAGGTTAGATAGACCTTCATTGACCCAGATGATTGTGACGTAACACGTGTAATGTGCGTTAAGCCCTACTGATATAGGATACTCCATCACCTCCCGACTATACTCAATGGGTTGGCCAAAACGTATATGACAGAACGGCTCAGCCATTCTTAGGGCCTGTAAACATTTCAACAAACAAATATGAGATAGACTTAATGAGTGAACTTCCTAAACCTCGCATAGAGAAGTCGTTCACCTTAAAAGTGCTCTAAACAAGCAATTCTCTATTAATGACAAAATATGGCAACACTCCTCTAGCTTTACCCTCACTATTCTCATAATAACGAGTCTACTATTCGAAGCCATCAATATAGACACATAGGCAATACCAGAACACATTGTCCATGCTCTTGAGCCAAACATATGAATGCGCATTATGGTTCAAATCATATGCTCATGCCATGCAATAATCCAAACATGAACACATACGAATCTCATGCACTTTACATACAAGTATGTCTAGATTATTATAGTCATTCAGGACCTAAGGCTAACTTGAAGGTTCACAATTATCCAGTGTAACCAGGCATTGTCTCACCCCATCAAGCACAACATTGTCTTGTGTAAAATGCATTAGGATGGTCATTCCTATAAGGAGTTTGGTTCTGAAATCCATTCGCAAATGGCATCCTGTTGACTTGGTATCATCCGAACTTAATCAGATATCATCTCGTGTAAAATGCATCAGGATAGGTTCACACTCTACGTAAAACGCATCAGAATCTTAGGTGATCACGCGAACATACCCTAACACAATCCATTTCTTATCTTTCTTATTTAATCAATGTGATGCCTATGCGATATGCAACTTCATTTGCCATATGCCATTATATCATACACATGCATCACATTATATCATACACATATGCACCATTTACTTCATAAACTCATGGCATATAAACTACTTATCAAAGTAGAATAAAGTCATCATAATTGACAATACATTCACATAATTTATAACGTGCTATCAAATCCATCACATAATCCATCTTTTATTTATATAACATATCACCCTACCATAACGTATTCTAATAACATGCCACATTACAACGTCACGTCGTATAGAACACACGTGACACGTACATCACATAATACGTAACTCACATAACACATATAACTCATAATCCATATAACATGCTTAACATATAATCCGTACCCCACATAAGCCTATATCACATAATAACATTTCATCATATTATGGCATTATAAACAACATATCAATTTCACTTATCATAAACCGATAACACCGATAACTTATTGCCTTAAATGTGATAGCCTATCACCAAAACTTGATAACTTATCATCAACAATCCTGTTGTCATTTAAAATCTGATAACCTATCGCCCTAGGCTCGATAGCTTATCACCCATGATAACCTATCGCTTTGAAGCTTGATAACCTATCGCTAAACGTTTGATAACCTATCTAGGCCTAATAATCACATATCACACAACATTCACTTATCACACTAAAAAATCATCATTTAACCACAATCAAGCCCAAAACTACTCCTAAAGTGCAACGATAACCTTAATCAAGAGTTAGAAAACCACTCACAAACTATTCGAGCTTTGAAACATGCTGGGGGAAGGAACAACAAGATCGGACAACAGTTGGTCTCACGTCCACAGCATGCGGGTGAGCTGGACAGCGGCCGAATGGCAATCCGGCGGTCGCACAACGGTGGTCTGGCCGCCATTCAGCATTGGCACAGCCTCTGGGCTTCGCAAGGGACTAAACTGGAGAAGAAACGAGGGAGAAGGAGCATGGGCAAGGGCTGCATAGCACCGAACAGCCCTTGAGGAGGCTGGTCAGTCAACTTTGAGTGGGTTCAAAGGACGGTTGCTGGTGAGGTAAAATAAGAGGAAACAAATGAAGAATAAGCTTGCAAAGAGAGCAATGGAGGTGTCGGTGGTGGTGAGGGAAGAGAGATAGAGAGCTTGAAACCAAAACAAGTGAGGAAATAAGAGAGAATGACGGTGAGAGAGAGGGAACCAGTGGTGAGGGGGAGAAGGAAGAGAGAGAGAGAGAGTATGATGTCAAGTCCCAATTAATGCCCATCAAATCCCTTGAGCTCATGTCAATCAAGATGGCTTATGGAAGAAGCAAAATCCTTGCATTAAATGAGATATAGATTACACTCGAATGACTAGGTTAGAGCTAGATTAGGCTAGGTAGGCTAGATACCCTCTTCCCAGTCCTCTTTGCTGCCCAAAATCAAGTGCTGCCCCCTTCACTCGTCAATTTCCATCTTTGCCCTTTCGTCCTTAGTCCAATGTAAGGGGATTTCAATCATTTCACAAAGATCTCGCACTATTCATGCATTATTTACGTCCTTGCATGCATCTAATGTCAAGATATTGTCAAAAGAGGGCTTGATGGACTTGAAGGGCCCATGGGCCTCCCTTGGCCACCCACCCCTTGGGTGTGTGGGCCTTGGGCCACCCACTTGGGTATGGGCCCATTGGGTCCCCCCATGGCCCATTTCCATTTTTCTGCACTTGTACGTCCTTATCGATGAAAAATTGAGTTTTCGCTCTAAAGTGACATTTTTCGATACTCTTGTGGTTTATTGATCCTCAAGGTCATCTCATCCAACAATCGCTTGTCGAGACAATTCCACTCTGAAAAACTATGCCGAAACAAGGATATCACAAATAAACTAGTAGTAATCTAGATCGTGCAAATATTTGGTCTTGGAATGTACTAGTCACTTGATCATTTGATCATAACATTAATCAAAATGAATATAGCGGTTAACAAAGTTTGAAATCTAGAAATGATCACCAAAGTTGATTAGGAGTTGTTTGGGCAATTATGAGCAAGACACATACTAATAGAAGTACACTAAAACTATTCTAATAGACCACCGATATCAAGGAGACGTTGCCGATGTTAGAGAGTTATTCTGATGACTTCTAGCAAGGTTTTGCTTTGGCAATGGTAGAACCAATGGCTACTTAAGGATTTCAATTAGGAGTGGTCATTTGAGGATGGATGGTTATATGTTAAGTATAAGAGAAGGCGAGTCATGTGTTTTAAGTGTTCTTCTTTGCTTTGTTTATGATGATATTAACTGTGTACTCTTGATGTCAATGTTTGGATCATGCCACTATTTGTAATTAGTGACAAGAGCAAGTGTATAAAAGTGATAACAATACATGAGTCCTAATAGTTTAACCTATTGGAAAGACGGTACTTGCTGATTATAACTTTTCTTAAAGATTGCTAGTGGATTCTAGCTTTGCCGTGGCTGTTAGTGTTGAGAGGGACGTAAACTTGGGGATAAAGCTGAAATATTATATATTTTCTTGCAATATCATCTATCTCTTCACTAATAGCATCACAATTTATTTATGCTGATATTTGAAATTTAATTTGTTATATTCTGCAAAAAAAATTTCATAGTTCTAAACCAACCTATTCACTCTTTTTAGGTAGTACTGTTAGCTCCAACACTTAGATCCTCTTAATCTTTCATAATGGGGTGGAGGATTGGGGATGGAGCAATAAGACTTAATCCTCAATTTTTATTTTGTAATTAATGCATTTAAAGTCCTAAAATTTAATGCGAAAGTATGACTGAATTTTAAAATTCTTATATAATGCAATGCATCACAAGAATTCCATTTCAAAACGAAAACATCATCTTAACATAGTCAAGAAGAAAGATAATATATGGCTCAAGAAGTGACATTACATGAGGCCATTGGATCATTTCATGTCGGTGGTGAATGCGCGTTGCAAATGTGGCTTTGTTCCACGTGCCAGGCCGCAGAATTGGGTCTAATCCACATGCAGGGCATGGAAACTCTGAATACTCACGCCAACACCTTCTTTGTCCTTTATCCAAGCCAGCTCTACAAGTTAGCAAACACAAGCAGAAAAGAGAACTTCTGTTATGCTTTGACTAATCAAAACACGCCCAAGAATTTCGACACGGCTACCGAGGCGCCCTTTGGATCGAAGGACAATCTGGGAGGAGTGCAGGCACGGTGGACTGAATGATGTTTTCCCCAGCTTTTGGCGGCATTCAACATTTCTCTAACTTGGTGAATGCTGACAATTCAGGCAAACTATCCATAGATGTGCAAAAAACAATTTCTGCCTTCTTCAAAATATTCAACTCTTTCAAGCCTTCGACGGCTCTTAACTTTTGACAAGACCAAATAGAGAGATGCTGTAGATTTTTCAACTTCGACAGGTTAGGCAATTTTTCAATTGCATAACAAAAACTAATTTTTAGGGACTTCAGAGATTCCACTTCCCCCAAACCTGGAATCTCTGCCAGTTTGGTTAAACGATGGAGATATAATGTTTGTAGCCTCTTCAAGCATGATAGATCGGGTGTGCTGTCGATGAATTCGCACCAAGATATCTTCAATTCCCTTAAGCCCTCCAAGTATTTAAGTATGGGCAAGCGGGGCATCGGATAGTTACTGATTTGGAGAACTGACAAGCTTTTGAAGCCAAAAAAATCAGGCAATTGCGGGATGCAGCTAAGTTTCAAGGTTGATAAGCCACGTGGAAGCCGATGGATGGACTGCGCGTCCTTCCAAAGCGAGATAATCTTGTTCGCTTCAGAGAAAAACCCTTCTTTTTCACTCCCGTAGTCAATACGTATAAAATCCTTGCTCACTTCGAGATGATCTAAATGAACTAGGCTCGAGAGGTCAGGAAGAACAGGGATATCAGCAGCTTCAACCACTAGACATTTCAAGCTTGAGGGAAGCTTTGGCAATGGGAGAAGCCGGCGACCTGAAACTGTCAGCGTTTGGAGACAGAAGAAATCACCGATCTTTCTCGGCACAGTAGAGATTGGGCTCCCATTTAAGTCCAGGATCCTCAGACGGTTTAGGCTCCACATTTCCCATGGGATTTCATCCTTGAGGCGCCAACAATACGAGGCATTGAGCTCTTCGAGTGTCTCCACCCTTCCGAGCACACAAGGTATTGTGTGTATCTCTGTGGATGCCACGTTTAAGACTTTTAGTCTCTTTAGATTTCCAATGGAATCAGGGAGAACACTGATGTTTGAATTCCTTATATTTAAATCAACCAATGATTCTAATTCCCCAATAGAGTCTGGAAGCTCTGTTAGATTATAGCAATCAGTCAACCACAAACAAGTAAGATTTGTTAACTTTCCAATAGAGTAAGAAAGTTGGTGGATACTATAGTTACTCAAAGTTTGAAACCTCATCAAAGATTTTAGATTGCCCAGTGTCTCAGGAAGCTTGAACAATTCGGATAAGGATGACTTGGTAGTTTGGGGCACGATAATCTCCGACAAGCATTCTAGAGAACCGATTTCCTTGGGCAACCCTTGAAGGGAATGGCACCCCTTGATATCTAAAGTCCTTAGTTGTCTTAGCTTATTGATTGACTTGTCAATCGTAGCCAATCTCACACACCAAGCGAGAATCAATTTCTCCAACTTGCCAAACTTGGAAAATTTGGGTGTCTTGGTTAACCTCTTGCATCCCGTTAAATCTAGAACTTTCAACTTTTTCGCCTTCTACAATGGATATAAAAGGCAATTACATGCCCAAGAAAAGCATGAGAATATAATAGCATACAACTACCTAACAAATGTGAATTGATAGAATTTTAAGCAAACATGAGCGAGGTGTGTCAGTACCTTGATTTGTCTCCATCCACCCCAATTGTGGGTGATGTTGCTTCTCGAAAGGTCAAGCACGACCAAATTCACCAGGTGAAGATTCACGGCTGAAAGATCAAATGGGCAATGATGCCAAGACAGCCATCTCAGATTACGAAGAAGATTATTGTTGGGAATGACTGATCCCCGAAATACCGGATTCAACACTAAATTGAACCCCTAAATCAATGCGGAAGCGAAGCCCAAGAAAACGACACATATCACCGATCGTAAAGCACACCACGGATTCGAGCGTACCTTGATTGCCACAGATTAGACACCGACGCCGTCAGAGGAAGAGAAATCGAGCCTTGTTCGATCCGAGGAGGCAAACTCCTTCAATTGCTTCACTGTTTCACTTTTGGAGAAAACGGGAGAGAGGGAGAGAGCGTTGAGAGAAAAAACACCGTACGTACAATTTTACCAACGGTTGTTTTTCTCTCTCTCTCCTCCCTTTTATACCCCCTTCTTTCCACGGGCCGCATTTTCGTGGGCCGGGCTTTCTGGGCCCAACTTGGGCGGACGGGCCTTAAGCCCAATACCAATAAAAGCCTTCATCTCCCACTCGCACAAGGTGGGCCGAACAGAATTCTCTTTACCTCTCTTCAACATTCATACCGGTGAATAATCCGTGCGACCAGCATACTTTGAGAGCTCGTTGCTATACATCTGTTAGGAATATATAGCAGCTCATAATGGGCGTCTCACTCTGAGTAGATTTAGTATGCAGTACCCTAGATCGATCGATCACATTTATATCTCCCTTGATCTCTTTTAAACATGATATATATATTGTATTCACAATTATAATTATCACAAAGACAGTTATAATTGGTCGACCAATGAATACAAAACTATAATGTGATTCTTCAAAATCGATCTTCCTCTTTCCTTCAAACTCTCAATTTCAGTCCAGCTTGCTTTTCTAGAAATGCCCCATTAGATCGAATCATCTCATGACCATTGGCAACACACTAAGATAGCAAACACTAAATAGAAATCTTGAGAATAAGTAAGAGTCCTGAGGGGACTTCAAAATTGAGGAACTCTTTTCCTCAAGAATCTCACACGTCATAAAAGTTGAGATCAAACTTTTTGCCACTCTTATTGGTCGTCTCATGCATACGTAGTATGAAATACGTATTACGGTATTAACTCCTTTCCCATGGAGCGTATGTCTACACCTTTCAATACCGTACAGATGATAGTTCAGACATACCCAATGTCTAACTTGAGTTCACGTATCTACTCATTCACAAAATTCATCAGAACTCACATCTGGCATCTTAGACAGATAGAGTAAAATATGTGGGGTATTTTACTTTCGGACATCGCAAGAATTATGTCCTCATCTTATCACTCAGTTAAGGCGACATACGTGTTTTAAGCTTGAGCTCTCGATTATCACCTAGATAATAAGCTTAAAAAACAGTCTCATCTCTATTTATCACACAGTAAACAGAGGCGATTACCCGTGTGAGTGGGCTAATCTAATACCTGTCCGACATACTTCTCAACTTAAAATAATGCACTGAGCATTAAGATGCATAAAGATCATACAAAGATTCATAGGCATTAATCAATGAAAAACGAAATTTCATAAATGTGAACAACTCAGGGAAATTACAATCCAGTACATCAGACTCTACGCAATCCTAGAGATTTTACATGACCACAAAACACATCTCTAGGTATTGGCTTTGTCATTGGATCTGCTACCATTCTATGCGTAGATATGTACTGCAAGTTCACATCCTTTCGTGCAACCATATCTTTTACAAAGTTATACTTGGTATCTATATGTTTGGTCTTGTCATGATACTTTGGATCTTTGGTGTACGCTATAGCTGCTTGGCTATCACAGTTAACCAACAATTGATTTGCAGCTTTATCAATAACACCTAAATGATCCAAGAATCTCTTAAGCCAAACTCCTTCTTGTACTGCTGCTGATAATGCCACGAACTCAGCTTCCATCGTGGATAAGGCTATGCACGTTTGCTTCTTACTACTCCATGATATGGCGCCATTGCTTAATAAGAAAGCAAATCCTGAGGTAGATTTTCTTTCATCTAAATCTCCTCCCCAATCAGCATCTGAGTAGCCTTCAAGTCGCAGATCTTTTCCTTGATAATTCAACTTGAAATCAGCATTTCCCTTCAAATACCTCAGTATTCTCTTCACGGCTTTCCAGTGTGCTGGACCCGGGTTGGATTGGTATCTACTCACCATTCCAACCGCAAAACATATGTCGGGTCTTGTACACATCATAGCGTACATCAAGCTTCCAACAGCACTAGCATAAGGAACATGTTTCATCTGTTCCTTCTCTTGTGGAGTCCCTGGACACAGTCTATGGCTTAATCCTTCACCTTTTGCAATAGGAGTGTCTATGGGTTTACAGTCTTGCATACGAAATCGTTCAAGAACCTTATTTATATAGGTTTCTTGCGAAAGAGACAACGATCTCTTCGAACGATCTCTCGAAATCTTAACTCCAAGAATGTATGCAGCCTCACCCATATCCTTCATCTCAAAGTTAGAAGACAACCATCTCTTGACAGTATTTACCAACTCCATATTGCTTCCGGCAATCAGTATATCATCAACATATAATGATATGATCACAAATTGATCCTTGGATCTTTTGATATATACACAATGATCCTCATCAATCATTGTAAAATCATATGCCACTATGGCATTATGAAAACGTATATACCATTGTCTTGATGACTGCTTAAGACCATATATACCTCAAAAGTCGACATACCTTTTCTTCTTGGCCTTTCACTATGAAACCATCAGGTTGTTCCATATATATTTCTTCCTCTAATTCTCCATTGAGGAAAGCAGTCTTTACATCTATTTGATGTAACTCAAGATCCAGACTAGCTACTATTGCCAGAATAATGCGAATCGAGGTAAATCTCACTATAGGAGAAAACGTATCTTCATAATCAATTCCTTCCTGTTGATTATACCCATTTGCCACAAGGCGAGCCTTATGCCTTTCTATCGAGCCATCAGCCTTTCGCTTTATTTTGAGAACCCATTTGTTCCCAATAGCTCTGCGTCCTTTTGGAAGATCAACCAGTTCCCAGACTTGGTTTGATTCCATTGACTCCATTTCCTCTTCCATTGCACGAATCCATTTTTCTTTACTAGGGCACTTCAGAGCCTCATTGATATTTCTTGGCTCATCCTCATCTTGTGGAGCAACCATAAAAGTTTCCCCTTCAATGTCAAAACGTCGATGGGGAATACTTTGGCGACTTGTTCGCCTTACGGGAGATTGTACACTTTGCACATCATTCCCTATTACGCTCCCACTTGGATGAACTCCACCAATATCATTATCTTGATCCAAAGTCTCAAATAGGGAGTGATCTTCCCCTATTTCGCCCTTCTTAGGAAACTCATCCTCTAAGAATGTGACATCTCGTGATTCATATTCAGTTACACTCCCACTTTCCTGCTCACCAATGAACACATACCCTTTTGAGTGTTCTGAGTATCTTATGAAAATACTCTTCTTTCCTCTGGGACCTAATTTCCCAAATTTGTGAGAGGACTCATGTGTGTAGGCAGCACAACCCCATGACTTAAGAAAACTTAAGTCCGGTTTTCTACCTGTCCATAACTCATATGGAGTGGAAGTAACTGATTTGGAAGGCACCCGGTTAAGTATATAGGCAGCAGTTAACAATGCATCACTCCAAAAGGTGATAGGTAAGTTAGCATGCGCCATCATAGACCTAACCATTTCCAGTAGGGTTCTGTTTCTTCTCTCTGCAACACCATTTTGTTAAGGAGTGTATGGAATAGATAACTGTCTTTCTATTCCTTTTTCATCACATAATTTTCTGAACTCATCAGATAAATATTCTCGACCTCGATCGGATCTCAATGCTTTTATTTTCTTGTCTAATTGATTTTCCACCAGGTTCATGAACCTTTTGAAACAACTTATCGCTTCAGATTTATGAGAAATCAAATAGACATATCCGAATCGAGTATAATCATCAATAAATGTGATGAAATAAACAGCCCCGTGCCTTCCTCTCACATTCATTGGACCACAGATATCAGTATGGATTAAATGCAGAGGAAATTTAGCTCTTTTTCCCTTTCCAAATGGTTTCCTTGTCGTTTTCCCTTCTAGGCAATGCTTACATATGGGCAAATCGACTTTTTCAATGTTACCCAACAAGCCCTCTTTGGCTAGTCTATTCATACGTTGTTGGCCAATGTGACCAAGCCTAGCATGCCACACATTCACATCATTATCATAAGTATTAGAAGATGTGATAAGGGAATAACAAACATTTGCATTAATATACTCAATATCCAATACAATAAAACCATCCAGAAAATAGCCACAACCATAGTAATTTGTCTCCAAAAACAAATTCACACCTCTACTACAGAAGTTTACAGTAAAACCTAATTTAACCAACATCAATACAGACACTAAATTCCGACGAATCTCCGGAGCATACAATACATCATGAAGAAACAAGGTGCGTCCACCACGCATATTCAGTTGGCATGTGCCAATTCCTTTCACTTCAGCTCTGGAGTTGTTTCCCACATAGATCCACTTAGTTCCAGTTGGTACTCGTCGGAATTCCACGAAGGATCCTCTATCCTTCGCTACATGGTCCGTCGCTCCTAAATCCACAGTCCACAAAGGATTAGACTCAGTTAGAAACACAGAACTCAACACATAAGCAAAGTTCTGAAAAGTACAAGGGGTGCTTACCTTCTTTGGCTCACGACAGTCGCGAGCATAGTGACCCTTCTTGTCACAGTTGTAGCATTTCACCCTTGCTAACTTCTTCATGTGAGGACGCTTTCCTCTATTATGTTGGTTAAACTTGGGTTTCTTCCCTGAAGGACCAGCTTCTTCTTTGCCTTTCCCCTTATCAAACCAGCTAGGGCGCTTGCGCTTGGAGCTCGAAGCTCCATTTGAGCTAGAACTAGCATGATAAAGTTCAGCATCCGGCTTAGCCGCCAACAGGCGGTCCTCTTCCAGCTCAAGATGACGCATTGCATCCTCAAAGGTTTTGATGTTTTCATTGTGAGTCAGGTGCACCTTCATATGCTCCCAACTCTGAGGCAAGGAACGAATCACCGCTTGCACTTGCTGCTCATCTGTGAGGACATGGCCAGCGTCTCTCAGCTCAGTTATCATGTTTGACATCTTTCTAAGATGTTGCTTCATGGTCTGACCATGAGGCTTCTTATAGGAGTCAAACCTGATAGTGAGCTGCCTCAGTCTAGTCACCGAAGTGTGACCAAATCTAGCTTCCAATGCCTCCCACATTTCCTTGGCATTGTCAAAACGCCGAAACTCTCGCATGACGTCATTTTCCATGCTGCTCAACAACGTGATGCGAGCTAGAGAGTTCATTCTTTTCCACATAGAAAAAGCTTCTTTGTCCTTTTTGTGCTGCTCAGTGGTTCCATCTTCAGGTTCAACCATGGTCATGACAAGAGCCTCAAGTGCTTCTTGCTCTTCCAGCACATACTGGATTTTCATTTGCCAAACTTCATAGTTGTCTCCATTGAGCTTTTCACCTTTGTTCAGCTCAGCAACTATGCTCTTTATGGCTGAAGCCATTGATCTGAACAAATCAGACAAATATGCACGAATTATTAATGCCTATCATTTATGCATCCCTATTTGCATAGACCCATCATATTAATAAATAATTTCAAGTAAGGCTTCAGAATCAAAAGGTCACTACGTTTCCAATCATCCTCCAAAATTCTAACTTAAAACTATCATTAATATGATTGTCATATGCAAAATCAATTCTATGAAGCTACAAAAACTTCTATAACTACCCATAGCTAATTACCCACAGCAACCAGCAATAACAGAAAGCAACAAATAATTGAATTCCAATAAAACAATAATGCTTTCAATCAATACAACTAACATATCAGTTGTTACATCAATAACAATCGGGTAGTAAACAATACATTATATGTCCACAAAGCACACTTAACATACATCAGCCAATACAACTAACACATAGTCAGCACACGAACTGGGAAAGATCCTCTTTTGTTCAATTTCTTGATCTTTTCCCTTGTAACAATACAGTAATATTCATTTACAAAATCTATCACAATTTTCTTATAGGAAGCAGCTCCGTTGACATCCCATATGCGATTCAACACATCTTGCCATTCAGGTGGAAGAGTGGTTATGAAAAATCGCACCATCTCTGGCTGTGACATAGGACGACCATTCCATATGACCTGTTGAATTTTCCTATTGACTTCAAGGACATGATCAATTAAGTCACCCCTCTCCCATCGATGATCAGTCAGCTCAGCTATCAATTTAGACAGCCTTTCCTTTTGTTCATCGGTCACTGCGCGAATAGGTGTGCGCAACCTCAAGGGAGGCATTGTTCCTACAACAAATGCAGAACAAATAAAGGATTACATATAATCCACATAGACTTAATTGAAAAAGAAACACATTCTTTTCCTTTTTTTTTTTTTTGGGGGTCAACGGTCAAAGTCAACGGTCAACGGTCGGTCAATGGTCAAGTCAACGGTCAACGGTCGTCGCCGGTCAACGCTCGTCGGTCGTCGGACCGGTCGGACCGGTCGGACCGGACGGACCGGTCGGACCGGTCGGACCGGACAGACCGGTCGGACCGCTCGCACGTGCCGCGCGCGTGTGCGGGCTGACGTCACGCAGACGTCAGCGGCACATGCCACGCGCGTGCCATCGCCAGCGGGTCGGGTCGGGTCAGGTCGGTTCGCGGGTCGGGTTGCCGCCCGGCCAACCGACGTCATCGATGACGTCAGCACGCGTCGGTCCGCGGACCGGCGCGTGCCGGTTCGCCAGCCGGCGGCGAGCACGCGCCGATTCGCCGACCGGCGCGTGTGCCGCACGCGCCTGGCGATCGAGCGCTTCCGGGAGCGTCGCGCCCACGCGCAGCGCCTTCCGGCCGCGCGTGTAGGCGCGTGCGGCGGCGCCCGGCGGCGGTCGACACATCGCCGGACTCGTCTCGACGTCGCGCTTCTTCCTATGCAATCAGAAAACAGTTTCGACATACGAAAACTCAGTAAAAAAGCCGAAGAACGCTCGGGTGTCGGGATTTTTGTCCCAATCCGTACGGCCGAGAGTTTCTTCGCGAAATTTCAAACAAAAAACATCAAATTGATCGGGAAAAACGTGAACTAAGGCTCTGATACCAATGTTGGGAATGACTGATCCCCGAAATATCGGATTCAACACTAAATTGAACCCCTAAATCAATGCGGAAGCGAAGCCCAAGAAAACGACACATATCACCGATCGTAAAGCACACCATGGATTCGAGCGTACCTTGATTGCCACAGATTAGTCACCGACGCCGTCAGAGGAAGAGAAATCGAGCCTTGTTCGATCCGAGGAGGCAAACTCCTTCAATTGCTTCACTGTTTCACTTTTGGAGAAAACGGGAGAGAGGGAGAGAGCGTTGAGAGAAAAAACACCGTACGTACAATTTTACCAACGGTTGTTTTTCTCTCTCTCTCCTCCCTTTTATACCCCCTTCTTTCCACGGGCCGCATTTCCGTGGGCCGGGCTTTCTGGGCCCAACTTGGGCAGACGGGCCTTAAGCCCAATACCAATAAAAGCCTTCAATTATTGAAGTTGCCTACGAAATTCATTCTCCGCCCTCCAAGGAACCTCAGCTGTGGCAGACGGGATAATTCTCCAGGTGTTAAGTCATGACTAATACCTATACTGAGTGCTCGTACAACTTGTTTTTCCTACCAGCAGCAGCAGAGAATAAAGATGAGCATACAACGACATTAGTAGTTCTTCTCCATCACCAAATAATCTAATCAAACTCAAGGTTGTAACAAAACAATATTCATTTTTTCTATCAATTTAAAAATAAGAAAAACGAAGCATGTTTAAAATGTTCATTCGGCGTTGATTTTTCTGTCTTTTTACAGACTAAACACCTTCAAGGCAACACAAAAATCTTCATACTCGCACCGGAACAAGAAACAGAGAATTTTAACTAATCAAACCGCGCCGCAGCTTTCTACTCGTCTCACATGGCTTAGGCATGAAAACATATACTTCTATTGCTTATAGAGTTGCGTTCTGTTTCTTTATAAATTAGTAAACAAAGAAGGCCATCAACTAATAATGCCGATTTTAAAGCACATGACGAGATTTTTCTTGGATTGACTATATCTTCTACTCTTAATAAGTTTTACCTCATTGCTTCTCAGTATGTCTAAAGTATTCTCATCAATCGACACCCAAATGCGCTTTCCAGCATCTTCAACATTGTCTTTTTTGACAATGTACCTTCCTAGATCTCGAACTTCATCATGCATCCAAAATCTATCGTCCTCGTCAATCTTTATCAATGACACGAGCAGAAGACCATCAATCACGCTGCGTGAAGAATAGCCACTATTACGCCACATGTAGTCCGCATAAGTCTTTTTCTCCCCGCTGCAAAAACATGCTATGTCTAGAAATATGGCTTTTTCTATATCGTCCAATTTGTTGATACTTATCATCAATGTTTGTCGAACGTCTGTACATGGGGCTTGCTTTAAGTCCTCCAATGTCTCATCCCATTCCGATCTGGCTGTGGAGGCGAAAAGGGAACCCACGACTTCCAAAGTCAAAGGAAGCCTTCCTACGCTTGAAACAACTTTTTCTGAGAATTTGTAGCAATCTTTTGGAGGAGTATCGCTTCTAAAAGCGTGCTTACTAAAAAGCTGAATCGCTGAATCAAAGGGCATCTCCTTTACTGAGTAATCCACGTAATAGCTAGGTTGCCTCTGGTTGTCTTTATTTCGTATTATCCTTATGTCCCTAAGTGTGACAATGATCCTACTTCCGCTCCCAAACCAATCATAGCTTCCTACCAGGTTCTCAAGTTGCTTCTTCTCGTCCACATTGTCGACAACAACCAGAACTTTTGCTTTGCCAAGTCCTCTTGTTATGCGATCGATCCCGTCGTTGGTGTCATACATTTCTTGAGTAGAGTTCGAGCCCAATGTTTCGGACAGTAGTTTCTTTTGCATGTCTAAAAGACAATGACTTTGGACATCTTCAAGGAAACTACAATAATCAAATTTAGACCGGAATCGGTTGAAGATAACACTAGCAAGAGTTGATTTGCCAATACTGTCACGCCCCGATCCTCAGGCACGTGCACATCCTTTTATATTGGTCGATTTTATAATGCGATATCCCAGGACTAGTATCGCCGACCCTTTCATTTATTAAGCACATGCGGAAGCAATTAAAATCCCCAGACAATAAAACGATGGGATAGAAAAGCAGGGCCATATTTTTTTCATATTGAAATTTATAACCAAACTTTTATACAAAACAAAAACCACTTCAAAACTATTCACATCAAAATGGAGATCTCAAAAGAAGATAGGATCTCAATTCATCCATGCCATACTCAAGGCCCATCTCAGTATTATCTTCTTCTCTCAAAATCCTTCCCTTCAAGTTTCACCTCCAAGATCTCCTTCCCAGACTTCTTCTCCTCAGCTCCTTATCGGGTCTTGAAATGTTTTTCCCCAAACTGGGAAGAGACTATGTCTCAGCGAGTTCTACCCCACTAAGCCCGATTAGTAAGCTACTATACTAAAGGCTGCCTAAACACGCACAGGGCAGAGGACTTACCTTGGCCACAGATCCCACCTGCAAGTCAGTACAATTCATAATAGGCACCAAAACAATTATATCACCGATCGAAGCAATCGATCAAATTGACCTAGTCGATTATATTCCAACAAGGCCACTCACGGTCATTTCCATTCAGTCAATCAATTCACAACATCAAATCAAAGCATCGACCTAGTCGATTACATGTCAAACAAATCAATCCCCACTGTGGGATATTTAAAAGCTAGGCCACGTGCATTCTCCAGGACGACCTTCCAAGTCTCCGAGTTCACGTGCCTGGAACCTTGGGCCCACGTGCATTCTCTCAAGTGACCCTTTTCGCCAAAGTGATGCATCAAGTCACCGAGCCCACGTGCCCTTTTAGATGCCCGGGCCCACGTGCATTCTCTCAGGTGCATTTCACCAAAGCGATGCATCAAGTCGCCGAGCCCACGTGCCCTTTTAGATGCCTGGGCCCACGTGCATTCTCTCAGGTGCATTTCACCAAAGCGATGCATCAAGTCGCCGAGCCCACGTGCCCTTTTAGATGCCCGGGCCCACGTGCATTCTCTCAGGTGCATTTCACCAAAGCGATGCATCAAGTCGCCGAGCCCACGTGCCTTTTTAGATGCCAGCCTCTGTCACCGAGCCCACGTGCATTCTCCAGGAGTACAGACCGAGTCTCCGAGCCACGTGCATTCTCTCAGGCGACCTTTTCGCCAAGGTGACATATTCAACCACTGAACTCACATGCATTTTCCCAGGTGACACTCCAAGTCACCGAGCCACGTGTCCTCTTTGCAGTGGTTACCAATTCACTTTCAATATCGACAACCAATGCCCAACGATTTCTCAATCAAATAATTAAATCAACTCCACAAAGCATTATAAATACTGAATAACATACTTGTCCATTTACCAATCAACAATTCAATCGCAATCAATTCCAATCAATTTAGGGTAAATCCCTAAAATATCACAATTTATTCAATTCCATACAACGTGGAGCTCAAATAAATAAACGGACTGCGCCACGACGATCGGCACGAAATTTCGGTCGTCGGCCATCAACATCTTAATTTCTGAAAAATAATTAATTAATTAATTAATTTCGAAAATTAAATAATTAATATTAAAAATTCAATTTAGCTCAAAATAAAGCCCGATTACATAAACGGACTTCACCACAGTCATCAGAATAATTTTCCGGTTCCAGACCATCTCAGTTGAATTTTCGGAAAATAAATAAATAATTAATTAATTTCGAATATTGAATAATTAATATTAAGAAAAATCCCGTTTAGCTCAAATTAAAGCCCGATTAAATAAACGGACTTCACCACAGTCATCCGCATAATATTCCGGTTCCAAAACATCTCCCTTGAATTTTCGAAAAATAAATAATTATTTAATTTAATTACAAAAATTACTATTTAAATACTAAAAAAATCCACTTAGGCCCGAAAAGCCTAATTGGAGCCCACTAAGGGTCGGGAAAAATCCCGAGGCACTTCCAATAATTAGTAGACCACGTCTACTTGCTAATTGCACAATCACTTTATCTAAATCACATCACAATTAACTAATAATTGCTAATTTATTCTAATCTAACAACCTAAACATAATTAATTAAATCTAAACCAACCTTAAACATAATTAGCCAACTAATCCAAGATTAGTGAGATTACTCACCAAATCGCGCGCAAATCGGATCAATCCGACGGCGGCGGCGCGAGGAACAATTCTTCCCAAAGCGGCTCACGGATCCGGGGCCCGGAAACGGCCCAAAACGAGCCCGAACCAGCTGGAAACCCATTTCGTGGGTTGCTGGTTTGCTGCGAAACAGAGGAAAACAGGGATGGTTAGGGGCAGAGAAGGGTTCGGGGGAGCGGGCGGAACTCCGGGGAGGCCGAACGGCGGCTCCGGCGGCCTGCTCAGCCGCTCACGGTGGCTGAACAGAGGCCGAACGGGAGCTGGGTCAGCTGGATCGCGTGGAGGGAGGAGCGGCAGCAGCGACGGACACGAGCGGAGTGCACAGCGTGCGCGGGCGTGCGTCGCGGGTGCGGGCGGTCCGGCTCCGGCGCGGCGGCGACGGCTTCGGCGAGCTACGCTGTCTTCCTCTTCCTGGTTCGCTGGTTGCACGAAAGGAGAAGAAGAAGGGCTCGGTCACGTGGGGTTGGGGGAAAGAAGAAAGAGGAGAGAGAAGAAGAGATAAGTGAGGAAACTTTGACTAGTCAAAAGGGGAGGAGAAAGCAAAATAGAAAACGGCAAGGGACAAAAGGAGAGAGTGTGGGCGTGGGGGCAATTCGCACGAGGGGGAGGGGAGAGGAGAGAGGAGAGAGAAAGAAAAGAGAGAAAAGAAAGAAAAGAAAAGAAAAGAAAAGAGAGGGAGAGAGAGAAAAAGAAAAAGAACAATAATATTCTAAATTTTCTTTTTCTCTTCCCATTTCCCTTTCTAATGCCTTCCGATCTTCGATTTTTTTCCTCCGATAATTTCTTTATTGAAATTTCGGACCCGTCAATAAATTGACGAGCGATGAGACAGGATCCTATTTATCCAGACAAATTAAACTCGAAAATCTGGATGTCACAAATACCGCCTGTCCCATGGATTATAATGAAACGTACATGGTCATCGGAGTTAATATCCAGCAGTTCCTCTATATATTCTAGATCATTCATTTCAACTAGATGGTTAGGAAGAGTTCTATTCTTCCCCTTTAGCTTAAGCAGAACCTCTCGAACAATTAGTTTTATAAGTTCACCATACCTGCCGGTATAAGCTAAATATATTAAGAAAGATTTACAACAGCAGCAATTTTTCAAATAGCATATTTGAATCCATTTAAATGTAAACATCTCAAGTTACAATGAAAATTATTATAAAGGGCTCGAATTAATTGATGTGGCTGGCCAGATTCCCATTGGTTGGATTGAAACACCAACTACTGCCTAGACTTTCTTAGGAACTGGGAAGGATTAGGATATTGATCAAGAGAAAGGAATGGTTGGATTTTGTGATTGTTTGTATGCTTACAAAAAATGTGAAACGAAGGAATTTCGTCCATTCCATATATGATTGAAGAAGAAAAAAGAGTAGAAAGCAATGTAATTATATCTTTATGACTATTTTATCCGTCTACTTATTCATAGATTATATAAATGAAATTTAAGTTTAGCAACTTTGGCATGTTTAAGATTCAATATGAGCAACAATTAACTCATGTTATAGATGAGAACTGGGAGACTTCATCGAGATACCGTCAATCTAGCCATTAACGTCGAGATCTTAGCTTAGACCCATCTAGGGAAGCTGCCTCCAGATCTTGAGGAGACGTTAAAGAATGGTGACTAGCCAAGCTTGGGTTTTATTTTCTGGAAAGTTTAGTGCACATGTGAGCAATTAAAGAGCCAATCAATTTGTGACAAGTGTCTGAAAGGCAGCGTCGACATTGTCACTAAACCTCTCCTATTTTCAAATCAGTTACGAACCAAGTAAGGGTGTGATGCGAGATTATTTCTTCTAGGAACCATCTCTATAATACTTGTTATTTTGAAATTTAATAGAGTTTTAATAACAATTACTCCTATCGGATTTTTTTTTTTGGCCAAAACTCTGTTGGGTTTAAAAATATAAATCTGTTACATTGTTTGGTTTCATGAATAACATATGTAATAAATGTGAAGTACCATCAGAATTTCTGAAATACTCCTAAAATCAAAATTATGAAACGTATGGCTGTTACTGCAACTAAACGTGCTGTTAATGTTTCGCAAGTCTCTTTTTTTTCTCTTTCGCAAGAAGCGCCATCAAAACGCGAGGGAGAGCCATCATATTTTGTAGATAAAATTCACCACCACAGCATTCTATATAGTTCCCTTAATAATAGTAGAGAAGATGTGACTAGACCTGAGTTTCCTTTTTCTTCATGAACTAATAATTTAATGTGCTGGCAACATTTGGAGATTGATCAAACATTCATATGCTAGTAGTACAAAATCAGGATGTTTGATCTCCAATGAATAAGCATTCATATTTGTCTGTTTGTTGCTTCCGTTTCCTTTCTCCTAATTTGTTGAAAATTATTTATTTTGCGGTCTTTGACAACCAAACAAGATGCTAACTCAACATTCAACAACGTGACCATGACATAGCATACGCATGAACCTTCTTTCAACTTACATAGCAATTATAGAGAAATTAATAACTTGAAGAGTAGATTGAATATGATATAAAAGTCGATCTACATCCTTAAATGTATAACTTGACTAATTAAGTCCTACCTTACAAAAATAAATACTTCACATGTTATATTAAAAATATAGCTAAAAAACAAGTTGTGAAAAATTTACCCTTTTCCTTCAAGCCTCCAACCTACTCTTGTCGGAACCTCAACGAGAGCATCTCCCCAGCGTTTTACTTCATGTGAGTCGTACTTCTTCTCATGCTCGGAGAGGGCAGTTCTGTACAATTTGGTTTTAAGTTTTACATCATCTATCTCCACGTCAAAGAAGATAGGAAGGATCTCCTTTTTCCCATCTGATTTTGAAGTGCAATCTACCATATGCGCAACCTCACGAAGACACCATGGACTGGAAGCGAAGCCCTTGGAGAAGATGGGGATATAGATTTGAGAGTCGTTAAGGGCTCGCAAAAGCCCTCCCTCGATCTTTTGACCAACCGAGAGCTCTTTATCGTCTTTGAAGACACGGATTCCTTTCTCCACCATGTCATAATAGAGGCAACTAGTAAAGTTATCTCGAGTATCTGGTCCCCTGAAACTCAAGAACACCTCAAACTCCATTCCTGAGGTATTAGTGGCTGGAGCCATCACACGTCACAAACGAGACTTGAGACAGGATCTAGCTGAATGAAAATTGTCAATGGGCTTGCTTTAGGCAGGATATCAATTGGGGAAGGTTTAAAAACAAAAGGAAAAAATACAGGCGGTAGTTATGATTAGCCAGGATTTACAGCTATCGATTGGTGATGGCAAACTCTGAAAGAAATCGAAAATACAGCACCCCAAAATCGAAACATTGGACCAAGAAATTAAAAACGAGACAAGAGAGTACCTAGTGGGCTGATTGAAGGCCGATCAAGCAAGGCAAGGGCGCGACCTGCGAGATCGAGGGAGAAAGGAGACGAGACGGCGACTTAGGCAAGACTGGAGAGACATCGGAGGCGCAGCTGAAGACTAGCGAGAGAGAGGGAGATGGAGAGGGGTCAAAATCCGAGAATGAGAACTAAAAGGACAATAATGCAATTGAAAAGGGTGAAAAGAAAAAACAAAGCAAAAGTTAAAGAAAAGGGCAATGCTTATGTAACGGTACTGTTATCCTTTCAAAATAACGGTGCACTCTTGGCCACAAATTGTTGACTGTATTACGAGAAGATTTTTCAAGCTAGTCTCATCATTTTTCTCATTTCTTCCAATACTTTCTTTTGAGAAGAAGGATGAAAGATGTGGCCTTCTAGGCTGTGCGTGGTAAATTTCCCCGGCCCAAGAATTTCTATTCTTCTCTTCCCCAGAACAAAAAAAGAATAGAAACCTATTTGATAACGGCAAGTTAGTTTTTTGTTCCCGGGAACAAAAGGTTAGCCTGGGAATAGTTTTGGAATAGAAATGAGAAGTAAAAAAAGTTGTTTCTTGTTCCCGGGAACAAGTTTAAGAAATAAGTGAATTTTCTTTTCTTTTATTCTTCTCTTGCTGACCACCATTGACCGCTGTTGACCACTGCCCGCCGCCGCCGCTGGCAGCCGACCGCTGCCGCCACCGCCGGTCGCCGGAGGCCGACCGACCACCGCCACCGCTAATCGCCCCCGATCGCCAGAGGCCAATCGACCGTTGCCGCCACCGATCGCTGCCGGTCGCCGGAGGCCAACCAACCGTTGCCACCGCCGGTCGCCGGAGGCCGACCGACCGTCGCCGTCGCCGGTGGCCGGCAGCGGCGATCGGCGACGGCAGTTGGCGGGTGGCGGTCGGTCGACGGCAGTCGGCAGGTGGCGGTCGGCCAGCGGCGACATGCGGCGGCGGTAGTGTACGGCAATGGCGGCAGTCTACTGGCAAAAATAATAAACAAATAAATATAAAAAAAAAGAAACTGTTTTTTACCAAACGCATTTCTATTCTTTTTCTATTTCTACAGTAAAAATTTTGTGTAGTTACCAAATGGGTTTTTTTACATAGAAATTGTTCCCCATAATAGAAATAGAAAAGAACTATTTCTGAAAAAAAAAAAAATTTCCCCAACCAAGAAATGTTGCCATGTGCAGCCCTAGTGAATGACCACTTTCCACACTGCTCCTTGATACATTTGATCATTTGAAGAGTAAAAACAAAGGACTTCTTCGGTGTCTAACTAAAGTAACTCCATTGAACCCTTTCTATGAAGCTTCTCCGTGAGATGCAACTCAGCCATATGCCCAAAAAAAAAAAAAAACCATCTTCGTTATCTTACAATGTTGCTGGTTGTAGACATATGTATAAAATTAATAAATTCAATTTGTTATTATTTTGGTAGAAATATGACACATATTATTCTTTAAAAATTTTATTATGACGTATCGTATCATAAAATGTGAGTCACATTTTAGAATATTTCACATCTGGTTAGACTAAAAAAGTTAGAATTCATAAAATTAGAAAGAATTGCATCTTAAAATATCTTGCACTTGGGAAAGACAAAATGTCTTAACGTCATAAAATATAAGAGATTGCTTCATGAAGTTTTACACTTGATTACAATCAATGTTTCAAAATTTGGTTTAGCCAATTCAATCAAGAACTTGCCCTTAGTCATGTCCGATGATCACTAAGACTTGAATTGGTCCAAATCTAGATCAAGCTGGCTTGAATAATGTTCAACAATTGAACTGACAAACTTAAAAAATATTCAATCGCATTGGCTAATCTTGCAGGTTGACTTTCCAAAATATTCAAGAAGGAATGAAAAGAATGTTCTCTATATAAGTCTGTCAGCAATTTGTGGCCGAGAATGCACCACTGCTTTGAAGAAATAATAGCACCGTTAGATAAGTATATCCCCCAAAAAAAAAAAAAATGAAGGAAGGCATGAAGTTTCTCAAAAATGGCGAACAACTTTTTAGAAACTGGATCGGAAGGTACCTTTGCTTGTCCTAAAATTAGTAAATAACAATGAACCTGCCTTTGGGTTCAAGCACATAAAATTTTCCGGTGGGTTGTCCCATTTATCAACTTTTTTAACCATGAAAAAAGGCATCCTGATAACACAAATTATTAACGGAGGTTCCACACGTTGAAGAAAACTTCCAAATGTGTTTTGAAGATTGACAAAACCTTACTCAGGTGTTTTATAACTCCGATGATAACATTTCTAAGTGACATTATCAGAACAAATTAATAAACTCGTATCCATCATGTTAGGGTCTTGCTAGAGATCTATCTTGATCTTGATGATCAGGAACAACATATGAGTTGTACAAGGATTATTGTAAGATGTTACAAGAAGATCTCGAATCTTTGCGCAAGGCTAGGAAATTGGTACGGATTTTTTGTTTTATTTATTTATTTTCCAGGAGAGATTAACATCGCAGTAATCTTTTCTGATTAGAGATTCGTAGTATATGCGGCAATCATTTTGAGACAAGACAGACTTTCCATACTAAGAACTCAACTTATGGAAACCCAATTTATTGCATGGGCAACAAAATTAAAGGGAGACTTTATTCTTGGCATTCTTAGAGCAATTAGATCTTCCATATTATTCAGGTCTAACAGGTTGAATTGATGAATGGTTCTTAGAGTTTCCGTCCAACAGTCAACTTGGATATTGAAGAGTATTAAAGGAAGTCATCATGCTGAAGGAAGAAGAGAGAACTAATTCTAAAATTCCAAAGTTCAAAGAAATCTTCAATATTACACTTTGTCTGTGTGAGTAGAAATTGTAATCATTTGAGAAGTGTGAACAGTATAGAAGTGTGTGTTTTGGTGTAAGATAGTGAGCCCTATCAATTTAGGTATAAGCAACACCAACTTTTGGTAGAATAAGGATGGCAAAATGGGTCCATAATGCACTTTTTAATTATATTTTGTACTAATGGGTTTCATGTGAGTTATAAAGATATAAAAGCTTACTTAAAATGGGTTCAAAAGGTTTTAAGCTGAATTCATGTGGGTCGAAAATGGGTTAAAATGTTTGACCCATTTTCGAATTAAGTGGGTAACCTAAAAAACACAAAACTTTCTTGGCTACTCAACCGCAACCCTTTGTCACCGGCCTCCGCCACTTGCCTCAGCGGCTTGCCTCTGATGAACCTTTGCGGCTCGCCTCTAACGATCGCCTCCAAGCCGACTCCACTGATCCCCCCTTGGTCGATGAGCTTCAGCCTTACCCTATGAAAATCCAGCTCCCGAGTGTCAATTTTTGCCTCAACAGCACTCCTCGATAGCGTGAGTCCATACCGTACCTTTTTACCTTCGCGGGTTGCTCCTGCCATTAGCCTTGTTGACGCGTGCTTCGTTTCACGCGTTTGAATCACTGGATCGACGGATAGGCTTTGAGTGATTTGCTACTCCTGTTCTCTCTTGCTCTGCTTGACAATTTTTGTTTGATATATTTTTTTATGTTCGTGTCGTCCTTTGTTGAAGTTTTCTTGTGGCCGTGTGGTGTTGTTAGTTAAGTAGGATGCAATCGGTTTCAAGGGCTCCGCCTACCGAGTCGACACCATTCCCCAGCTCGCCCATTGGAGGATCGACAACCTCGCTTCCTGCACCTACCGCAACTCCGATCCTTTTAGTCTCGGTCCCTGGAATTGGTGAGTGGGATCGACTGCGCTTCTCACCTTCTTGATATCTCTTTGTTGTTCTTGTCTCTCTCTCTCTCTATCTAGAGGACACTCTGTTTCTTGTCTTGGGGTCTGTTGGGATATAATACGCGGAAACGACAGGATCTTACAATTTACGTCAACGCGAAATCATTAAAGAAATAAATGAGAAAAATAAAGACACTAGAAATTTACGTGGTTAAGTCCGAGTATCGGTACCTACATCCACGGGGAAAGCCAGCAATAAATAATCCACTATAATCGGAGTATCAGAGTTTACAATCGCTCAAATGATCAAGTGTTTCCCATACCTAGATTTAACTTTAACCTAAAGTGTTTACAAATAAATAACTCACTTGGACATAAACTCACTGTACAAATTACTGCGCGTTTAAGCTCAAAACCAAACGCCGAAAACAAGAACTCCTTTTCTTGATCGCATGGGTGGCTTCACTTGCGTTGTGTGGCAGCGGCTCCACGTAGGGTTTCAGCAGCAACTCTTCTACATAGGGCTTCTTTTCCCTTTTATATGCGTGTGCCCAAAGAGGAAACATTTATTTTATCTTTATTTTCTCTTTTGTAAATCTTCAAGAGTTCAGCGAAACTTTTTTGTTACTTGGGAAATCTTTATCAATAAATTTGGTTTAACAAATCATTATCCGAATTCAAACTCGGTACATTAATTTAACAGGGTCGATTTTGATTGTTTCGGACTATGGGTGATTGATGATTTGATTATCCGTGACCCATAGAGATAATTGAGTTAGTCTTTGTGTGAAAGTTATCATTCATAGGTTTTTTGCATTTTTTTATTTTATTTACTATTTTTAAATTGTTTAATTTGCTTTTTTATTTTGATTTGAAGTTTTTATCTAATTAGCATAGAGCTTAAAGTGGGTATGGGTTTTCCTAGAATATTAATGAGTTTTAGCGATACAAGTCGAGTAGGGTATGAGTTGGGTCGGGTATGGATGATTAGATTTACACTATATGAATATGGGTCAAAACATGTTAAATGAGTCAATATGGATTGGACCATTTTCGACCCAACCCGACCCACCCGTTTGATAGATCTATGTAGAAGTACTTAGATATAGACGGCACAATTTGACTGTAACCTCTGATTGATTTGCTAGTGAAATCCAACTAATAAATTGTTAACATGAGAGAGTAGACGTAAGCTTATCATAAGCCAAACCACTATAATTGTTATGTGCAATTTTCTCTATCCTTTAGTCACTCATTTGTTCTGTTTATTGCACGTAGTAAAGATTTGATCACTGCATAGTTCTTCAGCAAACGTTATAGAATATTTTATCACTACGGAGTCTTACGTCAGACTTTATTTTTTTGTGATATTGAACTTTGTTGTTTTTAATCTGGCATTAATTGTTTATAATCATCTATTCATCTCCTCTAGGTGATAATTTTAACCCTAACAACACAAACAAATCATGAAATTGGTTGGATTCTCTTAAATAATCAGTACTCATACTCGATACTAACACCAAACAACATACAACATATTTTTTATATGTCTTGCGTGCATATAATTTGATTCACGTTTAGCCCTATCCATTTTCCAATAAAAATTGATATGTTTGTAAGGGGAAAAAATGATGATTAAAATTTTCAGAGAAACAAGCCCAGCTCATGATTACTCCCTTCAATTGATCTCTCATTTTCCAAAGCTCGTTGAATCAACACAACATTAAAAAAATCAAGCTATCTGTGCCAACTAAAATGAATAGAAGAATGGGGGACGAAGAAAAGGAAGTGCGGACTTTGCCATCGGCACTATAAGGAGAATAGAGAAAGCGACGAAGTGGGGGTAGTTCCGCCGTCTCCCAACCCTCAAACAACCGTCACCTAAGGTTCCACTTTCCACGACTTTCATTTTTCATTTTTCTTTAATTTTGTCTTTTTTCTCCATTTTTTAAAATTTCTTTGGTCTTTCTTAACTTTTTAAATTTTTAATTTTCGTGATGTGATGCCACATTAGTACCATATCAGAGCCATGTATGCAAAAAGAAACTATAGAACGCCAAGTCAAATTTTGAAATCCATGTTATCAAATCTAGTTGTGAGCTTACTAGAAGGATTAACTTGCACTCAACAAAAAAACATTTAGAACTTGACTACATAAATTCAAAATTTAGGATTTGACCGCATACTCGGCCAAATATTCAGGACATTTGGTGTAATTTTACGTATAAGAGTCTAAAACGAGAACTAGTGTAGTGGATACCCAATATTCTTATAAGATGATAAAAAATAGGGGATATCGAAATAAAAATTCCAGTTTGATTCCCATCCTACATCAGTCTCCCCCACTGAGAAGAACTCTGCTATTGACAGGTTCATCTCTTTTCTTGATTTGGCCTATCCTTCCACAGCTGCAGAATAAACGTTTAGATCGGCAGCAAAAATAGCATATGAGCTGTGAGGACAAATTTACACACCGACAAGCGCAAGGAATGTGAGAACATGTGGAACAAGGTCACTATTTTCAGGCCATGTCCATGTATTGATCACATGAAGCTTCCCCTTAACTCCTTGTGAAATCCCCAAGTAAACGCAAGAAAACTGAAAACGCGTGGCCTGACTCCATTAAATGTTGGCAAAAGTAGGATAGACACGTCCATGACTTTATATCTTTCGTGTTTTTCCACAATTGTTTTTTTTTCCCTCACAATTCAACTCAATTGCGAGTAAATGCATGAAGCATGTGTAGGAGATAAGAGAAGTAAGAGACATGAAAAGGACAGGAGACTTTTGCGATGGGGACAAATTTTTTCGAGGCTTCTTAGTTGCTTGGATGTCAAGTTGCGAAAGACAGGAAATTGTGGAGACAAGTAAATACAATGAATTTGCATTCTCATTGTATGTAAATGTTTCACATCTCTAGCAATGCTTTTGAATTGTCTCTAGAATTTATAATTGATTCCACAAGTTCTCAAGCTCCAAAAGAGCACTTGAGTCAATTATGTAGGATCACTCCTCAAAAAATTATTCAACATGGTTGTATTATGAATTTTCCAACGACTACTATAACGATGATAAAATAATCAAAGGTTAATGATATCTACATTTGAAGGATTATGTTGAGAAAACTTCAAATGTTTTGATCGACCTCTAAATTACAGAAGGTGAATAAAGTACAAGACATTGTTTCGTCGTCAAAGAGTTTTGAACGTGGACAATCAATTCGGTAGGACCTTGGTACAAGCAGTGAATGGACAATAGGACAAAATATTACCAAGAAACCTGGATGAAATTACAGGCAAAAAGTGGATGATAAAAAAGACATGTTGGATTTCTACAACACTTGGTGAAAAAACTCATCTTCAACATTTGATGAGAATTCAAATTGGTGTTTTATAACTGGTTCAATTGTTTGATATATGTGGAAACTAGATAATTTAGAAAAAATAGATTATCTTAAATTTCAAGAAATGTCCGGTGAGAAAATCTAAATTGCATTGAAATTGAGATTACATTAAAAGGAAAGGCACCTACACGTCCACATTATGCACCATACCATCTTCATTGACCCATGCTTCATGCGTGACTCATCATCACCTTGAAGTAGCCACAGGTCCACAATCATAAATCCCAACTTTCCTTAAAGAACTTCATCTAGCATGGCCATCAAGGAATTTTTAGTGATACATATCCAAAGTAAAATTCTCATTTCTTTTTTTAATAATAAAATTCTTATTTCTTTATTTTTTTCCTTTTCTGTTTTCTTCTCTTTTTACTCTTTTCTTTTTTTTCTAATATTTTAATTTTATTCTAATATTACATTTCGATTACATTTTGTATTATTTTATTTTTCTTTTAAAAAATATCTTTGCTTGCCTTCTGTACTATAAGTCTATAACAGCTTACACTGCCCATCGGTTGCCGGTTGCACACAAGTGGGCCCCACGTACCAGAATGGACAAACGAGAGTGCAGAATTACAAATACAACCCCCACAAAAGCCAGATAAGCAAAATACCTATATGTGAGGGACCCACTACATCTCGCAGCAGGAACGAACTTACACAAAATGTCCTTAATCAATATATTAGCAAAAAATACAGAAAAATAAGAAATCAACTACAATAGAATACTCAATCAAAATGAATAAGTACAGATAATACTTTAATTTTAAAATTATATCTAAGAGTATACCAATTGCTGAAAATAGAAAAAAAAATTATCAAGGGTAAGTAAATGTGAAACATATAATTCTATAAAAATAACTAATAATATCTTAATTCATTGATGGCTGTTGAATAATTAGGAGAATGAAAGTGAAGAAAAAAAATTCTTTGATTATACTCTATGAACACTATTTTTGAGTAAAATAAGGGGACAAAAAGTATTTTTAAATTCTTAATTCAGTTTTCTAAAGTTTGCTATTTTTTGAAAGACACCTAAAGATAATTACTATAATAGTATCCACCTCTACGTTATATCTCAAATTTTTTTAAAAGAACGAAAAATGACAAAAATTGATCGACATTCCTTTTTTTTTTTACAAAGGGTGTTTTTGAGTTTTTTTTTTTTTGGGGTCCGTTAGACTCAACCCTCAAATTTTATTTAAACATAAGTGCATCTATAATCTTAAAATTTATCACAAACATGTGATCAAGTTATGAAACTTTCAGATAGTGCAATAAGATACTGAAATTTGTTAAATTGATGTAGTCGAATTCCTTAGTTATCTTCTTCCAATTTGGCTAATGGAAGATATGATATGACCTTTTTTCCTTTTCAAGATGGGTGGCGTCAGTGTAGCACCAACAATGACCATATCATAACCCCTAGAGTCCATGTATTGAAGGGGGAGGGATCGGTGAGAGGATTGCTAACCCTCGCCCGAAGTGTCGGAGACAAAGACCTTCATCTTCCTTGCCTACATCGCATGGTTTTTGGGCCACCACTGCTGCATTGTGTAAGGGTAGGACAACCCTCGTGCAGTGGTGTGGATGGTGGCGCTAGCAATGCATGAGCAGAGAGGTTTGTCGGCCCTCCCTCAAAGCGCTTTGGGGTGGTGGGGTGATCACAAAGCTGGCTTTGTGCCAAAAAGTCTGTTTAACTGTTTGGGAATATTGGGTGTCTTGTATGTCTCTCTTCCACCATTACATATATCAAATTTATTACATTGATAGATAAGTCTCTCACAAGCTCAAATTAGTACAAAACATTTTAACATGGGATAAGTGCATTGAAAGTCCCATAATTTGTCAATGAAGTGTAATTTAGTCTTAAAACTTTTAAAAAGTACAATTAAATCCTAAGACTTATTACGAAAGTATAATTGAGTCATAAAATTTTCAGAAAATACAATCAAGTCCTAAAACTTATCAAATTAATCAAATCAAATCCTTCATTTGATAATATTTTTTGAAAGTTTTAAGACTCGATTACACTTTTATGATAAGTTTTAGGACTTAATTGTACTTTTTGAAAATTTTAGAACTTGATTGCACTTTCGTGACAAGTTTTAGAATTTAATTGCACGTTTTGAAAGTTTTAGGACTCAAGTGAATTTTCGTGACAAGTTTTAGGAATTCTAATGCACTTATCTCTTGTAACATTGTGCAAGGAAAGCAAGCTGTTATCAAAACAGATAATATCACCAACATCAGCCGAATGGAGCTCCCTATAAGTCCAAATCGAATTTTTATCCCTCTCAAAGCAAGATAAAATTGGATATATTCGAGAGATCGCACAGGTTGGATCCATTCAAAACATGGCACAATTCTTACGCATTTCATTAAAACGTAAGACTGAAATTTAAGAAAAAACTAGCAATTTCAGTGGGGACACCACATTGCATCCCAGGCTTCCGAATCCCGCTAGAAGAACATTAATACTCCAAAAAGAGACCTAAAATGCAAGGCATAAAAAAATTAATAATAGTTGACTTTAGTCGAGATGAGGTGGATTCAACCACTAGAGCTGTATATTTTATGTGCGTATTTGTCTCTTCATGTAGATAGAAAAGATAGACCGTGGGTCGCTATAATCAAGTCATGTCCAAATAATGAACAAATTATGCCTCCAATCAACTTCTTGCGAAAGCCCCATGTAAGCGCAAGGAAGGTGAAAGCCTGTGGCACGACGACTCTGGTATTTTGGTCAAGAAGCCCACTTGAGGCTCCACCTCGTCCCATCCAAACAATCGAACCATCCTTCTTGAATTATATACTTATTTAATTTCAATCAATTGAACTATTTCTTTACTAATATCTAATTTCAAAGAAATATATTAAAAAAAGAGATTTGCACAAGATGCACGCCCAACTCTACCACAGAGACACAAATCACAAGCCGGAATGGGAAGTTCTTGTGGACAAGCAACTTATTATGCTAGCTTTGTACCGAATAGCCTGTGTGATCGACCCCATGATTCATTTCTTGGTATGCTATTTCCAATGGGGCAATCGTCAAAATTGTAACAAGCTTATGATGCAATAAGTTTCCTCTCAAATGGATTCCGAAACTGACCCAAAAAAAAAAAAAAAAAAAAAGGATTCCGAAGTACCTTAAAAATTCAGAAAAAAGAAGACTATAAATGAAAAATTGAATTAGAAAAAACGTGTCATCCAAATGGCATCTTTTTAACTCATAACCTGAGCCAAGTGAGAGGGACTCCTCCCAACCTAAGTACTATAGCTAAGGAATGGCTAGACATAGATGCAAATGTCACTTACTTAGTTGGAAAATTTAGCATGGGTAAATTGCATGAAAACTAAATGCACTAGCCTGTACATTTACAGAAGTCTCAGTCGTCCACAATAAAGATCCTTCATACAAAAGTGTAAAATTAGAGAGAGATTCTCTTCATAATTCGCGGGTACAACTTGAAGTAACGTGTTGGAAAAAATCAAAGGGGGAGACACATGCATGGCTCCCTTCCGTGTTGGTTTCTGATCGCCCAAAACGTCAAAATCCTCGCAGATGCGACAAGTGCCCCCGCAAATGGCTTTTTCCCGAGTGCCTTAAAAATTGAAAGAAATGGAAGAAAGTAAATGAAAGATTAAATTAAAAATTCTCATTTAGTTAGTTGCAAAGTTTAGCATGATTCATTGCCTGGAAAATACGTGCACTGCATGTCCATTTGCAGAAGTTCAATCATCCATCCTCAAGATCTTTTAGCATGATTCATTGCCTGGAAACTACGCGCACCTCATGTCCATTTGCAGAAGTTTCAATCATCCATCCTCAAGATCTTTTATGAGAGAGAGAGAGAGATTGAAGCGAAGGCGAGAGGGGGAGACAGATGGACGACTCTACCTTTGGTGTATTTTCACATCTTTCTATTTATTTATTTATTTATTTTTGTCAATTCAACTCAATTGCGAGAAACTAGGGAGGCATTCATAAAATATAAGACAGGAAAGAGAGATGAAGAGGACAAGAGACTTTTGCTGCCACCCATGACCTAAGCCCACCATTTGCTTTATTATTATTATTTTTTTTGGTTAGTGACCTAAGCCCACTGTAATCAATTATTTATATTTTGCCGGACAAACTTTATATCATTTAGTTGCTGGAAATAAGAGCTTTTTACTTGATGTACACGTCATTTCGAAGTGATCTAATTACAACTACTTTGTTTATCCAAAAAAGATATTCGAGATATTACAGGATAAGCTCGTATTTTTATTTAATTACACCTTTGATTGATAAGTTACATATTATAAACTTTCTCCAACTATTTCTGTAATTGTAGGCAAGGACGCTTAGATCCATCCCTAGCACCATGTGCGTGGCAGCAAATTGGGCATTACTCCATGCCTCAAAACTCGCCAATTTACTCAAGGTAATGCAACGACTTTACTGCATCACGTAATTATCTCCCATTGATTTCATTGGCTTCGGCCCATTTCATTAACGCAAAAGAAAAGGACAAAAAAGGGCCAAGAAGTGAAGAAAATACAATCACCGGGAGGGTCTCAAAGCTACACACACTTCCTCTCTTGTATCTAAAGTAAAATGGAATAACGGGATCAAACCGTACTCCTAATTCGTCTTAAGTTCGATTGAGATTTCCAAATTTGAACTGTTCAAATGTTTCCTAGATATGTCAACGGCTGATTTGGAGCGAGCGATTGAGTCCTTTATCACATTTGAATCCGCATAAGATAATCCAATCGACACCCAAGCCTTATGCCCTAAGAAACCAGCCTCTTGTCCTACTGGGCTGGACGACCACGCACCAACTCGGATTAATTCCCCCGTGAAAGCAAATCCCAGGTTATCCACGTCTGGAAGAAGACTGTAAAAACCTTCATCCGCTACCTTGCGTATCTTGAATTTCAATGCTGGCCAACACTGAAGTACTACGGCCTTCACTCGGCCCCTTCTGTCTACCATTTGCTTGTTGCAGCGGCACACAGGATAGGTTCACTTGGAGGAGACTCTACAGGTGCATCAGAAAGTCGGGAGATGCGAACATGAACACAGCCGAGATACACAGTACAATGATGCACAAACATCTGTCAATTACACGAATGACCATGTCATAACGTCAAGCGCAGTAAAGGAAAAACTGCTTATATGCTTTTTTTACGTGGACTACGTGAAAGGAAACTTTCATATCTTCCTAGTTCCAGTACTGAACGACTTACTCATTAGCGCAAGGAACCAATTTTGAGTAGAGAGATGAGTAGAAGCTTATGTAGAGTACATCTTTTTTCTCGCAAAAAATCCACGTCTTTCTCTTCAATCCACTCGTTCACTTTTTGATGAGCAAAATGCCCTTCTGAATACCTGCTGCCAACTCTTTCTCTGCCTCTTTTCCAGGTCAGTTCAACAGGTTAGCAAACAAAAGCCGAAATGAAACCCTCTGTTTTACTTTGATGTAATCAGAACGCACCTGCAGATTTTGACCATGCTGCACTTCCACACCTTTTGTGCTCGTCCAACTGGCCAAGGGGAAAAACCTAACCTCTTCAGCCACAGTACGACTGAGGCACACTTTGAATGCTGGGAAAATCTAGGAGTTCTAAGCCACTCACCTTATAAAGCACGAGCTCAAATCCGTACATGATGTGCTTTCATTGGAAGTCCCTGCATTTTTCCAGATGATGCATTCTGCTTCAGGCTTATTTGTCCTGCAATGATGCAAATTGCAATTGCCAGCCAGCACATTGAGCAAATATTTCAGGGGCATGTGTTGGAAATTGGTGATTCATTTTCAACAAAGTCTAGAAACTACTAACTTAATGGAGAAGGAATGAATCGGCAACATTGCACGTCCATGCAAGAAAAGATGAAGAGTCCAAGTTGAACTTGAAGTCTCTGTGAAGAAGCATCAAAGAAAATCCTAGAATGAGCTAGAGAAATCTACATGCAATCTACGTGCATGGAAAACACATGAAGACCTCAAGCTGATCAAGAAAAGATGGGCACACATTATAAAATATTATATGAGCTTCAAGAAGCAGAAAAGCAAGCTTCAACTTACGAACTTAAACGAAAAGGAAAGCCTACAATTGTTGACTCTTAACCATGAAGGAAGAAGGAACGAGAAGCTTGGCAGAAAGAAGAAAAGAAAAGCAAAGTCCAACTTGGACTTTGACTAGAAGAAAAGAAGCCGCAACAAGCAGAAGCTAAGGGCTCTTCCCCCATATCTCATGTCCTATATCCTTCAATGATCATATATCGTCCCTTGTCCATCCTTTACAAAATATCTCATACACTTGCACACATTACAAACCAAAAACTATAACTAATGCCAAAACTATGCTTCCGCAGCGCACACATCCAAAATATATTTTTTTAACAGTATGCAATGTGCGATCAGGGGTATGCAATGTGCGATCTCCACCTTCTTCAACTGGATCAATGATTCTAGTTCCCTAATAGAGTTTGAAAGCTTATATAACCTGGCATGCAAGCAAACGCAAATGCATGAGATCCATTAACCTTCCAACAAATTGAGGAATCTAGCTGCTACTAGAATCAAATTTCGTCAAAGATTTTAGATTTCCTAGTGTCTAACGAAGCTCGAACAGTTTGTCTGTTGAGCACACAATAATCTCTAACAAGTATACTAGAGAACCAATTTCTTCATACAACACTTGGAGGGAAATGCCTCCCTCGATATTCAACCCACTTAGCAGTTTTAGCTTATCAATCAGGCTATAAACTGTAAACAATTTCACACACCAAGTGAAAATCAATTTCTCCAAATTGCTAAACTCAGAAAAATCAGTTGTCTTGGTTAACACTCTGCACCAAGTAAAATTTAGAACTTTCAACTTTTTCACCATCTGCAGTGAAAAAGAAAAGGCCGATTACATTCTGACGAAAAGTATGAGAATACAGTACCATACAACTAGCTAGCAGAGGTCAATTGATAGAATTTGAAGCAAACATGAACGAGGTGTGTCCATACCTCAATTTGCCTCTATCCACCTCAGTCAGTTAGTGATGTTGCCTTGTGGAAAGTCGAGCATGACCAAATACAGCAGGTGAATATTTCATCGCTAAAAGATGCTGCAGCAATGATGCCAAGCAAGCCATCTCAAAGTACGAAGAAGATTTTTAAAGTTGCCTATGGAGTTAATTCTTCCCCCTTCAAGAATCCTAGGCTTTGGCAAACAGGCTAATTCTTCAAGTGTTAAGTCATTACTAAGACCCACACAGAGTGCTCACACTGCTTGTTTTTGAACTGTCAACAACAGCAGAGAATGAATATGAGTGCGCAACATAGAAAGCAATAAACCAAGCAAGTAGTCATCACTATCAGTAATTCTCCTTCCATCGCAAACAGATTAAATCAAAGGCATGTTGTCACAAAATAATGACCATTTTCTTCTATCAATTTGAAAATAAGACAACCCGAGCATGTTTAAAGTGTTCACTCAGTGTTGGATTTTCTGTCTATTGATAGACTAAACACCTTTACAAGGAAAGAAAATACTCATTTCTATTCTCAACGAAACAAGAAACGAAGAATTTCAACAAACCAACTGGCCCTTTCCCTTTCTTCTCGTTTCAAGGGAGACTAGATTATATAAGAGCCAAAAGTGCAGAGACCATTGTTTAACTTTATATGTATAACATGATTGATGAAATTTTTAGCTTAAAAATTGCGTCACAGATTATGTTAAAATTAAATAATTCGAAAAAGTAGCGGAAAAACAAAACTTACCCTTTCGTATCCACTGGGAAGAGACAGAAGCGACAGGATTTGATTTTGAGCTTGAGATCATCGGTCTCCAGATCCAAAATTCAAAGTGGAGACGGATGATGTCAAGCTCAAAACCAAATTGTATAGTGATGCTCTCCCGTCCGAATTTGAAGTACAATCCACCAAGTGCGCAAACCACGCACTATACGAGAATCCTTATGGATGTCAGTGTCGTTTCCACCAATCTTCTGACCAATTCAGAGCTCTTCGTCGTCTTTGACACGTATTTCTTTCTCCACCTTTGCACTGCGGAAGCGACCAGTATTGTGACATCCCGATTTTCCAATTCTATTTTCAATAAATTGAGACGGGCATTTCGTTGGCACGCATATAGTTCTTTTCCTTGAGTCGGCCACTCATGTGAAAACTAGTCTATCGGGTGAAGTCGTTAAGAAATTCTAATGCATAAGACTCGAGAATTTGACCAGGAAGCGACTTTTCGACCGAGCTAATCTGCAAGGGTCATTACGGCACAAATAAAAATCGATTAGAGACTGGAGATAGGTCGATTCGATAGAGGCGTGTGATCAGGCGTGGGTGATTCCACCAGATTGCATAATTCTTGTCGATCGACACTGGACCGACTTTTCTATCGATTGGGTACCCTGTGTTCGTATTTGAAACCTTGAGATTTCCCCGACAACCGAAAGTCGCCAATGTTTCAAAGATGTACATTGTGGCTTGAGATAATCAACCACAAGTCAAATGCATGAAAATTTCTAAAGGCTACCCGGTAGGTTGGGCCGCGCTAGTATCGTGCCAAAGTGAAATTAACCGTGGAATTGAGATCGAATTCAGAAATTGAAAGTCTGGGTGTGTCACAAATCATTTCAGGATCATCGAATCATCTTTGGAAGATTTTTTCATGCAATCAGAGTTCTTTGGCAAATTAAATCCGAAAATGGCTAATTTGGCTCGAGAAATAGTAGGCTCGTCTTTGGTCGTGCTTTTGGGACTTAAGTTGGTTCTATGGCCAAGTGATGATGTGAATTGAAGTGTGGTGACATTGGATTAATTTTATGGACTTCAATTGGACTCAATTGGAAGAGAATTGAATGGAATTGAAGAGATTGGATGTACAAGATTTTAGGCCCCGGCGGAAAATGAAATTGGACCCATTGAAGAATGTTGTGGGAGAAGAGATAGTGGAAGATGACATGGGATGATGTCATGGTGGGCCTTTTTGGGGATTAAAGAAAAAGGAAAAAGAAAAGAAAAGCCCCCCCCCCACTCCTTCTCTCTCCTCCCTCTCTTCTTCCTCCTCCCGTGCGATTCCTCCATGGGCGTTTTCTTCATCTTCTTCTTCGGACGCCAGCCACAAGGAAGACCGACCAGCAAGTTGCCGGACCTCACGCCTCCGCCGTTCATCGCCGCCGCCCGCCGTTCGCCCGCGCCTGGCCGCGCGCCGCTCCGCTCGCTCACCCGCGCAACCGGCCAGCTCGCCGCTCCTCCCCAGCAGATCTGAGGTCTCATGCAGCAGCTGACCGGGACCAGCCGAACTCGTCGCCGCCGTCAGCCTCGCCGGAGCTCCGCCTGAGCTGCCGCCGGTCTTCTCCGCCGCCCCCGAGCTCATCCCGTCGCCGGAACCGCCCCATCTCGCCATGGACAGCAACCCAGAAAATGGGTATGGCAGCCCCTTCGTGGGCCATTTTGGCCGCCTTCCTGAGCCCGGATGCTTGGCCCGCTTTGGAGAAAGTCGATCCTCGCGTCGTCCTCGTCGTTTTGGTCCGCTCGGCTCGCTAATCCGGTGAGTTTAGCTCACTAAATCTTGATTAGACGGTTAAGTATGCCCTAAGTGTGCTTAGTCTAAGTTAAGCAAGTTTAGGTGGTTAGATTAGTTTATTTGATTGATGATTAGATTAGGATGTTTAATTAAGTTAAAGTGTGGTTAGTTTAAAGTTAAGTGTGTTTATTTTTAAAATAAAGCCTTGATGTGACATAATAGGGTTTTATTTTTGAATTATTTAAAGATTTCGAAATTCTGGAAATTTATAATATTATATTAATTCCGAAATTATTAAAATATTATTATTAAAAAAAAAAAAACGGAAAAATTATTTTTGACCCCGGTTGCTCAGAATTTCGTGCCGATCGCTGCTGTGTGTTCGGATTTTGAAATTGATGGTCGGATAATATAAATTGAATGTGGATTGCGAAAAATGTGAATATTATTATTTAATTAATTTTCGGAATTAATTTAATTATTTATTAAAATTCGAAAATTTCGTCGGGACCTTATACTCTCAGAATTTCGTGCCGATCGCTGCTGTGTATTTAGAATTTGAATTTGATGATTGATTGTGGCAAATTGACTGTTGATTGTGATAAATAAGGATTTTATTCATAAAAACCCAAATGTCGGGTTTTGATGCAAAAATTGGATTTTAATGATTATATTAAATAGTGGGGTTTGAAAAAGTGAGATATTGGCTTTTTGATTCGAAATTAGCGTGTCCCCACACACGTGAGTAATTTCTGGAATATTTTTAATATGGAGAAAAATGGCCGGGATCACTATTTTAAGTGGAAGCATTGATTGAATTACAAAGTGTCCTGGGGCCGAGTATGCTTTGGTTGTGTGATAACTATGAGGAAGCGTCCTGGGCTGTTGAGCCGGACTTGCCCCTATATGGGATGCCCACGCGGTGGATGCGGGTCGCAGTAGATTCTGGGCCCATGCTCCTTCGGGAATGCCGTCGACGTAGTGATGAAGCCGTGCTCCAAGGGGGGAGACGATGCTCCTTCGGGAATGCCGTCGACGTACTGACGAAGCCGCGCTCCATGGGGGGAGGCGATGCCTAGCATGAGTGTCAGTAGATAGCCGAACAGCGAGTAGGCTATGCCCTTGTGTGACAGTGAATAACAATTGGAATGCATGTTGGGTGTTGTTGATGTGTCGGATTATGGGACGGAATTGTGTGGCATGGAATGGGACGTGTCATAACGATTTAGTCTTATAATCAGGACCCCCGTGGTTGTTGGTTATATGAAAAAGAATGCGTTCCGGTTGTTTAAGTTCTTATTACTATCTGTGATTGAGTGATTTGAAATTGTGCTAACCTGCAGGAAGGAACTGAGGCGAGGTAAGTCTTCTGTGTGATGTGGCTAGGCCACCCGGGGTGTATTTTCTTTCTAATAGGGGTTTAGGGGGTTGAACTTGCTGAGACATCGTCTCATCCCGGTTGTGGGATTAAAATTTCAGGTCCCTAGATGGCGGTCGTGGAGGACCCGAAGCCCTAAGTCTGGAAAGGTGGAGATTGAAGTATCGGTGAACGTGTCCTGCTAGTTGGCTTTAGGATGGTTCCCCATTCGTTGAGCTGGTCTATTTTGTAGACAGTCTAGAGTTGTATTTAAACCTATGTGTTGTAAATGAGTGTTTGGTATTGTGATTGATTGCCTGCTTTTCTATCCTGAATTTTATTGTCAGGGTTTATAATACGTTCCGCTTGCGCAATAATAAAATGAATGGGTCGGCGACGTATCCTGGGATGTCGCATATTTGATCGACCGCAGTGGGATGTGTGCGACCTCGGGGCTCGGGGCGTGACATCCCCGCTTAAGTGGTATTAGAGCATGGTCTGTGTATGGAGTGATAAGGTGCGATGAGTCATGGGATAGTTAGTAGGAAAGGCTTTTAATATGCTGATGCATGTGGTTGATAGCTGATTGGTAGCTTGTTTGTGGGGTCACTCAAATTCTAACTTGATGTTGGAATTGAAAGACAGGCATCTATAAAGAGCCTGTAGGATGAGTGACCAGGAGTGGAGAACTCCTTGGAGAAGGTCGGTAGGACCTATACCTCGGGGTAGGATACTGACAAGAGTCGGTACCCGAGGTAGAGCGCAGGCTTAGACCAGCGCGAGTGTGAGAGTACCGCCGCAAGTCGGTACTTAGAGTGTAGTAGCATCGAGCGATCCTAGCTTTGATGGGATCGTTCAGGTGCTAGCGTTCCTTGGAAGCTTGTTGGGTCAGTAAGTTCAGAATCGAGTCGCCGCTGTTACCGTTGTTTCTATCGCTGCCAGTGTTGTGACCGTTGTTATTGCCGCGCCTGTTGAGGCCTAATCTGGAGTTGTGATCGAGGATCAAGTCTCCGTATCTGAGTCAAGGTTCAGTTTAGACAGAGACGGAAATCGATTGGGAAGAAAGGCCGATGTCAGAAGAAAGGTGCCCTGTTTCACCCAACTGGAAGAGTAGAATTCGAAAGTCAGTGCTCAACTTGATTGATGTATGTTGTGTCTGCAAGAAAGGACGTGGGTCTGTCCCATGCTGTAAGAGAGACAAGACTTGTTATAAGGGTCGCCAGTACAGTTACTTGATCAAAGATTGCCCGTATAGACAGATGGAATCACAGCTGTTCCTGACACCGTTGTCGATAGAAAAGAGCAGAGGAATCATGCTTCGAGACATTTAGTGGGGTACTTGGAATGGACTTCAGTGCAAGGAAGGGTGCATGATGTTCCTTGATGAGAGATAGAGGACTCTCTGATTGCGTGTCGAGTTTATGGAAATGAGGCTTGAGTTAGTCCGGTGTTAGAGTAAAAGGGGAGCATGCTTTGAATGTGGCCAGCATGGCCGCCAGGTTAGGAACTGTCCGTATAAGTTCAGGAGAGTGTAAGCACCGTCGCTGCAGATGAAACGCCACTAGGATGGCGAAAGGAGTACGAATGGATTGACTATGCATTAATCAAGGGATGAATGTTTTGAGGTGTTTTATCAGAGTAGCGCAACAGGATTTTGAGTGAAGGTTGTGGAGTTTCCGTTGTTGTAATTAAGTAATAGAAAGCTGAGTCTCTGACTATAGTTGTATCTGACGGGTTTGCTTATGTATGACTTGGAAGTCATTTATGAAAGGGTCTGGCTCGAGGAGCTCTCCGCTGTTATGAATCGTGGCAGTGATATAATTCAGTTCGTTCAGTTAGCATATGAAAGTTTTGAATTACTGAAAGTTAGAAAGGACCTTCGATCCCTGTTATTCGTCACTGAAGATGACTTGGTTCAGGTTGTTGGTTATCGAATCTACATGGCAGTTGTAATGGATGAGTTAGTTGAGGAGCCGAATATGGAGATCATAACCGTGGTACAGAAGCTTTCTGAGGTATTATCTGAAGAATTGTCAGATTTGCAGTTAGAAAGAGAAATTGAGTTCGTGATTGAATTAGCACTCAGAATAGAGCCAGTCCCTAAGGCTCCTTACCAGATGGTGTTACCCGAGTTAAAAAGGACTGACGGTGTAGATGCAAGAAGTGTTGGATAGGGGATTCATACTTTCCAGTGCATAACCTTGGGGAGCACCAGTTCTGTACATGAAGGAGAAATGTGGTTCGTTGTGGTTGTGTATCGATATTCCTCACGATCGACTGGAGGTCAGGGTATCATCAATTGAGGATCAGGAAGGACTCACCGAAGTTAGCATCTCGTACTCGATATGGCAGTTATGAGTTCGCTGTAATACCGTATGGTTTGATGGATACCATAGCTATTTGTTTGGGTCTAATGAGCAGAATGTTTAAGGGTACTTGAATCAGTCTTGATCGTGTTCATTGAAGTTATCCTAGTGTGTTTAAAGAGTGCTGAGGAGCACGAGAGACATTAGAACATGATACTTCAGACCTTGAGGACTCTTCAATTTTATGCTAAGTTTAGCAAGTGTGAGTTTTGGATGACTCGTGTTGCGCTCATAGGTCACATGATTTCAGGCAAAGAAATCTCCGAAGACCCCGTCCAAAATTAAAGCAGTGAACAGTTAGCCGAGGTTGACTACAGTGACAGAGATTAGAAGTTTTTGGGGATTATCAGGATCTTACAGAAGTTTTATGGAAGGGTTTTCAGCGTCAGCGTTGCAATTGATTCGACTACTAAAGAAGAAAGAAAGGTTTGTGTGGTCAGGTAAGTGCGTGTGTAGTTTCCAAGAGCGTGAGCAGAAGCTGACTATTCCATCTGGTCCTAGAAGTCATGAGATCTGCAGTGGTACATCGTTTAAAGGATTGGGTTGCTTGTTGATGTAGCATGATAGGATTATTGAATATGCGTCTCGTCAGTTGAGACCTTGGGAGTTGAATATGGGACAGCGTCGCTGGATGGAACTCATTAAGGATTATGACTATGATATTTTGTATCACTCTGGAAAGGTAAGCAAAGTCACAGATACTCTGAGTCGAGAGTCCTTAGTTGCATAGTTGGTACTCAGAGATTGGATCTTATTTGAGAAAGTTCGAAATTCGGTTTTCAGATCTAAGGTAAGCCACCTTTTGAATCTTATGACTACCCTCAGAATTGAGCCGAAAGTTTATATCAGAATCAAATTGCTTCAGCGGACAGATTCAGAAATTCAGAAGATTCTATAAGAGAATGCATATGAGAGAGCGGTTGATTTTCAGATTTCTAAAGACAGAACGCTAAAGTTCTGAGGGTGATTGTGTGTAATTGGCGATACAAAGATTAAAGAAGGAGATCTTATGGGAAGCTAATCATAGTAATTTCAGCATTATCCAGATAGTACGAATAGATCTTTGCTTGGAGTGTGTGACATTCTAATTTTCAAACTCTGATTTTGATTGGTTAAATTGGGCATTTCATCGACGCGATTACAGTGTTTTTCTCTGAGTTGGCCACTTACGAGATAACTAGACTAGTTGGGTGAGTCATTAAGGACTTTAAGGCAAATAGACTTGAGAATCCGACCAGGAATCAACTTCTTGACCGTGCTCATCTTTAGAGATCATTACGGCACAGTTAAAAATCGAATTAAGATCAGAGATAGGTCAGTTCGACTGAGATGAATGACCGATCGTGGGTGACTCCACTAAATTGGAAAACTCTCGTCAAATGATACTAATTTGATTTTACTATCGTTTTGGTACCCTGTGTCCGTATTTGAATCATCGAGATTTTCACGACCCTCGAGAGTCGCCAATGTGTCAAGTGGGTTCATCGTGGCTAGAAGAAAATCGACCATGGGTCATTTGTCCTAAAAAGCTCTGAAAACTACCCAGTAGCCTAGGTCACACTAAAAGCGTGTCAGAGTGAAATTAACCGCCAATCTAAGTTCGATTTTAGAAATTGGAGATTATGTCTTGTCATAAAGTGGGTACACCGAAGTGTGTGTACATCATATAAATCATCTGCATGGAGTGCTGGGGATGAATTGTATTTCAAATCTAGATCAGATATTCCAAGTTGGGAGAGATTTCAGACGGTTCTTTCTTAAGCAGTGTATATCAGAGAGTGCAGAATTTCAATTGTTGAGATGAAGTCAAGAAAAGAAAGATCGTAGGCCAGGGTCGGTACAGTAGTCAGTGATTGCAGTTGTCGGGATCAGTGTTAGAGTTATGTCAGATCTTGATCAGAGGTTCCCAGTTTTAGCAGATCAGTCAGATAGTTTACTTTTAATCAGTGTAGAGCAGAGTGTTCAGAACTTCAGTTATTGAGATGAGATCAGAGATCAGAAAATCGCAAGTCCAAAGTTGGGTCAGGAATCAGTGATTCAGTTGCAATTATCATGGATAGTCTTGAGACCGCTCAGAATTGCCAGTTTAGCTTCGCAGATTTTGTGTTGAAGACCTTTAAAAATTTTAAGTGGACAAGCGTTTAGTATTGTGAATCCGAAGTGGTTTGGGCAAGATAGCAGTGATTTGGCAACATTGGTACCGAAGGAGCAACATGAGAAAGAGAAGATAATATGAGACAATTGTACCCCCACATTTTTGCTTAAGAATTGGTAAAGGTTTAAATTTCGAGGACGAAATTTTTATAAGAGGGGAAGAGTTGTGACATCCCGATTTTCCAATTCTATTTTCAATAAATTGAGACGGGCATTTCGTTGGCACGCATATAGTTCTTTTCCTTGAGTCGGCCACTCATGTGAAAACTAGTCTATCGGGTGAAGTCGTTAAGAAATTCTAATGCATAAGACTCGAGAATTTGACCAGGAAGCGACTTTTCGACCGAGCTAATCTGCAAGGGTCATTACGGCACAAATAAAAATCGATTAGAGACTGGAGATAGGTCGATTCGATAGAGGCGTGTGATCAGACGTGGGTGATTCCACCAGATTGCATAATTCTTGTTGATCGACACTGGACCGACTTTTCTATCGATTGGGTACCCTGTGTTCGTATTTGAAACCTTGAGATTTCCCCGACAACCGAAAGTCGCCAATGTTTCAAAGATGTACATTGTGGCTTGAGATAATCAACCACAGGTCAAATGCGTGAAAATTTCTAAAGGCTACCCGGTAGGTTGGGCCGCGCTAGTATCGTGCCAAAGTGAAATTAACCGTGGAATTGAGATCGAATTCAGAAATTGAAAGTCTGGGTGTGTCACAAATCATTTCAGGATCATCGAATCATCTTTGGAAGATTTTTTCATGCAATCAGAGTTCTTTGGCAAATTAAATCCGAAAATGGCTAATTTGGCTCGAGAAATAGTAGGCTCGTCTTTGGTCGTGCTTTTGGGACTTAAGTTGGTTCTATGGCCAAGTGATGATGTGAATTGAAGTGTGGTGACATTGGATTAATTTTATGGACTTCAATTGGACTCAATTGGAAGAGAATTGAATGGAATTGAAGAGATTGGATGTACAAGATTTTAGGCCCCGGCGGAAAATGAAATTGGACCCATTGAAGAATGTTGTGGGAGAAGAGATAGTGGAAGATGACATGGGATGATGTCATGGTGGGCCTTTTTGGGGATTAAAGAAAAAGGAAAAAGAAAAGAAAAGCCCCCCCCACTCCTTCTCTCTCCTCCCTCTCTTCTTCCTCCTCCCGTGCGATTCCTCCATGGGCGTTTTCTTCATCTTCTTCTTCGGACGCCAGCCACAAGGAAGACCGACCAGCAAGTTGCCGGACCTCACGCCTCCGCCGTTCATCGCCGCCGCCCGCCGTTCGCCCGCGCCTGGCCGCGCGCCGCTCCGCTCGCTCACCCGCGCAACCGGCCAGCTCGCCGCTCCTCCCCAGCAGATCTGAGGTCTCATGCAGCAGCTGACCGGGACCAGCCGAACTCGTCGCCGCCGTCAGCCTCGCCGGAGCTCCGCCTGAGCTGCCGCCGGTCTTCTCCGCCGTCCCCGAGCTCATCCCGTCGCCGGAACCGCCCCATCTCGCCATGGACAGCAACCCAGAAAATGGGTATGGCAGCCCCTTCGTGGGCCGTTTTGGCCGCCTTCCCGAGCCCGGATGCTTGGCCCGCTTTGGAGAAAGTCGATCCTCGCGTCGTCCTCGTCGTTTTGGTCCGCTCGGCTCGCTAATCCGGTGAGTTTAGCTCACTAAATCTTGATTAGACGGTTAAGTATGCCCTAAGTGTGCTTAGTCTAAGTTAAGCAAGTTTAGGTGGTTAGATTAGTTTATTTGATTGATGATTAGATTAGGATGTTTAATTAAGTTAAAGTGTGGTTAGTTTAAAGTTAAGTGTGTTTATTTTTAAAATAAAGCCTTGATGTGACATAATAGGGTTTTATTTTTGAATTATTTAAAGATTTCGAAATTCTGGAAATTTATAATATTATATTAATTCCGAAATTATTAAAATATTATTATTAAAAAAAAAAAAACGGAAAAATTATTTTTGACCCCGGTTGCTCAGAATTTCGTGCCGATCGCTGCTGTGTGTTCGGATTTTGAAATTGATGGTCGGATAATATAAATTGAATGTGGATTGCGAAAAATGTGAATATTATTATTTAATTAATTTTCGGAATTAATTTAATTATTTATTAAAATTCGAAAATTTCGTCGGGACCTTATACTCTCAGAATTTCGTGCCGATCGCTGCTGTGTATTTAGAATTTGAATTTGATGATTGATTGTGGCAAATTGACTGTTGATTGTGATAAATAAGGATTTTATTCATAAAAACCCAAATGTCGGGTTTTGATGCAAAAATTGGATATTAATGATTATATTAAATAGTGGGGTTTGAAAAAGTGAGATATTGGCTTTTTGATTCGAAATTAGCGTGTCCCCACACACGTGAGTAATTTATGGAATATTTTTAATATGGAGAAAAATGGCCGGGATCACTATTTTAAGTGGAAGCATTGATTGAATTACAAAGTGTCCTGGGGCCGAGTATGCTTTGGTTGTGTGATAACTATGAGGAAGCGTCCTGGGCTGTTGAGCCGGACTTGCCCCTATATGGGATGCCCACGCGGTGGATGCGGGTCGCAGTAGATTCTGGGCCCATGCTCCTTCGGGAATGCCGTCGACGTAGTGACGAAGCCGTGCTCCAAGGGGGGAGACGATGCTCCTTCGGGAATGCCGTCGACGTACTGACGAAGCCGCGCTCCATGGGGGGAGGCGATGCCTGGCATGAGTGTCAGTAGATAGCCGAACAGCGAGTAGGCTATGCCCTTGTGTGGCAGTGAATAACAATTGGAATGCATGTTGGGTGTTGTTGATGTGTCGGATTATGGGACGGAATTGTGTGGCATGGAATGGGACGTGTCATAACGATTTAGTCTTATAATCAGGACCCCCGTGGTTGTTGGTTATATGAAAAAGAATGCATTCCGGTTGTTTAAGTTCTTATTACTATCTGTGATTGAGTGATTTGAAATTGTGCTAACCTGCAGGAAGGAACTGAGGCGAGGTAAGTCTTCTGTGTGATGTGGCTAGGCCACCCGGGGTGTATTTTCTTTCTAATAGGGGTTTAGGGGGTTGAACTTGCTGAGACATCGTCTCATCCCGGTTGTGGGATTAAAATTTCAGGTCCCTAGATGGCGGTCGTGGAGGACCCGAAGCCCTAAGTCTGGAAAGGTGGAGATTGAAGTATCGGTGAACGTGTCCTGCTAGTTGGCTTTAGGATGGTTCCCCATTCGTTGAGCTGGTCTATTTTGTAGACAGTCTAGAGTTGTATTTAAACCTATGTGTTGTAAATGAGTGTTTGGTATTGTGATTGATTGCCTGCTTTTCTATCCTGAATTTTATTGTCAGGGTTTATAATACGTTCCGCTTGCGCAATAATAAAATGAATGGGTCGGCGACGTATCCTGGGATGTCGCATATTTGATCGACCGCAGTGGGATGTGTGCGACCTCGGGGCTCGGGGCGTGACAAGTATAAGTTGTCCCAGCGTCAGTCCCCTGGTGCCATCGCACGTAGCAAACGAGACTTGAAACAGAATCAAGCTTGAAGTGAGACATCAAATTGAGGGCAGTTTAAAAACAGAAGAAGAAAGAAAGGGGCGGTGGGCAAGGGGTCGTCACGACTCATAGCCATCAAATGGCGATGGCAAGCCGCCGAAGAAATCAGAAACGAACAAACCGAAATCACAGCACATCGAAATCGTAACATTCGATGAAGAAATTGAAAACGAAAACACACAGAGAGAGAGAGAGAGAGAGAGAGAGAGAGAGAGAGAGAGAGAGGAGAAAAGGACGTCATTATGGGGTTTGGATTGAGTTACCTGAGAAATCCTCTGTCTACCATTTGCTTACTGCAGCATTGCACCACTGATAGTGCTACTTGGAGGAGACATTACGGGTGTGTCTCAAAGTTGGAAACACGAGAAAGATGGACATAGTACAATGATATACACCAACATCAGTCCACCATGTTATTACACAGACCAACATTTGAGTACCCTGCATGCGAGAAAAGAAAAACCTTTGTGTTTTCTATGCCATGTAGGCAAAATAAACTTGGATATCTTGTTTGGTTTGAACCACTTATTCCCAAGCCACCAATTTTGAGTAGAAAATAGCCAGAAACTATGAAAGCAGAGACGTCTTTTTCCTTGGTAAAAGCCACGTCCTTAACCTGCTCACTTCTTGATTAATGAAATGCCCTTCTGAATGCTGGCCGCTAGCTCTTTCTTTGCCCTTTTAAACCCATATCTACAGGTTAACAAACAATCGCTGAAATTAGAAAACTTAATCTTTCTTTGATGTAATCAAAGCAAACCTAAAAAAATTTTAGATTATTAAAACTCTAGATATTTCGTACTCATCCAGCAAGCCAATGAGAAGAACCTCCTTGGCCCCAGTACGGCCGAGGCGACCTTAGATGCAAAGAATGGAAGTTCTTTCCCCTGAAAAAATAGGGATAACAATAAAGAAAATCATTGGTCATTTTATTTTGTATTCGAGAGAAGTAAAAGGATAGGATCTCGGTAAGTTTTTTTAAGGCACCAAACCTGAGAAGCAAAGTGCACACTCTGACAACGCCAGCACGTCGGCAAACTTCACAGCGGCATATGCCTGCCATTTCATTTTCACATTAATTGAGCTTGTGAAAGAGTTTGCATATCAAAGAGCCATCAGATTTCCTGTTCATGAAAGAGATCAGACTACAACTCAAGGGCCAAAAAAAGGACACACTGTTGAGAGAGTTGCAGAGCCAGCTCCAGCTTTAGCCCGAAAGTTATCAAAGCACAGATGTACACAATTCAGTTGGCTTTACAACACAATCTAGGGAAGCAGGGAAGTGAAGACTAAGAGCATTATGTCATAATTTCTTTGTGGAAATAGATGCAGAAAACATTAAGTTTCAAGTAGACACCAACAATCACTTTCAAGAAAAGCTGATATATTTAACGATGGTGTCACTGCACGGACTACTCCACTTATCATCAACATGCAAGTCATTCTCTTAGCTGTAACAACAAAAGATGTATGGTGCTCTGTTTCTACATTCTTTCTGTTTCCTTCCTTTGCTTTCCTAATGAGGACCAGACAAGATAATCAGAAACTGAGATATTCTCCACAGCGCTTGCTTTTGCCCATAGCCCAAGACAAAGTAATCACCTTGTACATACTTTCACACGCGAGTTGTCCTATTAATTCAGACAAAGATCTTTATAAAGACTTCTCTTGGGTAGTGGTAGTCAATAGGTTTTCCAAGCTGCCATTAATAAATTAAATACCTTGACCTATGCAAGTAGAAATAATAACAAGCTCTCTTATGTTCATTTGAGTGCATTGACAACGCCATAAAGTTGACCAGCAAAAGATATATGCCCACATGGACCTAAGAGGTGATTCTTGCAGAAATCTCATCATTCTCATGAAAAAAGGTTCTCAGCACAGTGCATCTTCGAAATGGCTTGTGAGTTTATAGAATTCAGACACTCTAACATGATTAAGCATGCAGTCGTGTGTGGAAAATGAAGTGCTTGCTTGTAACTGTATCCTCCTTGGGTGGCCTCAGTACTCCAAAGCTTGTCAAAACCCGTTCCAAAATTAGCATCACTAGAATACCTAAAGAACCATTTTGCGACCTGGAAACCCAAAACTGAAGAAACTAACCAGAACGTGATATTAGTGCATAAATCCATAGAAAATAGAAACTTATTTACATCAATAATTACTGTTCCAACAGTTTGGATGCAAGATACAACTGTTAGGTGATCAATTTCTTGAGAAGTGAAGGAAAAAGGGTTTAATATATAGATTGCGAATGCCAACCGACATTTATCATTTTATAGAAGAGTGCAATGTCTAACGAGATCCCTGTCAGACATATAAGTTCTTATTAGGAAGAATGCACTGCAAACCTGAGATAAAAGAGGTAAAGAGTAAAGTTGTCGCTCCTACAGGACCCCCAACAAATGGAACATTGATTTCTATAGGATCAAGACTCAATACTTCTGCCTGCAAGGAACTTACTAGATCGAAATCTGATGAGATACTTTAGCAAACATCTAGGTTATCCACGGAAAGGACAACAGTCGTCGGCTTTCATGGCATTGTCTCAAAACTGGCTTCTTGCACGGTTTTGCTGCCTAAGCATTAATACCGAGTATTTATGTCCATAAACGACCTCATGATCATGAGAAGAGAACCAACAACACTCCCTAATACATACTAGCAGTTACGTGATTATTTCAGCCAAAACAATCAATTATACGGGACTTGCAGATAGCCTGATTTTATTAACTCAGCTTCTAGACCTTGCACATAATCCCATACAAGATGCCCTTGGAGCAAGTTATTGATTGCAGTTACGCATGATCTGGCGTTTGAGACAACAGAGCGTGCTATACAAGGTGAAATACGCTTATGTAGATTAGGAGAGGCAGAATCTTAATACTGAACTGCCGGACGAGAGGATAACAAAAAACATGCGCACTTGGAGTTTAAGGTCATACTCTGATAAAACCGTCCACCGTCTAAACTTATAACTTTTCAGACATCTGCCAATTTCACTATGCTCTTTGCAAAGACCTTTGTTTTTGTCGGCGCTGGTCATGTAACATTTTGAAAATGTTTTTGCGCAGCAAACTAATTTTACCTTTCCAATATAATGAGACTCAACAGGGTGATCATGCATATAGGTGATCATCGGCTTTGTGGCCTGGCCCACCTAAATCTAGTTCGCCATCAGCTCAAATGGCAAATATGTTCGGATCAGGGCAGGCAATTCCGTTTTTTTAGTTTGACCTTGTCATAAGCTTATCAATTTCACATTGATGATTTACTATTATCTTTAACAATTAGCGGACTCAAACAAACAATTTTTGCTTTGATAGTAAACATGTCATCTCAGCCCGATCAATTCTGAGTAACTAAATTATCACTTCAAAGTAAATCATCAATATGTGTTGTTTTGAACATTAAATGTAAAATAAGTCCTTAGTAGCTGATTCAACTCGTTGGTCATGTGGAATCACAAATTCAATAAGTGGATTTGGTAATTGCAGAAGTACCTGTTCTTGTTCAGCAAATGTGTGATGGATGACAAGTTGGAATAGTTTTAGTCTTTCATTGGTAAAGCCACAAAACTAAGACATGACGTGGTGGCTAATGCGCCTGACGTCACAGAAATTGGTATTGAATACTTGTAAAGCCATACATAATTATCCATTCTTCAAGCACAACAACTTCATGCATCACGATAATTCAATATGAGAAAGCAAACATCACTTTAACATCATCAAGAAATATAATAGATGGCACAAGAAGTGACATGAGGACACCTGGATGAGTTCATGTCGATGGTGAATGGGTGATGCAAATTTGGCTTTATTCCACATGCGACGCCGCAAATTTGGTTCTTGTTCCACGTGCAGGGCTTCAAAACTCTGAATACTCGCGGGCAGCTCTTTCCTAGCCTTTATTCCAAGCTAGCTCTGCAGGGTTAGCAAATGAGAGCTGATATGAAAACTTTTGTTTTTCTTCACTGTAATCAAAAGGAACCTGAGAATTTCAACAACGCTATAATTGCCCACCTTTCATACTAGTCCAACGAAAGTCGTGATCGCTTGGCCGCCCGAATGGTGTGTTCTGTAGGTTCTGGCGGCATCCAATCTGTCTCCAGTTTGGTGGATGTCGGCATATTAGGTAACATTTCTAGGGACATGCAATTTCTAATCTCTGCATACTCCAAAAAATTCAACTCTTTCAAGCCTTCGACGGCTCTTAACTTTGCACAGTGTTTTAGCTCAAGACGCAGTAGATTTTTCAACTTTGACAGGTTAGGCAATTGTTTGATCACATCACACATGGAAATGTGTAAAAACTTCAGTGTTTCTAGCTCTCCCAAACCTGGAATCTCTGCCAATTCGGGGAAGTCATTGAGCCATAACTCTTGTAGCCTCTTCAAGTGCGAAACATTGGGCAAGCATGGCGTTAAACATTCACTGATAGAGAGAATCGACAAGCTTTGCAAGTCATAAATATACGGCAATTGCAGGATAGAGTGAAGTTTCAAGGTTGATAAGCTAAATGGAAGCCGATTAATGGGCATGTCCTTCCAAGGTGAGGTAACCTCCTTTAGGATCCAAAGTGTCATACATTGTTCTTTACGCACTTCGAGATGATGTAAATAAATTAGGCTCAAGAGGTCGGGAAGAATAGGGAATTGAGCAGTTACAACAGCAAGGAATTTCAAACTCGAGGGAAGTTTTGGCAAAGGAGAAAGCCGGTGGCTTGCAATTTTAAGCGTTTCGAGACTAGAGAAACCATTGATCCTTCTCGGCATTGTAGAGATTGGGCTCTCATCTAAGTCCAAGATCCTCAAATGAGTGAGGCTCCACATTTCTCATGGGATTTCATCCCCAAGATGCGGACAAAACGAGGCATCGAGCTCTTCAAGTGTCCCCACCCCTCCAAGAGCACAAGGTATCGTGCGTATCTTTGTGTATGCCACCTTTAAGACTTTTAGTCTCTTTAGGTTTCCAATAGAATCAGGGAGAAAAGAGATCCTTGAGAATTTTAAATCCAACTCGACCAATAATTCCATTTGCCCAATAGAGTTTGGAAGCTCATGTAGACAAATGCATCTTGAAAAAGACATGCATTAAATTTGTAAACTTTTCAATGGAAGCAAGGAGAACGGAGATTTGCGGAAGTTTTAAATCCAACTTGATCAATGATTTTGGTTTTCCAATAGAGTGCACAAGCTCAATTATACTATCGCCTATAGAAAAAGACATGCATCAAATTTGTTAACCTTTTATTGGAATCAGGGAAAGTGGACCCCGAGAGTTTTAAATCCAACTCAACCAATGATTCAAATTCTCCTGTGAAGTCCAAAAGCTCATGTGGATTTTTGCATTCAAATAAAAGCAAATGTTTAACATTCTTTAACCTTCCAATGGAATTAGGGAGAACGGAGCTCCCCAAGTGTTTTAAATCCAACTCTTCTAACTTCCCGAGAGAGTTTGGAAGTTCAAGTAGATTCTCACATCGTAAAAAAGACAAATGCGTGAAATTCGTCAACCTTCCAATGGAATCAAGGAAAATGGAGATTCCTGATCATTTTAAATCCAATTTGACTAATGATTCTAGTTCCCAAATAGAGTCTGGTAGCTCTTGTAAATTCTTGCATTCAGTTAGCATCAAATTCTTGAGATTCTTTAATTTTCCAATGGAATCATGGAGAATGGAGATCCCAGAGAGTTAAATCTAACTCGATCAATGCTTCCAGTTCTCCAATAGAGTCTGGAAGTTTAAGTAGATTCTTGCATCCAGAAAAAGACAAATGCGTGAAACTCATTAACCTTCCAATGGAATTAGTGAGGATAGAGATCCCCGAGAATTTTAAATCCAACTCAATCAATGATTCTAGTTCCCCGATAGAGTCTGGAAGCTCATGTAGATTCTTGCATTTAGATAAATGCAAACGCTCACGATTCTTTAATCTTCCAATGGAATCAGGGAGAACAGATATCCCTGAAAGTGTTAAATCCAACTCAATTAATGATTCTAGCTCCCCAATAGAGTTCGGAAGCTCAAGTAGATTTTCGCATCCACAAAAAGACAAATACGTGAAACTCGTTAACCTTCCAATGGAATTAGGGAGAATAGAGATCCCCGAGAATTTTAAATCCAACTCAATCAATGATTCTAGTTCCCCGATAGAGTTTGGAAGCTCATGTAGATTCTTGCATTTAGATAAATGCAAACGCTCAAGATTCTTTAATCTTCCAATGGAATCAGGGAGAACAGATATCCCTGAAAGTATTAAATCCAACTCAACTAATGATTCTAGCTCCTCAATAAAATCCGGAAGCTCAAATAGATTTTCGCATCCATAAAAAGACAAATACGTGAAACTCGTTAACCTTCCAATGATCCCCGAGAATTTTAAGTCCAACTCAATCAATGATTCTAATTCCCCGATAGAGTCTGGAAGCTCATGTAGATTCTTGTATTTAGATAAATGCAAATGCTCAAGATTCTTTAATCTTCCAATGGAATCAGGGAGAACAGATATCCCTGAAAGTGTTAAATCCAACTCAATCAATGATTCTAGCTCCCCAATAGAGTCCGGAAGTTCAAGTAGATTTTCGCATCCATAAAAAGACAAATACGTGAAACTCGTTAACCTTCCAATGGAATTAGGGAGAATAGAGATCCCCGAGAATTTTAAATCCAACTCAATCAATGATTCTAGATCCCCAATAGAATCCGGAAGCTCGTGTAAATTATTGCATTTAAACAAAAGCAAACACTTGAGATTCTTTAACCTTCCAATGGAATTAGGGATAACTAAGATCCCCGAGGAGGCTAAATTCAACTCAACCAATGATTTTATATCCCCAATAGAATTTGGAAGCTCATGTAGATTCTTGCACCCCAACAAAAGCAAATTCTTGAGATCCTTTAACCTACCAATGGAATTAGGGAGAACAGAGATTCTTGACCATTCTAAATTTAGCTCGATCAATGATTGCATTTTCCTGATAGAACCCAGAAGCTTATATAGATTCTTGCAATTAGAAAAAAGCAAATGCTTGAGATTCTTTAACCTTCCAATGGAATCAGGAAGAACGGTTATCCCCGAAAATTTTAAATCCAACTTAACCAATGATTTTGGTTCGCTACAGAGTGCACAAACTCAATTATACTATCGCTTATAGAAAAAGACATGCATCAAATTTGTTGACCTTTTATTGGAATCCGGGAAAGTGGACCCCGAGAGTTTTAAATCCAACTCAACCAATGATTCAGGTTCCCTTGTGAAGTCCGAAAGCTCATGTGGATTCTTGCATTCAAATAAAAGCAAATGTTTAACATTCTTTAACCTTCCAATGGAATTAGGGAGAACGGAGCTCTCCAAGTGTTTTAAATCCAACTCTTCTAACTTCCCGAGAGAGTTTGGAAGTTCAAGTAGATTCTCGTATCGTAAAAAAGACAAATGCGTGAAATTTGTTAACCTTCCAATGGAATCAAGGGAAAATAGAGATTTCTGATCATTTTAAATCCAATTTGACTAATGATTCTAGTTCCCAAATAGAGTCTAGTAGCTCTTGTAAATTCTTGCATTCAGTTAGAATCAAATTCTTGAGATTCTTTAATTTTCCAACGGAATCAGGGAAAATGGAGATCCCAAAGAGTTTTAAATCTAACTTGACCAATGCTTCCAGTTCTCCAATAGAGTCTGGAAGTTTAAGCAAATTCTTGCATCTAGAAAAAGACAATGCATGAAACTCATTAACCTTCCAATGGAATTAGGGAGAATAGAGATCCCGAGAATTTTAAATCCAACTCAATCAATGATTCTAATTCCCCGATAGAGTCTAGAAGCTCATGTAGATTCTTGCATTGAAATAAATGCAAACGCTCAAGATTCTTTAATCTTCCAATGGAATTAAGGAGAATAGATATCCTTGAACGATTTAAATCCCACTCAACCATGATTCTAGCTCCCCAATAGAGTCCGGAAGCTCAAGTAGATTTTCCCATCCATAAGAAGACAAATGTGTGAACCTCGCTAACCTTCTAATGGAATTAGGGAAGATAGAGATCCCCAAGAATTTTAAATCCAACTCAATCAATGATTCTAGTTCCCCGATAGAGTCTGGAAGCTCATGTAGATTCTTGCATTCAAATAAATGCAAACACTCAAGATTCTTTAATCTTCCAATGAAATCAGGGAGAACAGATATCCCTGAAAGTGGTAAATCCAACTCAACTAATGATTCTAGCTCCCCAATAGAGTCCGGAATCTCAAATAGATTTTCACATCCATATAAAGACAAATACGTGAAACTCGTTAACCTTCCAATGGAATTAGGGAGAATAGAGATCTCCGAGAATTTTAAATTCAACTCAATCAATGATTCTAGTTCCCCGATAGAGTCTGAAAGCTCATGTAAATTCTTGCATTTAGATAAATGCAAACACTCAAGATTCTTTAATCTTCCAATGGAATCAGGGAGAACAGATATCCCTGAAAGTGTTAAATTCAACTCAACTAATGATTCTAGCTCCCCAATAGAGTCCAGAAGCTCAAATAGATTTTTGCATCCATAAAAAGACAAATACGTGAAACTCGTTAACCTTCCAATGAAATTAGGAAGAATAGATATCCCCGAGAACTTTAAATCCAACTCAATCAATAATTCTAGTTCCTCGATAGAGTCCGGAAGCACATGTAGATTCTTGCAGATATATAAATCCAAATGATCAAGATTCTTTAATCTTCCAATGGAATTAGGGAGAACAGATATCCCTGAAAATTTTAAATCTAACTCAAATAATGATTCTAGTTCCTCGATAGAGTCTGGAAGCTCATGTAGATTCTTGCATTCAGATAAATGTAAACGCTCAAGATTCTTTAATCTTCCAATGGAATCAGGGAAAATAGATATCCCTAAACGATTTAAATCCTACTTACCCATGATTATAGCTCCTCAATAGAGTTCGGAAGCTCATATAGATTTTCCCATCTATAAGAAGTCAAATGCATGAACCTCGTTAACCTTCCAATGGAATTAGGGAGAATAGAGATCCCTGAGAATTTTAAATCCAACTCAATCAATGATTCTAGTTCCCCGATAGAGTTTGGAAGCTCATGTAGATTCTTGCATTTAGATAAATACAAACGCTCAAGATTCTTTAATCTTCCAATGGAATCAGGGAGAACAGATATCCCTGAAAGTATTAAATTCAACTCAACTAATGATTCTAGCTCCCCAATAGAGTCCGGAAGCTCAAATAGATTTTCGCATCCATAAAAAGACAAGTACGTGAAACTCGTTAACCTTCCAATGGAATTAGGGAGAATAAAAATTCCCGAGAACTTTAAATCCAACTCAATCAATGATTCTAGTTCCCCGATAGAGTTTGGAAGCTCATGTAGATTCTTGCATTCAAATAAATGCAAACGCTTGAGATTCTTTAATCTTCCAATGGAATCAGGGAGAAAAGATATCCCTGAAAGTGTTAAATCCAACCCAACTAATGATTCTAGCTCCCCAATAGAGTTCGGAAGCTCAAATAGATTTTCGCATCCATAAAAAGACAAATACGTGGAACTCGTTAACCTTCCAATGGAATTAGGGAGAATAGAGATCCCCAAGAACATTAAATCCAACTCAATCAATGATTCTAGTTCCCCGATAGAGTTTGGAAGCTCATGTAGATTCTTGCATTCAGATAAATGCAAACGCTCAAGATTCTTTAATCTTCCAATGGAATCAGGGAGAATAGATATCCCTGAAAGTGTTAAATTCAACTCAACTAATGATTCTAGCTCCCCAATAGAGTCCGGAAGCTCAAATAGATTTTTGCATCCATAAAAAGACAAATACGTGAAACTCGTTAACCTTCCAATGGAATTAGGGAGAGTAGAGATCCCCGAGAGGTTTAAATCCAACACAATCAATGATTCTAGTTCCCTGATAGTGTCTGGAAGCTCATGTAGATTCTCGCATTCAAATAAATGCAAACGCTCAATATTCTTTAATCTTCCAATGGAATCAGGGAGAATAGATATCCTTGAAAGTGTTAAATCCAACTCAACTAATGATTCTAGCTCCCCAATAGAGTCCGGAAGCTCAAATAGATTTTCGCATCCATAAAAAGACAAATACGTGAAACTCGTTAACCTTCCAATGGAATTTGGGAGAGTAGAGATCCCCGAGAACTTTAAACCCAACACAATCAATGATTCTAGCTCCCCGATAGAGTCTGGAAGCTCATGTAGATTCTCGCATTTAAATAAATGCAACCGCTCAAGATTCTTTAATCTTCCAATGGAATCAGAGAGAACAGATATCCCTGAAAGTGTTAAATCCAACTCAACTAATGATTCTAGCTCCTCAATAGAGTCCGGAAGCTCAAATAGATTTTCATATCCATAAAAAGACAAATATGTGAAACTCGTTAACCTTCCAAAGAAATTAGGGAGAATAGAGATCCCCGAGAACTTGAAATCCAACTCAATCAATGATTCTAGTTCCCCGATAGAGTCTGGAAGCTCATGTAGATTCTTGCATTCAAATAAATGCAAACGCTCAAGATTCTTTAATCTTCCAATGGAATCAGGGAGAACAGATATCCGTGAAAGTGTTAAATCCAACTCAACTAATTATTCTAGCTCTCGAATAGAGTTCGGAAGCTCAAATAGATTTTCGCATCCATAAAAAGACAAATACGTGAAACTCGTTAACTTTCCAATAGAATTAGGGAGAATAAAGATCCCTGAGAATTTTAAATCCAACTCAATCAATGATTCTAGTTCCCCGATAGAGTCTGGAAGCTTATATAGATTTTTGCAATTAGATAAAAGCAAATGCTTGAGTTTCTTTAACCGTGCAATGGAATCAGGAAGAACGGTTATCCCCGAAAATTTTAAATCCAACTTAATCAATGATTTTAATTCCCCGATAGAGTGCAGAAGCTCATGTAGATTATTGCAATGAGATAAAAACAAATTCTTGAGATTCTTTAACCTTCCAATGAAATCAGGGAGGACTGAAATTTCCAAATAGTTTAATTCCAATTCGACCAATGATTTTAGCTCGCCCATAGAGTCTGGAAGCTCACGTAGATTATCGCAAGAACATAAAACCAAATGCGTGAGATTCAACCTTCCAATAGAGTAAGGAATTTGGCTAATTTTTTGAAGATGCATAATTTCAAACTTGGTCAAAGATTTTAGATTGCCTAGTGTCTCTGGAAGCTTGGACAATCCGTTGCAATAAGGCATAATAATCTCTAACAAGCATTCTAGAGAACCGATTTCTTCGGGCAACCCTACAAGGGATGTGCAGTATTAGATATTCAAAGTATTTAGCAGTTTTAGGTTACTGATTAAGCTATCAATCATAGACAACTTAAAACAGAATCTGAGAATCAATTTTTCCAATTGGCCAAACTCTAAAAAATTAGGTGTTTTGGTTAAAAGATAGCAGTCTGTCAAATCTAGAATTTTCAAGTTTTTTGCCATCTGCAATAGAAAAACAAGGCAGATTACATGTCGACAAAAAGTATTGACATTATGAAGATCAATTGATAGAATTTGAAGTGAACATGAGTGAAGTGAGTCGATACCTTGATTTGCCTCCATCCACCCCAGTCGTCAGTGATGTTGCTCATCGAAAGGTTGAGCACGACCAAATTCACCAGATGAAGATTCGTCGGTAAAAAATCCGGCGGGCATAAACGCCAAGAAAGCCATCTCAGATTAGGACGAACATTTTTGAAGTCACCCACAAAATTCATATTTGCCCCTCCAAGGAATCTTAGCTTTGGCAAATATGCAATTTCTTCCGGTGTGAAGTCATGACTGATATCCAAACTGAGTGCTCGTATAGCTCCTTTTTCCTGCCAGCAGCAGCAAAGAATAAAGATGAGTATGCAACAATATCAAAAGTTCTTCTTCGACCCCAAACTAATTAAATCAAATGCATGTTGTAACAAGATAATTAGTGTTCTTCTTCTTAACTTGAAAATAAGACAAACCAAGCATGTTCAAAATGTCTATTTGGTGTTGATTCCTTTGTCTTTCCATAGACTAAACACCTCTTCAAGGAAGCAAAGAACTCATTTTATTCTTACCAAAACAAGAAATGAAAAATTCCAACTAACCAAATGAAGCATTAACTTTCTTCTCATTTCACATGGGTAAGGCTGAAAACATATAGATGTTTATATAGAGTTGCTTTGTATTTCTCTATAAGTTAGAAAACAAAGCAGGCCATCAACCGACATTCTCAATTTAAGGAACATGAATAGAGATTTTGCTGGATTTATTATATCTTCTACTCTAAATAAATTTCACCTCTTTGCTCCTCAGTATGACTTGAGTATTCTCATCAATTTGCACCCAACGGCGCTTTTCAGCATCTTCAAAATTCTCTACCATGGCAATGTACCTTCCTAGATCTCGAACTTCATCATGCATCCAGAAAGAATTGTGCTCATCGATCTTTATCAATGACATGAGGAGAAGAACATCAATCGCACTGCGTGGAGAATAGCCGCTACTACGCCACATGTAGTCCACATAAGTCTTATCCTCCTTGATGCAAAAACATGCTATGTCTAGGAATATGGCTTTTTCTTTGGCGTCCAATTTGTTGATACTTAGCATTAGTGATTTTTGGACATCACTAGGCGGGACTTGCTGTAAGTCCTTCAATGTCTCGTGCCACTCTGATTTGTTCGTGCGGGCGAAAAGAGAACCCACGACTTCTAGAGTCAAAGGAAGCCTTCCTGTGCTTGAAACAACTTCTTTTGAGAAATTGTAGCAATTCTCAGGAGGGGTATCGCTTCTAAATGCATGTCTATTGAAAAGCAGAATCGCTCGATCCAAAGGCATCTCATTTACTGGGTGAGCTAAGTAATTACTTGGTCGGGTTTGTTTGTCCTCATTTAGCACTATGCGTATGTCCCTAACTGTGATCATGATCCTACTTCCAAAACCAAACCAATCGCAGCTCCCTGCGAGAGTCTCGAGTTGTCTCTTTTCGTCCACATTATCAATAACAACCAAAACTCTCTTGTTGCTAAGTCCTCTTCTTATGCGATTGATCCCGTCATTGGTGTCATGGATTCCATCATTAGAGCTTGAGCCTAGTATATTGGATAACAGTTTCTTTTGCACTTCTAAAAGAACATGATGTTGGACATCTTCAAGGAAACTAGAGTAATTGAATTTAGACAAGAATCGGTTGAAGATAACCTTAGCAAGAGTTGATTTACCAATGCCACCAATCCCATGTATTATAACAAAATGCACACCATCAGAGTGGGCATCCAACAATTCTTCTATAACCCGTTGATCATCCACTTCAACTAGATGGTTAGGAAGAGATTTGTTCTTCACTTTTAGCTTAAGTTGAACCTCTAGAACAATTAATTTTATAAGTTCCCCATACCTGCCAGACATTTTAAATGGAGAAAATAATGACAACGTATTATTCCTAAATTTCAAGCATATACAATTTGAATAAGATAAGGTAAACGTATTACGACTGGTTTACAAACGGTGACAGTTACTCAAATAACAAATTTGAATCTATTAAAAAGGAACAATCTCAAGTTACAATGATAATTATCTAAAACATAGAGTGTTCAAATTAGCTGCTGTGGCTGCTGCCTAGAATCAGTTCGATGCAGTGATTTTGGGTGCGTTTGGTAACATTTCTGTTTAAAAATTGTTTATGGGAATAGAAATAGAAAAAAGCATTTCTGCTTCAGGAAACAATTTTTGAACAAAAAAACGTGTTTGGTAAATCTGTTCTAGAAATATAAAAAGAATAAAAACACGTTTAGTAAATTTGTATAATTTTTCTTATTTCTTTTAATTTTTTAATATTTTTATTTTATTTTTTATATTTTCTTTCTTATTTTTCTTATTTTCTTATTTATTTTTCCTTATTTTCTTTTTTCTTTTTCCTTTTTTCTTTTTTCTTCATTTGGCCGGTCGCCGACCTCGGCCATGGTTGGCGACCTGCCGACGAGGGCCGACGGCCTCGCCCAGCCACGGCAAGGCTCGTCGTAGCTGGGTGAGGCTCGGCCTCGCCTTGGCTGGGCGAGCTCAAGCTCGCCCAGATCCGGCGGGGCCGAACTCGCCCAGCCAAGGTGAGGCTCGGCGTCGCCGAGCTACCGCTAGGCGACGCCAACTTGGCAGTGGCTCGGCGAGGCCGAGCCTCGCCGGCCACTTGGCGAGCTTGGCCTCGCTAGATCTGGGCGAGATCGAGCTCGCCCAGCTCGGCACGAGGTCGGCCTTGCCTTGGCTGGGCGGGCTCGAGCTCGCCCAGCGGCCAGCGATGCTCCGGCGAGGTCGCCGGCTCTCGACGGCATTGTTGGCCCTCGACGACTAGTGCCGGCCATGGCCGAGGCCGGCGATCGGCCAAAGAAAAAAGAAAGAAAAAAGAAGAAGAAAAGAAGGAGAAAAAAGAGAGAAGAAAATGGAAGAGAGAGAAAAAGTGTTCCTAAATTTTGTTTCGGAAACAAGAAAACAATTTTTTTTTGTTTCAGAAACAAGAAACAATTTTTTTTTTTGTTTTTTGTTTCTATTCTAGATGTGTTTCTGGGAACAAAAAAATAGATTTGGAACAAAAATGCAAACAAATGCGTTTCTATTCCTTTTTTGTTCCCAGGAACAAAAAAACAAAAAAACTGTTTTTAAACAGAAAAAAGAAGTGAAAACAAACAGGCCCTAAGAGGAAGTGGAAATGATATGGATGTTGACAGCAGGAGGGTAAACAACAGAAAGGAATGATTGGGTTTTAACGTTGTTTGTATGCTTACAAAGGAAAGCAAGGCCATTTCATGTTTGATTGAGGAAAAGAAAAGGATGAAAAGGATTCTAAAATAATTTTATGACTATTTTGTCCTTCTACTTATTCATAGACAAAATAAACAAAAAATAAAAACTTTAGTAACTTGGCCTTTAGCTCGTTGAAGATTCAATATCAGCATCAATTAACTCATGTTATATAATAGAAAGTTCACTTTAGGCCGTGTCTCCAGGTCCTCCCTCTCTCTCTCTATAGATTAAGTAGCAGTGGAGGTCACACCGCTTGACGCAGCTGCTGAGTTTGGCTCGTCACCGTTCTTTAACGTATCCACATCTTGTGTAGAGAGAGAGAGAATTGGACCTCTTTTTGTGGGAAAATTATTCTTATGTTAAGTGCACATGAGTGCAAGCAAAGAGCCAATTAATGCGTGATAAATGTCCAAGTGACAGCATAGACGTTGTCAATAAACTTCCCCCATTTTCAGATTAGTTATGAAGAAAGTGAGGGCTTGACGAAAGATTGCGGCTTCTAATAACCATCTATGTACTAGTTATTAGGGGTGTCAAAAACAGAACAGAACCGAAAAATTCGGTTCTTTCTGTTCGATTTTCATTCGATTTGGTTCTCATTAAAAATCGAAATTTTTTTTATCGGTTTGGTTTTTATCGGTTAACCAAACCGAACCGAACCGACAAACCGATAAGAGCTTATTTCTTGGAAACGAAAAATATTTAAAACAGAATAAAAAAATAAATACAAAAACTGAAAATTAAAAATTGAAAACCAAAAACCGAAAAACCAAACCGAACTGAACTGAAATTTCAGTTCGGTTCATATTCGGTTCGGGTCTCATTCGGTTCGGTTCGGAAGTTTTTCCTAACGGTTCGGTTCGGTTTTTTAAAAAACCGAATCAAACCGAACCGTTGACACCCCTAAGTTATTATCAAGAATTTAACAGAGTTTTAATCACTATTACGCTCAGCAACTAAATATGATGGAAATGTTTTGCTTTTTTCCGTTTTTTCTCCTTTTGGAAAAAGCACCGTTGAAACACATGGATTAACCGTGAGAATTTATAGATAAAAGTCACCATCCATAGCAGTCTATATAGGTTCTTTAATGATAGTGGAGAAGACGTGACCAGATCCAGCTGCTTATTTATCTACATAAAATTGATAAGTCGTCCTTTGTTGAAAACTGTTATTCATCAAATAAGTTTTAGCTTTTTTAATGTGCAGGCAATATTTAGAGAATGATCAAATATATAATTAGTTGGTATGCTAGTAGGACAAAATCAATCTGTTTGATCTACACAGAGTAAGCGTTAATATCTGTCTTTTTGTTGTTTCTACTTTACCTTTTTTCTAAAATGTTGAAAGATATTTATTTTTCTATTTAAATTTGTTTTTAGGTGTTTGACAACCAAACAGGATGCTAACTTAGCATTTAACAATAAATTGACAATGACTTCCACATTCGGATTAGATTTTTTCAACTATGGTATCAATAATATGGAGAAATTATAGTTACTGCAAGTTAAATTGAATATGAGATATTTTAAAATCTATAAGAAAAATTGCCTCCCTTTTAGATTACATTAAAATTAATAGCTGGAATAAGTTGTGGAAACTTACTCTTTCCCTTCCCGCTTCCAACCCAGCCTAGTCGCAACCTCACGAAGAGCAGCCTTCCAGCGCTTCACCTCATCGGGGCCATACTTCTTCTCATGCTTAGACAAGGCATTATTGTACAATTCAGTTCTAAGCTTGACATCATCCGGCTTAACATCAAAGAAAAGGGGGAGGATCTCTTTCTTCCCATTCAATTTTAAAGTGCAATCTACCATATGCGCAACCTCAAGGAGGCACCATACACTGGAAGCGAAGCCCTTAAAGAAGATAGGAATATAGATTTGAGTGTCATCAAGGGCTTGCAGAAGGTTTCCACCAATCTGCTCACCGACTCAGAGCTCTTCGTCGTCTTTGAAGACGCAGATTCCTTTTTCAACCATGTTATGATAGAGGCAACTAGTAAAGTTGTCCCGAGTATCTGGTCCCTGAAACTCAGGAACACCTCAAACTCCATTCCCGATGTGTCGCTGGGTGGTGCCATCGCACGAAGCAATCGAGACTAGAGATAGAATTGAGCGGGACGAAAATTGTTAATGTGCTTGGTTGAGGGGAGACATCAATTGGGGGAAGTTTAAAAATAAAGGAAAGAAAAACGTTGGTGGGCATGTTCAGTCGCGACTCGCAACCATTGATTGGCTATGGCAAACCACCGAAGAAATCGGAAAGGGAACCGACATAAAGAGAGAATACCTGATGCGCTGATGGACGGCCAACCGAGATGAGACAGCAACTGAGTCGAGACTAGAGAGGGGAAGATCGAAAGGCGCCGCCGGAGAAAAGGGAGAGCCCGATTTGAGAGTGAGAACTCGAAAGTAGAAAGTGTTTGAAAGTCAAGACATTGTAGGGTTTGGTGCAGGCTCCCGAGAACAGACCTTACAAGGCTGGAGAGGCGTACTCTTTTAGCCTTATTTTTATATATCTGAGTTGTCCCCATCAGGGGCCAGGTTACTTTCATTGTTGGAACAAATTTTACTTGAACTTTCAAAAGTGAAAAGAAATAATTCGACCCAAAAAAAATAGAAGACACCTCCTTGAAACTTCTGAGAAAATATTAAAATTTTGTTTGTTTCGCAAAAAATAAATAATTTAAAATATATGTTCTTAAAAATAATTATTTGTATCGTCTATCAAAATGAATTAATAGAAAAAATTTTCATTATCCACGATCATGTTTATATATAAATTGTTATTGACAATAAAAATATTATTCATTAACTAATTATTTCAAGCTATACGATCAATAATTTTAGGAAAATATTTTTTAGATTAGTTATTTTTCATAAAAGAAAGCAAATCTAAAGCGGACAATCTTTTATTATGGGCAATCTTTTACCATAGATGCTCTACGTAGAGAGCACTTGGTGCGAGAAATTGCTGATGGTGATTGGGGAGAATCAGTGGAAAGGCGTCATTCTCAAACTTCTGCTCGTGTTCAACTGATAATTTCAACTCCCTCTGGCCACTAACCAAGAAGAGCCTCTGTAATGGCTCTCTCAGACTTCAAGCCTAGTGTCAAAGACGAGCTTCAGCTTTTCAGCTCCCTCTGTCTATCATTTGCTTACAGTAGCATTGCCGAATTGAAGTGCAACTTGAAGGCAACGCTACAGGTGCAAGTGCATAAGAAAGTCGAAAAAGGCGGATGCAAACACGAAGGCGAGAAAGATGGACATAGAACTATAATATACAAACATCCGTCCAGCTTGTTACTCACATTTAAGAAAAGAAAAACCTGTGTCCTAGGTGTTGGGAATTACTGATCCCCGAAAACTGGATTCGACACCGAATCGAACCCCTAAATCAATGCGGAAGACGAAGCCCGGGAAAACACGCATCACCGATCGTAAAGCACACCACGGATTCGAGCGTACCTTGTTAGCCACAGATTAAACACCAATGCCGAAGAAGAAGAAATTCTGGCCCCGTTCGATCTGATGATGACTTGAAGGAGAGAAAACAGTGCCTTGAACTTACTGTTCTTTTTTTTTTTTTTTTGGAGGAAGAGAGAACGCGCGGGAGAAGACGTACGTTGAATTGTCAAACGTTGTCTTCTCTCTCTCTCTCTCCTCCCTTTTATACCTCTCCCCCTCCACGGGCCCTATTCCCGTGGGCCGGGCCCTTTGGGCCCAATTTGAGCGGATGGGCCAACTCAGGCCCATCTCATAAATCTATCATCTCCCACTCGCACATGGTGGTACAAAACCAACATGGGCGGACAGGCCCTACTTAGCCTCATTTGAGAAAAATCCATCATAGACTTTCTCTTAACATGGTGGGTCGAACATAATCCTCTTTACCTCTCTTCAACATTCATACCGGTGAATAATCCGTGCGACCAGCATACTTTGAGAGCTCGTTGCCATACATCTGTTAGGAATACATAGCAGCTCATAATGGGCATCACTTCCTGAGTAGATTTAGTATGCAGTACCCTAGATCGATCGATCACATTTTTATCTCTCTTGATCTCTTTTAAACAATGATATATATATATTGTATTCACAATTATGATTATCACAAAGACAGTCATAATTGGTTAACCGGTGAATACAAAACTATAATGTGATTCTCCAAAATCGATCTTCCTCTTTCCTTCAAACTCTCAATTTCAGTCCAGCTTGCTTTTCTAGAAATGCCCCATTAGATCGAATCAAACTCATGACCATTGGCAACATCCTAAGATAGCAAACACTAAATAGAAATCTTGAGAATAAGTAAGAGTCATGAGGGGACTAAGAAACTGAGGAACTCTCTTCCTCAAGAGTCTCACACGACATAAAAAGTTGAGATCAAACTTTTGCCACTCTTATTGGTCGTCTCATGCATACGTAGTATGAAATACGTATTACGGTATTAACTCCTTTCCCATGGAGCGTATGTCTACACCTTTTAATACCGTACAGATGATAGTTCAGACATACCCAATGTCTAACTTGAGTTCACGTATCTACTCATTCACTAAATTCATCAGAATTCACATCTGGCATCACAGACAGATAAAGTAAAATATGTGGGGTATTTTACTTTCGGACATAGTAAGTATTATGTCCTCATCTTAACACTTAGTTAAGGCGACATACGTATTTTAAGCTTGAGCTCTCGATTATCACCTAGATAATAAGCTTAAAAACAGTCTCATCTCTATTTATCACACAGTAAATAGAGGCGATTACCCATGTGAGTGGGCTAATCTCATCTGTCCGACATACTTCTTCTAACTTAAAATAATGCACTGAGCATTAAGATGCATAAAGATCAAACAAAGATTCATAGGCATTAATGATGAAAACACAAATTCATCAAATGTGAACTCTTAGGGAAATTACAATATTCAGTACATTAGTCTCTACGCAGTCCTAGAGATTTCATATGGCCACAAAACACATCTCTAGGTATTGGCTTTGTCATAGGATCTGCTACCATTCTATGCGTAGTATGTACTCTAAGTTCACATCTTTTCGTGCAATCATATCCTTGACAAAGTTATACTTGGTATCTATATGTTTGGTTTTGCCATGATATTTTGGATCTTTGGTGTACACTTTTGCTGCTTGATTATCATAGTTAACTAATAACAAATCTGCAGCACTTCCAATAACACCTAAATGATCCAATAATCTCTTAAGCCAAACATCTTCTTATACTGCTGCTGATAATGCCACGAACTCAATTCCATCGTGGACAAGGCTATACACTTTTGTTTCTTACTGCTCCAACATATGGTGCCATTATTCGGTAAGAGAACAAACCTAGAGGTAGATTTCCTTTCATTTAAATCTCCTCCCCAATCAACACCAGAATAGCCTTAGAGTCGCAGATCCTTTTCCATAATAACTCGGCGTATAATCAGCAGTCCCCTTTAGATACCTCAGTATTCTCTTAACGGCTTATTAATGTGCTTGACCTAGATTGGATTGGTAACTACTCACCATTCCAACTACAAAACATACGTCAGGTCTTGTACACATCATAACGTACAACAAGCTTCTAACAGCACTAGCATAAGGAACATGTTTCATTTGTTCCTTCTCTTGTGGAGTCCTTGGACACAGTTTATGGCTCAATCCTTCACCTTTTGCAATAAGAGCGTCAATGGGTTTACAGTCCCATATCATTCAATTCAAAATTTGGAAGACAACCAACTTTTGACAGTATTGACTAGCTCCATATTGCTTCCGGCAATTAGTATATCATCAACATATAATGATATGATCACAAATTGATCCTTGGATCTTTTGATATATACACAATGATCCTCATCTATCATTGTAAAGTCATATGCCATTATGGCATTATGAAAACGTATATATCATTGTCTTGACGACTGCTTAAGGCCATATATCGACCCCTAAAGTCGACATACCTTTTCTTCTTGGCCTTTCACTATGAAACCAACAGGTTGTTCCATATATATTTCATCCTCTAATTTTCCATTGAGGAAAGCAGTCTTTACATCCATTTGATGTAACTCAAGATCCATACTAAACACTATTGCCAGAATTATGCGAATCAAGGCAAATCTTACTATAGGAGAAAAAATATCTTCATAATCAATTCCTTCCTATTGATTATACCTCTTCGCTACAAGGCGAGCCTTATGCCTTTCAATCGAGCCATCAGCCTTTCGCTTTATTTTGAGAACCCATTTGTTCCCAATAGCTTTGCGTCCTTTTGGCAGATCAACCAGTTCCCAGACTTGGTTTGATTTCATTGACTTCATTTCCTCTTCCATTGCATTAATCCATTTTTCCTTACTAGGGTAATTCAGAGCCTCATTAATATTTCTTGGCTCATCCTCATCTTGTGGAGCAATCATAAAAGTTTCCCCTTCAATATCAAAACATCGACGGGAATACATTTTGGCGACTTGTTCACCGTATGGGAGATTGTACACTTAGCACATCATTCCCCATCATGCTCCCACTTGGATTAAGTAATGATGATGTCGTCACATCAGGTGGTTGCAATTGAGAATGAGTTGAATTCAATTCATCACATCTCATATTACTCCCACTTAGATAAACACCACTAATATCATAATCTTAATCCAAGGTTTCAAATAGGAAGTAATCTTCCCCTATTTCGCCCTTCTTAGGAAATTCATCCACTAAGAATGTGACATCCTGTGATTCAAATTCAGTGATTCTTCCACTTTCTTGCTCACCTACGAACACATACCCTTTTGAGTGTTCGGAGTATCTCATTAAAATACTCTACTTTTATATGGGACTCAATTTCCCAAATTTGTGAGAGGACATATGAGTATAGACAGCATAACCCCATGGCTTAAGTAAACTTAAGTCTGGTTTTTCTACATATCCATAACTCATATGGAGTGAAACTAACTGATTTGGAAGGCACCCGGTTAAGTATTTAGGCAGCAGTTAACAGCACATCACTCCAAAAAGTGATGGGTAAGTTAGCATGCGCCTTCATGGACCTAACCATTCCAGTAAGGTTATGTTTCTTCTCTCTGCAACACCATTTTGTTGAGGAGTATACGGAATAGACAACTATCTTTCTATTCCTTTTCATCACATAATTTTCTGAACTTATCAGATAAATATTCTCAACCTTGATCGGATCTAAATACTTTTATTTTCTTGTCTAATTGATTTTCAACCAGGTTCATGAACCTTTTGAAACAACTTATGCTTCAGATTTATGAGAAATCAAATAGACACATCCGAATCAAGTAGAATCATCCATAAAAGTGATGAAACAAACAGCCCCTTGCCTTCCTCTCACATTTATTGAACCACAGATGTCCAAATGGATTAAATGCCGAGGAAATTCAGCTCTTTTACCTTTTCCAAATGGTCTCCTTGTCATTTTCCCTTCTAGGCAATGCTTACATATGGACAAATCAACTTTTTCAATATTGCCCAATAAGCCCTTTTTGGCTAGTCTTTTCATATGTTGTTGGCCCATATGACCAAGTCTAGCATGCCATCATATTCACATCATTATCATATAAGATAGAAGACGTGAAACAAGGGGATAACATATTGACATCATCACAGTCAACATTTAGTACAATAAAACTATCTAGAAAGTGACCACTATTATAGTAGTTTGTATCCAAATACAAATCTACACATTTATTATGGAAGTTCATACCAAAACCAAGCTTAACCAACACTAAGACAGACACTAAATTTCGACGAATCTCCAGAGCATATAGAACATCAAGATGCGTCCACCATGCATGTTCTATTGGTTGGTGCCAATTCCTTTACATCAGCTCTAGAGTTGTTTCCGATATGGATCCACTTAGTTCCAGTTGGTACTCGTCGGAATTCCACAAAGGATCCTCTATCCTTTGCTACATGGTCTGTCGCTCATGAATCTACATTCCACAAAGGATTGGATTCAGCCTGCAATGCAGAACTTGACACATAAGCAAAGTTCTCAAATGTACAAGAGGTGTATAGTTTCTTTGGCTCACGACAGTCGCGAGCATAGTGACCTCTCTTGTCACAATTGTAACATCACACCCTTGACATTTTCTTCACTTGAGGACGCTTTCCTCTCTCTTGTTGGTTAATTCTTGATTTCTTACAATAAGGACTTGATCCTTTGCTTTCCCACATATTGAACGAATCAATACATTTGCGCTTAGAGCACAAAGCCCTTTCTGAGCTAGAACCAGCATTGCAAATATCTATTCTCAGCTCACATGCCATTAAGCGGTCCTCTACCAGCTCAAGGTAGCGCACAGCATTCTCAAGATCTTCCATAACATGGTCAAGAGCTTCTAGTGCTTCTTGCTTTTCCAGCACATATTGAATCTTCATATTCAATATTTCACAATAGTTGCCGTTCATATCAGCAATCACGTTCTTAGTTGCTGAAACCATCAGTCTGAACACATCAGACATACATGCGCGAATAATTAATGCCTATCATTTACGCATCCCTATTTACATAGACCCATCATATTAATGAATAATTTCAAGTAAGGCTTCAGAATCAAAAGGTCACTACGTTTCCAATCATCCTCCAAAAATCCTAACTTAAAAACTATCATTAATATGATTGTCATATGCAAAATCAATTCTAAGAAGCTACACAAACTTCTAAAACTACCCATAGCTAATTACCCACAGCAACCAGCAATTACAGAAAGCAATAGATAATAGATATCGAATAACACAACAATGCTTTCATCTTATAATACAATCAATACATTGGTTGCTACATCAACAACTATCAGGTAGTCAAACAGTACATAATATGTCCACAAAAACACACTTAACATACATCAGCCAATACAACTAACACATAGTCAGCACACGAACTGGGAAAGATCCTCTTTTGTTCAATTTCTTGATCTTTTCCCTTGAAACAATACAGTAATATTCATTTACAAAATCCATCACAATTTTCTTATAGGAAGCAGCTCCGTTGACATCCCATATGCGATTCAACACATCTTGCCATTCAGGTGGAAGAGTATTTATGAAAAATCGCACCATCTCTGACTATGACATTGGACGACCATTCCATATGACCTGTTGAATTTTCCCGTTGACTTCAAGGACGTGATCAATTAAGTCACCACTCTCCTATCGATAATCAGTCAGCTCAGCTATCAACTTAGATAGCCTTTCCTTCTGTTCATCGGTCACTGCGCGAATAGGTGTGCACAACCTCAGGGGAGGCATTGTTCCTGCAACAAATGCAGAACAAATAAGGGATTACATATAATCCACATAGACTTAATTGAAAAAGAAACACATTCTTTTCCCTTTTTTTTTTTTTTTTTTTTTTTTTTCGGGTCAACGGTCAAAGTCAACGGTCGGTCAACGGTCAACGGTCCAGTCAACGGTCAACGATCGGTCAACGGGTCAACGGTCGCGCGGGTCGGACCGGTCGGACCGGTCGCGACGGTCGAACCGGTCGGACCGGACGGGCCGGTCGGACCGCTCGCACGGACCGACCGCACGTGCCTCGCGCGTGCGGGGGATGACGTCATGCAGACGTCATCCGGCACGTGCCGGGTGCGTGCCTCGTCCGTGAGTCGGGTCGGGTCGCCGGTCGGGTCGGGTTGAGTCGCCGGCCGGTGACCGTCTGACGAATGTTGTCGGCGATGACGTCATCGGTGACGTCATCCGAATGGTTACCGACCGTTGGATGACGTCACGATGACGTCATCTCGTGACGTCAGCACGCGTCGGTCCGCGGACCGGCGCATGCCGTTTCGCCGGTCGCCGGCGCGCACGTGCCGGTTCGTCACCGGCGCGTGTGGCGCACGCGCTGGCGAAGCCAGCGCTTTCAGGCGCGTCGCGCCCACGCGCAGCGCCTTCCGGCCGCGCGTGTTGGCGCGTGCGGCGGCTTCCGGCGGTGATCGACATATCGCCGGACTCGTCTCGACGTTACGCTTCTCCCAGTGCCTTCAGAATTTTATTTCGACTTACGAAAACTCAGAAAAAAGGCCGAAAAGCGCTCGGGTGTCGGGATTTTCGCCCGGTTCCGTACGGCCGAAGGGATTTCGCGAAAAATCAATCAAAAACATCAGAATTGATCGGGAAAGACGTGAAACAGGGCTCTGATACCAATGTTGGGAATTACTGGTCCCCGAAAACCGGATTCGACACCGAATCGAACCCCTAAATCAATGCGGAAGACGAAGCCCGGGAAAACACGCATCACCGATCGTAAAGCACACCACGGATTCGAGCGTACCTTGTTAGCCACAGATTAAACACCAATGCCGAAGAAGAGGAAGAAATTCTAGCCCCGTTCGATCTGATGATGACTTGAAGGAGAGAAAACAGTGCCTTGAACTTACTGTTCTTTTTTTTTTTTTTTTGGAGGAAGAGAGAGCGCGCGGGAGAAGACGTACGTTGAATTGTCAAACGTTGTCTTCTCTCTCTCTCTCCTCCCTTTTATACCTCTCCCCCTCCACGGGCCCTATTCCCGTGGGCCGGGCCCTTTGGGCCCAATTTGAGCGGATGGGCCAACTCAGGCCCATCTCATAAATCTATCACTAGGTCTGGACCACTTCATTCCCAAGAACCAGTTCTGAGTAGAAAACAACCGGAAACTATGAATAGGCCATCCCTTCCGTTCCGAAAAGAAACGTCTTCAACCCGCTCACTTCTTGATAAGTGAAATGCCCTTCTGAGTACTGTCTACTAACTCTTTCTTTGCCTTTTCCAACCCAGCTTTACAGGTCAACAAACCAAGGCTGAAATTAAAAAACTTTATCTTCCTCTGATGTAATTTCAGCAGACTTAAAGAATTTCAAGATTATTAAAACTCCAAATCTTTCGAACTCTTGGAGAGGCCCAAGTGAAAGAAAACCTCCCGGACCCCAGTATGACTGAGGCGGACTTTGCATGCAAAGAACGGAAGCTCAGTAATAAATTTTCTATGAGATGAACTGAAATTCGAAAAAGAGTTTGATGGCTAGTAGACAATCCCTATTCTAAGGCCAAGAGTGCCATGTACGTAGGATAGCATGCTTGCCATAAATTCTGTTTTCGTTTTCTTGATTTATATTATAATCCAATTTTCTAGTTCAAAAGTTCTTATGACATAATTAATTTGAGATAAATGCGTGTATCGGTTTGAGACTTTTTATGATATAAATTCTATTCTAATTCATAAATTTTAGCAAAAGTTGCCTTAAAATGTGACGATGACTAATTTTGCTGTTAGCTGGAAATCTAAAGAGCGATAGCAGGGGCAACCCCGTTTCAGATAATAACAATGAGCTGCTTGAGGCAACACATGTTGAGGTTATCATGTTCCTCATCCAGTTGTACGAGAAAGACAATAAAAGCGCGCAGAGTTGCTCATGCGTCCAGCTGGAGCTGGTGGAATCAGGAAAAAACAAAGCAAAAGAACAAAAATAGATCCGACAAGTGGTCCTTTTCCTTTGTCAAATATATTTATTATCAGTGGATCCCGATTTAATGAAATGATTCACGCGTTTGTTAAATGCGAATCTATCACGAAATTAACGTCAATTGTGATGCAGGTAGTGAAGGAATCAAAAACACAAGGACAAACTTCTTGAACAATGAGGCCCCTTTAGAAAAAATCATTATGAGATAATATTATTAAAGTTATTGATGCCTCTCGAAGCCCAACTCCCTCCCAGTCCTACCCCTCCCTTCTATGAAACTTCCTCTTGATAATGACATAACGATCAAGATAAACAGTTTTTGACCCACCACTGCTGCATTGTGTAAGGGTAGGACAACCCTCGTGCAGTGGTGAGGATGGTGGCGCTAGCAATGCATGACCGGGGAGGTTTGTCAACCCTCCCTCAAAGCGCTTTGGGGTGGTTGTGTGATCACAAAGCTGGCTTTGTACCAAAAAGTCTGTTTAACTGTTTGGGAATATTGGGTATCATGTATGTCTCTCTTCCGCCAAGTACAATCAAGTCTTAATATTTATTACGGAAGCATAATTGAGTTATAAAGCTTTTAAAAAGTGCAATTAAGTTTTAAAATTTATCAAATTAGTCAAATGAAGTCCTTCATTTGATAGTATTTTTTGAAAGTTTTATGACTCCATTACACTTTCTCGACAAGTTTTAGGACTTAATTGCACTTTTTAAAAGTTTTAGATCTCAATTGCACTTTTTAAAAGTTTTAAATCTCGATTGCATTTTTGTGACAAGTTTTAGATTTCAATTGTACTTTTTGAAAATTTTAGGATTCGAGTGAATTTTCATCACGAGTTTTAAGATTTCTAATGTACTTATCTCTTGTAACATTGTGCAAGGAAAGCAAGCTATCATCATAGCGGATAATATCACCAGCATCAGCCGAATGGGGCTGCCTATAAGAAAAAATTAGCAATTTCCGCGAGGACACCACATTGCATCCAAGACTTCCGAATCCCACTAGAAGAAAATTAATCCTCCAAAAAGAGACTTGAAATGCAAGGCATAAAAAATAATAATAGGTGACTTTAGTCGAGATGAGGTGGATTCAACCACTAGAGATGTATATTTTATGTGCGTATTTGTCTTTTCATGTAGACAAAAAAGATAGACAGTGGGTCGCTATATTCAGGCTATGTCCAAATAATGAACAAATTATGCTTCCAATCAACCCCTTGCGAAAGCCCCATGTAAGCGCAAGGAAGGTGAAAGCCTGTGTTATGAGGACTTTGTTATTTTGGTCAAGAAGCCCACTCGAGGCTCCACCTCGTCCCATCCAAACATTCGAACCATCCTTCTTGAATTATATACTTATTTAATTTCAATCAATTGAAATATTTTTCTACTCATATCTAATTTCAAAGAAATATATTAAAGAAAGAGATTTGCACAAGATGCACACCCAACTCTACCACAGAGACACAAATCACAAGCCGAAATGGGAATTTCTTGTGGACAAGCAACTTATTATGCTAGCTTTGTACCGAATAGTCTATGTTTTACTATACTCGGCGCCATTGATGTTAGTGTTCTCCCTTGCTAACATCGGCCTATGTGATTGACACTATGATTCATTACTTGATATGCTATTTCCATTGGGGCAATCGTCAAAATTGTAACAAGCTTATGATGCAATAAGTGTCCTCTTAAATTGATTCCGAAGTGCCTTAGAAATTTAAAGAAAAGAAGACTATAAATGAAAATTTGAATTAGAAAAAACGTGTCATCCAAATGGCATCTTTATAACTTATAATCTGAGCCAAGTGAGAGGGACTCCTCCCTTCCTAAATACTATAGCTAAGGAATGGCTAGACATAGATGCAAATGTCACTTAATTAGTTGCAAAATTTAGCATGAGTAAATTGCATGAAAACTAAATGCACTAACCTATACATTTACAGAAGTCCCAGTTATCCATCCTCAAGATCCTTCATAAAAAAAAAAAAAGTAAAATTAGGGTCCATTCGTTTTCTGAAAAATGGGTCATTTCCGGAAAATATTTTCCCAAAAGTTATTTTCCAAGAAAATGATAATATTTTCTTATGTTTCACTAAGACTTGAAAACGTTTCGGAAAATATTTTCTGTAGTTCAGTAAAAAAAATATTTTCTAAGACTTCACTACTCAGGCATGCATCACTTACTGACTTATAAATACATCAAATATGAGCCTGTCTTTAAATCTAGACAAACTTACTTCATATCTTTGTTCCCTCATTGTCGGCAAACTCTCATTTACTTTAAAAAATGTTCGTATGGATTTTAAAAAGAAGCAAAAGAGAAAAGAAGCAAAGCATGTACATCTTCTAGTTGAGTAGCATATTCTCCCCCTACGTCTTTTGTGTTCTAATAAACAAAAGAAAAAAAAAGTAAAGCATGTAAAACCCTTTGCTTGATCAATGTACAACTGTAGAGTATAATAAATAAAGAAAAGAATAAGCAAGAGTGTAGAGTGCAAGCTTGAGATCGACGAGTTCGAGGTTCGTCTGGCAACGGCCGCAACTAGCCAAGAAAGAAGATGATGGGAAACAAAGAAAAGAAAAGAAAAAGAAATAGAAAAGAAATAGAAAAAAAAGAAATTAAAAATAATTCGAATTAAAAAAGAAAAAGAAAATTAAATAATAATTCGAACAAAAAAAGAAAAAAAGGAAAAGGAAAGGGGAGAAGGAAATGATGATTTGTAGAGGTGTGAGATAAGAGAAATCAAGTGAGGAAAATATTTTTTGCTTTTCAAAAATGGAAAACATTTTCCCTTAATTTAGAAGACTTAAACATTTTCTCCATGGAATTCATTTTCCATGAAACGAACGCCAGAAAATTCGGAAAACATTTTCCCGGAAATTATTTTTTGCAAAACAAATGAAGCCTTATAAAGAGATTCTCTTCATAATTCGTAGGTACAACTTGAAGTGACATGTTGGAAAAAATCAAAGGGGGAGACACATGCATGACTCTCCCTTCCGTGTTGTCCCACGACCTAGATTCGCATGAGCAATTCAATTGCAAGTAGGTGGGTGAGATATACATAAAATATAAGAGAGGAAAGAGAAATGAATAGGACAAGAGACTTTTTGCACAGGGGTCGAAACTTGTTAAGGCTTTGAAGTTGCTTGGTGATTTCAGGATAAAATTAACAATGAAAGGAAATCGTGGGAGCAGGTGAATATAATTGCTGGAGAGCAGATTTTTGCAAGACAAACTTTAAAGTATTTAATTGCTGTAAAGCATATCTTTTACCTAACCAGAATTGTGTGATGTGTATGTTATTTCCAAGTGACCTGGTTGCATCTATTCATTCATTTGGAAAGGAGAACCAAATTATTACAAGATAAGGGTCATATTTTCCTTGGAGGAAACTTTCTCTAGCTATGCGTTTGATTGTTAGATTACAAGTCATGGCCATTATTTATATGTAAACTAAACTAAATTTGAAAAGAGGATGAAATTGAATCAATTCAAGAGATGGCATAAATTAGATCCATTCAAGACATTGACACAATTCTTACCCACTTCGTTAAAAACATACGACTGAAGTTACGAAAAAAAAAATAGATTCCGTGAAAACGCTAGATAGCATCCAAGACTTCCGAATCCCACCAGAAGAAAGTTAATCCTCCAAAAAAAAAAGAAAAAAAAAATACTTCAAATGCAAGGGATAAAAAATTATATGCAACTTAAGTCAAGATTCGGTGGATTCAACCACTAAAGCTGCCATTCAAACTCCTTGCGAAAGCCCCATGTAAACGCAAGGAAAGTGAGAACGCGTGGCCCGACTCCATTATTTGGTCTTTAGAATCCACCTCGTCCCATCCCGACAATGAACCGTCCTTCTTGAATTTAACATTTATTTAATTTCAATCAATCAAACTATTTCTTAACTCATCTATTTTTGTTAATAAAAAAAAAAACAAAGAAAGGGCTTTTCACAAGGAACACGCCCCTCCGCATGAAAAATCCAACCCTGCCACGGGGAGACAAATTGCAAGCCCAAGTTGGAAGTTCTAGTTTACGGAGTCCTGTACGATCGACATTACTATTCAACGCTTGATTCGCTGTTTCTGATCGCCTAAATCGTCAAAATCCTCGCGGATGCAATGAGGTGCTCCAGCAAATGGCTTTTTCCCGAGTGCCTTAGAAATTGAAAGAAATAGAAGAAAAAAAATGAAAGATTAAATTAAAAATTCTCATTTAGTTAGTTGCAAAGTTTAGCATGATTCATTGCCTGGAAACTACGTGCACTGCATGTCCATTTGCAGAAGTTTCAATCATCCATCCTCAAGATCTTTTATGAGAGAGAGAGAGAGAGAGAGAGAGAGAGAGATTCAAGCGAAGGCGAGAGGGGGAGACAAATGGACGACTCTACCTTTCGTGTATCTCCCCATCTTTTTATTTATTTATTTATTTATTTATTGTTGTCAATTCAACTCAATTGCGAGGAACTAGGGGAGACATTCATAAAAGATAAGAGAGAAAAGAGAAATGCAGAGGACAAGAGACTTTTGCTGCCGCCCATGACCTAAGCCCACCATTTGCTTTTCTTTTTTTTCTTTTTTTTGGTTAGTGACCTAAGCCAACTTTAATCAGTTATTTATATTGTGCTAGACAAACTTTATATCATTTAGTAGCTGAAAATAAGAGATTTTTACTTGATGTACACGTCATTTGGAAGTGATCTACTTACGACTATTTTATTTATGCAAAAAAGAGGTACAAGATATTACAAGATAAGCTTATATTTTTATTTAATTACACATTTGATTGGTAAGTTACATATTATAAACTTTCTCCAACTATTTCGGTAATTGTAGGCAAGGACGCTTAAATCCATCCCTAGCACCATGTGCGAGGCAGCAAATTGGGCATTACTCCATGCCTCAAAACTCGCCAATTTATTGAAGGTAATGTGCTCCTCCATCCTTGGTTAGAGAAATTTTCCTTTGAGTACCCTTTTGATTGATGGGTGGCAAATATGGATATGACATATTCTTAGTCAAATTTGCATGTAGATGATGTCTATGGTTTGTAACCCACTAATTAAAGGAATGATTGGAGGAAATATTCTCGAGCAGCGGATGCAGGAAAATGTTGGTCATTTATGCCTTCTTGGAGCAAGCTCTTCTTGACAAGCCGGAAATGAAGTTCGAGAGCACAAAGATGGTTCATTTATTTATTTATTTTTATCAATTCAACTCAATTGCGAGGAACTAGGGAAGGCATTCATAAAAGATAAGAGAGGAAAGAGAGATGAAGAGGACAAGAGACTTTTGCTGCCGCCCATGACCTAAGCCCACCATTTTCTTTTTTTGTTTTTGTTTTGGTTAGTGACCTAAGTCAACTTTAATCAGTTATTTATATTTTGCTAGACAAACTTTATATCATTTAGTTGCTGAAAATAAGAGACTTTTAACTTGATGTACACGTCATTTGAAAGTGATCTAGTTACGATTGTTTTATCTATCCAGAAAATAGATTCAAGGTATTACAAGATAAGCTTATATTTTTATTTAATTACACCTTTGATTGGTTAGTTACATATTATAAACTTTCTCCAACAATTTCTGTAATTGTAGGCAAGGACACTTAGATCCATCCCTAGCATTATGTGCAAGGCAGCAAATTGGGCATTACTCCATGCCTCAAAACTCGCCAATTTACTCAAGGTAATGTGCTCCTCCATCCTTGGTTAGAGAAATTATCTTTTGAGTACCCTTTCGATTGATGGGTAGCAAATATGGATATCACATATTCTTAGTCAAATTTGCATGTCGATGATGTCTATGGTATGTAACCCACTAATATAACCCACTAATTAAAGGAATGATTGGAGGAAATATTGTCAAGCTACGGATGCAGGAAAATGTTGGTCATTTATGCCTTCCTAGAGCAAGCTCTTCTCGACGGGCCGGAAATGAAGTTTGAGAGCAAAAAGATGGTTCATTTATTTATTTTTGTCAATTCAACTCAATTGTGAGGAACTAGGGAAGGCATTCATAAAAGATAAGAGCGGAAAGAAAGATGAAGAGGACAAGAGACTTTTGCTGCCGCCCATGACCTAAGCCCACCATTTGCTTTTTTTGTTTTTTGGTTAGTGACCTAAGCCCACTTTAATCAGTTATTTATATTTTGCCGGACAAACTTTATATCATTTAGTTGCTGGAAATAAAAGCTGTTTTACTTGATGCACACGTCATTTCGAAGTGATCTAGTTACGATTGTTTTATTTATCCAAAAAAGAGATTCAAGATAATACAAAATAAGCTTATATTTTTATTTAATTACACCTTTGATTGGTAAGTTACATATTATAAACTTTCTCCAACTATTTCTGTAATTGTAGGCAAGGACGCTTAGATCCATCCCTAGCACCATGTGCGAGGCAGCAAATTGGGCATTACTCCATGCCTCAAAACTTGCGAATTTACTCAAGGTAATGTGCTCCTCCATCCTTGGTTAGCGACATTTTCCTTTGAGTACCCTTTCGATTGATGGATAGGAAATATGGATATCACATATTCTTAGTCAAATTTGCATGTAGATGATGTCTACGGTATGTAACCCACTAATTAAAGGAATGATTGGAGGAAATATTCTCGAGCTACGGATGCAGGAAAATGTTGGTCATTTATGCCAACCTGGAGCAAGCTCTTCTCAACGGCCGGAAATGAAGTTCAAGAGCACAAAGACGGTTCATTTATTTATTTATTTTTGTCCATTCAACTCAATTGTGATGAACTAGTGAAGGCATTCATAAAAGATAAGAGAGGAAAAAGAGATGAAGAGGACAAGAGACTTTTGCTGCCGCCCATGACCTACGCCCACCATTTGCCTTTTTTTTTTTTTTTGGTGACCTAAGCCCACTTTGATCAATTATTTATATTTTGCTAGACAAACTTTATATCATTTAGTTGCTGGAAATAAGACCTTTTTACTTGATGTACACGTCATTTTGAAGTGATCTAGTTACGACCGTTTTATTTATCCAGAAAATAGATTCAAGATATTACAAGATAAGCTTATATTTTCATTTAATTACACCTTTGATTGGCAAGTTATATATTATAAACTTTCTCCAACTATTTCTCTAATTATAGGCAAGGACGCTTAGATACATCCCTAGCACCATGTGCAAGGCAGCAAATTGGGCATTACTCCATGCCTCAAAACTCGCCAAATTACTCAAGGTAATGTGCTCCTCCATCCTTGGTTAGAGAAATTTTCCTTTGAGTACCCATTTGATTGATGGGTAGCAAATATGGATATCACATATTCTTAGTCAAATTTGCATGTAGATGATGTCTACGGTATGTAACCCACTAATTAAAGGAATGATTGGAGGAAATATTGTCAAGCTACGGATGCAGGAAAATGTTGGTCATTTATGCCTTCCTGGAGCAAGCTCTTCTCGACGGGCCGGAAATGAAGTTCGAGAGCACAAAGATGGTTCATTTATTTATTTATTTTTGTCAATTCAACTCAATTGCGAGGGACTAGGGAAGGCATTCATAAAAGATAAGAGAGGAAAGAGAGATGAAGAGGACAAGAGACTTTTGCTGCCGCCCATGACCTAAGCCCACCATTTGCTTTTTTTTTTTTTTTTTGTTTAGTGACCTAAGCCCACTTTGATCAGCTCTTTATATTTTGCCAGACAAATTTTATATCATTTAGTTGTAGACAATAAGAGATTTTACTTGATGTAAACGTCATTTCGAAGTGATCTAGTTACGACTGTTTTATTTATCCAAAAAAGAGATTCAAGATATTACAAGATAAGCTTATATTTTTATTTAATTACACCTTTCATTGGTAAGTTACGTATTATAAACTTTTCCAACTATTTCTGTAATTGTAGGCAAGGACGCTTAAATCCATCCCTAGCACCATGTCCGGGGCAGCAAATTGGGCATTACTCCATGCCTCAAAACTCGCCAATTTATTAAAGGTAATGTGCTCCTCCATCCTTGGTTAGAGAAATTTTCCTTTGAGTACCCTTTTGATTGATGGGTGGCAAATATGGATATCACATATTCTTAGTCAAATTTGCATGTAGATGATGTCTATGGTTTGTAACCCACTAATTAAAGGAATGATTGGAGGAAATATTCTCAAGCTACGGATGCCGGAAAATGTTGGTCATTTATGCCTTCCTGGAGCAAGCTCTTCTTGATGGGCCGGAAATGAAGTTCGAGAGCACAAAGATGGTTCATTTATTTATTTATTTATTTTTGTCAATTCAACTCAATTGCGAGGAACTAGGGAAGGCATTCATAAAAGATAAGAGAGGAAATAGAGATGAAGGGCATTGCGAGTAGGCGTGAGCGTTCGCTCGGGGAGGATTTTTGTTGTGAAACTTTTTGGTATGGCTTATGCATAGCTCATAAGTTTATAAGTTAGTTTTTGTAGAAGGTTTATGTTTTGATGTTTGTGGAACATAGATATACTCTGATATTGTAACCAATTGCCCATTTTTATCAAATATATATATGTGGATGTATATATCTTGATATCGGGTTGAAATTTTGGTTACGTTGAGGCTGCGTCCTTTGGGAAAAGGACGGCCGTGTCATGCCCTTCTTCTTGAGAATCGGGGTGTGACATTTGTTGGTATCAGAGCTTAGGTTTTGATTTGTTTGGGTAGATATGGGACGATGTGAGATTGTGTGATAGATTTTTTTTTAACGCGTTAGCCTTTTAGATATTGAGTTGTAGCTCCGTTCTTGGATTCAAGTGATCATGCGTGACTCAGAGACACTTGCTTCGCTTCGTAGAAATAGTAAAGGCAAGCAAGTTGTAGCCCCTGATGCTAGAGACACGTCTCAAGCTTCTCGAGGTGCATCTCTAAGGAGGAGACGGGAGAATCGGCGTGAAGAAAGTCCTAACTTCCATGAAGTCAGGGAAGTTGACCAACGGTCGTTTCCCCCGAGTGACTTTGAGCAAGCCATGATTCATTGGTATCGTCAAGCAAAGGAATTAAGTGGAGATGGAGCAACTGGCTCATACACCTTTGCGCAATTCAGAAAGGCGAAACCACCCACTTATGATGGGAAAGCTGATCCTCTTGCAGCTGAGCAGTGGACTAGAAAGATTGAAGGGATCTTTGAAGCTGAAGGTGTTCTCGAAGATAAGAAGGTTAGTTTTGCTTCTCGATACTTAGAAGGCGAGGCAGAGCATTGGTGGGAGGGAATGAGGCCAGCTCTTGGAGATAAAGGTGGTGTTATAGCTTGGGAGGACTTTAAGCAGGCTTTCAACGCCCAATTCTTTCCAGTGTCATTTCAGACAAAAATGAAGAGTGATTTTATACACATATCTCAAGGTGACTCCACGGTTTTGGAGTATGCAGCCTGCTTTAATCAGATGAGTAGATTTGCTGAGCAATATGTGTCTAATGAGCAAGATAAAGCTGATCACTTTCAGAGGGGGCTCCGGTATGAAATTGGCTCGGCATTCACACCTCTAGCATTGACATCTTATAAAGACGTGCTGGAACGAGCGATCAGAGTAGAACAAAAGATTCTGGAGCGAGATGTGCAAGGCATACCTCAGCATAAGAAGTTGAGATTCACTAACTATCAGGATAGCGGCGCCGGTGGCAGCGGAAAGAGGAAAGTTTTTAATCAGCCAGGAAAGCCCAGAATTCAGAATAATCTAGGCCCTTGTACTACATGTGGGAAACGACATAGCGGTCCTTGTTACCGCAAGAGAGGAGCATGTTTCACTTGTGGAAAAATGGGACATATGGCACGTGATTGTCCAACACAGAAGAATGCCCCTGGAGATAGTAGAGTATGTTTTGTATGTGGACAACCTGGACATCGAGCCTATACTTGTTCTATGAGGAAGACCGCACCTCCAGTTGATAAGCCACAAGAAAGCCAGCAAAGGCAAAGGATGACTGGGAAAGTTTTTACGATGACAGGAGAGGATGCGGCGGCTTCTAATACCGTTGTTGCAGGGATGGATTGGTTATCCAAATATCATGCCACTGTCGATTGTTATTCAAAGAAAGTTATTTTTCGACCTCCAAATGAACCAGAATTTTCTTTCTTGGGGAGTTATAAAGGCACTTTTCCAAGGTTAATTTCATCTATGCGAGCAAGAAAGCTTTTGAGAAAGGGTTGTTACGGTTATTTGGCTTGTGTAAAAGATACAAGTAAGGAGCCGGTAAAGCTAGAAAATGTTCATGTTGTCAGAGAATTTCCTGATGTATTTCCTGAAGATTTGCCTGGCTTGCCTCTTGATAGAGAGATAGAGTTTTGCATCGATTTAATGCCTGGTACAACACCCATCTCTAAGACCCCATATCGGATGGCACCTTCTGAATTGAGTGAATTGAAGACTCAATTGCAAGAGCTTTTAGATAAGGGTTTTATTAGGCCTAGTGTATCGCCTTGGGGAGCTCCTGTTTTATTTGTGAAGAAGAAAGATGGTAGTATGCGACTTTGAATAGATTTTCGAGAACTTAACAAGGTGACGATCAAAAATAAATATCCTTTACTTCGGATAGATGATTTATTTGATCAACTTCAAGGGGCTCAAGTATTTTCTAAGATCGACCTCCGTTCTGGGTATCATTAGTTGAAGATAAAAGTTGATGATGTACCAAAGACCGCTTTTAGAACAAGGTATGGGCATTATGAATTCCTTGTCATGCCTTTTGGGTTAACGAATGAACCTGCGGCTTTCATGGATTTGATGAACAGGGTATTCAGGCAATTTCTTGACAGATTTATTGTGGTATTCATCGATGATATTTTGGTGTATTCGAGGAGTTTGGGAGAACATGAACAACACTTGAGAGTTATTTTACAAACTTTGCATGAAAAGAAGTTGTATGCTAAATTTAGTAAGTGCGCCTTCTGGCTTGATCATATAGAATTCTTGGGTCATGTAATATCAAAGGATGGTATCTCAGTTGATCCAAAGAAAGTTGAAGCAGTTGTTCAATGGAAGCGCCCTACCAGTGTCACGGATGTGAGAAGTTTTCTTAGGCTAGCAGGTTATTACAGGAGATTTATAGAAGGGGTTTCTAAAATTGCCAGTCCACTTACTCGCCTAACTCATAAGGGAGTTAAATTTGTATGGTCAGATCAATGTGAGCGCAATTTCCAAGAGTTGAAGAGGCGATTGGTGTCAGCTCCTATATTGACTTTGCCTTCAGGAGCTGGTGGCTTTACAATTTATTGCGATGCATCTAAGGAAGGTTTAGGTTGTGTTCTTATGCAGGACGGTAAAGTTGTGGCATATGCCTCTAGACAGTTGAAGACTCATGAGAAAAACTATCCTACTCACGATCTAGAGTTGGCGGCGGTTGTGTTTGCATTAAAAATATGGCGGCACTACTTGTATGGTGAAAAATGTGAAGTCTTTACCGATCACAAGAGTTTGAAATATATTTTTACTCAAAAAGAACTTAACATGAGGCAGAGGAGATGGCTAGAACTTTTGAAAGATTATGATTTATCCATCAATTACCATCCAGGTAAAGCTAACGTGGTAGCCGATGCCTTGAGTCGCAAATCCTCTGGAAGTATGGCAGCATTGCTCACTTCTCAAAAGCCTATTCTTGAAGATATGAGAAAGCTGTACCTGGAGGTTTTGGTCCATGGACTTGGTGTTCAATTGGCTAATCTTCGAGTACAACCGACATTGATTGACAGAATCAAGGCTAAACAAAATGAAGATCCTCAATTGGAGAAGATTAAAGAAGGTGTAGAAGCTGGGAAACAAGATGACTTTAGTATCCATGTAGATGGGTCATTGAGGTTTCATGGTCGATTATGTGTTCCCAATGATTCAGAATTGAAAAAGGAGATACTACAAGAAGCTCATAGCACTAGATTCTCGATTCATCCAGGAAGCACCAAGATGTACAGGGATTTGAGAGGAAATTTTTGGTGGATCAATATGAAGAAAGATATTGTGAAGTTTGTTGACCAATATCTAATTTGCCAGCAAGTGAAAGTTGAGCATCAGAAACCAGGTGGTCAGCTACACCCACTTGAAATACCTAAATGGAAGTGGGAGCATATTACCATGGATTTCATCATCAGCTTACCGAGGACGCCTAGTGGTAAGAATGCCATATGGGTGATTGTTGATCGATTGACTAAATCTGCACACTTTTTGTCTTATCGATTCGGTCTTTCACTTGAAGACATGGCGAAGCGATACGTCAATGAGATAGTGAGACTTCATGGAGTTCCAGTGAGTATTGTTTCCGATAGAGATCCCAGGTTTGTGTCCAACTTTTGAAAGAGTTTACAAGGGGCGTTAGGTACTCAACTCAACTTTAGCACAGCTTTTCATCCACAAACGGATGGCTAGTCAGAAAGAACTATTCAGACATTAGAAGATATGCTACGATCTTGCGTTATTGACTTTGGTGGTTCGTGGGATGAACATGTACACTTGGCAGAGTTTTCCTATAATAACAACTATCATTCTAGTATTAAAATGGCTCCTTTTGAAGCTTTGTATGGGCGTAAATGTAGGACTCCTGTTTGCTGGGATGATGTTGGTGAAAAAAGATTAACCGGCCCTGAATTCATACAACAATCAGAAGAGAAAATCAGACTCATTCGAGAGCGTTTGAAAACAGCTCAAAGCCGTCAGAAAAGTTATGCGGACCTTAAGAGGCGCAAAGTAGAATTTAATGTAGGAGACCATGTGTTCTTGAAGGTTTCTCCTATGAAGGGCGTCATGAGATTTGGCACGCGTGGTAAATTAAGCCCAAGGTACGTGGGACCATTTTTGATATTAGAAAAGATTGGTGAAGTTGCTTATAAGCTAGCTTTACCTCCAGCATTATCTGGAGTCCATAATGTGTTTCATGTATCCTTATTACAGAAATATGTGCCAAATCATGATCACGTATTGGATTTTACACCATTGAAGTTGAGAGAAAACTTAACGTACGAAGAGCAGCCCATTCGTATTATTGATAAGAAGGATCAGGTATTGCGACGACGCACTATTCCTTATGTGAAGATCCAGTGGCAGAATCACACAGAGAGAGGCCACTTGGGAACTCGAGGAAGAGGCAAGGCGCAAATACCCTCACTTTTTTCACGAATGAGGTGCTTGTAAATTTCGAGGACGAAATTTTTTTAGGAGGGGAGAATGTAATATATGCGCTCTTTAATAAAATAAAAGGAAAAGAAAGGGTTTGAAAAGTCAAAAAAGGGAGGCTGAAGGAAAGTGGGAGAAGCTTCGGCTGAGTTTAAAAAGAGAGAAAGAGGGAGAGAAAGAGAAGAGCACGGGCAGAAACAGGGGAAGACGCAAAACAGGGGAGAAGAGAGAAAGAAGAGAAAGGAAAAAGGGAAAAAGGGGAAAATTTTGGCGCGCTCGTGACCCGGACGTCTCATCAAGCCGACTCAAGTGTGTTTTGCAAGGCCGGTAAGAATTTGAAGCCTTTAATCACTTGCTTGAAGCAATTGCCGCAATTAGGGCTCGAAATTCGGATTTCTTGGGTATTTGTGTGGCGAAGCCCAATTTTTGAGTCGTTAAGCTGTAAATTTTTTTAGAAATGGTACTTTGGGATGTTGTGAAGCTATAGCATCTTCCGGATCATGATTTGAGCTTGCGGTTTGTTCGGAACGGAATTTTGAAGTTGGAGGCGCAATCTGGTACTGTAGCGAACAGTGGCTTCGAGTCTCTATTTTTGTTATTTCCGGTGCTGTTTTGGGGCGGCTGAGTTGGGGTTGTTGTTGTATGTTAAGAGAGCTTTCTAACGACTATAAGACGGCTTGAAACGGAATTTTGTGGAGGAAGTTATGGCGTAACGAAGTGGGCGCATGGGCCGCGCGTAGCTGAAAATGATGGGTTTGTAGTAAATTGTGAGCTTTTGGGGGCTCGTAGGTGTCGTTTATCGACTAATAGGCTTAGTATAGACGAGTCGTTATAAGAATACATTTTTACTCGGCTTTTTGATATTTTTCCCGTTAATTGTTAGGAATCCGAATGCGTCGGTTCGTGTGAGCGTCATAATTGATTTTTGGCTTTTCCCAGGTGAGTGACACTATTTCTTCTTCGTATTTTAAACTCATGTTTTGAGAAACGTGGTGGATTATATATTTCATGAGTTGATAAAAAGCATGTTTTGTTGCATAAAACAGGATCGAGCTATTACTGACATTTTTATTGTTCGAAAGGAATTATATTTTGACGTTGATTTGAATGGTTGTGTGAAAAAGGGATTTGTGAAAATCTTTGTGAAAGAATCTTGAAATGTTGTAGAAAATGCTTTGATATTTATATATATCAAAATTTGGAGTTGTGGTATGATTCTCTTTCTGATATTGAATTACTGGATATTGTAATTGGTGATTGGTGCTCAATGTCGCTGTGGACCCTGAGGAGTGTGGGTATGCGCATACTATTCTAGGATATCCTTGTGGGCCGAGCCACCGGCTAATAATATGTGGAGACCTTGCCAAGGGGGGAATCTTGGTCGTTTTGTCACGGGCGTTATGGTGACCATGGTTAGACATTTGAGCATGAATTGGTCAATGGAGTGGACCACTGACGTGTGATTTGAGTTTGGTCGATGGAATATACCATCGATATGAGTTGATGAGATTAATCAATGGAATAGACCATTGATGCATGTTTTACGAGATTGACTAATGGACTCGACCATTGGTGCTTTCAATATTTGAACTATGATTTGATATTATGATAAAGTGAGTTATGTTTGTGTTTTAAAATGTGCATAGTGATTTCTCGATCCGCTTAGAAGAAATGTGTTACTCACTGAGCTGTGGTAGCTCACTCCTCTCATCTACTTGTTTTTCAGGTTCTTTAGCGAGTCGCGAGTAGGCGTGAGCGTTCGCTCGGGGAGGATTTTTGTTGTGAAACTTTTTGGTATGGCTTATGCATAGCTCATAAGTTTATAAGTTAGTTTTTGTAGAAGGTTTATGTTTTGATGTTTGTGGAACATAGATATACTCTGATATTGTAACCAGTTGCCCATTTTTATCAAATATATATATGTGGATGTATATATCTTGATATCGGGTTGAAATTTTGGTTACGTTGAGGCTGCGTCCTTTGGGAAAAGGACGGCCGTGTCATGCCCTTCTTCTTGAGAATCGGGGTGTGACAACCTCCGCGACCCGAGCGCCCCAACTCCACCTCAGCCCGTGCCGATCCGCTCGACGCTACTGGTTGCCGCGCCAAGCACCTGCAACGTTGGCACCATCCCTGCTGCTGCACCACCAGAGCCCGACGCCTCCGCCTTGCCTCGCACGACCCGCAAGCCCCTCGCCGCCGACGTGCCGTCCCGGTGCCTCGCCGGACCTCCGATCAGCCATCCTTGGCTGGACCCCACGGCTCCCAAGCCCAATAAAAAAAAAACAAGAGAAAACACATTAGGTAGTTTTCTTTAGTTTATTTCATTTAATTTATTTTACTTTTATCTTGTTTTTTTAGTATAATTAGTCTTTAGTATATGATTAGAAATTCAACATATTACCTGATTCGCAACCGCGCCAGAATTTTTTTTTTCATCTATAAGGCCTTAGATGAAATAATTAATTAAGCGGGAATAAAATTGATATTTTGATCTTTAAGGCTTAAGATCAATTTATCGATTTTATCAACGAAATATTATCCTTTGATCTGAATGATGTCCTTGGTTTAGCTTGTCATGATCGCTTTGTTTATCTTGAAATGTGTTTCAGTTATAATATTGCATGTTTTAGGGTTTACATATTTAGAATAGGAATCTTATTTCGAATTTTAAAATAAAAAAATAAAAAAATCAAATCAATCAACTTAGGTTGCTAGATTTTTAATTTGGATTGCATGTTTAATTACTTGGCAATTATTAATTTCGAAATTAAACAAAGACAAAAAAAAATCATCATATACATGTCATGTAGTGTTAAAGCATATTCTGCACGTCATTGCATATTAAGACTAAATTGCACTTAGTTCAATTCTAGATAATATTTTTTTTCTTAATTTGTCATAAGTTTAGGTATTTTTTAGATATATTGCATTTTAAGATTATTTAGGTTAAGATAATGTTTTAGTTTAAATTAGGATTTGGCCCAACCTAATTCCTAATATAAATTAAATAGGATCTTAATCTAATTAGGTAATTTTCACATTTTACCTGAAAAATAAAAAAAAATGGCATAGGTTAAATTAAATTTATTATTTATGATAAAATGCATTCTTTTAGGAAAAAGAAAAAAAAATGTCATATGCACATCATTAGGGCTAGATTCATCGGGATGCATGTCATTTAGTATTTTTGCTAGGCCTGTTTAATTAGAAATTGCATGTCATTAGAATTAGGTCATTTAGTTAATATTGCATTGCATATTGCATGATTTTCATTAAAAAAAGTGAAAACAAATAAAAAAGGAAATTGTGTGTTAATTAGAAACCATATCTAGGGTTGTTGATGCGGTTTTTAACTTAACATTGCAGATGCTTTCATTGCTTTGAGGTAAGTGTTTGCAATTTATTTATTGTTTATCTGGGTGTTAAATTGGTGGATTGCGCACCCGCATGATCACCTCACATGTTAGGAAAATAGATTTAAAATCAATTTAAGCTGCTTGCAAAAACATTTTTTGAAAATAAAAGAATGGTACCGAAAGGGTATTAGAGAAATCTAGTGTAACCAAGTCCCCGTACCCATAATCTCTGGTTCGTAGGAAGAAAGTAAAACTCACATTACTTTACTTGGGTTTCTAATCGACCCACCAAAAAATAGATTAGTGGCGACTCTTAGATAAAATCTATCTACATGTTAAGAATTTGAACCTAAGTCGCGAATTGGTATGGGCTTGGGAGAGCCCGAGTTAGGTCTAGACTTAATAATCCATTAGCCAAATTTTAGGTGGTTTACCCAAAAAAAATTGGTCACGACAGCTTGGCGACTCTGCTGGGGACTTGTGTTAAAACACTTAGTGGACTTAGGCCAATTTTCTTCTTTTTGAAAAATGTTTTTGTTTAGCAGCGAGGATCCCAGGTACGTCCCTAACATTTAAGGTGTTAAATGTTTTTGCAGATTGGGAGGTATAAGGGGAAGTGTTTGTTAACCTCTGTTTTGTAGGGAGGTGAAGGAATGTATGGTTTATTTTCATGAACGAAGTGTTGCTTGATATAAACTGTCGTGCATGCTTTGCATCTTGCACTACACTTTTGCACACACAACCTGCTGCCGGACCTGGGCTGCACTAGGATACATAGGATGGTATTGAGTTGGATATGACTTCGACCGCGAGGCCGCGTAGTAGAGGTTGCCCAACTCAATCCCGAAAATTTTTCTTGGTGTCAAGAATGTTTACCTCTGCCCGCGAGGCTGCGTCGCATTGGGGTATCATTCTCGACTGAGCCGGAGTTAGGAGGACTTGACTTGGTATGCGAGGCTGCAACTAAGTCATCCCACCCTTTTAACTCCACTTTGCTAAGCCTGTCTAGATAGAAATCGAGCCCCACACTTCATGCGCTTGTCTATGTGGTTGCTTTAATCGTATGGTAAAGTAAGCTCACTATCCTTTACTCTTGCAATTTATTTATTTACGTATTTGGTTGGTCCATGACATTAGGTTGGTCGAGTCCTGATCTATAAACAAATGGGAAAATCCGACATTCGATTCGTGCCGGCACCAAAGACTGAACTCAAATCATGGTGGGATCGTCTAGGCCACGAGGGCCAAAGCTATGTAGAGAGCAGACTCGGTCGCCTTGTTCCCCTCCTTGACGTTGATGTCTAGAGTGGCGTCATGCATGCACTTGCTCATTTCTAGAGCCCCCAAACATCAACGTTTATATTTGGTAAACACGAGCTGACTCCGACTCTTGAATAATACAGCATTGCCATAGGAAAACCCTTGGAATTGGAATTAATAAATCCACCCATCGGACTAGAACCATGTTGACACCTAATTTTTGCCCAAATTATTGCATATTGATTATCTAGGTATTTAAAATGGAAGATGTTTTCCCTAAAAAAAAAAAATTAATTAAAAAAAAAAGATAAAAGATAAAAAAAATTAAAAAAAGATTAAAAAGAAAAGAAAAGAAAAGAAGTTGGGGCCAATGATCTAAATGTGACTAGCCAAGCTCAGGAGGTCAGATTGGAATTCAAATGGCAAGTTGGGGCCAAAATGCAATTTCCAAAAGTCGAGGGACCAATTCGTAAATTTTGCAAAATTTGCGCCCGAGCCCTTAAATCATCATCTTGGTCATCAATTAAGTTGAAATTGAATTTGGGCCAAGCAGAATCAATCAAATTGAGCCAAAAAGGACCTAATTGCATTGAATTTGGCATTTTCGGGCAAGAAAATGGCCGACTTTGAGGTACTTTCTTGAAAAATTGGGTGGAGATAATTGCGAAAAATGGTCAAGATCTTAAACTACTATACATGAGCTTTCTAATTGATAAAAAAACGCAGCCAAATTAGTGGATTAAAGCACTCAAATCAGCAGCCAAAACTCAGTCCACGAGTTGGTCTTAATCCGGAGTTGCTGAGTAAGCAATTTGGTGGCCCCACCATATCCTCCTCAGCTGCCCAACTAGCCCGATCTTTGCACGTGATGGAAGACTGTATATAGCAGTGCAAGTGGACGAAAATTGGCCAGAGATAAGCTTCTGACAGCACCGGAAAATCGCAGCAAAACCTGCACACTCAACAGCTGCAGAAGTTAAAAAATTGGCTAAGTCAGAAGAGTAGGTGAAGTAGCCCTGTTGACAGGCTTGGTAGGTGGGCAAAAGGCTGACCAAAAATCCCTTAATTCGAGGGATAAGGTCACGGAAGTAGGGTCTTTCGAGGGATGAGAGAGAGGAGACGAGAGGGAGAGAGGAGAGCTCGGAATCGCTCCCCAAAGACGCCTTCAGAAGCAACTCCAGAAAAAAGCAAACCCAGAAATTCCAGATCAACCTCCAGAGAGAAAAGGGAAATTTTCGCAAGCTTGCAGCCAAAATTAGCCAAAACCTTAAACTAGATAGTGAAACGTCACTCAAAGATCTTTCCATCCATAGGTCGCATGTCCAAAATGGAGATCGGGAAGGCTTCCTAAAGCCCCCCGAAACAGTGCCCTCCTAGCGGGCCAAAGGAAGTCTGAATTTTTCTAAGTATTGAGCCCGGTTGGTCACGAGTGAGAGAAAGCGAGTGTTTTTGAGAAAGTTGAGAGACAAATGAGGAAAACCATGAGTTCATACCCAAACTACAATACATATGTTTTGTATTGGTATCAATTATTTCAACAAAAGACATCTTGAATTCTAATTTTAGAAGTCAACGAAAACCTTCGTTGTCAGTTCTTCTTTTGTGCAGATCTCATTTCCAGTTGAAGAAGCCAACTTCCACGTGCTTCCGGAGGACAATTTCTCGGTTTCCTTGGCCAAGAACCACTTGCAAAAGATACTATGAAGCAAGGTAAGTATCCTAGATGTATTTTTATTTGAGTTTGAACATGTTTTAATAGTGAAAAATTAAGAGGAAAACTAGTCCAAGAAACTGATTTTGAGGCTGAAATTTTTCCTAGTGTTGAAATCTCTTCAGGAGTTTTGCATGTGTGCTTTTTGAAGAGGTTGTTTTGACGTGTTCAGTTGGTCATTTTCTATGATGTTTATTGCATTTGAAAGCTCATATTACCTACTTTCATTCAGATCAAGTAATGTTTTGCTTAGATCTCGTATGTGATAGGTGTCGGGCTTGAATATGAGCATTGAACCTGTTTGCTTGACTTGGGTTCAAACCCACATTTGCAAAATCATATCAAACCCACATATTTGATGACGATTCCAGCTTGGTTTTCGTGTGTTTTAAGCTGTGTTTTCTATCTATCTTACTCCTTGCATGTGGTAGTTTAACCTTGATGTTTTAGTTCCACATAATATTGCTCATGCGTTGAGATTGAAGGCCGCAAACATGGCCCGAGGAAGCTGGTTTGGGATGATTTGATGCACGCCAAGTGTTAGACGAAATGCACAAACCAAGTTTCAATCTTGAAACGGTCGATTTGAGCTTGGTTCTTGTTATATTCATGTGCTGGGCAGTCCTAAATTAGTGTAAATCGGCATATATCGGTTTAGGGAATTAATTTTAAATAAAAATTAAAAAAATGAAAAAAAATGAAAATTTCAAAAAAATTATAAAAATGATGGATGACATCAAATTAAGGCAAAAATGACATCTATGAAGTTTTTCTAATTTTAAAAGGTCATTTTCTTAATTTAATGATATTTTAGTATTTTATAACCATTTTTGAAAATAATCTCTTTTGTGTAGATTAAAGTTATTTAGAGTAATTTCATGCATCTAGAGTAATTTCATGCATACTTGAATTCTTATTTTGCTCATGGGGGTCCTGTCCCGGGGCGTGATAACAAGGCCATGTAATATTATTTGCCCGACTGGTATCGGGTTTACCTTTTCCGCGTTTATTTTCAAGTCATTTCAATTTCTTGGATGTTTACTTACGCACCATTTTTCATTAATTTAAGTGTAAATTTCTCTTTTAAATTATGTTAGGATTAGTCTAGACATTAAAAAAAAACTACAAAAACATTTGCATGGACACTTAGTGGTTTCATAAATATTATAATTGGTAATCAAGAATGTGTGGCCATTTAGATAAATAACTTTCCAAGTTAGTGGTACCTCAAGGGCGCTAATAGAAATATTGGCGTAAACAAGTTCCCGTTCCTAGAATTCTCTGGTTGCGTAGGAATCGAGACACCACTCCCGTGTCTCGATTGGTTTCTAGCCGACCCCAATAGGCTAGTGGCGACTCCTAGAATTACATAGGTTGTTAAGAATTAAAATTCAAAATCCAATGTCGCGTGAGGTATGGGCTTGGGAGAGCTCGTGCCTAATTTAGGGCCATTGGTCCGCCTCTTTAGGCAAATACCCCTAAATCTTTTTCCCCGAACGGAAGAAAAAAGGAGGTCGTGACAAACCAGAATCAATTTTGTCAGATTTTCTTAAGATGGATAAGAATTTGATAAAAAGAGTGCTGAAAGATAATTGTCTTGCATGTCCTTTTTCTTTCCTAGATCAGATTTTTGCTAGTGCTAACACTCTCTTAAAAAGTAGGATTTTCCTCCTAGCTTTTTTCGGACTTGTTATTTTCCCTCTTCGTAAGGGCGCCATTAATCCTTCCATCGCATGGGTGGTCAAACAAGTATGTGCTAGGATTAGTTTTGTCAATACTATTCTAGCTGAAACATTTTTGTCACTCACCCAATTTAAGGAAGATGAAGATAAAACCTTTCGTGCACCAATTGAGCTTTTACAAATCTGGTTCTTTTCTCACATGAGTAAGATCAATATTCGCATGAATATTATTAATGTCACTGATTTCCATCATCCCATCGAAGTATTTAAAAATCATCAGGATCGAACTCCAAATCTTTCTTACTCAAAATGGGTCAAATTATTGAAAAATCCGAATACCAAGATTTTCCTATGGCATGCTAAATGGTTCAAAGTCTCCAAAGCACGTCTCTCTCATGGGGATGATGAACCGATCCCGCTATTGGGGATCACCGGTGTCACTTCCTACTACCCACTCCGAGTGGCTCGTCAATATCGAGTTGTGCAAGATCTACCGCCCCCTCTCAAGTTGGGTTTGTTCCAAGCCCAGTTCACTGCTAAGGATGGCGATCACAAGAAGGAACTCCGCTGTATCGAACAAGCTTGGATTGCATGTCGCGAACAAAGGTTGAGCTTACCTGAAGATGAGCTCGAGGGGAAGGAAAAGACTTACTACGCCACAGCTCGATACATCCGTCAGCACAAGATTCCGACCGAGTATCTCCCAAAAGTGCCAAATGTGACCGAGAAGCCCACTCGACAAGCGGAGCTTAATCATCACAAGAGGAAGATTGAATAGCTTGAAGAGCAAGCCAAGAAATACGCTAAGGAGAAGAGGCAATTACATCGAGCGTTGGCTTCCCATATGTTTATAGATCAGGCCAAATAAAGTGGCTTGAATCTATTCGGTCTTTTTACTTTAACCTAATGTTTAGGAAGTTGAGTCGTTTACTTGATTAGTTTAAGATTTTGCAAGCTCTTTACATTATTAATGTCAAAAACAATTTCATTAATGAATAAAACCAGTTAGACTTTCGTCATGGACCGACATGTTTTATGTGAAATGCTCATGTGTATTCATATCACATTAGGTGGCAATGGATCCTCTACGCTCACCCATCATCACACGATTAAGAGCAAGAATGGCCGACCAAGGCGAGATGCGTGATCGCATGTCCTCCGTGGAAGATCAACTCAAACAGTTAGCCGTTTCCTTGCAGCTTGTAACAGCTCAGCTCCAATCCCTCCAAGTGAACCCAATTCCTCCACCTGCTCTCCCCGAGATAATAGTCCCGAGGCAAGCAAATAGGGCCCAAATGAGTGATGACGAAATGCCCAAGCTGGAAGATGACGTGGTTCCCAAGACAGATCAGGATGGGCGTGTTACAAAGCTGGAAGAGAAAGTGAGACAGCTGCAGGAGTCTCAAAGCTCACTCCCGTTTGACCTCTCAGTCTATGAGAAGGTTAAAATGCCAAGCAAGTTCAAAATGCCAGAGTTTGAGAAGTATGATGGGACATCTTGTCCAAATTCTCATATGCAGATGTACCACGTGCGCATGGCCCAGCATGTCAAAAATGAGCCCCTTATGATCCAATCGTTTCATGCGAGTTTGATTGGGCCCGCACTAAACTGGTACGTGATGAAGATCGTAAACCTCCTCGAAACTTGGAACGAAGTGGCGGACACATTCCTTAAACAGTACAAGTTCAACATGGACATCGCGCCTTCCGGAGAAGACCTAGAGCGGATGGAAAAGAAAAGGAGTGAGTCATTTAAAGAATATGCTGTGAGATGGAGAAACTTGGCGGCTCAAATTACTCCTGAGCCTACCAACAAGGAGTTGATGAAGTTGTTCGTGAAGACCCTTCCATCTGAGTTCCGAAATCGAATGGCCAGTACGTATGTTGAGAGCTTCAATCAGCTTATTCCTGTAGGAGAACAGATCGAGATGGGGATAAGAGAAGGATGGTTTTCTGAGCCATCTACTAAGAGGTTCTCTGCCAAGAAGGAGAAGGAAGCAGTCGTGGATGTAAACGTGGCTTATAGCCAAGAAAGTGCCAAACGTGCCCCGACTATACAGGCGAACCAAAGACAACAACAACCCGCTGGCCGTCAATCATTCGCCCAAGCGAATAATAGAAGGTAGTTCTCCGCTCTCCCTGGGTCTCCATCCCAAATGCTGACAGTCCTCCGAAAGAAGGATTTGCTTACTAGTGAACCAAAGTGGCCTAACCGTGAAGGCATGCGTGGTTACGACCCAACAAAGAAGTGTGACTACCATAATGGTGAACTGGGGCATTCAACTGATGAATGTTTCACCCTCAAGCACAAGATCCAGAATCTTCTGGATACAAAGGCCTTTTCATTTCAGACTGCTCGGCCGAATGTTCAAAAAAATCCACTACCAGAGCATGGGGGTACAGTGAATGCTATCCTGGAACCTGAAGTCGGACGGATTAGGAACTCAAAAGTGCACGTGGCAGACGCCTATAACGGGCTAGTGAGAGCTGGGTATTACCGAGGTCAAGAAGATGTCCCTCTATCGGTGATGAGAGAAAGAGTTGCCAGAATGGTAGATGATGGCACCATTGTGTATGCCGATTGTAATTGCATAGTTTCCACTATCTCCCACCTCATCATTGATTGGGATGAGGAGCAGGCCACACTTGATGCTGACAAGGAAGAGGTTGATCCTTCGCTTGTAGACATGCCCCCATTAAAGGATGCATCTGACGAAGAGATAGTGATAGAGGTGCCTCAGCCATATGAGTATGTCAATAATAAAGCAGTGCCTTAGTCTTATGACCTGGATGTGGACCTTGTTACAAGGTCTGGACGGACCTATGGTCAAGCCAGTACTCAACCTGTAAAGCCGGTCATCGATGAAGAGGCTAAGGAATTTCTGGCAATAATCAAAGCAATCGAGTATAACGTGGTTGACCAATTACGAAAGTTGCCCGCTCAGATCTCCCTACTCGAGCTCTTGATGACATCCCCCGTGCATCAAAAGTCACTAATGAAGGTATTGAGTGAAATCCGTATGCCAGAGATCGTGGAAGCTGACAAGCTAGAAGAATTCGTGGGATCAGTCCTTCTCAAGGATTTGATTGCCTTCTCCGATGAGGAATTCCCTCTTGAAGGCAGGGGACATAACAAAGCACTCTACATATCTGTTAAGCACAAGTCTTCTCATATGTCCCGAGTGCTCATCGATAATGGGTCCGCTCTGAACATTTGTCCGTTGGCCACTCTTCACCGCCTCAAGGTAGACCCATCAAGGATACATGCTGCGAAAACTTCGGTGCGAGCTTTCGATGGAACAAAAAAGGAGGTGATTGGAGAAATCCATCTCGATGTCCAAATAGGGCCGGTCGTCTTCAACATTCCCTTCCAAGTGCTGGATATCCCTACCGCATTCAATTTCTTGCTAGGTCATCCTTGGATACACACTGCTGGAGCAGTACCATCAAGTCTACATCAAGCTGTGAAATTTATGATTGAAAAGAAGTTGGTCACTGTGTATGGTGAGGAAGACCACCGAATCTATCATGAGACGGCTATCCCTTATGTAGAGCCGGATTCCCAAGTTGAATCAAGTTACCACTCATTCGAATTGGTGTCCACCATACATGCTTCTCGGGGTTCATCACCACCTACCCTTGAAGTATCAGATGCTACTCTCATGGTGGGAAGAGTAATGGTCGGGAATGGTTTCGTCCCTGGCAATGGTCTTGGGAGAAATAGTCAGGGCATTCGAAGCCCCATTGAAGCCCCTCAGAGGTCCCGTTCTGCTGGTTTAGGGTACCATGGACGAGGTGGAGGAAGTTCTGAAGGACGAAGACAAGAGAGGCGGAGTTTGCCCCCTGACCAAGGGCGAGAGAGGCAAAACCCACTACCCCCAAGCATTCAAGAGACATTCCCTGGTCCTCCAAGAATGATGCATGAAGAAGCGGAAGTGATAGACACCTTGGGGCAGCCTAGTGGCAAGTTTGATTACTTGGTGAAGTATTCAACCCCTCCTAGTTATTACATTGATCCTAGTGAGATAGTCCCAGATGGATGGGGTGGCATGGATGGTCCGACACCCCCGAAAGCAGAGAACCCTAATGATGAGCTGGAAGGAGTTGCAAGCTTATTCGACAACCTCATCATAGGAGCCATTAATGAAGGACCCCCTGAAGAGATGGGCCTTGGCCCTCGAGAGTAACTCTTTTACTGCTTTTGCACATTCCCCTGCGTGGGAATTTCTATTATTTTCTGAATGATGTTTTCAGTTTCTTCTTTTATTAATTGAGTGTTGCATTTTTTTCATTCAATAAATGTAATCGATTGATGAATTTCAATGAAGTTACAAATTTTATTTTTGAGGGCATGATGAGGTACACCAAACCAGCCCGGTGATGATATCCAACCGATAAAAGAAAAGAAAAATCCAAGGAGAACTCTGAGGCCTGGGCTTCATCATGCTTCCCCATGTCAAAATGTTCGAAAAAAAATGTTTTTCGCTAAAGATTTTTTAAAAAAAAAAAACAAAAAAAAACAAAAAGCAAAGATGCTGATTACTCTGTTTATCTTTCTAATTTATCTACCTCATGTTTCAGGAACGATCCTATGGCATGAAAAGATGTAGAAATGGTCCGATCCACTGCAACAAGTGCTAATGGTGATGATCCTGAAGACTCAATCAAAGACTCCATTGAAGTGCAATATAGCTGGGAACAACATGAAAAAGCTAAGGCTCTCACATCTGAGCAGACCATCACTATTAATTTGAGTGACATTGAAGAAGCAAAAGAAGTAAAAATTGGGGCGAGTCTCCCCAAAGATGAGGCTGAGCACTTAATTCAATTACTGAAGGAATATCAAGACATTTTTGCGTGGACCTACGCTGACATGCCTGGACTAGACCCGTCAATCGTGGAGCATTGCTTACCTACTAATCCAGATATGCCACCTAAGAAGCAAAGGCTGCGGAGGACTAAGCCCGAACTCTCAAAGAAGATAGAGGAAGAGGTGATGAAGCTTTTGAATGTGGGGTTTATTGAAGTCTCACAGTACCCTGAATGGGTGGCTAATATCGTACCAGTGATGAAGAAGGACGATCGAGTTCGAGTTTGTGTTGACTATCGGGATCTGAACAAGGCTAGTCCAAAGGATGATTTCCCATTACCATATATAGATGTCCTTGTGGATAGTACTGCTGGCTTTGAACTATTCTCATTTATGGATGGTTTTTCTGGGTACAATCAGATAAGAATGAATGAAGAAGACAAGGAAAAGACTGCATTTATTACCCCATGGGGAACCTTTCAGTATAAAGTCATGCCTTTCGGACTCAGGAATGCAGGGGCAACCTACCAGCGAGCCATGGTTGCATTGTTTCATGATATGATGCATAAGGAGATTGAAGTCTATGTTGATGATATGATTGCAAAGACTCGACTAGGAAGAAGCCACATCGAAACATTGAAGAAGTTGTTCGATCGACTTCGTGAGTTCAAACTTCGTCTAAATCCCGCTAAGTGCATGTTCGAAGCAACATCCGGTAAATTACTCGGATTTATTGTGAGCAGTAAAGGGATTGAGATCGACCCTTCCAAAGCTAAGGCCATATATGAATTGCAACCTCCATCAACGGTGAAAGAAGTCCGGAGCCTTTTAGGGAGATTGAACTACATAGCGAGATTCATTTCTCAACTCTCTGAAACCGCCAAGCCATTCTTCAAGCTTTTGAAGAAGAATGCACAAGTCAACTGGGATGATGAGTGTCGAGAAACGTTCAACAAGCTAAAGCAGTACTTGATGAATCCACCAGTTCTTGTCCCACCCTCACCGAGGCATCCTTTGATTCTCTACCTCACTATTCATAATGAGTCATTGGGCGCAATGTTGGCTCAAGAAAGTCTTGTTGATGGAAAAGAACGGGCCGTTTATTACCTCAGTAAGAAGTTCACCATATCAGAGCTGAAATATTCTGAGGTTGAAAAGACTTGTTTGGCATTGGTGTGGGTGTTGCATAGATTGCGACAATACACACTACATTATCAGACATTCCTCGTGACTGAGAACGACCCTATCAAGTACCTACTTAATCGACCAGCTTTGGTAGGTAAATTAGCCAAATGGCAAATCTTGATTTCTGAATTTGATGTGCAATTCATGCCACAAAAGTCGGTTAAGGGCCAAGCAATCGCTGATCTATTGGCCGAGAATTCAGGAGTCCCTAATGATGATAACGGTTTCCTTGATGACCATGTCTTGATTGTAAATGAAGACTCATGGAAGATATTCTTTGACGGAGCTGTAAACCTATCCGGTTCGGGTACCAGAGCAGTTTTAATATCTCCAAATGGACAACACCATCCGGTAGCTGCAAAATTGATATTTCCGTGCACCAACAATGTGGCTGAGTATGAAGTTTGCATCCTCGGGCTTCAAGCAGCAATTGAGATGGGTGTGGCTAAGTTAAAAGTGTTCGGAGATTCCGCACTAATCATACTGCAGACCGTGGGAGAATGGAAGACCAAGGATGCCAAGTTACTCCCATACCACAAGTATTTAGAAAATCTGGTGAAAGAATTCGAGGAAGTTTCGTTTCAATACTTGCCGAGGTCTCATAATCAATTTGCAGACGCACTTGCAACGTTGTCCTCTATGCTGCAAGTCACTGATGGGTTGGAGGTTGAACCCCTGAAAATAGAAGTTTTGCCGAAGCCAGCTTATTGTATGATTGTGACTGAGGAACCTAATGGAAAATCATGGTATTACGATATCATGAATTACATTAAGAAACAGGAATTCCCCGAAGGAAGCACTCAGGCTGATAGGAAGTATATCATGAAGATGGCTTCGAAATTTTTCGTCAGTGGTGAGAATTTGTATAAGAGATCTTACGATTCTGTCTTGTTGCGATGTATAGATGCAGTCGAAGCCACTCAAATCATACAGGAAGTGCACGAAGGAGTATGTGGCCCCTATATGAATGGGCATATGTTAACCAAGAAGATTATGAGGTTGGGCTATTACTGGCTCACACTGGAAAGTGATTGCATTCGGCATGTTCGAAGTTGTCACCGCTGCCAGATTCATGGAAATAAGATAAATGTTCCTCCAACTGAGCTGCATCAGTTCTCAGAGCCATGGCCTTTCTTGATGTGGGATATTGATGTGATCGGCCCAATCAATCCCAAGGCTTCAAATGGACATCGATTCATTTTGGTGGCAATAGACTATTTCTCCAAATGGATCGAAGCTACATCATTTGCAAGTGTCACTGCTCGTAATGTCGTGAAGTTTGTCAAACGTGACATAATTGCTCGCTATGGTGTCCCTAAAGCAATCATCACTGATAACGGGACCAATTTGAACAACAAACTTGTTGATGAGTTGTTCAAAGAGTTCAAAATCAAGCATCTGAATTCGTCTCCTTACCGCCCTCAAATGAATGAGGCTGTTGAAGCGGCCAATAAGAACATTAAGAAGATTTTGGCTAAGACGGCCGTGAACTATCGAGATTGGCATGACAGGCTACCCTTCGCACTAATGGCGTACCGAACATCGATCAGCACTTCTACTGGGGCAACCCCGTTTGCTTTGGTGTACGGCATGGAGGCAGTCCTACCTGTAGAAGTGGAGATTCCTTCTCTGAAGATTTTATCCCAAGTGGAGTTGTCTGAGGCAGAATGGTCACAACAAAGATTCGAGCAGTTGAACTTGATCGACGAGAAAAGACTGAAAGCTCTCTGTCATGGCCAAGCATATCAACAGAGAGTAGCCAGATCTTTCAACCGGAAGGTGCGGCCAAGGCATTTTGAGGTAAATGACCTAGTCCTAAGGAAGCTATTGCCGATCTTTCCAGATCCTGGAGGCAAGTTTGCTCCAAACTACATCGGCCCATATGTGGTAAAGAAGATATTTCCCGGCGGTGCCTTGATATTGGCAGAAATGGATGGTCGTGAGTTTTTCACTCCTGTTAATTCAGATGTTGTCAAGAAGTATTATCCATGATAGAATTTGCCATGTCATGTTTTGAATTGCAAGCATTTCAATGATCAATAAATTGCTTCAATGAGTTCAATTGTTCAAATTTGTTGCAAATTTTGCATATTTTCCCTGATAATTGTGTGAGATGAATTGAATGTGTCAAATGAAGTACTTTGGAATGACGAAAGGCAAGCCTTGTTCCATATACTGCTTCATACACTAACCCCCAGTGAGTTGTGTGAAAAATTCCATGCCCACAAGGAAGAGGGCTATCTCGCAAAGGGTACGTCAACCAAGGTAATGAGAGGCATTCATTTCTCTATCCCAAACACTACAGGTGATCCATTGCTCAACCCCTTTGAGCCCCATACACTTATGGAGATTTTAAAATTATCCCTGTCAAGAATCATCCCACATTGGGACAAATTTGAAATGGATGGTAGGAATCTTCTTGCTCCCACTTGCATCAATCTTCAAATATTGCTTTTGCAGTGTAACTCGTACGGTAATTTGAAGTCCCTTAGGATGACGAAGAGCAGTTCTTTCTTTATCCTATACACTTTTATCCATTGCATAGCCCACTTGAGCCTATGAATTTATTTCATATTAAACCTAGTTGGTGATCATCCCCCACACTGGGGCAAGGCAAAAAGAACCATTCAAGTAACATGGTTTAGAATGCTGCAAAGGATGGTTGTGCAAGTTAAAAAAATAAGTACAAAATAATGGGGCATGAAAAAAGCAGTGTGCCTGGTAAAAGCAAGGCCGATGCCCAAAGAAAAAAAAATCAAACACTTGATGAAGTGAGTCGTATCCCCAACAAGGTGGTATAAAAAAAACCAAAAAAAAAAAACCAAAGGTTAGGATGTTGCAATCGGTGGAGTTGTGATGTGAAGAAAATCTTCGACAATGGGGAGGAAAATTATTGGAAATGTCAAGATGATCACCAACTTTGACCCCATAACCACTTTTTGAGCCAAATGATCCTTTCGTTTCTCAACCTATGAGCCAAGCCTACGTTACGTCCCTTGCAAAGTCTCTTCTGATTAGGGCACTTGAATTAACCTAGGGGTTCATATGTTTTAAGCATCGCTCGAAGAAGTGCGAGCAAGATTATTTCTTTCTCATTTTGCAGGGTTCTTGACTTGTAAACCTAGAGATGATTACAGAATATCACTCATTCTTTCAAAAGTCTTGACTCAAAGAGTCCCTTTTGTTAAGCCGTTGACCAGGCCCACATTACGGTCCTTGTTAAAGACCTCTCAGATTGGTAAGATCGTACCACTTGCGAGATTGCTCAGACCCTTGTTTAGGCATGACGATGGTGAGATAGAGTGATTGACAAAATCCTGCATCAAAGGTCAGGATGAAATTGCCATTTTAATAAGGATGAGTGTAAAGTCCTTTCAGACCAAAAGATCCCTCATTTGACACATCCATGACACTCATGTGTTCAGATTGGAATTTTCTTTTGAGATACTTCCCAATGGAAATTAGGTGATGCAAGATTAATGGAAATCATCATAAACCTCCATTATATTGATGCATGTTTATGATTACAAATGCATGTTGCCTCTCCTATAACCATGTTTTGCAGGAGACGTATCTTCGAAGATCGGAGATGTTACAAGGTAAGTATATCTATATCCATACCTTGAATATTTGTCATTGCACAGGTATTCCCTTTTAAGCATACCAAAACTCAATTGAGTTGTCCCCCAAAGATTTTTCATCAAGATTCAATCTGATTAAGGCGACCGAAGAATGGTTCGGGTCCCGGTCGGATGATTTTTGTCGCAAGGCTGGGCGACCGAAGAATGGTTCGGGTCCTAGCCAAGCAAAACCTCAGTCTAGGCGACCGTAGAATGGTACGGGTCCTAGACAACATTAAAGATTTTTCATTAAGATTCAATCTGATTAAGGCGACCGAAGAATGGTTCGGGTCCTGGTCGGATGATTTCTGTCGCAAGGCTGGGCGACCGAAGAATGGTTTGGGTCCTAGCCAAGCAAAACCTTAGTCTAGGCAACCGTAGAATGGTACGGGTCCTAGACAACATTTATTGCTCTAACAGGCGACCGTAGAATGGTACGGGTCCTGGAAAAGCAATTTCCTCATTCAGGCGACCGTAGAATGGTACGAATCCTGGAAAAATAATTTTCTTCGTCGAGGCGACCGTAGAATGGTACGGGTCCTTGACAACACCTATTCCTTATTCAGGCGACCGTAGAATGGTACGGGTCCTAGACAACCTTAGTTCAGGCGACCGTAGAATGGTACGGATCTTGAAAAATCATTTTTTTGTTTAGGCGAACGTAAAATGGTACGAGTCCTAGACAACCCCAACTCAGGCGACCGTAGAATGGTACGAGTCCTAGAAAATCATTTTTTTTTTCATTTAGGCGACCGTAGAATGGTACGGGTCCTGGGAAAGCAATCTCTTTGTGAAGTCATGTTACTATTCTGGGTGACCGTAGAATGGTACGGGTCCTGGACATGTAACACCAATCTATCTTGAGTTACTCTACCATCCCCGAAGGTAAGTAATTCCAGGTAGGTTCCTTTATCATTTGCATTAGCATTTTCATGCATAATATAAATTGCATTTTAAAATGGGATTCATCTTCCCACCAAAAAAAAAAAAAAAAAAGGTCACTCAGTACATCTGCATGATTAACATTTAGGTCTCAACTTGTCTTTGAAGGTCACCTCTACGAGCTCACCTTCAAAGAGGGGCAGCTGTTGACACCTATTTTTAGCAAATCTAGGAAAATAAGGAAAATAAAAATTGCATTGGAACAAATAAAAGGAAAAAATGAAAAATAAATGGGGGAAATTTATTTGATTGATTATGCATGGAAATTTGAAATTTTGATGAGCATTCGGATTTCGTTAAATGCGGAAGTAATTTAAAAATCAAGTGAATAAAAGGCAAGAATTTTGCAAAATGGAAGAAATCTGAGCAGGATCGAGCTGATTGCAAAATCATGCTCTGATTTACAGCTTTGATTTAATGCGACGGAAGATGGAAACTCAAAAAATGCCATACAAAGCGGTCGTTCGGAATTAGTATAAAAGGGAGTTTCATTTTTCGTATGAAAGGAGGCTTCTCTGAAAAAATTGAGAAAAAAAAAAGGAGAAGGAGGAGAAAATTTCTTCTGCAGAAAGTGCAAAAGAAAAAAAAACTGCAAAAAAAAAGAAGAAACGAAAAAGTCAGAACGTGAGAGAAAGAGTGGGAGAGAAAAGAGAAAAGTAAAAACAGTAAAGGTTGATTTGACCTTTACTGTTCATCATCCTCCCCAAATTCGCGCCTCACCCGTGCGCTGCAACTCGCGGAGACCCGACGCCGGAGCTCCGACGAAGCCCGCCGCTCCTGACGATTGCCGAGCGCCACCCACCACTGCACCACCGCCGCTCCTGACCTCGCACCGCGCCCCGACGACCGCGCTCTCGCCCTCGCCGACGCTGCGCCGCTGCAACACCCCTGCTCTGTCCGCGACGCCGCCCGTTGATCTCCAAGCTCCACCGCGCCTCCGCACCACCACTGGTTCGCTCGCCCCTAGCTCCACCCGACGCCCGAAGCTCGCGCCGCCCCGACGCCGCTTTGGGCTGAAGCCCACCACGACCAACAGCCCAGCACTGTCACCGACGCCCTGCCACCGGTCTCGCCACTCCCCCCTCAGCATCGCCGCGCCTCCGCCAGACGCCGCCGCTGCCCCGCCTGACGCCAAGCGTCGCCCAGCCCGCGCATCTGCTCGGAGCTCGACGCCGCCGCGTCTCTGCAACCCGCGACCAGCGCCGAGCACAGCCCAGCCAACGCCGGCAACTCCGGATCCGCTGCCCGACGTTGCCGGAGCCAGCACCGTCACTGCTCGCCTCAGCCCAACGCACCCCAGCCGGAGCCGCGCCACCGCGACACCAGCCACCTCCGCGACCCGAGCGCCCCAACTCCACCTCAGCCCGTGCCGATCCGCTCGACGCTACTGGTTGCCGCGCCAAGCACCTGCAACGTTGGCACCATCCCTGCTGCTGCACCACCAGAGCCCGACGCCTCCGCCTTGCCTCGCGCGACCCGCAAGCCCCTCGCCGCCGACGTGCCGTCCCGGTGCCTCGCCGGACCTCCGGTCAGCCATCCTTGGCTGGACCCCACGGCTGCCAAGCCCAATAAAAAAAAAACAAGAGAAAACACATTAGGTAGTTTTCTTTAGTTTATTTTATTTAATTTATTTTACTTTTATCTTGTTTTTTTTAGTATAATTAGTCTTTAGTATATGATTAGAAATTCAACATATTACCTGATTCGCAACCGCGCCATAATTTTTTTTTTCATCTATAAGGCCTTAGATGAAATAATTAATTAAGCTGGAATAAAATTGATATTTTGATCTTTAAGGCTTAAGATCAATTTATCGATTTTATCAACGAAATATTATCCTTTGATCTGAATGATGTCCTTGGTTTAGCTTGTCATGATCGCTTTGTTTATCTTGAAATGTGTTTCAGTTATAATATTGCATGTTTTAGGGTTTACATATTTAGAATAGGAATCTTATTTCGAATTTTAAAATAAAAAAAAAATAAAAAAATCAAATCAATCAACTTAGGTTGCTAGATTTTTAATTTGGATTGCATGTTTAATTACTTGGCAATTATTAATTTCGAAATTAAACAAAGACAAAAAAAAATCATCATATACATGTCATGTAGTGTTAAAGCATATTCTGCACGTCATTGCATATTAAGACTAAATTGCACTTAGTTCAATTCTAGATAATATTTTTTTCTTAATTTGTCATAAGTTTAGGTATTTTTTAGATATATTGCATTTTAAGATTATTTAGGTTAAGATAATGTTTTAGTTTAAATTAGGATTTGGCCCAACCTAATTCCTAATATAAATTAAATAGGATCTTAATCTAATTAGGTAATTTTCACATTTTACCTGAAAAATTAAAAAAAAATGGCATAGGTTAAATTAAATTTATTATTTATGATAAAATGCATTCTTTTAGGAAAAAGAAAAAAAAATGTCATATGCACATCATTAGGGCTAGATTCATCGGGATGCATGTCATTTAGTATTTTTGCTAGGCCTGTTTAATTAGAAATTGCATGTCATTAGAATTAGGTCATTTAGTTAATATTGCATTGCATATTGCATGATTTTCATTAAAAAAGTGAAAACAAATAAAAAAAGAAATTGCGTGTTAATTAGAAACCATATCTAGGGTTGCTGATGCGGTTTTTAACTTAACATTGCAGATGCTTTCGTTGCTTTGAGGTAAGTGTTTGCAATTTATTTATTGTTTATCTGGGTGTTAAATTGGTGGATTGCGCACCCGCATGATCACCTCACATGTTAGGAAAATAGATTTAAAATCAATTTAAGCTGCTTGCAAAAACATTTTTTGAAAATAAAAGAATGGAACCGAAAGGGCATTAGAGAAATCTAGTGTAACCAAGTCCCCGTACCCATAATCTCTGGTTCGTAGGAAGAAAGTAAAACTCCCATTACTTTACTTGGGTTTCTAATCGACCCACCAAAAAATAGATTAGTGGCGACTCTTAGATAAAATCTATCTGCATGTTAAGAATTTGAACCTAAGTCGCGAATTGGTATGGGCTTAGGAGAGCCCGAGTTAGGTCTAGGCTTAATAATCCATTAGCCAAATTTTAGGTGGTTTACCCAAAAAAAATTGGTCGCGGCAATGTGCTCCTCCATCCTTGGTTAGAGAAATTTTCCTTTGAGTACCCTTTCAATTGATGGATAGGAAATACGGATATCACATATTCTTAGTTAAATTTGCATGTAGATGATGTCTACGGTATGTAACCCACTAATTAAAGGAATGATTGGAGGAAATATTCTCGAGCTACGGATGCAGGAAAATGTTGGTCATTTATGCCTTCCTGGAGCAAGCTCTTCTCGATGGGTCGGAAATGAAGTTCGAGAGCACAAAGATGGTTCAATTATTTATTTATTTATTTTTGTCAATTCAACTCAATTGCGAGGAACTAGTGAAGGTATTCATAAAAGATAAAAGAGGAAAGTAAGATGAAGAGGACAAGAGACTTTTGCTGCTGCCCATGACCTACGCCCACCATTTGCCTTTTTATTTATTAGTGACCTAAGCCCACTTTAATCAGTTATTTATATTGCTAGACAAACTTTTTATCATTTAGTTGCTGGAAATAAGAGCTTTTTACTTGATGTACATGTCATTTCGAAGTGATCTAGTTACGACTGTTTTATTCATCCAAAAAAGAGATTCAAGATATTACAAGATAAGCTTATATTTTTATTTAATTACACCTTTGATTAGTAAGTTACATATTATAAACTTTCTCCAACTATTTCTGTAATTGTAGGCAAGGACGCTTAGATCCATCCCTAGTACCATGTGTGTGGCAGCAAATTGGGTATTACTCCATGCCTCAAAACTTGCCAATTTACTCAAGGTAATGTGCTCCTCCATCCTTGGTTAGCGAAATTTTCCTTTGAGTACCCTTTCGATTGATGGGTAGGAAATATGGATATCACATATTCTTAGTCAAATTTGCATGTAGATGATGTCTACGGTATGTAACCCACTAATTAAAGGAATAATTGGGGGAAATATTCTCGAGCTATGGATGCCGGAAAATATTGGTCATTTATGCCTTCCTAGAGCAAGCTCTTCTCAACGGGCCGGAAATGAAGTTCGAGAGCACAAAGATGGTTCATTTGTTTATTTATTTATTTTTGTCAATTCAACTCAATTGTGAGGAACTAGGGAAGGCATTCATAAAAGATAAGAGAGGAAAGAGAGATGAAGAGGACAAGAGACTTTTGCTGCTGTCCATGACCTAAGCCCACCATTTGCTTTTTTTGTTTTTTGGTTAGTGACCTAAGCCCACTTTAATCAGTTATTTGTATTTTGCCGGACAAACTTTATATCATTTAGTTGCTGGAAATAAGAGCTGTTTTACTTGATGCACACGTCATTTTGAAGTGATCTAGTTACGATTGTTTTATTTATCCAAAAAAGAGATTCAAGATATTACAAAATAAGCTTATATTTTTATTTAATTACACCTTTGATTGGTAAGTTACATATTATAAACTTTCTCCAACTATTTCTGTAATTGTAGGCAAGGACGCTTAGATCCATCTCTAGCACCATGTGCGAGGCAGCAAATTGGGCATGACTCCATGCCTCAAAACTCGCGGATTTACTCAAGGTTATGCAACGACTTTACTGCATCACGTAATTATCTCCCATTGATTTCTTTGGCTTCAGCCCATTTCATTAGCACAAAAGAAAAGGACAAAAAAGGGCCAAGAAGTGAAGAAAATACATGCACCGGGAGGGTCTTAAAGCTACACACACTTCCTCTCTTGTATCTAAAGTAAAATAGAATAACGGGATCAAACCGTACTCCTAGTTTGTCTTAAGTTCGATTGAGATTTCCAAATTTGAACTGTTCAATTGTTTTCTAGAGATGTCAACGGCTGATTTGGAGCGATTGATCGAGTCCTTTATCACATTTGAATCCGCATAAGATAATCCAATCAAACCCAAGCCTTATGCCCCAAGAAACCAGCCTCTCTTGTCCTACTGGGCCGGATGAGCACGCACGAACTCGGATTAATTCCCCCGTGAAAGCAAATCCCAGGTTTTCCCTAGAAGCCCCGCTTATATCTGATTTCACACGGTAACTGTAAGAATGGCTCTGCCGCCTCTCTAATTATTCGATCAAATCGTCTGGAAGAAGACTGTAAAAACCTCCGTCCGCGTATCTCGTGTATCTTGAATTTCAATGCTCGCCAACACTGAAGTACTACGGCCTTCACCCGGCCCCTTCTGTCTACCATTTGCTTGTTGCAGCATCACACGGGATAGGGTCACTTGGAGGAGACTCTACAGGTGGATCAGAAATTCAGGAGATGCGAACATGAACATGGCCGAGATACACAGTACAATGATGCACAAACTGTCAATTACACGAATGACCATTCCAGAACGTCGCGCGAGGGAAAACAGAAACTGCTTATGTGCTTTTTTTTACGTGGACTATGTGAAAGGAAACTTTCATATCTTCCTAGTTCCGGTGCTAAACGACTTACCCCTTAGTGCAAGGAACCAATTCTGAGTAGAGAGATGAGTAGAAACTTATGTAGAGTACATCTTTTTTCTCGTGAAAAATCCACTTCTTTGTCTTCAATCCATGCGTTCACTTTTTGATGAGCGAAATGCCCTTCTGAATACCTGCTGCCAACTCTGTTTTACGTTGATGTAATCAGAACGCACCTGCAGATTATGACCATGCTACGCTTCCACACCTTTTGTGCTCGTCCAACTGGCCAAGGGGAAAAATCTTACCTCTTCAGCCCCAGTATGACCGAGGCACACTTTAAATGCTGGGAGAATCTAGGAGTTTATAGCCACTCACCTTATAAAGCACGAGCTCAAATCCGTACATGATGTGCTTTCATTGGAAGTCCCTGCATTTTCAAGATGATGCATTCTGCTTCAGGCTTATTTGTCCTGCAACGCTGTAAATCGCAATTGCCAGCTGGCACATCAAGCAAACTTTTCAGGGGTATGCAATGTGCCATCTCCACATTCTTCAATAAATTCAATTCTTTTCAAGCCTTTGACAGCTATAATCTTTTCACAACCATCTAGCTTGGGATGCTGTAAATTTTGAACTTTGACAGGTTAGTCAATCGATTGATTGCATTATACCTGGAAATGTGTAGAAACTTCAGTAATTCCAGTTCCCCCAAACCTGGAATCTCCACCAGTTTAGGTAAGTCACTGAGCTGTAATTTTTGTTGCCTCTTCAAGCAAGATAGATCACATGTGCTCTCGATGAATTCGCACCATGATATCTCAAATTTCCTTAAACTCTCCAAGTATATAAGGATGGGCATGCGTGGCAACGGCCATCTGCTGATAGAGAGGGCTGACAAGCTTTTGAAGTTGCGAAAATCTGGCAATTGCAGGATCCAGCCAAGTTTCAAGGTTGATAAGATACATGGAAGCCGATGGATGGACTGCCTGTCCTTCAGGCGAAATAATGTCACACACCAAAATGCAATAGTTGGATGTCTTCCACACACTTTGAACTAGGCTTGACAGGTTGGGAAGAACGGGGAATCCAACAACTTCAAACAGTAGACATTTCAAACTTGAGGGAAGCTCTTTGGCTTGTAATTTTAAGCATTTGCAGACTAGAGAAACCACTGACCTATGATAACATTGTAGAGATTGGGACCCCATCTAAGTCCAAGATCCTCAGAAGGCTCAGCCTCCACATTTACCATGGGATTTCATGCATGAGATAGTAACAAAACGAGGCATTGAGCATTTCAAGTGTCTCCACCCCCCAAAAAGCACAAGGTACCATGTGAATCTTTGTGTGTGGCACCCTAATGACCTTTTAGTCTCGTCAGATTTCCAATAGAATTGGACTAAATCCAATTGACCAATGATTCTAGTTCTCCAATAGAGTTTGAAAGCTTATATGGGCATGCAAGCAAATGCAAATGCACGAGATCCATTACCTTCCAATAAAGTGAGGAAGTTGGCTGCTACTAGAATCAAAATTCGTCAAAGATTTTACGTTTCCTAGTGTCTCATGAAGCTTGAACAGTTTGTCCGTCGAGCACACAATGATCTCTAACAAGTATACTAGAGAACCGATTTCTTCATACAACACTTGGAGGGAAATGCCTCCCTTGATATTCAACTTACTTAGCAGTTTTAGCTTATTGATTGGGCTATCAACTGTAGATAATTTCACACACCAAGTGAAAATCAATTTCTCCAAATTGCTAAACTCAGAAAAATCAGTTGTCTTGGTTAACACTCTACACCGCGTAAAATTTAGAACTTTCAACTTTTTCACCATCTGCAGTGAAAAAGAAAAGGCTGATTACATTCTGACAAAAGTATGAGAATACAGTACCATACAACTAGCCAAAGGTCAATTGACAGAATTTGAAGCAAACATGAGCGAGGTGTGTCCATACCTCAATTTGCCCCTATCCACCTCAGTCAGTCGGTGATGTTGCTTTGCGAAAAGTCAAGCACGACCAAATACACCAGGTGAAGATTTCAAAGCTAAAAGATGCTGCAGGCACCGATGCCAAGCAAGCCATCTCAAAGTATGAAGAAGATTTTTAAAGTTGCCTAAGGAATTAATTCTTCCCACTTCAAGAAACCTAAGCTTTGGCAAACAGGCCAATTCTTCAAGTGTTAAGTCATTACTAATACCCACACAGAGTGCTCGTACCGCTTGTTTTTTACTGTCAACAACAGCAGAGAATGAAGATGAGTGTGCAACATAGGAAGCAATAAACCAAGCAAGTAGTCATCAATATCAGTAGTTCTTCTTCGATCGCAAACGAATTAAATCAAAGGCACGTTGTCACAAAATAATTACCTTTCTTCTATCAACTTGAAAATAAGACAACCCAAGCATGTTTAAAGTGTTCACTCAGCGTTGGTTTTTCTGTCTATTCATAGACTAAAACACCTTTAAAAGGAAACAAAGGACTCATTTTTATTCTCACCAAAACGAGAAACGAAGAATTTCAACAAACCAAATGGCCCCTTCCCTTTCTTCTCGTTCCAAGGAAGATTATATTATATAAGAGTCAAAAGTGCAGAGATCATTGTTAACTTTATATGGGTAACATGATTGATGAAATTTTAGCCTAAAAAATGCGTCACAGATTATGTTAAAATTAAATAATTCGAAAAAGTTGCTGAAAAACAAAACTTACTCTTTCGTATTTACTGGGAAGAGAGAGGAGCGACGGGATTTGATTTTAAGCTTGACATCATCCGTCTCCAGATCCAAAATTCAACGTGGAGACGGATGATGTCAAGCTCAAAACCAAATTGTATAGTGATGCTTTCCCGTCCGACTTTGAAGTGCAATCTACCATATGTGCAAACCTTAAAGATGTCAGTGTCGTTTCCACCAATCTTCTGACCAACTCGGATTTCTTTCTCCACCATTGCACTGCAGAAGCAACCAGTATAAGTTGTCCGAGCGTCGGTCCCCTGAAACTGAGGAATGCCTCGAACTCCCGATGTGGTGGCGGCTGGTGCCATCGCACGTAGTAAACGAGACTTGAAACAGAATCAAGCTTGAAGTGAGACATCAAATTGAGGGCAGTTCAAAAAACAAAAGAAAAAAGAAACGGGCGGTGGGTAGGGGTAGCACGACTCGCAGCCATCAAATAGCGATGGCAAACCGCCGAAAAATCAGAAACGAAAAAACCGAAATCGTAACATTCGACGAAGGAATCGAAAACGAAAGCAGAGAGTACCTAGTGGGCTGGTTGATGGCCGACCGACATAGGCGAGGCCGCAATCCGCCACAGAGAGATAGAGAGAGAGAGAGAGAGAAAAGACAAGGAGGTCATTATGGGTTTGGTTTAAACCGGTTACACCGGTTTTACCTGAGAACAGATTTTGAAATCGGCTCAAACCCGAGTTTACCCGAGAAACTGATTTCACGAGGCAGGAGAGGCTTAGGCTGCGTTTGGATTTGACTTTTCCAAGCCACTTTAGGCTTCCAAAGCCTTTGGGCTAAAAATAGGCATTTGGCAAAAAAATTTGCAAACACCTTTGGCTCCAAACTTACCTTTTGAAGGCTGAAAGCCCTGCCTTGGGCACTTCAGCTTTTTCAGTAAGCTCGGGGTACTGTTCATATATATATATATATATATATATATATATTTTCTGAAATTATCCTTATGAACTTTTTGTTTTTCCTTTACCAAAAAAAAAAACTTTTTGTTTTTTCGTTTTTAGCCCTTGTGAGGAGCACTGTTCATCTTCTCCGTCGAGGGTGGCCCCGGCGGCAGCTGCTTGGGTCGCGCGACCGCCGGCGAGGTCGCGCAACCGCCAGCGAGGTCGCGCGACCCAGGCGAGGGTTGTGTAGCCTCGGCAACGGCCGATCGAGGTCGCGCGACCCTCGCCGAGGTCGCGCGACCCAGGCGCGACCCTCGCCGAGGTCGCGCGACCCAGGCTCGGCTCTCACTAAGGTCCCCTGACCTCAGGCGAGGGTTGCGTAGCCTCGCGACAACCAATCGGGGTTCTCGGAGGTCGAGGCGGCGTCGCGCGACCTCGCCGGCCCAGATCCGTGGTCGCCGGAGGTCGTGACAGCGTCGCGCGACCTCGCCAGCCCAGATCCGGGGTCGCCGAAGGTCGCCGGGTATTGCCGCCGGCCGCCGGATGCCGCCTGCCCTTGCTGGTTTTCATTTTTTTATTTTTTTATTTTTCTTTTGATAATTTTTTTTTTCACAAAAGTCATTTGTCCCCCAAACACCATTTTGCTCAAAGGTACTTCACATTCACAAAGGGCTTTTAAATTACAATTTACCAAACACAGTTTGCATTTTGGAAAACACATTTAACTCAAAAGTCTGTGCATTTTCTTAAAGGCTTTCCCCAAAGGTCTTCCCAAACGCACCCTTACTCCCTTAGCAATTCGTTATGAATGCGAGCTGTCCTCTTCAGGAGTGTAAAAACTAGGCGTGAGAATTGCTAATGGTGATAGACGCACCTGCAGATAGAAAAATTCTCAAACTCCCCCTGCCCAACACCGAAGAAGAGCCTCTATGATGGCTCTCTTGCTCATTTGTCCGTCACATCTTCTGGATAAAGCCACAAGACGCTGCGATCGAGTCTCTTCAAGCCCAGCGCAGCAGCCTCTGTCTACCATTTGCTGACTGCGGCATTGCACAGCTGATAGTGCTACTTGGAGGCCACATTATGGGTGCATCTCAAAGTTGGAAACACGAGAAAGATGGACATAGTATAATGATATACACCAACATCAGTCCATGTTATTACACAGACCGACATTTGAGTACATTGCATGTGAGAAAAGAAAAACCTTTATGTTTTCTATGCCACGTAAGGCAAAATAAACTTGGATATCTTGTTTGGTTTGAACCACTTATTTCCAAGTACCTATTTTGAGTAGAAAATAGCGGGAAACTATGCAGGGGACACCTTTTTCCTTGGACAAAGCCACGTCCTTAACCAGCTTAATTCTTGTTACATGAAATGCCCTTCTGAATGATCGCTGTTAACTCTTTCTTTGCCTTCCCCAACCATCTCTACAGGTTAACAAACAAAGGCCGAAATTAGAAAACTTCATCTTCCTCTGATGTAATGAAAGCAGACCTAAAAATTTCAAGAATATTAAAAATCTAGACCTTTTGCACTCCTTCAGCAGGCCAAGGGAAGAACCTCATCAGCCCCAGTATGAATGACGCAATTTTGGATGCAAAGAATGGAAGCTCTTTCCGCTGAAAAATGGGGACAACAATAAAGAAAAGCATCGGTCATTTCAGTGTGAATTAAGAAGAAAAAAGATTGGATCTCAATAAGTTTTTTCAAGGCACCAAACCTGAGAAGCAACAGATGCACACTTTGACAATGCCAGCATTGCCCCTCAACCCACGCAGGCATGCATTGGCAAACTTCACAACAGCATAAGCCTGCCCGCATATTTCATTTTCACATTATTTGAGCATATGAAAAGAGTCCAGTCCGCATAGCAAATAGCCATCAGATTTCCTATTCATGAAAGAGATCAGACTACATCTTGAGGGCCAAAAAGAGGACTGACCATAGAGAGAATTGCAGAGCTAGCTTCAGCTTTAGCCTGAAAGTTGTCAAAGCACAGACGTACACAATTCTGTTGGCTTCCCGACATAATGTAAGGAAGCAGGGAGGTGAAGGCTAATACGTCATGTCATAATTTCTCTGGGGAAATAGATGCAGAAAGTTTTAGTTTCAAGTGGACATCAACAATCACTTTCAAGATCTTTACCAAAAAGAAAAAACAATCACTTTCAAGAAAATCGGATATACTTAACAATGGTGTCACTGCATGGACTACTCCACTTATCATTAAAATGCAAGTGATTCTCTTAGCTGTAACAACAAAAGATGTATGGTAATCTGTCCACAACTGCTTGCTTCTACCCATAGCCCGAGACAAGTAGTCACCTTCTACATATTTTCACAAGTGAGGTGTCCTACTAATTCAGAAAAAGATCTTTCTTAAGACTTTTTCTTGGGTAGTGGTAGTGGATAGGGTTTCCAAGCTGCCGTTAAATTCCTTGACCTCTGCAGGTAGAAATAATAACAAGCTCTCTTTTGTTCATTTCAGTGCATAAACAACGCCATAAAGTTGACTTGCAAAAGATATATGCCTACATGGACCTAAGATGTGATCCTCGTGAAAATCTCATCATTCTCATGAGGAAGTTCTCAGTAGAGCACATCTTCAAAAATGCTTGTGAATTTAAAGAATTTAGAGACTCTAACATGATTAAACATGTCAGTATTCTCCTTAAGCGGCCTCAATACTACAAAGCTTGTCAAAACCCATTTCAATAATAGCTTCACTAGAACAGCAAGAGCACTATTTTACGACCTGGAAATCCAAAACTAAAGAAACTGACCAGAACGGTGATATAAATGGATAAATCCATAGAAAATGGAAACTTAGGGCCTGTTTGTTTATGTTTCTTTTTTCTGTTTTTAAACACTTTTTCTATTTTTTTGTTCCTGGGAACAAAAAAGGAACAGAAACGCGTAGAAACAGAAATAAGAAACACAAAATTTGTGTTTCTTATTTCTGAAACACATTTGAGAAACACATTTGAGAAATACAAAATTTGTTTCTATTTTCTTCTTCTTTTTATTTTCTTCTTCTTTTCTCTTTCGCCGGTCGCCGGCCTCGGCCATGGCCGGCGACCGGCCGACGAGGGCCGGCGGCCTCGCCCAGCCACGGCGAGGCTCGCCGGCCCCCTCGCCGTCCCCCGGCGAGGCCGAGGCTCGCCGTAGCTGGGCGAGGCCGACCTCGCGCCGGCCTGGGCGAGCTCGAGCTCACCTGGCGGTGGCTCGGCGAGGCCGCCGGCCAAAAGAAGAAAAAAGAAAAAAGGAAAAAGAAAAAAGAAAAATAAGGAAAAATAAGAAAAAAATAAAAGAAATAAAAAAATTATACAAATTTACCAAACGTGTTTCTATTTATTTTTTATTCCCGGAACAAGTTTACCAAACGCGTTTTTTTGTTCAAAAATTGTTCCCCGAAACAGAAACACTTTTTTCTATTTCTGTTCCCCAGAACAATTTTTAAATAGAAACGCAAACAAACGCACCCTTATTTACTTCAACAGTACCGTCCCACCATTTTGGATGTGAGATGTTACTGTCAGGTGATCAATTTCTTGAGGAGTGAAAGAACAAGGTGGTTTAACCTATAGATTGTGAATGCCAACCGACATTTGTCATTTTATAGAAAACTGCAACGTCTAACAAGATCCTTGTCGGACATATAAGTTCTTATTAGGAAGAATGCGCCACAAACCTGAGATAAAAGAGGTAAAGAGTAAAGTTGTCACTTTTACAGGACCCCCAACAAATGGAACATCGATTTCTCCAGGATCGAGACCCAATACTTCTGCCTGCAAGGAACGTAATAGATCAGACGTCTGATGAGATACTTCGGCACACATCGAGGATATCCAGGGAAAGGAAAACAGTCATCGGCTTTCATGGCATTGTCCCGAAACTGGTTTGTTGCATAGTTTTGGTGCCGAAGCATTAGTACCAAGTATCTATGACCATAAACGACCTCGTGATCATGAGAAGAGAACCAACAACACTCCCTAATACATACCAGCAGTTACATGATGATTTCAGCCAAAACAATCCAATATACGGGGCTTCCAGACTCTAGTGCTAGGCTTGCAGATAGCCTGATTTTATTAACTCAGCTTCTACATAGTGCACATGATCCATACAAGATGCCCTTGGAGCAAGTTATTGACTGCAGTTATGCATAATATGGCGTTGGAGACGACAGAGCATGCTAAAAAAGGTAAAATACGCTTTTGTAGATTAGGAGAGGCAGAATCTTAATGCTGAACAGCCGGACGAGAGGATAACAAGAAAACATGCACACTTGGAGAAGTCATACTCTCACAGATTCGTCCACAGTCTAGACTCATAACTTCTCTCCCAATTACACAATACTCTTTGCAAAGGCCTTTGTTTTTTCCAGCGCTGGACACGTAACATTTTGAATATGTTTTTGTGCAACAAGCCAATTTTACCTCTCCAATAAATTGAGACTCAACATGGGCACCATGAATATAGGATGGGGAAGCATACATGTCCCACGAGTGATGTTTCTCGAGAACTAGTTAATTAATCATTTTACAAGTGAAATGCGTTAGGATTTAAGTGCAAAGGTTTTTATTTTTATTTTTCTTTTGTCTATCTCGAGTTAATTTATTTGCCTATAGAACCACATAAAAACCCAAAATTTGCGAACTATGTTAGCCAAAAAAAGAGAGGAGTTTCCTTTACCAAAAAAAAGAGAGGAGTTTCTAGCGTAGTTATTTTAAACTGTTGATTGGTCCTCGCAGCACATAGTTCATCATTCAGCGCGCGGTCCATGAAAGACAAGTAATATGCGCTGCATCGCACCCTCGTGGGACATGTATGCTTCCCCATCCTAGTTGTCCCACGCCACCTTCATCTCAAAACTAACATCTGCTGAAGAAATTTACTGGGTAAAAAAAAAAAAAAAAAAGAGTATGAGACCCATACAGGTTTTTCATAAGAGTCATTGTGTATAGATGATTCATATTTCCAGCAACATTTTCAATTTTCCAATGGGATTCAATGTGGAGTCAATTCATTCTCTGATTTTAGGGTACTTAAATTATTACTTCAATGTAAACCATCACTATGTGCTCTTTCGGACGCTAAATGCAAACCTTGTCCTTGATGTGTCATAAAATCTGGATATTGGTAAGTGCAGTACTCCGCATTATTGTTCCATCGAATGTGTGACGGATGACAAATTGGAAATAATTTTAGTCTTTCATTGGCAAAACCACAAACACTAAAACAGGCCATAGCAGCTAAGGCACCCGAGATCATAGATATTGGTAATGATTACTTGTTAAGCTATACAAAATAATCCATACTTCACACATTCAATGACACTCGAGAGAGAACCTGATGTGAGGATGATTTGAAGTGAAAAGTTGTTAACGTTTAATTTTTTTTTAGTGTGAAATCGTTAGTATTTCCTCATAGTGGGAAGAAAAATATTCACCTCCAACAAAGGGGGAGTGACGCTTGCGAGCACTGACAAGTAAAAATAAGAAATGCAGTCACTCTAGGCACCCCACAAGGGGACTACAGGGGAGCCCTCATTGATGGAAACACCCCTTGATTACCACCTACGGCCTACATAGGCGGGGGCAGAGATAATTGAAATGAATAAAGCATAACGACTTCATGCATCACGATAATTCAATTTGAGAAAGCAAACATCATCTTAACATCATCGACAATTATAATAGATGGCTCAAGAAGTGACATGAGGACACCTGGATTAGTTCATGTCGGTGGTGAGCGGGTGTTGCAAATTTGGCTTTTATTCCACGGGCAGGGCTTCAAAACTCTGAATACTCGCAGCCAACTCTTCCTTGGCCTTTATTCCAAGCCAGCTCTGCAGGGCTAGCAAATAAAAGCCGATATAAAAACTTCTGTTTTTCTTCATTGTAATCGAAAGGAACCTGAGGATTTCAACAAGGCTACAATTACCCACCTTTCATACTAGTCCAACGAAGGTCGCAATCGCTTTGCTGGCTGAATGGTGTGCTCTGCAGGTTTTGGTGGCGTCCAATCTGTCTCCAACTCGGTGGATGCCGACACATCGGGCAACTTTTCCAAGGACACGCAATTTCTGATCTCCACATTCTTCAGAATTTTCAACTCTGTCAAGTCTTCGACAGCTCTCAACTTTGCACAATGTTTTACCTCCAGACGAAGAAGATTTTTTAACTTCGACAGGTTAGGCAATTGTTTGATCACATCACACATAGCAATGTGCAGAGACATCAGTAATTCCAATTCCCCCAAACCTGGAATCTCCACCAGTTCGGGGAAGTCACTGAGCCATAACTCTTGTAGCCCCTTCAAGTGCGATAGATCGGGCAAGTTTGCTGTCAGACATTTGCTGATAGAGAGAATCGACAAGCTTTGGAAGTTAAAATTATCTGGCAATTGCGGGATAGAATGAAGTTTCAAAGTTGATAAACTAAGTGGAAGCCGATTGATGGATTGCACGTCCTCCCAAGGCGAGGTAACGTCTGCCGGAACCCAAAATGTCATACAAAGTTTACGCACTTCAAGATGACGCACTTCGAGATGAAGTAAATGAACTAGGTTGGAGAGATCGGGAAGAACAGGGAATTCAGCAGCTGCAACCACTAGGTATTTCAAACTTGAGGGAAGCATTGGCAATGGGGAAAGCCGGCAGCTGCCAATTTTAAGGGTTTGAAGACTAGAGAAACCATTGATCATTCTCGGCACTGTAGAGATTAGGATCCCATCTAAGTCCAAGATCCTCAGACGAGTTAGGGTCCACATTTTCTGTGGGATTTCATCCATGAGATGTGGACAAAACGAGGCATCGAGCTCTTCCAGTGTCTCCACCCCTCCAAGAGTACAAGGTATCGTGTGTATCTCTGTGTATGCCACATTTAAGACTTTTAGTCTTTTCAGATTTCCAATGAAATCAGGGAGAAGAGAGATCCCTGAGGATTTTAAATTCAACTCGACCAATAATTCCATTTGTCCAATAGATTCCGGAAGCTTATGCAGATTCTTGCATTCAGAAAAAGACAAATGCGTGATACTTGTTAACCTTCCAATGGAATCAAGGAGAATGCAAATCCCGCGTAGATTTAAATCCAACTTAATCTCTGATTTTGGTTCCCCAACAAAGGACTCAAGGCCAAGTGCCTTTCCATAATCAAAAAAAGATAAATGCGTGAAATTCATTGATATTCCAATGGAATCAGGGAGAATGGATAACCCTGAAAATGTTAAATCCAATCTGACCAATGATTCTAATTCCTCGATAAAGTTTGGAAGCTCAAGGAGATTCGTACATCCACATAAAACCAAATGCTTGAGATTCTTTAACCTTCCAATGGAATCAGGGAGAATGAAGATCCCCGAGCTCTCTAAATTCAACTCGACCAATGATTTTAGTTCTCCTATAGAGTCCGGAAGCTCATATAGATTATTGCATCTTTTTAAAAGCAAATACTTGAGATTCTTTAACTTTCCAATGGAATAAGGGAGAGTGGAGATCCCCAAGTTACATAATTTCAACTCAACCAATGATTCTAGTTCTCCAATAGAGTTCGGAAGCTCACGTAAATTATTGCAAGAAAATATACCCAAATCCGTGAGATTCAACTTTCCAATAGAGTGAGGAACTTGGTGGATATTAGAGTAAATTTCAAGCTTCATCAAAGATTTAAGATTGCCCAGTATCTCAGGAAGCTTGATCGGATGGTAGGAAGAGGGCAAGATAATCTCTGATAAGCATTCTAGAGAACCGATTTCTTCAGGCAAACCTTGGAGGGAATTGCATCCGTTGATATCCAAAGTACTTAGCAATTTTAGCTTACCAGTTGAGCTATCAATCGTAGACAATGCCGAACAATCAAAAAGAATTAATTTCTCCAACTTGCCAAACTCAGAAAAATCAGGTGTCTTGGTTAACTGACGGCAGAATGTCAGATCTAGAACTTTCAAGTTTTTCGCCATCTATATTGAAAGAAAAAGGGCCAATTCCATGGCAATGAAAAGTATGAGAATGCAATAACATACAACTAGTTGATAGAATTTGAAGTGAACATAAGCGAGGTGTCAGTACCTGGATTTGCCTCCATCCACCCCAATCGTGGGTGATTTCGCTCCATGAAAGGTCAAGCACAACCAAATTCACCGGGTGAAGATTCATCGCTAAAAAATTCGCTGGGCAACAATGCCAAGAAAGCCATCTCAAATTACGAAGAAGATTTTCAAAGTTGCCAATGAAATTCAGTATTTCCCCTCCAAGGAACTTCAGCATTGGCAAATAGGCTAATTCTTCAGGTGTCAAGTCATGACTAACACTTAGATTCAGTGCTCGTACCGCTCGCTTTTCCTGCCAGCAGTAGTAGAGAATAAAGATGAATGTGCAACGCAGGAAGTAAAAAACCAATGCAAGTAGTCAACAATATCAATAGTTCTTCTTCGACCCCAAACTAATTAAATCAAATGGATTTTGTAATAAAAAAATTACTGATCCTCTCAACTTGAAAATAAGACAAACCAAGCATGTTTAAAATGTCCATTCATAGAATAAACACATTTTCAAGGAAACAAAGGACTCATGTTCGTTCTAGCTGAAACAAGAAATGAAAAATTCCAACTAACCAAATGGTGTGTTAGCTTTCTTCTCATTTCACATGGGTAAGGCATAAAAGTATATACTTTTGTTGTCTAAGAGTTGCCTTCTATTTTCTCTTTATGTTAGAAAACAAAGTAGGCCATCAACCTATATTCTCATTTTAAAGCACTTGACCAAAGATTTTTCTGAATTGATCATATCTTCTACTTGTAATAACTTTCACCTCATTGCTTCTTAGTATGTTTAGAGTATCCTCATCAATCTGTACCCAACGGCGTGCTCCAGCATTTTCAAAATTCTCTTGCTTGACAATGTACCTTCCTAGATCTCGAACTTCATCATGCATCCAGAATGTATTATCGTCCTCTTCAATCTTTATCAAAGACATGAGGAGAAGAACATCAATAGCGCTGTGTGGAGAATAGTCACTACTACGCCACATGTAGTCTGCATAAGTCTTATTCTCCCCAATGCAAAAACAAGCTATGTCTAAGAATATGGCTTTTTCTATGTCATCCAATTTGTTGATACTTATCATCAGTGTTTGTCGGATGTCCTTATATGGGGTACACTTTAATTCCTCCAATCTCTCCTCCCACTCGGATCTAACCATGTTGGCGAACAGAGAACCCACGACTTCCAAAGTCAAAGGAAGCTTTCCTATGCTTGAAACGATTTCTTCTGAGAATTTGTAGCAATCTTTTGGAGGAGTATTGCTTCTAAAAGCATGCTTGCTGAAAAGCTGAATCGCTTGATCAAAAGGCATCTCCTTTACCGAGTAGTCCATGTAATTACTACGTCGCGTTTGGTTGTCTTTATTTCGTATTGTCCTTAGGTCCCTGAGTGTGACAATGATCCTACTTCCACAACCAAACCAATCGCAGCTCCCTGCAAGGTTCTCAAGTTGCTTCTTCTCATCCACATTATCGACAACAACTAGAACTTTCTTCTTGCCAAGTCCTTTTGCTATGCGATCGATCCCGTCGTTGGTATCATAGATTTCTTGAGTAGAGTTCGACCCCAATGTTTCAGATAATAGTTTCTTTTGCATGTCTAAAAGACAATGACTTTGGACATCTGCAAGGAAACTACTGCAATTGAATTTAGACCGGAATCGATTGAAGATAACACTAGCGAGAGTTGATTTACCAATACCACCTATCCCATGAATTATGACGAAACGTACATGGTCATCAGAGCCAACATCCAACAATTCTTCTATATGTTCTAGATCATCCGTTTCAACTAGATGGTCGGGAAGAGGTCTGTTCTTCCCCTTCAGCTTAAGTAGAAGCTCTCGAACAATTAATTTTATAAGTTCCCCATACCTGCCAGAGACAGTAGCGGTGGATGAATTCAGACTAAAAAATAATGACAACGTACTATATCAAGACCGATTTACAAACGGCGGCAGTCGTTCAAATAACAAATTTAATTCATTTAAGCATAACAATCTCATGTTACAATGTAATTGTAAGGGCTCGAATTAGCTGCTTTCGCTGCCGGATTCCCATTGATTGGATTTAAACACTAACTGCTACCCCAATTCTCACAGATTGGGAGTAAACACTTATACTCAGTTGGATGCAGTGATTAAGAGGAAATGAAGGAAATTAGGTGATTTCTTATTTGGTTGAAAAAGAGAAAAGAATGAAAAAGAATCTAATTATATTTTTTATAACCATTTTGTTTCATACCTTAAATAAATAAAAATTGAGTTTAGCAATGAGGACTTTCGCTCATTAAAGATTCAATATCAATAACAGTCAACTCATGTTATAGAATCCTCATTAACAAAATTTCACTCTATACCGCATCTCCAAGTCAACTCTCTCTCTCTCTCTCTCTCTCTCTCTCTCTCTCTCTCTCTCTCTCTCTCAATTGGTTTTTTTTTTTTTTTGTGGGTAAATTTCTTATAAGTTAAGGTGCCATGCGAACAATTAAAGAGCCAATTACTTCATGACAAGTGTCCAAGTGGCAACGAAGACATTGTCACTAAACCTTCCCCATTTTCAAATTAGTTATTAAGAAAGTGAGGGGGTGATGCAAGACTATTGTTTCTAGTAGCCATCTTTGTGATAAGTATTACGTTGGAACTTGATAACTATTACTCTATTTTCTTTGAAAATATAAATCTTTTATTCACCCATACGTAATAAAGGAGGACTATTCTCAGAATTTATAAAATACCCCTAAAATCAAAGTTATAGAACATATGGCTGTTACCCCAACAAAACATGTTAAAGTTGCACATGTTTTTCTTTTTTTGCAGGAAGCACCATTAAACACGATGGAGAGCCTTGAGATTTTGTAGATAATATTCACCATCCATAGCAGTTTATATAGTTCCTTTATTAATGGTAGAAAAGATGTGACCTGATCCGGGCTTTTACTTATCAACATAAAACTAATAAATTATTCATTGTTGAATACTGATTTTTATCAAATAATTTTAGTTATTTATTATGTGTAGGCAATATTTGGAGATTGATCAAACATAAAATGTTGCTACTAATACAAATCAATATGTTTGATCTACAATGAATAAGCATTAATATTGGTCTGTTGTTTCCACTTTTCCTTTTTCTAATTTTTTTGGAATTTATTAATTTTTCTATTTAAATTTGTTTCACGGTTTTTGACAACCAAACAAGATGCTAACTTAGCATTCAGCAACAACTCGACAATAACATAACAATTACGTCAACTTTTTTCAACTTACAGCGAAATTAATGACTCATAAGACTAGATTGAAAATGAGGTAGAAAGTCCTAAAGATGATTGATATCGTTAAATGTATAACACGACAATAATATTTTAGTTAAGTTCTTTATAGATCATGTTTAAATTAATAACTCGGAAAAGGTCGTGGAATACTTACCCTTTTCCTTCCAGCTTCCAACCTACTCTGGTTGGAACCTCCACCAGAGCATCTCCCCAGCGCTTGACTTCACGGGAGTCATACTTCTTCTCATGCTCAGACAAGGCATCTGCGTACAAATTGGTTTTAAGCTTGACATCATCTGGCTCTACATCGAAAAAAATGGGAAGGATTTCCTTCTTTCCATCTGACTTGGAAGTACAATCTACCATATGCGCAACCTCACGAAGACACCACGGACTGGATGCGAAGCCCTTAGAAAAAATGGGGACATAGATTTGGGTGTTGTCAAGGGCTTGTAAAAGGTTTCCACCAATCTTCTGACCAACTCGGAGCTCTTCGTTGTCTTTGAAGACGCGAATTCCTTTCTCTACCATGTCACTATAGAGGCAACTAGTAAAGTTGTCCCGAGTATCCGGTCCCCTGAAACTCAGGAACACCTCGAACTCCATTCCTAATGTGTTAGTGGATGGTCCCATCGCCTTGAGACTGAATCAAGCTGAACGAAAATAGTCAATGGGCTTGCTTGAGGCAAGACATCAATCGAAAGCAGTTAAGAAACAAAAAAAAAAAAGAAGGAAAAAAAAAAACCAGATGGTGGGTTTGGTTAGTCACTGACTCACAGGTATCAATTAACAATGGCGTTTGACCAAGAAATCGAAAACGAAACCGATATAATGAGGGAATGCCTGGTGCGCTGATTGACGGCCGACCGAGATGAGATAGCGACTAAGTCAAGGCTTGAGAAAATACGATAGAAGGATGCTGCCGGAGAAAAGAGAGAGAGGATCGTTGAAGAAGACGATGGAGGGTCGAGGTGTGGCGAAGGGAGTGGAGATGAGGCGGCAACCGCGAGGGAGGGCTAAAGGAAGAGCATAGACTAAGACGATCCAGAGGGCCGCGACTGTGACGCTGCGAACGGCGAGGCTGTAGCTTCGAAGGAGGAAGAGCCGGAGGCGAGGCGGCCAGCGACTGCGATGAGGCAACCGAGAGAGTTGAGAATGAAAGGTGCTCTTGTGGGGGAGGGCGGAGTGGCGGAAGAAACCGAACGGGCGGGGGAGCAGGGGCGGGGGAGCAGATGGGGGCGTGGAAGAAGGTGGTGGGGGCGATTGATTGATGGGGGCGGGGGAGCAGATGGGGCGTGGGGTGATTGATGGGTGCTTTGATTTTTCAGGGGGAGGGGGAGAGAGAGAGAACAGGGGAAGAAACTGGGGGGTGGATTTTGGGGTGGCGTGAGGTGTTGTGAGGGATAGGGGAGAGAGAAACGAGGGAGAATTTTGGGGGACAAGGATTTGAAGGAAAAAATGAGAGATGGAAATAATTTTTGGGAAATTTTTGAGGGAGAATAATTTTGGGACAGTAAAGTTATTTTTAATAAAAAAATAAATAAATGAGTTAAAAAGTGATTTCAAAAATAAAAATATTAAATGTTAAATAATGATCAAAATTGATCATTATAAAAGATCATAGATTTATTTAAATAAAGTTGATTTTTTTTTTTAGTCATTAGTTTCATTCATAATTTTTATTAAAGTTAAAAACGTATTTCCAAATATAGGTACGCATTAACTATGAATTTGTCTTTCAAATTTTTTATAAATGGATTTATTAATATTATTAGTGTAAATTCATTGTAAGCTCTTTTTATTATTATTTATATATTTTTGAATTTAAAATTAAATTAATTAAAAACAAAAATATTTATTTAATATATTACGTATCCCAACATGTCGGAATTCTCTATTTTTTAGAAATAATGTATCGGCATGTCGTGTCATGCCGTATCGCATATCTGTGTTGTGTGTCGGTGCTACTTAGGTGAAAACTCGAAAGTGAGAAGAGCTTGAAATTCAAGACGTTGTAAGGCTTGGCTTCAATTTTCAAGAACATATATTACAAGGCCGGAGAGGCGTACTCTTCTACCATTATTTTTATGGATCTGAGTTGTCCTCTTCATGGGCATACTTTGTAATTTTCAATGATGCCCAAATACGAAAAAGGAACAAAAGAAATACCTACTTTCATCGTTGGAACATATTTTAGCTGAACTTTCACAAGTCAAAGCAAAGAAAAAAAAAAAGACTCCTCCTTACACCCGTCAAAAAACACTAGGATCATCTTATTTCAAGAAAAATAAATAATTTTAATTTTAAAAAAAATTAATTGCTTATATCGCTTATCTAAATGGATGAGTATAAACTATTTTCATTATCCATCAAGAAAATTGACATAAATTATTATCAATAATGAAAGCATTTTTTATTAATTAATTATTTTGAGCAATAGGAGTGATAGTTTTTAAGAAATTCTTTTTCATACCATTTACATTTCACCAAAAAAGAAAAAAAAACAAAGCGTGAATTCAGTAATCTTTTATTTTAAATGCTCCAAGTAAGGAGAACATCTAAGAAATTGCTGCTCGTGATTGGGGAGAGAATCAGTGGAGAGGCATCTCCAATTGAGAATTCTCAAACTCGTGCCTTTTGTGTTTAAATGATAATTTCAACTCCATCTGGCCTCTACCCAAGAAGAGCCTCTAGAATGCCTATCTTTGCTCGTTTGAGACTCTTAAATCTTCTGGACAAAGCCACAAAAAGCTGCACTTGAATCGCTCAAACTTCAAGCCTAGTGCCAAAAACGAGCTTCCGCTTATTTGCATTCTGTCTATCATTTGCTTATAGCGGCATTGCAAAATTTAAGTGCAACTCGGAGGCGACACTGTATGTGCATAAGAAAGTCGAAAACAAAGATGCAAACACTAAGACGAATACGAGAAAGATGGACATAGAACTATAATATACAAACGTCCATCCAGCTGGTTATTACACAAATTACCACTTTAGTACATTACATTCAAGAAAAGAAAATCCTCTATTTTTTCCCATGTTAGCTATGCAGATTAACTTTGATATCTTCCCTGGTCCAAACCACTTATTCTAAGACCAATTTTGAGGAGAAAATAACCGCAAACTATGGAGAGACCATCTCTTTTGTTCCAAAAAGCAGCGTCTCTAACCGTTCACTTCCTAACCACTAGGGTTTGCCCGGTGGCCACTCTTCTAACATGAAAGAGGAAGATGGGGGTTCAAATCCCCACCTTCTAGGGAGTTGAAATAGGAACAATTTAGTTTTAAATGCGGGTTTTGACTCTCACGCTTTATAAAGAAATAAGGCAAAAGTCTGAGAGTGAGAATTAGAGTAGGAATAAAATAAGACCAACAAAAAAAAAATCACTTCTTGATAAACGAAATGCCCTTCTGAATACTCTTTGCTAACTCTTTATTTGCCTTCTCCAAGCCAGCTCTACATGTTAACAAACGACAGCCGAAATTAGAAAACTTCATCTTCCATTGATGTGTAATCAGAGCAGACCTAAAAATCTCAGAATTATTAAAATTCCAGACCTTTGGTACTCATTCAGCGGACCAAGACGAAGAACCTCCTCAGCCCCAGTACGACCGAGGTGCACTTTGAATGCAAAGAACAGCAGCTTAGTCACCTGGAATATGGGGACAACAATAAAGAAATCATTGGTGGTTTCATTTTGGATTTGATCGAAAAACAAAGATTTTTCAGTCTTGATAAGTTCTTTCAAGGCACCAAACCTGGGAAGCAACAGATGCACCTTTGACAATACCAGCGACGCCCCTCAACCCAAGCAGGCACGCATCGGCAAACTTCACAGCAGCATATGCCTGCATTTTCATTTTCACATTATTTGAGCATATTAAAAGAGTCCGCACATCAAAAAGCCATTAAATTGCCTGTTTGTGGAAGAGATCAGACTACATCCCAAGGGAACCAGGAAAAGGACTGACCATCGAGAGAGTTGCCGGGCAGCTCCAGCTTAGCCTAAAAATTATCAAGGCACAGACGCATTCAGTTGGCTTCACAGCAAAAATGTAAGGAAGCAGAGAAGCGAAGCCTAAGATGTCTTGTCATAATTTCAATGTGGAAATAGATGCAAAAAAATACAGCTTCGGTTAGACATCAAAAATCGTTTTTAGAAAAGATGTACACGATTCTGTCACTGCTTGAACTTCTCCTCTTATCATCAAAATGCAAGTCATTCTCTTAGCCGTAACAACAAATGCTGTTTATGGTGCTCTGTTTCTACATTCTTTATGTTACCTTCCTTTGTTTCCATTAATGAGGACCAGACAAAATAATCAGAAACTAAAGCTCCATTCATTTCACAGAAAATGACTTCTAAGAAAACGTTTTCTAGATTTTCCAGTGTTTGTTTTATGAAAAATAAACTTTTAAGGAAAATATTTTCCATCATTGGAAAAAACAACCTTCAAAGATGAGGCAAATGTCTTCTGCTTTTCAAAAGTGGAAAGTGGAAAACATTTTTCATAATTTTTCACCAACACATTTTCGTTTTATTTTTATGCTTTTTTTTCTTTTTTTTTAAATCGAGTTTTTAATTTTTTTTTCCTTTCCTTTTCACCTTCTTCCTTGGCCTTAGCCGGTCACGGCCACGACAGCGGCTGGCAACCGGCCGCAAGCCAGCTCGAGCCTCGCCCCAAGCCGACAAGGCACCGCCTAGCCCGAGCCCGGCAAGCTCGGGCCTCGCCAGACCGGGCGAGGCAGAGCCCCGCTAACCTGGGGTGGAGCTCGGACCTCTCCAGATCCGATGAGCTGGGTGAGGCTCAAGCCTTGCCCGAGCCCGTCAGAGGTTCGCCAAGCTCTGGCAAGCCACGAGCTCACTGAATCTAGCAGTGGAGCTCGAGCTCCCGATCCAGGTGAGCTTGAGCTCCGCCGCTAGATCCAGCGAGCTCGCGGCTTGCCAGAGCCCAGTGAACCTCTGGGGAGCTTGGGCGAGATCGGCCGAGCCTCGAGCTCACTGGATCTGGCGATCGCGTCTTGGTTAGCCGCCGAGCAGCTAGCCATCGTCAGGCCTACAGCAGCGGAGGAAGGAGGAAGGAGGAAGGAAAAGAAAAAGAAAGAAAAAACAAAAAATAAATAAAAATTTCGATTTTTTAAAAAACAAATAATTAAAAATTCATTTTTTAAAAAATATAAAAAAATAAAACTAATTTTTTGGTCAATTAAAAATATTATAATTCAATTCTTTGATAATTTTTCCCAAACAATTAAATTAGTTAACGAACGATGAAAAATATTTTCTACTCAAAGTTTAGGTTTCAGCCGAATACTAGAAAATATAGTCATTTTCTTGGAAAACGACTTCTGGGAAAATATTTTTCGAAAATGACCCATTTTTCCGTGAAACGAACGGACCCTAAAAGACTGACTAAAGGAAGTTTTCCCTAATCAAGAATGGAAAAAAACTCATGGCCCTCCAAAAAATAAAGGAAAAATAAAGGAAAAATAAATTAGGTAAAAAATATTGAAATTATCCCGAGTCACCCTCAGTGCTACCACCCTCTTCTATCAAACTTCCTCCAAATGGTAACTTAGGGCATGCAGACAACCATTCTATTTCTGTTCCAAAACTATTTTTCTATTCCAGACCATGTGGTGACGTAATTTCATTTTTCTATTTCTAGAACAAATTTTTAACCCAAAAATAGATTTGGAATAGAAATGAGATGTAAAAAATTTTTACTTCTCTATTTCTAGAATAAAAATGAGAAATAAAAATTCTTCTCATTGTGCATCATTTCTACTAGTTAGGTACTTACTCGCTGTTGCCGCCTACTGTCCGCAGTCATCATCCACTAGTTGCTGTCAGCCAGTCATCGGCTGTTCGTCACCACCGAGGCTATCCACCGTCTCTTGAGAAGGAGAAATTTTGTGTCATTATCAAACGATATTCTATTCCGAAAAATGAATGACAAAGAAAAGAAAGTGCAGGCTTTGTTCACGGGCATTATAAGGAGAATAGAGAAAGCGACGAACTCGGGGCAGTTTCGTTGTCTCTCCAAACCCTCAGACAATCCTCACCTACCGTTCCACTCTTTAGGACTTTCATTTTTAGTTTTCCTCTAGTTTTTGTCCTCTTTTTTTTTTTTTCAAGTTTTCTCCATTTTTTGAAAATTTTTTTGGTCTTTCTTAACTTTTTAATTAATAAATTTTCATGACTTGACACTGCATTAGCGCCATATCAAAGCCATGTATGCAAAAAGATAATACAAAATGCCACATCATTTTTTGGAATCCATGTTAGCAAAAAACATTTAGGACTTAATTGCACAAATTCCAATTTTAGGACTTGACTGCATATTTAGCCAAACATTCAGGACTGTTGGTGTAATTTTCACTTATAAGAGCCTAAAATGAGAAGTAGTGTGGTGGATACCAAATATTATTACAAGAAAGTGACAAATACAGGTTTCTTATATAAAAATTCTAATGTGATACCCATCATATATTGTTCTCTCCTACCAAGAAGAACTTTGCTTATTCTTCACACAAGTCTTTGAACCAAATGTTATCAGGCTGGCAAATGGTTCAGAGACTTGCGTGAGGCACAACCAACCTAATAGGTGCTTTTTCGAGCACCACCTCTTCACCCTAGGTATGGAAGGCTATTACATAACTTCCTATCTGATGGTGGCCATCTCCGAAGAGATGACATGGTTTATACCTTCACCACTAAAGGCCCCTTTCGTTCCTAGGTGGATCTTTTTCTTCCCCACCTAGGAGGGAATACAAGAGGTGGCGTTGTGGAGTCCCACCCCTCAGGGGTTCTTTGTGATGTTTTTTCTTCCTTAAACCTTATAAGGACCTAACTCTTTTCTTTGTGGAACATGAAGTAAAAAACTTTCATTACGTACAAGAAGATGTTGGTGTTTCATGAATCATGTATAAGAAAAATCAACGAAATAAACGCAGCGGAAACAAATATATATTTTACACATGATTCTCCTTAGGCGTTGTTCGTGCGTTTTAATCAAAAATCTAAACATAAAAGGGCGTTAAACGAAATACCTCTTGAAGCGCGCTTTGAAACGAGTCGGTTCGGTTGTTCTACAATTCGAGTCCCACAAGCGTCGGACCTCTAGTTCAGACACACCAACAACGAACGTCGAACGGAGGAGAGAACTTTCGGATATCCACAACTTCGATCGTGCTAGCAATCACGTGGAAAGAATTCGTCGTATTCTTGATGTATAATAGTCACGGCCCGAACGAGAGAATTGTTTCTCTTCCTCGTGTCTCAAAGACACAAGAACACGCGCACACTTTTTCTGAATATTCAGCAACTAGAGAACTCTCTTGAATATTTGTTCATGGTGAAGAGCGGATCCGGAACAAGAAGACAATATACACGAAGTCTCTTTTCAATTTTTCAGCAGCACTTTTACACTCGTCCCTCACTCATTTTATAATAAAAAATGACCAGCAACGGTTGCTGATCAATGGACGATCAGCAACCGTTGCTGATCGTCCATAGTGGACGATCGTGCATGAGCGGTTGCTCATGCACGACCATCGTGCATGAGCAACCGCTCATGCACGATTGTGGCATGGTGGTCAGCGGTTGCTGACCATCAATGCTACGTGCATAATGGTCAGCAACCGCTGACCATTACGCTTCGTGCATGTGCACGAATTCGTGCACATGCATGAAGCTTTACTTTTTTTTTTTTAATTATTTATTAATAAGTTAATTTAGGGCATACTACTAACAATCTCCCACTTGCACTAAAGCCAACTTATTTGGTATGTTAACATATATCCACTTTGGGCATGCGTGTGCATCATATGCAAGTAGGCTCGTGACTATAATACAAATTAAATTAAATCTCATTTAATTTAATTTCAAATCGACTCAATTCGATTGCAATAATTGCAAACATATTTGCAATAATATTTCTCTCTTGTTCCACGTCACTCTAGTTGTTTATGGTGTGTGACATCCCTAGGTTCATCACTAAGCTGGTAGTAAGACTTGTACTAACACATTAGTACTTCCAAAAGAATTAATTGTCCCGATTAATCTTTTAGGTCCTACAAGCCATAATTGACATCTAGCAATATATCATGGCTACCCAGATAGTGTGAATACTTTAAGAACATAATGAACCTGTCAGCTTTGGCTACAGTGTAATTGAATCCCTCTGTCTTACTATGTCCCGATCAAACAAAGACCATGGAATATTTGTCAAGTCATTAATTCGATCATATGCACAAATCTAATTGACATGCATTTTATTCGAGACATAAATAATTTATTCTCGATTACAACCCCGGCCGAGGATTTCAATGCAGTGTCACAATTAGATCGCATAGGACATCATTATCATACATTGCATATAACAAGGAGACAGATTCCATATTGCGCACACATGTAACTTCGTATATGAACAAACTATGACCATCAAGTATAAAGACGGATCGACGACCCGGCATTATGTGCACCCGTGAACCATAGTTGTTCGATACACAAGTTAACATTGTGCCTTAGGTCTAAGGATTATTTACACAAGACCAAAGCATGAACAATTAGACATTGACCACGCTAAAAGCTTCCATGTCGCTAATCGTTCCATATGCGTCACGTTCAGTGAATTTGTCTAATACAAACACCTGTGTTCTAACTCAGGCATCATAATACCCAATGACATGTGACTCATCATTCCCTTAAGTATCCAATACTTAATGGCGAAGTTAAGAACACACCGGTCTTAACAGGATTATTAATATCCACTTAATAATCCATCGACCGGGAACAATTTAAAGATTCAGTCTAACTATGAACCCGTCACATATATATTCTGGACGTCTCAAGAATAGGTCTAGTTGCAACTGATCTTATGGAATCATTCATCAATATAAAATAATTGGACAAATGAATGAATACGTCGTTGCCATTAATTAAATAATAATAATGAAAGTACAACTGAAATCCCTAATATGTAACTATTACATAGTAGCTTTAGGGCATACATCCAACAATTTCCCAGTTACACTAAAGCCAACTTGTCTGGTACCTCAAACCCATTTTGTCAATATGTCTTTCAAAAGAAGACTGAGGTAAGGCCTTAGTGAAGGGATCTGCCACGTTTTCTACTGAGGCAATTTTCTGCAAGGCGATATCACCTCTCCCAACAATTTCTCTGATGAGATGGAAGCGTCTCTCAATATGCTTGGACTTCTGGTGAGACCTCGGTTCTTTAGCTTGAGCTATTGCCCCATTGTTGTCACAAAACAATGTGATCGGTTGCTCAATTGAAGGAACAACTCCAAGTTCAGAAATAAACTTCTTCATCCAAGCGGCTTCCTTTGCTGCTTCAGAAGCAGCTACATACTCTGCCTCAGTGGTGGAATCAGCAGTTATACTTTGTTTGGAACTTTTCCAACTAACTGCACCACCATTGAATGTAAAGACAAACCCAGACGTAGACTTATAATCATCAGGATCCGATTGAAAATCGGAATCAGTATAAGCTACAACTTTAAATTCTCCTTCTCCATATATCAAGAATAAATCTTTAGTCCTTCGCAAGTACTTAAGAATATTCTTGATTGCTATCCACTGCTCTTCTCCTGGATCAGACTGATATCTGCTGGTAATACTTACAGCATGCGCAATATCAGGTCTAGTACATAGCATAGCATACATTATGCTTCCAATAGCGGATGCATATGGTATCTTTGCCATCCGCTCTCTTTCTTCAGGAGTGTTGGGACACATCTCCTTAGAAAGACGGATCCCTTGCCTAAAAGGCAATAATCCTCTCTTGGAACATTGCATGTTAAACCGTGTTAACACTTTGTCTATGTACGTAGATTGTGAGAGGCCAATCAATCGTCTTGATCTATCTCTATAGATCTTGATACCTAAAATGTAGGTTGCCTCTCCTAAATCTTTCATGGAGAATTTTTGTGACAAGAATAGTTTTATTGATGATATCATTGGTACATCATTTCCAATCAAAAGTATATCATCAACATACAAAACTAGAAATGCAATTGCACTCCCACTGATCTTCTTGTATACACAAGGTTCATCCGGATTTTTGATGAAGCCAAACGATTTGACTACCTCATCAAAACGGATGTTCCAACTTCTGGAGGCTTGTTTGAGTCCATAAATGGATCTCTTAAGCTTACACACCTTCTGTTTTTCACTATTGGATTCAAAACCCTGTGGCTGTTCCATATAGATGTCCTCATCGAGAAAACCATTTAGAAAAGCCGTTTTGACATCCATTTGAAATATCTCATAATCAAGGTGTGCAGCTATAGCCAACATAATCCGAATGGATTTTAACATGGCCACAGGTGAGAAAGTTTCGTCATAATCAATTCCTTCTTTTTGACGATATCCTTTCGCCACCAGCCGTGCTTTGTAAGTTCCAATTTGACCTTCAGCATTCATCTTCCTCTTGAAGATCCATTTACAGCCAATTGGTACAATACCATCAGGCAGGTCAGTCAAGGTTCATACCTCATTGGAATACATTGAATCCATTTCGGATTTCATGGCTTCTAGCCATTTACCAGAATCGATGTCCAACATCGCCTCCTCATAGGTTTTAGGATCACCAGGTTGATCACTATCATTCACAATGAATAATGGTTCAATGTGATCAACCGAGTGTCTATAACGAGCAGGTGGGCGAGACATTCTCGCACTTCTCCTAAGAGGTTGTGTATCAGAAGCTCCCACTGAATCAGAGATTGGTATCTGAACTCGGTTGTTTGATACTTCATTATTTTCTTCTTGTAAGACTATTTTCCGCCCAGCACCACTTTCTTGGATGAACTGATTCTCCAAGAAAGAAGCGTGCTTGCATACCAAAATTCTTTGGTCTGAATGAAAATAGAAATAATATCCAAGAGTTTCCTTTGGATATCCAATGAAGCGACCTTGTTCAGATCTTGCCTCCAATTTTTCCACTTTCAGCTTTTTCACAAAAGCTGGACAACCCCAAATCTTAATATGATTAAGACTAGGTTTCCTACTATGCCATATCTCATAGGGCGTAGTTGGAACAGATTTGGACGGCACTCTGTCACGCCCCGATCCTCGGGCACGCACACACCCTTCTACCTTGGTCGATTTTAATATGCGATATCCCAGGACAATGTATCGCCGACCCTTTCAATTTATTAAGCACATGCGGAAGCAGTTAAAATCCCCAGACAATAAAACGATGGGATAGAAAAGCAGGGCCATATTTTTCATATTGAAATTTATAACCACACTTTTATACAAACCACAAACCCTTTCATAACTATTCACATCAAAACGGGTATCTCAAAAGAAGACAGAAACTTAGATGAACTAGGCCGTACTCAAGGCCCCTCTTATAATTGTCTTCTTCTTCCAAAAATCCTTTTCTTCAGATCTCCCTTCCGAGTTCTCCTTCTCGGATTCCTCCTCCTCAGCTTTTCAGCGGGGTCCTGAAATGGTTTCCCCAAACTGGGATGAGACTACGTCTCAGCGAGTTCTACCCCACTAAGCCCGATTAGATAAACTATTATACTACAGGCTGCCTAAACACGCACAGGGCAGAGGACTTACCTTGGCCTCTGATCCCACCTGCAAGTCAGTACAATTCACAATAAACATCCATTTACTTCAAACAAATCGAACCAGTCGATTACATATCATACAGATCAATCCCCACTGTGGGATATTTAAAAGCTAGGCCACGTGCATTCTCCAGGACGACCTTCCAAGTCTCCGAGTTCACGTGCCTTGAACCTTGGGCCCACGTGCATTCTCTCAGGCGACCCTTTTCGCCAAAGTGATGCATCAAGTCACCGAGCCCACGTGCCCTTTTAGATGCCTGGGCTCACGTGCATTCTCTCAGGTGCATTTCACCAAAGCGATGCATCAAGTCGCCGAGCCCACGTGCCCTTTTAGATGCCTGGGCCCACGTGCATTCTCTCAGGTGCATTTCACCAAAGCGATGCATCAAGTCGCCGAGCCCACGTGCCCTTTTAGATGCCTGGGCCCACGTGCATTCTCTCAGGTGCATTTCACCAAAGCGATGCATCAAGTCGCCGAGCCCACGTGCCCTTTTAGATGCCTGCCTCTGTCACCCCACGTGCCTCTTTCACGTGGTTACCAATCTACTTTTAATACCGACAACCAATGCCCAACAATTTCTCAATCAAATAATTAAATCAACTCAACAAAGCGTTATAAATGCTGAATAACATATTGGCCATTTACCAATCAACAATTCAATCTCAATCAATTCCAATCAATTTAGGGTAAATCCCTAAAATACCACAATTCATTTAATTCCATACAACGTGGAGCTCAAATAAATAAACGGACTGCGCCACGACGATCAGCACGAGATTTCGGTCGTCGGCCATCAAAATCTTAATTTCCGAAAAATAATTAATTTATTTATTAATTTCGAAAATTAAATAATTATTATTAAAAAAATTCAATTTAGCTCAAAATAAAGCCCGATTACATAAACGGACTTCACCACGGTCATCAGCACAATTTTCCAGTCCCGGGCCATCTCCCTTGAATTTTCGGAAAATAAATAATTATTTAATTTAATTCCGAAAATTAATATTTAAATACTAAAAATATCCACTTAGGCCCGAAAAGCCTAATTGGAGCCCACTAAGGGTCGGGAAAAATCCCGAGACACCTCCAATAAATAGTAGACCACGTCTACTTGCTAATTGCACAATCAATTTATCTAAATCACATCACAATTAACTAATAATTGCTAATTTATTCTAATCTAACAACCTAACCATAATTAATTTAAAATAAACCAACCTTAAGCATAATTAGCCAACTAATCCAAGATTAGTGAGATTACTCACCAAATCGCGCTCAAATCGGATCAATCCGACGGCGGCGACGCGAGGAACGATTGTTCCCAAAGCGACTCGCGGATCCGGGGCCGGGAAACGGCCCAAAAGCGGGCCCGAAGTGGCTGAAACCCACTTCGTGGGTCTGCTGGTCGGGGCCGAACGGAGCTGCTCCGGCGGCTAGGGCGGCGAGGGGAAGGCCGGCGGAGGGCGAGGGGGTCACGGGGAAGGTCCGGCGGGGTTGGCGGTGGCCGGAGGCGGCCAGAGATGGGCGGAACAGCGGCTGGAACAGAAGCGGACGGGGCTGGTTCGCTCGGCCTAGCGCACGGACGAGCGGCTGGGCGCGGGCGAAGCGCGCGGGTGCGGCACGGGGGGGGGGGGGGGGTGCGGCGGCGCGACGGCGGGACGAGCGGCTGAGGGGCGGCTGGTTCTGGTTCGGCTCCTGGTTTTTGCTTGCTGTACGCGCGGAGGAAGGAAGAAGAAGAAGAAGAGAGAGAGAGAGAGAGAGAGAGAGAGAGAAAAAAAAGAAAAGAGAGGGATATATATTGACCGGTCAAGGGAAAAAGAAAAAGAGAGAGAGGGAATGAGCGGTGGGGGCTGCTCGCACGGATGGGAGAGAGGGGAGAGGAGAGAGAGAGAAAAGAGAAAAAGAAAGAAAAGAAAGAAAAGAAAGAAAAGAAGAGAGAGAGGGAGAGAGAGGAAAAAAGGAAAAAGAGAAATGAAATACCTAATTTTTTTCTCTTTTCCTTTTCCTTTCAAATTTCCTTTTGGTCTTCAAATTTCTTCCGATAATTTCTTTATTGAAATTTCGGACTCGTCAATAAATTGACGAGCGATGAGACAGGATCCTAAAAATAAGAATTATGACGAGCTTAAAATTCGATTCTCGAAATCGAGTTCAATTTCGTGGTTAAAAATCGATCAGACGTGATTTTAGCTCAATCCAACCAATTAGGTAGCTTTTAGGGATTTTACGGCCGATACATCCCTTAACGGCTTCACCCAATAGGTTAGTTAACTCATGAGTGATCAGCTCAGAGAAAAAGGCCATAGGCACGCCGACGAAATGCCCATTTCACTTTATCGAAACGGGGTCGAATTTCAGGATGTCACAACTCTTCCCCTCTTATAAAAATTTCGTCCTCGAAATTTAAGCCATTACACTTTGTTCAAAAAGGCGGGGGTACAACTGTCTCATCGATTCTTCAGTCTCCCAAGTCGCTCCTTCAATGCCATGGTGTTGCCAGACCACTTTGACCAACGGAATGGTCTTTGTACACAGAACTTGCTCTTTACGATCGACAATCTGAACCGGGCTTTCAACGTATGACACACGGTCATCCACGTCCAATTCCTCGAAATTGAGCACGTGGGTCGAGTCAGGCTCGTACTTCCTTAACATCGACACGTGAAAGACGTCATGCACGTGCGCCAATCTTGGCGGCAACGCAAGACGATACGCTAGGTTTCCGATTCTTTCAAGAATCTCAAACGGACCTACGTACCTCGGACTCAGCTTGCCTTTCTTACCAAAGCGCGAAGTTCCCCTCATTGGTGACACTTTTAGAAAAACATGATCACCAACTTGGAATTCCAAAGACCTTCGACGCTTATCTGCATAACTTTTCTGCCTGCTCTGCGCTGTCTTCAATCTGTCTCTGATCACTGCCACGGCATCTACTGATTGCTGAACCAACTCTGGGCCTGTTATCTTCCTTTCTCCGACTTCATCCCAGCACACTGAAGTTCTACATGCTCTGCCATACAACGCTTCAAATGGAGCCATCTTGATGCTCTGTTGATAACTGTTGTTGTAGGCGAATTCCACCAGATGAAGTTGATCCTCCCAACTTCCTTTAAAATCTATTACACACGCTCTGAGCATGTCTTCAAGAGTCTGAATCGTCCTTTCAGACTGGCCATCCGTCTGAGGATGATATGCCGTACTGTACTGAAGCTTTGTACCTAAAGCACTCTGCAAGCTCTTCCAAAAAGCAGCAGTAAATCTCGGGTCTCTATCAGATGTTATCGTAACTGGCACTCCATGCATACGAACCACATGACGCACATACAGGTCTGCGTGTCTATCCAGACTCAGGTCCTTTCGAACTGCAATGAAGTGAGCCGACTTTGTCAGCCTGTCGACTACTACCCAAATCGAATCATTTCCCTTTTGACTCCTTGGTAGTCCAGTCACGAAGTCCATCGTGATATGCTCCCATTTCCACTCTGGGATCGCGAGAGGTTGCAGAAATCCTCCCGGCTTGCAATGCTGAGCTTTTACTTGCTGACAAGTCAAACACTTGGCCACATGCTTGGCGATGTCCGCCTTCATACCTGACCACCAGTAGTGTTGACGTAAATTCTGATACATCTTAGTGCTTCCAGGATGAACGCTGTACTTGCTACGATGTGCTTCAGATAAAATCTCTTCTCTAAGCTCTACATCGTTAGGTACAATCATACGTCCACGAAACCTCAGTACCCCATCATCAGAAACTTGAAAATCAGCTTTTCTTTTGTCGGTATCCTCTTGAAGAATTTTCTGTACGTCTGGATCTGTCGGTTGAAGTTGCTTGATTCTAACCTGGACATCCGGCTCAATTCTGAGGGTGGCCATAAGACTTGAGAGGTGGCCTACCTCAAATTTGAATTCCGAATCTCGAGCTCTCTCGATTAAGTTCCACTCCTTAACCAAGATTCGTGCCACTGAAGACTTTCGACTCAATGCATCGGCGACCTTATTCGCCTTTCCCGGGTGATATAAAATATCACAGTCGTAGTCTTTCAGCAACTCCATCCATCGCCGTTGTCTCATGTTCAACTCCCTCTGAGAGAACAAATACTTGAGACTTTGATGGTCCGTGAAGATCTGAAACTTTTCCCCACACAAGTAGTGCCTCCAAATCTTCAATGCAAATATGATGGCTGCAAGTTCTAAGTCATGCGTCGGGTAATTCAATTCATGAGGTCTCAACTGCCGGGAAGCGTATGCAACAACTCTGCCATGTTGCATCAACACGCAACCCAATCCCCTAAATGACGCATCACTATAGATCTCGAATCCTCCAGGGCCAGATGGAATCGTTAGCACAGGTGCAGTAGTCAGCTTTTCCTTCAGCTCTTGGAAACTACACTCGCACTTGTCTGTCCATACAAATTTCTCATTTTTCTTTGTGAGCTTTGTTAGAGGTGATGCTATCGATGAAAATCCTTCCACAAACCGTCTGTAATAACCTGCTAACCCCAGAAAACTTCTGATTTCTGTCACTGATGTCGGTCTCGGCCACTTGATCACGGCTTCTATCTTGCTCGGGTCGACGGAGATTCCTTCTCCGAAAATCACATGACCTAAGAACGCAACACGAGTCAGCCAAAACTCGCATTTGCTAAACTTAGCATATAGCTGATGAGTTCTTAAGGTCTGAAGCACTAATCTCAAATGATTCTTGTGCTCTTCATTACTTCTCGAATAGACTAGGATATCATCTATGAACACAATCACAAATTGATCTAGATATTCCTTGAACACTCTGTTCATCAAGTCCATAAAGGCAGTTGGAGCATTCGTTAATCCGAATGGCATCACTGTAAACTCGTAATGACCGTACTGGGTACGAAATGCTGACTTAGGAATATCCTCTTTCCGAATTCTCAGCTGATGGTATCCTGTCCTCAAGTCAATCTTCGAGAATATTGACGCTCCTTGCAGTTGATCAAACAAGTCATCTATCCTCGGCAATGGATACTTGTTCTTGATCGTTACCTGATTGAGCTGCCGATAGTCGATGCACAAACGCAACGAACCATCTTTCTTCTTAACAAATAGAACTGGTGCTCCCCAAGGTGATGCACTAGGACGAATAAATCCCTTATCCAGTAATTCTTGCATCTGCACCTTCAGCTCCTTCAACTCAGATAACGCCATTCGATAAGGTGCCTTTGAGATCGGTTCTGTCCCTGGTGCTAGCTCGATTACAAATTCAATCTCCCTTTCTGGCGGTAATCCTGGCAATTCTTTTGGAAAAACATCTGGAAACTCCTGTACTACTGCAATATCTTCCATTTTCAACCCTTCAACTGTCGTATCTACGACAGTCGCCAAATAGCCTTGGCAACTCTCGTCTAACAAACGAGTTGCTTCCGGCGACGAGATTAGGGAAATCGAAGGTCCTCCTCGATTTCCAACAAACTCGAAACTCTTACCCTCTAACGGGTCAAACTGTATCGCCTTGCGATAGCAGTCCATTTTAGCTCGTTGATTGGTGAGCCAGTCCATGCCAATTATCAAATCAAAATCATACATGGCTAGGACTAACAAATCAATTTTCCCCACTCGCTCACCAATCTCTAACTTGCACCCCGAACATCCCAAAGCAGCAATAACTTTATCTTTCAAGGGCGTAGATATGCAAATTGCCGATTCTAACAATACAGGATTCAATCCTAGCATCCTAACATATTGTTCGGCAATGAAACAATGGGTTGCTCCCGAATCAAACAAAGCATAAGCAGGTTGGTCGTTGAGCGAGACCGTACCTGTAATCACGCCAGGCGCAGCTTCGGCCTGACCTTGGGTAATCGCGTACACACTGCCCTGAGCTGGAGGTCTCTGCTGTCCTCCTTGCGGTGCATTCTGAGGGGCATACCCTCCTATCTGTCTCATCGGTGGCGGCGGCGGCAACAGAGGTTGTCCTCTTTGCTTCTTTGGACAAAATCTAGCTATGTGGCCTTGTTGGCCACATTCAAAACATGCACCCGTCCTAGCTGGGCACGGTCTTACCCCATGTCTTCTCCCACAGAAGCGACACTCATTAGTCCTAATAGGTCCTGACCTATTAAATCCACTCTTCTTGCTGGGCGGACTTTGGAATCTATTTGCAAACATCGGCCTCTTTCCTTGGCGGATGTTGTCTCTGTGAGAACTAAACCTCGATCCAGATGAGGCAGCTTTATCGTTCTGATCTTTTTCAATCTTCTGAGCTCTCCGGTATATGTCGTTATAAGTCTTCAGATCCAGAAGGACTAAGGCACTTCTCAAATCCTGCCTGAATCCATCTCTGAACCTCCTTGCTCGATTCGCAGGGTTCTCAATTAACTCAGGGGCATATCGCGAAAGTTCAGCGAACTTCGCCTCGTACTCATCAACAGATAGGGAACCCTGGCGAAGACGTTGAAATTCAGCCATCTTCACCTCTCTGGTAGTCTCAGAGAAAAACTTATCATTGAAGGCTTCGCGAAAAGTGTTCCAGTCCTGAACAGCACCTTCCGGAAAGATCATTTCACGAGTTGTCATCCACCAAGTGTCAGCAACTCCCTCCAATTGGTAAGTTGCTAACATTACTTTCTCAGCTTCGTTGCACATTAACAGTGCAAACGCTTTCTCTAGCTTCTGAATCCATGCAGAAGCAACTTCGGGATCTCCAGACCCGGTAAAAACTGGCGGATTTAACTTTAGGAAGTGCTCCACCAACTTATGGATTGGTCTTGCAGCGACCACTATCTCCGGTGGATTCTCAACATTCACGGCGGCTGGAGCAACAGCAGGTGCGACTGCAGGCACGGCAGCAGGTGCGACTGCAGGGGCAACTCCGGTGGCGGCGACAGTGGCGGCAGTTGCAGCTTCCACAGCAATGGCTTGCTGATCCATTCTATTACCCATCGCTTCCAAAACACGCAAGATCCCATCCACTCTTGGATCATTAGGGGCTGCTACCCCGACATCTACGACAGGTGGATTCACTCCACTCGCGCTAGCCTGTGCTCGCGCTCGACCATGTCCGCCTCGGGTTCCGACACGAGTCGGAGCTCTACCTCGAATAACGGCCCTACTGGTCCTCTTTGCAGGAGTTCTCGGCTCCTGATCGCTCATGGTGTAGCTTTACTCAACTAACACCTGTTTCCAATTCAACACCGAATTAGAAACAGAGCGATCCAAACAACACACAATTTTAGCACTCAGCTAACACAGACATGCATCGACATGAATTTAAAGGCCTTTCCTACTAACTATCCCATGGTCATCGTTCCTTATCACTCCAATCTTCAACCTCGCTCTGATACCACTTAAACCGGGATGTCACGCCCTGATCCTCGGGCACGCACACACCCTTCTACCTTGGTCGATTTTAATATGCGATATCCCAGGACAATGTATCGCCGACCCTTTCAATTTATTAAGCACATGCGGAAGCAGTTAAAATCCCCAGACAATAAAACGATGGGATAGAAAAGCAGGGCCATATTTTTCATATTGAAATTTATAACCACACTTTTATACAAACCACAAACCCTTTCATAACTATTCACATCAAAACGGGTATCTCAAAAGAAGACAGAAACTTAGATGAACTAGGCCGTACTCAAGGCCCCTCTTATAATTGTCTTCTTCTTCCAAAAATCCTTTTCTTCAGATCTCCCTTCCGAGTTCTCCTTCTCGGATTCCTCCTCCTCAGCTTTTCAGCGGGGTCCTGAAATGGTTTCCCCAAACTGGGATGAGACTACGTCTCAGCGAGTTCTACCCCACTAAGCCCGATTAGATAAACTATTATACTACAGGCTGCCTAAACACGCACAGGGCAGAGGACTTACCTTGGCCTCTGATCCCACCTGCAAGTCAGTACAATTCACAATAAACATCCATTTACTTCAAACAAATCGAACCAGTCGATTACATATCATACAGATCAATCCCCACTGTGGGATATTTAAAAGCTAGGCCACGTGCATTCTCCAGGACGACCTTCCAAGTCTCCGAGTTCACGTGCCTTGAACCTTGGGCCCACGTGCATTCTCTCAGGCGACCCTTTTCGCCAAAGTGATGCATCAAGTCACCGAGCCCACGTGCCCTTTTAGATGCCTGGGCTCATGTGCATTCTCTCAGGTGCATTTCACCAAAGCGATGCATCAAGTCGCCGAGCCCACGTGCCCTTTTAGATGCCTGGGCCCACGTGCATTCTCTCAGGTGCATTTCACCAAAGCGATGCATCAAGTCGCCGAGCCCACGTGCCCTTTTAGATGCCTGGGCCCACGTGCATTCTCTCAGGTGCATTTCACCAAAGCGATGCATCAAGTCGCCGAGCCCACGTGCCCTTTTAGATGCCTGCCTCTGTCACCCCACGTGCCTCTTTCACGTGGTTACCAATCTACTTTTAATACCGACAACCAATGCCCAACAATTTCTCAATCAAATAATTAAATCAACTCAACAAAGCGTTATAAATGCTGAATAACATATTGGCCATTTACCAATCAACAATTCAATCTCAATCAATTCCAATCAATTTAGGGTAAATCCCTAAAATACCACAATTCATTTAATTCCATACAACGTGGAGCTCAAATAAATAAACGGACTGCGCCACGACGATCAGCACGAGATTTCGGTCGTCGGCCATCAAAATCTTAATTTCCGAAAAATAATTAATTTATTTATTAATTTCGAAAATTAAATAATTATTATTAAAAAAATTCAATTTAGCTCAAAATAAAGCCCGATTACATAAACGGACTTCACCACGGTCATCAGCACAATTTTCCAGTCCCGGGCCATCTCCCTTGAATTTTCGGAAAATAAATAATTATTTAATTTAATTCCGAAAATTAATATTTAAATACTAAAAATATCCACTTAGGCCCGAAAAGCCTAATTGGAGCCCACTAAGGGTCGGGAAAAATCCCGAGACACCTCCAATAAATAGTAGACCACGTCTACTTGCTAATTGCACAATCAATTTATCTAAATCACATCACAATTAACTAATAATTGCTAATTTATTCTAATCTAACAACCTAACCATAATTAATTTAAAATAAACCAACCTTAAGCATAATTAGCCAACTAATCCAAGATTAGTGAGATTACTCACCAAATCGCGCTCAAATCGGATCAATCCGACGGCGGCGACGCGAGGAACGATTGTTCCCAAAGCGACTCGCGGATCCGGGGCCGGGAAACGGCCCAAAAGCGGGCCCGAAGTGGCTGAAACCCACTTCGTGGGTCTGCTGGTCGGGGCCGAACGGAGCTGCTCCGGCGGCTAGGGCGGCGAGGGGAAGGCCGGCGGAGGGCGAGGGGGTCACGGGGAAGGTCCGGCGGGGTTGGCGGTGGCCGGAGGCGGCCGGAGATGGGCGGAACAGCGGCTGGAACAGAAGCGGACGGGGCTGGTTCGCTCGGCCTGGCGCACGGACGAGCGGCTGGGTGCGGGCGAAGCGCGCGGGTGCGGCACGGGGGGGGGTGCGGCGGCGCGACGGCGGGACGAGCGGCTGAGGGGCGGCTGGTTCTGGTTCGGCTCCTGGTTTTTGCTTGCTGTACGCGCGGAGGAAGGAAGAAGAAGAAGAAGAGAGAGAGAGAGAGAGAGAGAGAGAGAAAAAAAAAAGAAAAGAGAGGGATATATATTGACCGGTCAAGGGAAAAAGAAAAAGAGAGAGAGGGAATGAGCGGTGGGGGGTGCTCGCACGGATGGGAGAGAGGGGAGAGGAGAGAGAGAGAAAAGAGAAAAAGAAAGAAAAGAAAGAAAAGAAAGAAAAGAAGAGAGAGAGGGAGAGAGAGGAAAAAAGGAAAAAGAGAAATGAAATACCTAATTTTTTTCTCTTTTCCTTTTCCTTTCAAATTTCCTTTTGGTCTTCAAATTTCTTCCGATAATTTCTTTATTGAAATTTCGGACTCGTCAATAAATTGACGAGCGATGAGACAGGATCCTAAAAATAAGAATTATGACGAGCTTAAAATTCGATTCCCGAAATCGAGTTCAATTTCATGGTTAAAAATCGATCAGACGTGATTTTAGCTCAATCCAACCAATTAGGTAGCTTTTAGGGATTTTACGGCCGATACATCCCTTAACGGCTTCACCCAATAGGTTAGTTAACTCATGAGTGATCAGCTCAGAGAAAAAGGCCATAGGCACGCCGACGAAATGCCCATTTCACTTTATCGAAACGGGGTCGAATTTCAGGATGTCACACACTCTATTCAGTATATATGCAGCAGTCTCAAGGGCATATCCCCAAAGGGATATTGGTAAATCGGTGTAACTCATCATAGATCGTACCATATCTAATAAAGTACGATTTCTTCGTTCAGATACACCATTATGTTCTGGAGTTCCAGGAGGTGTCCATTGTGATAAAATGCCATTCTCTTTAAGAAAGTCCAGGAATTCAGTACTAAGGTATTCACCTCCTCGATCTGATCGAAGAGCCTTAATACATTTTCCTGTTTGTTTCTCAACTTCAGCCTTGAATTCCTTGAACTTTTCAAAGGATTCAGATTTGTACTTCATGAGGTATAAATAACCATACCGTGACTGATCATCAGTGAAGGTAATGAAGTAATTATAACCACCTCTAGCAAATTCATTAATTGGTCCACATACATCTGTATGTATTAATTCTAATATGTCAGCAGCTCGCGCACTTTGTCCCACAAAAGGTGCTTTGGTCATTTTTCCTAGAAGACATGCCTCACAAGTCGAGTATGACTCAAAATTTGAAGGATCAATGTATCCATCATTACTCAACTTGTTAATTCTGTCTTCTCCAATATGACCTAATCGGAGATGCCAAACATACTTTTCATTTGGACCGTCTCTAGGGTGTTTATTAGTTATGGCATTTATATCAATTCTATTTTGCTTATTGACATTGGTAATCATATTACCGGACATTGTAATGGTATAAAGATTGTTGGTTAATAAGCTAGAACCAACACATATTCTATTATGATAAATAGAACATACATCATCAGCGAAAGAAAATTCATAATTCTCTTTACCTAAACGAGGTATAGAGATGATGTTCCTAACAGCATTCTTATAATGCAAACAGTTCTTTAAAACCAATACATGTCCAGAAGGCAAACATAAACGAAAAGTCCCTATAGCTAATGCAGCAACTCTTGCTCCATTGGCAAACGTCAGGACAATCTCATTTCGCCCTAGCATCCTGCTTATTTCCAGATTCTGCAAAGACATACAAATATGTGAAGTTGCAGCAGAATCTAGAACCCATGAGCTGGATTCAGCACTAACCATAAGATTGGTTTCAATAAGCATAGACACCATACCTTCATAAGGTCGGTTCTTGGGCTTGACCTTCAAGCTCGCGAGGTACCTCTTGCAGTTCCTCCTCCAGTGCCCTTTGACACCACAGTAATGACATTTCCCTTTATCAATCATGGGTTTTGGTTGCACAACAAGTTTGGCAGGCCTCTTCCATTTATTCTTCTTTAAAATGGTCTTACCCTTTGAAGAAGAAGCCTTAGCCATAGCCACTACATTTGGCCTCGTGTTATGTATTTCCTTCTCATAAACTACCAGCATGCTATGTAACTCAGCAAGAGTTTTCTCCATCTTATGCATGTGGAAGTTTTGAACAAAACCAGAGAAGGAATCGGGTAAAGATTGGAGGATCAAATCCACAGCTAACTCATTGTCCATAACGAGATTCAGCCTAGCCAATTCTTCAATGTGCCAGATCATTTTCAAAGCATGATCATTAACAGATGATCCTTCAGCCATCCTCATACGATACAATGCCTTAGATATCTCATATCTAGAGGTTCGACCATTCTCATCAAAGTATTCCTTTAAGTGCAAAATGATCGACCCAGCATCTTCCATAGATTCATACTTCTTCTGTAATTCATTATTCATAGAAGCAAGCATATATGACCTAACTTTTAAGTCATCATCACGCCACTTATCATAAGTGACACGCTCCTCTTGGGTCCCACCCTCAGGAAAGGAGGTTGGCATCTTTTCATCAAGCACATACCCAATTTTTTCTGAATTGAGAACAATTCTCAAATTCCTCACCCAGTCAGTGAAATTGGGTCCAGTCAAACAATTCTTGTCAAGTATAGAAGCGAGTGGGTTTGTGGTCACCATTTTTCAGAGTAATAATATATCTGTTGCAGAAAATAAATTGTTAGCCGTTGTACTTTTCATAATAACTATTTCATTTTGGTCTTTAAATGAAATAGATCCTCCCACTAAATTTATATTCGAATCCCATACTCCTTAAGATGGGAAGCGGTAATCTTCGTTGGGTAAAGATTACTAGTGGGGATTGGAGTCCCACTAGCCCAAAGTCCACCTCACCTAACAGTTATTGGTGTCCTATGAACTTAGTGAGTGAACCAGCTTGTTCAACGCATCATATGCGAGTCCCAATCATAACTTCGGCCTCTAGACCATGAAAGCCTCACCTAACAGTTATTGGCATCATGATCATAGTTAAGTCTAGCCCATTGTCTCATGCAAGTATTGAAAAACACAAATGATTCCCTCACCTAACAGTTATTGGAAATCATTTGGCTCCAACCCCACAGCATCATATGCATAATGGAGTGGTCCAATATTATAAATGGTAATTAACCCCTATGTATCCATAACCGGTTAATTAACCACTATAATATTGGATCAAACCACGACGATGGAAGGCCACGAGTCCGAAACCCGTTTCGACTTAATATTCTTTGTAAGGAGATTTGGGTCGTTATTAACGGTCTCACTTTGCACATTAACCGGTTTAACATGCACAATACCATAAACACAATAAATAAATAGATATCACATAAACATCTATCCTATGTGGTGATCATGGAATTATGGTTCAATGGGTCTCGAGCCAAAAAGACCCATTTAGCCATTTTAATATTTTAATAATATGGACCTGCTCTTCACTTTTTCTTCAATCCTTGAACTCTTCAAAGACCGGGCCCAGAGAGCTCACCGGTTTAATGGCTCCTCCTCTCTTGTAGTATTTACATCAACAATTGAAATACTAACCTCTACTAAAACTTACATATCAAGAAAAATTAAAGTAAAATAAAAGGAAGGGCGCAGCCTTCATTTAATAATTACATCCCCAAAAAGAATACCTGTAATCATCATACATTCATCCATACAACAATCACAACAATTAGGGATTTTTCCATGATCACCACCCTTCCTTACGAGCCATAAATTCAAAATTTAAAGCTCTGGAAGGCATGCATAAAATTCTGCATATCATTTGCAAAATATAAACATCAAGTACAACAAGTTATGGATTTTTGATTCAAAATTGATTTAGTTCTAATTTTTGCTTAGTTGATTAAATTTATCACATAAATCAATCAACTTCTATAGGCCACATAAGAGCAAGAGAACCGATTCTCTTAACAAAAGTAAATTGGCCATTAGAACGCAAAAATATATTTGAACTATAAATCAATTAAACGCACGAAACGCCTAAGGTTGGCTCTGATACCACTGTTGGTGTTTCATGAATCATGTATAAGAAAAATCAACGAAATAAACGCAGCGGAAACAAATATATATTTTACACATGATTCTCCTTAGGCGTTGTTCGTGCGTTTTAATCAAAAATCTAAACATAAAAGGGCGTTAAACGAAATACCTCTTGAAGCGCGCTTTGAAACGAGTCGGTTCGGTTGTTCTACAATTCGAGTCCCACAAGCGTCGGACCTCTAGTTCAGACACACCAACAACGAACGTCGAACGGAGGAGAGAACTTTCGGATATCCACAACTTCGATCGTGCTAGCAATCACGTGGAAAGAATTCGTCGTATTCTTGATGTATAATAGTCACGGCCCGAACGAGAGAATTGTTTCTCTTCCTCGTGTCTCAAAGACACAAGAACACGCGCACACTTTTTCTGAATATTCAGCAACTAGAGAACTCTCTTGAATATTTGTTCATGGTGAAGAGCGGATCCGGAACAAGAAGACAATATACACGAAGTCTCTTTTCAATTTTTCAGCAGCACTTTTACACTCGTCCCTCACTCATTTTATAATAAAAATGACCAGCAACGGTTGCTGATCAATGGACGATCAGCAACCGTTGCTGATCAATGGACGATCAGCAACCGTTGCTGATCGTCCATAGTGGACGATCGTGCATGAGCAACCGCTCATGCACGATTGTGGCATGGTGGTCAGCGGTTGCTGACCATCAATGCTACGTGCATAATGGTCAGCAACCGCTGACCATTACGCTCATGCATGAAGCTTTACTTTTTTTTTTTTTAATTATTTATTAATAAGTTAATTTAGGGCATACTACTAACAGAAGATAGGCGTGTAAATTCATAGACAATTTCATTGAAGAACTGAGATTGATGTCATTTTTTTTCCCGGGTTTGCACTTGAGAAATTTCTTCATCCTTCTCTACAACAATCATATGACAAGAAAAGGTGGATCACACACACATGGCGCATGTTATTTTTGCAAGATAAAGCATAAGTTGCACATTATAATTTAGGATTGCATCGATTGTATTATACCATGTCCCTCTTCAAATGATGCTGTGTCTAGTGAAAAGTGAGTTGTCTCTTTGTTTGATACCGATATGTGATGAGAAAAAGCAGAGATCCTTTTCCTTGTCCGACCAGAATATAGGACACGATGCATGTGATCGTGGCTCATCATGTCTTTTTCGTAGTCTAGCATTTGGTTCGAATTGTCTCCGGCTGGCATTGATTTGGCTATGGGACAGCAGACGACACCTCTTTCCTTCATTCATCGTCCCAACATCTGATGAAACCGATCCCAACCGTCGAATCAGATGACCGCGTCTCAGGATCCATCGGGAGGGGAATTCGCGTTGAACGGTTGATTTCTAGTTGCGGTGTGTTGGAAAAGCTGAGACAGGGCAGTACCGAAGGGACTCGGAAATGGTCGTCCAAAGAGATGCGTTAGAATAAACTGGTAGATTAGCAGCTAAAAAAGCATACGGGTCGCGGACAAGTTTTCACGCCAACAAGCGCAAGGAAAGTGATAACGCGTGGAATGCCCAAGTTTTCAAGCCATGTCCATGCGATAAACATAATGAAACTGCCCCTCAACTCCTTGCGAAATTCCCATGTAAACGCAAGGGAACTGAAAAAGCGGAAGGACAGACGCGTGCATGACTTTATGTCTTTCGTGTTTCTCCACAATTTTGTTTTTTTCTCTGACAAGTCAACTCAACTGCGAGTTGATGAATGAAGCATACATAAAAGATAAAGAGAGGAAAGAGACACGAAGAGGACGGGAAACTTTTGCAATGGGGTCAAAACTTTTTTAGGCTTCTTAGTTGCTTGGATGTTAAGTTAAAAATGAGAGGAGAATTGATGCATGAAGCATACATAAAAGATAAAGAGAGGAAAGAGACACGAAGAGGACGGGAAACTTTTGCAATGGGGTCGAAACTTTTTGAGGCTTCTTAGTTGCTTAGATGTTAAGTTAAAAATGAGAGGACATTGTGGGGTCAACTCAATTGCGAATTGATGCATGAAGCATACATAAAAGATAAAGAGAGGAAAGAGACACGAAGAGGACGGGAAACTTTTGCAATGGGGTCGAAACTTTTTGAGGCTTCTTAGTTGCTTGGATGTTAAGTTAAAAATGAGAGGACATTGTGGGGTCAACTCAATTGCGAGTTGATGCATGAAGCATACATAAAAGATAAAGAGAGGAAAGAGACACGAAGAGGACGGGAAACTTTTGCAATGGGGTTGAAACTTTTTGAGACTTCTTAGTTGCTTCGATGTTGAGTTGAAAATGAGAGGAAATTGTGGGGCAAGTAAATACAATGAATTTGCATTTTCGTTGTATGTAAATGTTTCACATCTCTGGCGACGTTTTTGAATTTTCTATAGGCTTCATTACTAATTCCACATGTTCGCAAGCTCTAGAAGAGCAATTGAGTCAAATATCTACAAATTTCCTTACAACTATTTTAGTGATGACAGAATAATCAAAAGCTAATAATATGCACATTTGGTGTGCTATGTTGATAGAATGTTAATTGTTTTGATGGACCTATAAATTATAAAAGGTGAACAAATTAGATGACACTTATCGTTGTCAAAGAGTTTTGAATGTGGATGATCGATTTGGATGGACCTTGGTACAAGCATTGAATGGACAATAGGACAAAATATTGACAAGAAATCTGCATGAAATTACAGGCAAAAAGTGGATAATAAACAAGACATGGTGGATTTCTACAACACTTGGTGAGAAGATATCTTCAACATTTGATTTGAATTCAAATTGGTATTTTATAGTGGGTTCAATGCTTTGAAGTAAATGGAAAACAGGTAAGTCCGAGAAAATAGATTATTTTTAATTTCAATAAGCATCCGGCGAGAAAATGTAAATTACATTGAAAGGAAATGCACCTACATGTCCACATTGTGCACCATGCCATTTTCACTGACCCATGTTTCATGCGTGTCTCATCATCACCTTGAAGTAACCACAGGCCCACAATCATAAATCCCAACTTCCCTTAAAGAATTTCATCTAGCATGGCCATCAAGGAATTTTTAGTGATGCATATCCAAAGTAAAATTCTCATTGCCACAAAATGCCAAAATATCATCCAAGTTAGTAGAATATTGACGTAGTGTGTCAAAATTCATTCAACCTAGCTTGGTTGAATACATATATGACAGATAAAATGGACACTCAATAATAGTTGAACATAACACAATTGTGAAAACACATCAAAGCGCAATTAGAGAAAAGTATCATTATATAGAGGGTTAAACCAATCTTATGATGAAAGCTGAAATATTCATAAACCCAAGCAATGATCCAAACCCAAATAAATAAATTAGGAAATAGAGAGAAACTCTTATTCCACCGATTATTGGTTGTGATTGGTTTATAAGTTATGAACATCATGCATGAGTAAATTTAACAAAATATAATGTGGGTGATGTTGATGTTTGTAAACCCACCAATTAAAAGACCGACTAAAGAAAGTTTCCTCTTACTAGGAATGGGATAAAAAACATGGGCCTCCTAAAAATAAAGGAAAAATAAATGAGGTAAAAAATCTTGAAATTATCACTTCTTATGTTAGCAATAATCTCATAGATAGATCATATATACGGTGAGACCCTTTAATATCTCATGTTTCTTTTACCACTCATGGATCCGGATACAAGTCCAGAAGCTCTTTGCTTATAGATCAAAATGTAAACCGGGCCAATAATGCTTCTCACGTCTTAAGTTTGCAATTGTCTCATGGATTAGGTTGGCCTGCTTGAGCCTAAGTCTGGCCTCTTGCAGTTGGTAAGTCATACTCGTCTTGGTTGAGTTAGCAACATTCCCGATTTTGATGTGATCCAGGTTGCTGCGATCTTGAATTTGTGTTTCCATTAACGATGTGAAGGTCTTGGCTTAATTGCATGAATTTAGCACCAACACCACATGTAGCTTAATCTCATTGACGATCGTGTTGAGCTTGTTTTGGGCTACATTTATGAACATTTAAATTTTGACAACTCTTTTAATCATCCTTTAATTGCATTGAAAATTGAGGGTTAATTTTGAGCCACTAAAACAAAATATCATTAAAATCGCATAGTATATTATATAGATATTAGGAATATTTACATAGAATTTATTAAGATTTATATAAAGAGGTTATACAAAATGGTTTTTAAAAAGAGCAAAAAAGAAAAAAGGGGCAAGACTGGGCCAGGTTAAGGCCGGCCTAGCCTCTTTTCGTTTTCCTCTTCTTTTCCCGCCTGGGCAGCCCATTTTCCCTTTACCCCGACCCGGCTGGCGCTCCTCTCTCTTCCTCCTTCCTTCTCCATGCATCTCTGTAGCAGCAGAGACGTACAAGGGCAGAAAGCGGAAGCAGCCGTGGTCCGCGGGTCGGGATCAGGCCGGCTGGCAAGTTGGCAGTGGCAGAAGCCATGCGCGCTTGCCGGTTGCTTTTAAAAGGGAGAGAGGGAGCGTGAGGGGGGGGGGGGGGAGGACTTGGGCGGAGTAGGTTCAGAGAGAGAACGAGATTGAGAGTGAGAGAGAACGAGAAGCAGAGAGCGAAGAGTGAGGCCGTGAACGAAGGCCCCCTCCGGTAGCCACCGCGTCTGGACCTCGGCCACCGATCCTCACCGACTCGTTCTTCTCCCCCGCAGTAGGCCTCGGCGTATTTCTCTTTGATTTGTGTGGGGTTGCGTGGATATCCCAAGATCTTGGCTTGGAGGTGTGCAAGACGATCGGGCGTGGCCCAATCTGTCAAGCTTGTCCTCCATTCGCCGCCACCGAGCCGAGTAGGGCCGCTGCGCGACCGCCCGTGTTTTTCCCTTTATTGTGAGTCCTCAATTTTGCCCCGTTTTGAGTGACGTTGCGCCGGTGCTTGCGGCTGTTCAGCTCGTGCAAGCTCCGAGCCTCGTTGCCCTTGCATTTTGTTTCCATAGTCCCCATACGTCGTGCGTCGCGATCTCCAGCGCACATCCGAGTCTCGGTTGAGCCGGAAACATTATGATTCGGTAGCACACATCAACTGTTTGTGAAAATGCCCCAGTTAGTGCTACTATAAAATCAGACCAAGACGGTCCTCCAACAGGCTGGCTTATGCCGTCCTTTATTGATGTTGGGAATAACGGATCCCCGAAAAGTGGATTCGACACTAAATCGAACCCCTAAATCAATGCGGAAGACGAAGCCCGGGAAAAAACACGTATCACCGATCCTAAAACACACCACGGATTCGAGCGTACCTTGTTAGCCACAGATTAGACACCGACGCCAATAAGAGGAAGAGATTTGGCCCTAGTCGATCCGATGATGCCTTGAAGGGAAGAAGAAATGTGCCTTTTACCTTATTGTTTCTTCTTTTTTCCTTTTGAGAGAGAGTGAGCGGGAGAAGGGAAGACGTACGTACATTATGCCAAGAGGTGTCTTCTCTCTCTCTCTCTCTCCTCCCTTTTATACCTTCCCCCATCCACGGGCCCTATTCTCGTGGGCCGGGCTTTTTGGGCCCAACTTGGGCGGACGGGCCTTAAGCCCATCTCATATAAAACCATCATCTCCCACTCGCACATGGTGGGCCGAACAGAATTCTCTTTACCTCTCTTCAACATTCATACCGGTGAATAATCCGTGCGACCAGCATACTTTGAGAGCTCGTTGCCATATATCTGTTAGGAATATATAGCAGCTCATAATGAGCATCACATCCTGAGTAGGTTTAGTATGCAGTACCTTAGATCGATTGATCACATTTATGTCTCTCTTGATCTCTTTTAAACAATGATATATACATTGTATTCACAATTATGATTATCCCAAAGACAATCATAATTGGTTAACCGGTGAATACAAAACTATGATGTGATTCTCCAAAATCGATCTTCCTCTTTCCTTCAAACTCTCAATTTCAGTTCAGCTTGCTTTTCTAGAAATGTCCCATTAGATCAAATCAAACTCATGACCATTGACAACATCCTAAGATAGCAAACACTAAATAGAAATCTTGAGAATAAATAAGAGTCATGAGGGGACTAAAAATTGAGGAACTTTTTTCCTCAAGAGTCTCACACGACATAAAAAGTTGAGATCAAACTTTTGCCACTTTTATTGGTCGTCTCATGCATACGTAGTATGAAATACGTATTACGGTATTAACTTATTTCCCATGGAGCGTATGTCTACACCTTTCAATACCGTACAGATGATAGTTCAGACATACCCAATGTCTAACTTGAGTTCACGTATCTACTCATTTACAAAATTCATCAGAACTCATATCTGGCATCGTAGACAGATAAAATAAAATATGTGGGGTATTTTACTTTCGGACATAGTAAGTATTATGTCCTCATCTTAACACCCAGTTAAGGCGACATACGTGTTTTAAGTTTGAGCTCTCCATTATCACATAGATAATAAGCTTAAAAACAGTTTCATCTCTATTTATCACACAATAAATAGAAGCGATTACCCGTGTGAGTGGGCTAATCTTATATCTGTCCGACATACTTTCTCAATTTAAAGTAATGCACTGAGCATTAAAATGCATAAAGATCAAATAAAGATTCATAGGCATCAATGATGAAAACACAAATTCATCAAATGTGAACACTTAGGAAAATTACAATATTCAATACATCAGCCTCTACGCAATCCTAGAGATTTCATATGGCCACAAAACACATCTCTAGGTACTGGCTTTGTCATAGGATCTGCTATCATTCTATGCGTAGTATGTACTCCAAGTTCACATCTTTTCGTGCAATCATATCTTTGACAAGATTGTACTTGGTATCTATAAGTTTGGTCTTTCCATGATATTTTGGATCTTTGGTGTACGCTTTTGCTGCTTGGCTATCATAATTAACCAACAATTAATCTGCAGCACTTCCAATAACACCTACATGATCCAAAAAATCTCTTAAGCCAAACATCTTCTTATATTGCTGCTGATAATGCCACGAAACTAATTTCCATCGTGGACAAGGCTATACACTTTTGTTTCTTACTGCTCCAACATATGGTGCCATTATTCGGTAAGAAAACAAACCCAGAGGTAGATTTTCTTTCATCTAAATCTCCTCTCCAATCAGCATCAGAATAGCCTTAAAGTCGCAAATCCTTCCCATAATAACTCAACGTATAATCACTAGTCCCCTTCAATATTCTCTTAACGGCTTTCCAACGTGCTTGACTTGGATTGGATTGGTATCTTCTCACCATTCCAACTGCAAAACATATGTTAGGTCTTGTACACATCATAGTGTACATAAAGCTTCCAACAGCATTAGCATAAGGAACATGTTTCATTTGTTCCTTCTCTTGTGGAGTCCTTGGACACAGTCTATGGCTCAATCCTTCACCTTTTGCAATAGGAGTGTTTATGGGTTTACAATCCCATATCATTCATCTCAAAGTTGGAAGACAACCAACTTTTGACAGTATGAACAAACTCCATATTACTTCCGGCAATTAGTATATCATCAACATATAATGATATGATCACAAATTGATCCTTGGATCTTTTGATATATATATATATATATATATATATATATATATATATAATGATCATCATCTATCATTGTAAAATCATATGCTATTATGGCATTATGAAATCGTATATATCATTGTCTTGATGACTGCTTAAAGTCATATATCGACCCCCAAAGTCGACATACCTTTTCTTCTTGGCCTTTCACTATGAAACCAGCAAGTTGTTCCATATATATTTCTTCCTCTAATTCTCCATTGAGGAAAGCAGTCTTTACATCCATTTGATGTAACTCAAGATCCATACTAATCACTATTGCTAGAATAATGCGAATCGAGGTAAATCTCACTACAGGAGAAAATGTATCTTCATAATCAATTCCTTCCTGTTGATTATACCTTATGCTTTCTATTGAGCCATCAGACTTTCGCTTTATTTTGATAACTCACTTGTTCCCAATAACTTTGCGTCCTTTTGGAAGATCAACCAGTTCCCAGACTTGGTTTGACTTTATTGACTCCATTTCCTCTTCCATTGCATGAATCCATTTTTCCTTACTAGGGCAATTTAAAGCCTCATTAATATTTCTTGGCTCATCCTCATCTTGTGGAGCAATCATAAAAGTTTACCCTTCAATGTCAAAATGTTGACAGGGAATACTTTGGCAACTTGTTCACCGTATGGGAGATTGTACACTTAGCACATCATTCCCTATTATGCTCCAACTAGGATTAGATAATGACGTTGTCTCATCATGTGGTTGCAATTGAGAATGAATTAAATTCAATTCATCACTTCTCATATTACTCCCACTTGGATGAACTCCATTAATATCATTATCTTGATCCAAGGTTTCAAATAGAGAGTAATCTTCCCCTATTTCGCCCTTCTTAGGAAATTCATCATCTAAGAATGTGACATCCTGTGATTCAAGTTCAGTTATACTCCCACTTTCCTGCTCACCTATGAACACATACCCTTTCGAGTATTCAGAGTATCTCATGAAAATACTCTTATTTCCTTTGGGACCCAATTTCCCAAACTTGTGAGAGGACTCATGAGTATAGGCAGCATAACCCCATGGCTTAAGTAAACTTAAGTCCGGTTTTCTACCTGTCCATTAACTCATATGGAGTGAAACTAACTGATTTAGAAGGCACCCGGTTAAGTATATAGGCAGCAGTTAACAACGCATCACTCCAAAAAGTGATATGTAAGTTAGCATGCGCCATCATGGACCTAACCATTTTCAGTGAGGTTCTGTTTCTTCTCTCTGCAACACCATTTTGTTGAGGAGTATATGGAATAGACAACTGTATTTCTATTCCTTTTCACCACATAATTTTCTGAACTCATTAGATAAATATTCTCGACCTCGATCGGATCTCAATGCTTTTATTTTCTTGTCTAATTGATTTTCTACCAGGTTCATAAACCTTTTGAAACAACTTATTGCTTCAGATTTATGAGAAATCAAATAGACATATCCGAATCGAGTATAATCATCTATAAAAGTGATGAAATAAACAGCCCATTACCTTCCTCTCACATTCATTGAACCACAGACGTCAGAATGGATTAAATGCAGAGGAAATTCAGCTCTTTTATCTTTTCCAAATGGTTTCCTTGTCGTTTTCCCTACTAGGCAATGCTCATATATGGACAAATCGACTTTTTCAATGTTGCCCAACAAGCCCTCTTTGGCTAGTCTATTCATACATTATTGGCCAATATGACCAAGTCTAGCATGCCACACATTCACATCATTATCATATGAAGTAGAAGACGTGAAACAAGGGAACAACAAACATTGACATCACCACAGTCAACATTTAATACAATAAAACCATCCAGAAAGTGACCATAACCATAGTAGTTTGTATCCAAATACAAATCTACACCGCTATTACGGAAGTTCACACATAAAACCAAGCTTAACCAACACTAAAAACAGACACAAAATTTCGATGAATCTTCGAAGCATATAGAACATCATGTAGGAACAAGTTGCGTCCACCACTCATGTTCAATTGGCAGGTGCCAATCCCTTTAACTTCAGCGCTGGAGTTGTTTCCCACATAGATCCACTTAGTTTCAGTTGGAATTCGTCGGAATTCCACGAAGGATCCTCTATCCTTCGCTACATCGTCTGTTGCTCTTGAATCTACAGTCCACAAAGGATTAGATTTAGCTAATAATGCAGAACTTGACACATAAGCAAAGTTCTCAAATGTACAAGAGGTGTTTACCTTCTTTGGCTCACGACGATCGCGAGCATAGTGACCCTTCTTGTCACAGTTGTAACACCTCACCCTTGACATTTTCTTCACTTGAGGACGTTTTCCTCTCTTGTATTGGTTAACTCTTGATCTCTTGCAATAAGGACTTGATCCTTTGCATTCCCACATATTGAATGAATCAATACACTTGCGCTTAGAGCTCAAAGCCCTTTCTGAGCTAGAACCAGCATTGCAAATATCTATTTTCAGCTCATATGCCGTTAAACGGTCCTCTACTAGCTCAAGGTGGCGCACAGCATCCTCAAGATCTTCCATAACATGGTCAAGAGTTTCTAGTGCTTCTTGCTTTTCCAGCACATATTGAATCTTCATATTCAATATTTCACAATTGTTGCCGTTCATATCAGCAATTACGTTCTTAGTTGCTGAAAACATCGATTTGAACACATCAGACATACATGCACGAATAATTAATGCCTATCATTTATGCATCCCTATTTACACAGACCCATCATATCAATGAATAATTTCAAGTAAGGTTTCAGAATCAAAAGGTCACTACGTTTCCAATCATCCTCCAAAAATCCTAACTTAAAACTATTATTAATATAATTATCTTATGCAAAATATGAAGTTACAAAAACTTCTATGAACTACTCACAGCTAACTACCCATAGCAATCAGCAATTAACAGAAAGCAACAGATAATTGACATCCAATAAAATAATAATGCTTTCAACTAATACAACAATTCATTGCACTAAGTAATATGTACAAAAAGAAATATCAACATATAAAGAGATATTCACACCCAAGAACATCTCAAACTAATCTAAGAAATAAATGGGGAAAGTCCCTTTTAATCTATCAGTCAAAACATTTGAGAAAACTGAAGGCACATTTGCCAACCATGGAAAAACTTTTGAAGAGCTTTCATGTTGCCACCAAGGCGCATTCACTCTGCGCCATATGGCGCTCAATCTAAGGGTTGAAGTTTTGGCCAACTCAATCCTATAGTACTCTCTTACAAAAGCTTCCACTAGCCTCCTATAATCCGGGACCACGTTGACCTCCCATAGCGGATCTAACACTGCTTGCCATTCAACTGGAAGAGTGTTCATCAAAGCCGGCACCTTCTCAAAATCCGGCATAAGATAACCATTCCAAATGATTTCCCGTATCATCTGATTGACCTTGACCATGTGTGATACTAAATCACCATCAAGCCACCGATAATCAGCAAACTCTTTCATCAGCCTTTTCAGTCTAGCTCTTCCTTTGTCCGTTCTCGGGATTGCAGGTATCCGTGCATAACGCATCATAGTTCCTGCAACAAATGCAGAATTAAAATGGATCACTTATAATCCACAATAAAAAAAAAATGGAAAATACATAATTTTCCATGATTCATGGAACAAATGCAGAATAAAAAATGGATTACCTCTAACCCACACAGACATTTTTGAAAAAGAAACAAATCCTTTTTTTTTTTTGGGTCAACAGTCAACGGTCAACGGTCGTCGGTCAACGGGTCAGTCAACGGGCAACAGTCAGTCAACGGTCAACGGTCGGTCAACAGTCAACGGGCAGCAGGTCCTCGGACCGGTTGGACCGGTCGGACCGGTCGGGCCGAGTCGCGCGAATCGCCCGCACGTGCCGCGCGTGTGCGCGAGTTGACGTGACACAGACGTCAGCCGGCACGTGCCGCGCGCGTGCCGGGCGTCCACGGTTCGGGTCGGGTCGGGTCGCCGGTCGGGTCGTCGGCCGGTGATCACTTGGCCAACCGGCGTCATTACTGACGTCATCAATGACGTCACCCCAGCGGTTAATGACCGTTGGGTGACGTCATGATGACATCAGCATGCGTCGGTCCGCCGACCGGCGCGTGCCGGTTTGCCGGCCGCCGGCGCCCACGTGCCGGTTCGCCACCGGCGCGTGTGGCGCACGCGCTGGCCGATGCCAGCGCTTCGGGCGCGTGGCGCCCATGCGCAGCGGCTTCTGGCCGCGCGTGTGGGCGCGTGCGGTGTCGTCTGGCGGTGCACGACATGTCGCCGGACTCATCTCGATGAGCCCTTTCTCCCTATGCCTTCAGAAATCGGTTTCGACTTATAGAAACTCCAAAAAATCGATGAACAGTGCTCGAGTGTCGGGATTTTCGCCCCGATCGGTGTCGGCCGAATAATTTCGCGAAAATTCAATCAAAAAACATCAAAGGGATTGGGAAAACATGAACTAGGGCTCTGATACCAATGTTGGGAATAACGGATCCTCGCAAAGCGGATTCGACACTAAATCAAACCCCTAAATCAATGCGGAAGACGTAGCCCGGGAAAAAACACGTATCACCAATCCTAAAGCACACCACGGATTCGAGCGTACCTTGTTAGCCACCGATTAGACACCGACGCCAATAAGAGGAAGAGATTTGGCCATGTTCGATCCGATGACGCCTTGAAGGGAAGAAGAAATGTGCCTTTTACCTTACTGTTTCTTCTTTTTTCTTTTTGAGAGAGAGTGCGCGGGAGAAGGGAAGACATACGTACATTATGCCAAGAGGTGTCTTCTCTCTCTCTCTCTCCTCCCTTTTATACCTTCCCCCATCCACGGGCCCTATTCCCGTGGGCCGGGCTTTTTGGGCCCAACTTGGGCGGACGGGCCTTAAGCCCATCTCATATAAAACCATCAGTTGATGTTGATTATTCCCTCGCCGGATTCGTGCTACCCTGAATGTTTCTGCCCACATTCTCCTCTTCTTTTTATGAGCCGCATGCATGCTAGTGGTTAAATAATGGGGTGTGTCGGTGAAGCAAAGGCCTTGTGACGGTTCCTGAATGAGTCCTTTGCCGGTTTGTTTATTGAGTTCCTTTTAATGCCCTGTTTGCTCCAGTCACTTGCAAACGTAATTTTGCGAAATCTTGAATGGTTGATGACAACGATGGCGGGCTTGGTGATGGAAGGTAAAAAAGGAAGTAAAGGGAAAGGGGATTAGTGTAGGCTTTATGGGACTAGTGGGGGTTTTAGGTTAGAATATGGACTTAGTGTGGACTCACCATGATTATGGTGGACGGTAGGCTTAGGCAAGTTTAAGAAGCTTAGGGTTCCGTTTAGTCTCATTAGATTGGGTTCGGCATAAATGAGCTTGAGTGTTGACGTTGGGTTTGATTTAGTTTTATAAAGCTTGCGCTAGGCTTAGCTGAGATAGTTCGGATTGGGCTAATTTTTTAGTGGGTTCGGTTCTTTGGAGGAGGGCCTGGTGTACTGGCCCAATTTCGATGTCCATAGCCTGGCCCCACGAAACTATATATGTCGATGTTTGAATTGGGCCCTAGGGCCCAGTCCGAATCCATATTTTCGGATTTAAAATTTTTAAAAATATTTTATTAAAAAATTTCAAAAAAATATTTTTTCTAAAATTTATGAAAAAGCTTGGAAATTATTTTTTGAGTAGTTTTCTCTTACAATATGTGTAAATCTTTGACAAAAATTGTGCTTAAAATTGAACAAGATCTTAAAACTTTACAATAGGGTTTGAATGTTCTTAAAAACCAATGCTAGGTTGTTACTTGCACAAATCTATTTCAATTATTAATTGCAGCGTACTTCTGACAGGTTTCCCTTTAGCATAGTTAGGAATGACATTTTTCCTATTTCTTAGCATTAGATTTTTATTTTTGCTTATTGTTATTTTAATGATTTTGAATCCACATAATCACTTCATATATTAGTAAATAGGTTTGAAATCAATCAAGACTACTAAACAAACATCATGAATAAGATTAGGTATAGGGGCACTAGTTGATTAATTAGTGTAATCAAGTTTATAATCCTAAATTCTCTAGTTATGTTGAGAGTGAGATATGATCCTGTGTTTCATTGATTTCTAGCTGACCTCAACAAGCTAGTGGTAATTCTTTATTAAAAATTCTTATAGGCTTAGAAGAGCCCGTGTGTAAAACGAGGGTTGTAGATATGCCTTTTAGATAATACAACTTAACCTAAAGTTTTTTCCTTTCCGGATAGGAAAGGTAAGTCGTGACAAACCTACAATGTGATTCTCATGAAAATCTCATCCTTTACTTAAAGAAAGTTCTCGATAGAGTAAATCTTTGAGATAGCTTGTGAATTAAAATAGTTTGGAGAGTCTGACATGATTAAAAGATTGACATCTACATCCATAAAATATTGAAATTTATTCCTTAGAGAACTTTTGTCCCACCATTTTGGATGTATGATGTCATTTAATCAAATCGAACTATTTGGCGAAGAAATTGAAAACAAAACTAGAGAGCACCTAGTGGGCAGTCATAGGGGAGGCCGCAATCCGCAAGATCGAGAGAGAGATGCGAGACTAGATGGGGACTCAGGCGATACCAGAGAGTGGGAGAAAGATTACGATGTTTAAAATGTTTCAAGGCTTTGTTTGAACTGGTTAAACCGGCGTTACCAAAGAACCAATTTTGAAATCTGTTCAAAACCGAGTTTACCCAAGAAACTGATTTCACAAGGCCGGAGAGGCTTACTCTTTTAGCAATTCTTTTCACGGATGCAAGTTGTCCTCTTCATGGGAGTAAAAACTTGGTGTGAGAATTTCTGATGGCGATTAGGGCGAATCTCCCAAGAGGCATTTCCAGGTTGAAAAATTCTCACACTCCCCCCTGCCCACCACCGAAGAAGAGCCTCTGTGATGGCTCTCTTGCTCGTTTGTCCGTCACATCTTCAGGACAAGGTCTCGAGAAGCTGCAATTGAGTCTCTTCAGCATCCTCTGTCTACCCTTTGCTTATTGCAGCATTGCACAACTGACAGCGCTACTCAGAGACGACATTACGGGTAAATATCAAAGTTGGAAACACGAGAAATATGGACATAGGACAATGATATACAAACATCCGTCCACCATGTTATTACACAGACAAGTACATTACATGCAAGAAAAGAAAAACCTGTGTTTTCTACACCAAGTACCAATTTTGAGTAGAAAATAGCCGGAAGCTATGCGGGGAACATCTTTTTCCTTGGAAAAGCCACGTCCTTAACCTGCTCACTTCTTGATAAATGAAATGCCCTTCTGAATGCTTGCCGCTGACTCTTTCTTTGCTTTTTCCATACCAGCTCTACAGGGTAAAACAGGCCAAAATTAGAAAACTTCATCTTCCTCAGATGTAATCAAAGCAGACCTAAAAATTTCAAGATTGTCAAAACTCCATACATTTCGGACTTATTCAGAGGGCCAAGGGGAAGAACCTCCTCAACCCTAGTATGATCAAGGCGACTTTGGATGCAGAGAGCGGAAGCTCTTTCCCCTGAAAAAATGGGGACAACAGTAAAGAAAACCATCGGTCATTTTAGTTTGTATTTGAGAGAAGTAAAAAGATTGGATCTGGATTAGTTTTTTCGAGGCATCAATACCTGAAAAGCAACAAACGCACACTTTGACAACGCCAGCATCGCCCCTCAACTGATATAGGCACGCGCAAACTTCACAGCAGCACAAGAGAGTTGCAGAGGCAGCTTCAGCTTTAGCCTGAAAGTTGTCAAAGCACAGACATACCCAACTCAGTTGGCTTCCCGACATAATGTAAGGAACCAGGAAAGTGAAAACTATGACGTCATGTCATAATTTCTCTGAGGAAATAGATGCAGAAAAAATGTAGTTTAAAGTAGACATCAACAATCACTATCAGGAAAATCTAATGGATTTAACGATGGTGTCGCTGCATGGACTCCACCACTTATCGTCAAAATGCAACTCATTCTCTTAGCTGTAACAACAAAAGATGTACGGTTCTCTGTTTCTACACTCATTCTGCTACCTTCCTTTGTTTTCCTTAATTGGGACCAGACAAGATAATCAGAAACTAAGATATTCTTCGCAGTGCTTTCTTTTGCCCACAGCGCAGACGAAGTAATCACCATGTACATACTTTCACATGCGAGGTGTCCTACTAATTCAGACAAAGATCTTTATTAAGACTTCCTCTCGTGTAGTGGTATTGGATATGATTTCCATGCTGCCGTTAAATTCCTCGACATCAGCAAGCAAGTAGAAAAATAACAAGCTCTCTTATGTTCATTTGAGTGCGTAGACAACGCCACAGAGTTGACTGGCAAAAGATATATGCCCACATGGACTTAAGATGTGATTCTTGCAAAATCTCGTCATTCTCATAAGAAAGTTCTTAGCAGAGTACATCTTCAAAATGGCTTTTGAATAAAGCTTCAGAGACTTTAACATGATTAAGCATGCAGTCGTGTGGAAAATGAATTGCTTGCTGTAAATGTATACTCCTTAGGCGGCCTCAGTACTCCGAAGCTCGTCAAACCCATTTCAAAACTAGCATCACTAGGACAGCTAAAGCACTATTTTACGACCTGGAAACCCAAAACTGAAGAAACTAACCGGAATGTGATATTAATGCACCATTCATAGAAAATAGAAACTTATTTACATCAACAACTACTGTCCCACCAGTTTGGTCGAGATGTCAGGTGATCAATTTCTTGAGGAGTGAAAAAACAAGGTGGTTTAACCTATAGATTGCCAATGCAAACCGACATTTAGCAATTTATAGAAAAGTGCAATGTCCTACAACATTCCTGTCGGACATATAAGTTCTTATTAGGCAGAATGCATCACAAACCTGAGATAAAAGAGGCAAAGCGTAAAGTCGTCACTCCTACATGACCCCCAACAACCGGAACATCGATATCTCCAGGATCATGACCCAATACTTCTGCCTGCAAGGAACATACTAGATCAGAAATCTGACGATACTTTAGCAAACATCTAGGATATCCAGGGAAAGGAAAAAAGTTGTCGGCTTCCATGGCATTGTCTCGAAACTAGTTTCTTGCACAATTTTGCTACCTAAGCGTTAGTGCCGAGTATCTATGACCATAAACGACCTTACACTTGCTAGACTTGCAAATAGCCAACAACACTTCCTAATACACACCAGCGGTAACATGATTATTTCGGCCAAGACAATCAAATATACGGGGCTTCCGGACTCTTTTGCTAGAGTTGCAAATAGCCTGATTTTATTTCCTTGGCTTCTACACCGTGCGCATGATCCCATACAAGATGCCCTTGGAGCAAGTTATTAATTGCAGGTACGCATAATCTGGCCTTTGAGACAACAGAGCATGCTAAACAAGGTAAAATACGCTTATGTAGATTTAGGAGGGGCAGAATCTTAATACTGAACAGCCGGACGAGAGTATAACGAAAAAAAGGCGCCCTTGGAGTTTAAAGTCATACTCTCAGAAATCCGTTCACGGACTGAACTTGTAACTATTCAGACATCTGCCAATTTCACAATGCTCTTCGCAAAAGCTTTTGTTTTTTCCGGCGCTGGTCATGTAACATTTTGAATATGTTTTTGTGCAACAAACCAATTTTACCTCTCCCATATATTGAGACACGACAGAGGATCATGCATATAGGTGATCATTGGCCTTGTGGCCTGGCCCACCTAAATCTAGTTCACCATCAGCTCAAATGGCAAATATGTTTTGGGTCGGGGCAAGCAATTGCTTTTCTTGAGTTTGACCTCTTCAGAATCTGATCAACGTTACATTGATAATTTACTATTTCCTTTAATCATGAGAGGCCTCAAACAAACAATTCCTCTCCAATAGTAAACACATCATCCCAGCCTGATCAATTCTAGGTAATTACATTACTACTTCAATGTAAATCATCAATGTGTTGTTTTGAACATTAAATGTAAGACAGGTCCTTGATAGCTGATCCAACTCACTGGCCATGTGGAACCACAAATTCAATAAGTGGATTTGGTAATTGCAGAAGTACGCATTGTTGTTTCAGCAAATGCGTGATGGATGACAAGTTGGAATAATTTAGTCTTTCTTTGGCTAAACCGCAAATGCTCCGAGATGCCATCGTGCCTAATGCAAGCCTTATAAATTCGTACTTTGAAGATAATCGAAATGAATAAAACATAATAAATTCATGCATCGCAAGAATTCAATTTGTAAAAGAAAACATCACGTTAACACTTGAAGAAATATAGTATATGGGTCAAGAAATGGCATGAGGATACTTAGGGTTTGTTTGGCAACCGGCCAAATAGAAGGGGCCAATAACTAAAGGGAAAAGATGTAGGCGAAACCCAATGGAACCTCTTAATTAATTAAGTGATGTTTCTCGAGCACTTGCTCATCAATCATTTCATACTAGAATCTTTGTTTCTTGATCCTAAGCATTCCCAGTTCCGCCCTTTCATCTACATTTTGACTAATTTGAACGAACCAGGAGTTCTATATCATTTTTTTTTTTTAAATTTCTTTCAAAAGGTGATTCTTGCCTCCTACGTACTTCTTATTTAGGAAGTATGTACACTTTCCAGAAGCCTTTATATCGTGTCGAATACTCTGACACATGTTGGACACTCTAAAACACTCTTCAACAATCTTCGATACTTGGTCAACAGATGTTGGAAAATTCAATACTTGATCAACTTTTACAATACTTTCTAACACGTGAGTAGGGAATTTTGACATACGAATTTAGAATTTTGATACTTGATGCATGGGTCAATTTTATAAATTTCAATAGATAAAGGGTTAAATTAGAAATGTGTAAGAAAATTAAAAATAATAAAAATAATAAAGGGGTAAAGGAAAAAACTTAGTCTTCTCTTTCTCTTTCGATGATCACTTCCTATGACACACAATTTATCTCAAAGTTTTTATTCTCTTCTCTTTTGACATGCTATGACTTGCAAGTTTAGAATGTGGATTGCTTGTTTTTTTTTCTTCCAAGTTTTATGGATTATTGGAGTGGCGTTAAATTTGTCAAATTGAAATAATGAATGATATTAACAAATAATAGATCAATGTTTTTAATGTAAATTCATCTATGCTCTTTTTTATTTAATTTATTTGTGAATTTGAATTGAATTAATTTGATTTAAATAATCATAAAAATGATAATTTATCATGTATATATAAAAATGTACATTTAACATATAATGTGTCACAATGTGTCGGAATTCTTTATTTTTTTAGAAACACGCGTCATATTGCATGTTATATGTTAGTGTCGGTGCTGCTTAGCTTCTCATAAGGATATATACACACATTGATCATCATCAATCCATTAAGAAGGCTGCTTCTTAATAGATTTTGCATGTTCTACCATGTTGAAGCCCATGATTTTCCTTCTCTTTCAACACATGTAATGCAAAAAATTGATCTACGTTGCAATAAATCTTTCGAATTCAAAGATCCATCTAGGAAGCTTCGGGCGAAATTCATGAAATAATCTGAAATGGCTGGCCATTACTGTATCTTCTCCACTGTCGCGCGAATTAAGGGTTTTGAGAGAGTAGTCTATCGGGACGGCTAGACCCACTGCAGCACTTCATATTCCCAACTTCTTTTCTATTCAAACTACAAGTGCTTGGTCGCCTATTCATCACAGTTAGAAAAGTATACAGTAAAATAAAAGTATAATTTAAGCAAGAGAAGAGGAGGGGAGTGCAACCTTCCTCGCCATAATTTGTCTAATGCGAGATGATTGTCCCCAGAGCCTTCGGTGTCGAACTACTTCTTTCAACGACTAAACTAATTTGGTCCGACATCAAATGATACATTTTTTTTTTTTTGTGGGTACAGGAAGTGAAATAAGCACTGGATCGTACTAATTTGCACATAAAACGAGGTTACAAATTGGTGAGACATAATATTTGATCTTTTTCAATACATTATAAAATCATTCTTTATTATAACGAATTTTATAATATTAACTTATGACCACATGATACCAAAATCTTGTGACAAATAAGTGAGACAAAAAAAAAAAATTATGTGTACTTAGCTTTTGGCCAACATGCGATCATGTATTCATTAAGGTATACATCAAATCATAGGTGATTAAAATAGGGATTTTGTTTTATTGCATTTTGCTTTTAAGGTTTAGCATTTAACTTGTATTCCTAACGGAGTATCTAAAACCATTAGACTACCGTTTTTGATCATGTTTACATTTTTAATTTTTAAAATGGTATAATACCCCTTCAACATTTGAAATGTGAAAGTTGATAATCCCAACTACCTCATTGCACCCTCTTCACGCGGGTTCACTGCCTCCTCCTCTAAGTATAACTCCAACGACAACCACATCAAGTTAGGGAGGAAACTCTCCAATTATGGGGATTGGTTTGCTAAATACGCACCGTGTATTTAATCCATTCACGGGCAAATTATGATAATAGTGTAAAAAAAAAAAAGTCATAAACCTTTTACATTGGTGCTAATTTAGTCATAAATCCTTATTGGTGTCAATTTAGTCATAAACATTTTAATTTGATATCAATTTATTCATTTCAACTAATTTTGGTTGGATTTTGCTAATGTGGACACCGATTGGCTAACGTGGCATGACTAGAGATAATATGGACAACTTTAATAATATTTTAATATTTTTTCAAACATTTTATTTTACTTTTTTCTTTTGCCTTTTCTTTTTCTTTTTTCCTTCTCCTACCCCTTACTCTAGCCGGTCGCCAAATGTTAATGACCATCCAAAGGCGACGGTCTGTGAGGTCAAGGTTGACCTATCAACCTTTGGCAAGCCTCGCCGGCCATTGGTGAGGCTAGAGTCCTTGCTAGAGGTCGTGAGGTCGGGCCTGCAAAGGCTCAACCTCACCAGATCTAGCAAGGTCGAGCCTTGCCCATGCGATCGAGGGTGAACCTCGCCAACCCAGCACAAGGCTACCCTTGTGTCTTGGCTGCCTTGAGCCAGCCTCACCAATGACCAATGAGGTTACCTCAACCTCGTTGGCCCATGCCTTTGATTGGTTGCCGAGGTTTGGCCATTGTTGGAGTAAGGGGGAGGAGAAGGAAAATTGAAAAAAGAAAAGAAAAAGAAAAAGAAAAAGAATTAAAAATTAACAAAAATAATAAAATACCATTAAAAATGTGTTCCTATCAGTGCCAATCGTGCCACGTTAGTTGACCGATGTTCACATTAGCAAAATTTGGTCAAAATTAGCTAGAAGGATTAAATTAGCACCAAGTCAAAAAGTTTATAACTAAATTAACATAAAGTGAAAAGATTTAGGACTATATTGACATCAATAAAAAGTTTAGGATTGAAGTGGTATCAACACAAAATGTTTATGACTTTTTTTTTTTTTTTTACTTTTCCCCACAAATTACTTTTAACATCATTATTTGGTGATTTGTTCTCATTACCAACCCCAAAAAGAAATATTTTCATAGCCATATCATATATGATAATTGCAATATTTGTGAACTTGAATATAGAATCTACATGAGAAAAATGAAAAACTAAAATTGAATACTCGATCAAAGTAGAATAAGTATTCATTAATTTTACAATAAAAGTAGGAGTACACAAATTGCTCCCGAAAAAAAAAAAAGGATCACCAAGGGTGAGTAAATGTGAGACATATAATTCTAAGAAGAGTACCAATTATACCACGATTCATTGATGGTTGTTAAACAAATTGGGGTATAAAAGCAAAGAACAATATACTTTGGTTTTACTCTATCAACAATATTTCTGAGCTAGACAAAGAGACAAAAAATATTGTTAAATTTGTAAATCAATTTTATGAAGTTTACTATTTTTGAGAGACACCTAACGTTCATTACTGTAATAATATCCACCACTACCTGATATGTCAAATCTTTTATTCAAAAGAAATGATGTAATCATTACAAATGATAAATTGAAGAACCAAAAAATGGAAAACTGATACAGTTCTTCCGTAAAAAGGGTACTCAGACCCTCATAATATTTCATAGTGGGGCGAGGGGATCGGGGATACGGAGCTATAAGAGTCAACCCTTGATTTTTACTTTGTAACTAGTGCATTTGAAATCCTAAACTCATCACAAAAGTGTAACTAAATTCTATTACTCTTAAATAATACAAGAAAATCCTAAAATTTATTAAAGTAGTGCAATCAAAAGTTAAGGTGATTAGATTATTACTTCAATCGAAATGATTGATACGTGCTGTTTTGAACACTAAATGCGAAACAGAGTCCTTGATGTGCGAAATACCAATAATTAGAATAGCTATTTGGATTTTATTGCATTTTGGTTTTAAAATTTAGCGTTTAACTTGTACTCATCATGAACACCTAAAACCGTTAAACTATCAGTTTAAATGATGTTAAGGGTGTGTTTGTTTTACTGAAAATATTTTATCGGAAAGTATTTTTTGAATTTTCAGCCGTTTGGTTCTCTAAAAAAAATTTGGTCAACGGAAAATACTTTATGGTCAACATAAATATTATGTATTATTTTAAGAAAATGAATTCCTCCATCTAAGAAGGTGAAAACACTTTCCCTCTTCATTTTTTTCTATCTTTCACTTTTCCTTTCCAAATTTTTCTGGTATGCTGCTCTCTCCCTTCGCTCTTTCCCTCATCTTTCTTATTCAGCTCTTCTTCTTCAATGACGCGCATCTTCTTCATCATTGAAGGTCTAGATCTTCTTCTTCATTATTGAAGGTCTGGCTCTTCTTCAACAACGCTCAACACGATTCCAGGTTCTTTCGCTTTTTCGACGTCATAGTGGAGGGAGAGGTGCTTGGAGACGAAGGCCAGCCAAGGCTCTGCAACCTCGCCCTTCTGGTCGTTGCGGAAGGAGAGGTTGAGCTTGGCGAGGCCGTTGAGGAGCTTGCACGAGACCTTTTGGAGGAAGACGGAGATGTCACCGTCATACTCGGAGGTGACCCAGAGGGCCGACCGCTTCGGGAACGAGAAGAGGATCTCTGGCTGCTGCTGCTGCGGCGACGGCGGTGGCGGTGGTGGCGGCTACTCTAGGCCGGGGGGCGGAGGCGGCGGCGAGTATGGCGGGAGGAGGCTAGGGATTGGAGGAGGGGGAGGTGAGGAGGACAGGTCAGCCATCGGTGTCATCGAGCTGGAGAGAGTAGTGTGTGTACAGCCCATTTTTTTAATTTTTTTTATTTGGTGGGTTTTTTTTTTGGTAATTTTGAGCGGAAAATGGATTTGATTTTTGGATGGTTGTGCGCGAGCCGGGGGGGTTTTAAAATTTGGGGGATTGATTTATGCCTCTTCTGGAAAATGACCGTTGCTTCTAAGATTTTTTTTATTTTCTTTTTAGATGTATTTCTTTTATTTATTTTCCCAAATTTCTTGCCTCTTATTTAAAGAGAAGCACAACATTTGGAAACATTCAAATCTATAATAAGAAAAGGAAAGAAAGAGATTTTAGCTTGCTAGTGCCGATTATATGGACAGATGGTGATGTTTTCCTCCTTTCTCTCTTTCTCTTTCTTTTTGCTTCCTTTACTTCCTACTTAAATCACGAAAAAATACAAATTAATATAATGTTATATATAAAAGATCTCAAATCGATATAATTATTATAAATTTATTTTTAAATTAAATTTGTTATCACAAAGAACCTCTAAACTAGTACATTTATAACGAATTTATCTTTGATTGATTTTTGTCAAAATAATTAATATTACGCATGGGAGGCGCATCCATTTGAAGATAGCCAAATGTATTGAATCGACTAATGATATCGTTTTGACTTGCTCTTGTAACTGGAAATCATGTCCATTTTCAAGAAAATACTTTTCATGTTGCAGGTTCAAATTCTAGATTTACTAAACTAATCGAGAAAAATCCGTTTATAAAGTAACACTGACTCAACAAATTAATTTGGAAGTAAGAGGCACACTATTGTCAATTGTTAGATCATTTTTCAAATGTGATCAAAACACCATAAAATACTTTCAGTCACGTATCACCAAACAAAAGAAAACTAACCATTTTCTTGGAAAATGGTTTCCCAGAAAACATTTTCCAAAAACATTACGTTTTCCGTGAAACACACACCCTAAGACTCTGTTTGTTCCACAGAAAATGAATTTTCAAAAAAAAAATTTCCGAGTTTTTTGATGTTCAGCTCACGAAAAATGAATTGGCCAAGGAAAATATTTTTCATCAATGGACAAAAAGTTTTCTAAAATAAGAGAAAATGTTTTCCACTTTTCAAGTTGGGAAAAACATTTTCCTTACTCACTTTCTCTTATCTCACACTCATGTTAACCTTCCAATCCTTTTTTTTTCATTTTAAAAAATTCAAAATTTTAATTATTTTTTAATTTTAATTATTTTTTAAAATTCTGTCTTGGCCTGTTGTTGGCCACGATGATGGCCAGCTACTAGCCACAGGCAAGCCTTGAGCTCGGCCTTAGGCAAGTTCGAGGCTCCCGACCTCTGGTGATCTCGCTACTCACTAGATTCGTGAGCTAGAGCCTCGCACTCGTCAAGCAAGGTCTAAGCTCATTGACCTCTAATGATCTCGTTGCTTGCTTGGATCGGCCAAGCCTCAAGCTCATCGACCTACGTCTTGGCCAATTACCGGATTGCCTGCCATCGTTGAGGCACATGGTTGGCCGGAAGGAGGTAGAAGGAAAAGAAAAAGAGAAAAAAGAAATAATAAAAATAAGATTTTTTTTAAAAATAAAAATAAAAATAAATTCAATTTTAAAAATATTTAAATTAAATTATAATTTAGAAGCAATCGATTTTTTGGTATTTTTTTTTTCAGAAAATCAAATCATATACCAAACGGTGAAAAAAAATTCCTAGTGTATATTTAAGTTTCAGCTGAACATTAGAAAATATTATCATTTTCCTAGAAAATAAATAGCTTTTGGGTAAAAAATTTTCAAAAATGTCACATTTTCCACAAATGAATGGAGCATAAATGTTTTGATTTATTCAAATGGTATAATACACCTCTAACATTTGAAATCTCTAAGTTGGCGATTCGAATCATCCCACTACAGAGTCTTCGCATAGGATCAGTGCCTCCTCTTAAAGCGCAACTCCAGATACAACCGTATCAAGTTACAAAGGGGAACTCTCCAATTGTGAGGATTGTAATGCATCTAATTCACTCGCACGCAAATTTATCGTTGCTCGGTGCTTTGTACCATTTACAAACACCAACCAAAATAAGTATTCAAAGGTACATCATATATGATGATTACAACATTTTTGAACTTGAACTTAAATTCAATACGAGAAAAATATTTTTGGAAAGAATCATAAATCCAAAGATAATAAATCTGTATTAAGCAAACCCAATGTGCTTCTCCTAAATTAAATTTACTTCTTTTCAATTATTTTCGTGAGAGCTTTTATAGTGTCGTTTCTTTTTCTTTTTTCTTTTTTTTGATTATTTTAATTTTGGAAGGGGTATAAAATTATTACAGTTAGATTACATTTTGTATTAGCATTTAAGAAAAACTATGCATTATAACAACTAACAATTTCCGATCGGTGATACACAAAGGGGCGCTCATATCGGAATAGACAAAAGAGAACGCACGAGTACAACGCCCCCTAAAAGCCAGATTAAAAAATACCTTCTAGGTGCGGGGCCCACAAGAAAATTTACTCACATCAGCAGTGAAGTTACATAAATGTCCCTCGGGGATAAGGAGCCAGGTACAAAAGAAACCGACATGTGTCATGGGCCGAAAGATGGACGACCCGAGAGGTTTCCCAGAATCGACCCCAACTCGCCCGTGGACCTCCTGCTCTCACTCGGATTCCCACCAAGCCTTCTCCCCGACTTGCAAGGGCGGGCGAAGTTGTCATTAAGCTAGATTACAGAAGTCCGTTCCGTTATTTATGTTGGTAGACGGTAGTTGGCACTTATGTCAGTAGTTGAGGCGGTACGATCTCATCCGCCGGTAGAATACTAGATCAATGGATGTAATCCGAGGCCCTCAACTATAAAATGGGGTGTCCTCCTTCATTTGTAAACATCCACTACTTCCGCAATACGAAGCAAGTCTTCTTTCCAGAGCTCTTCTCTCTAGATTCTTTCTTTCTCTATGATCCGGGTAAGGCGAGCGAGTGAGCGTTCGACTGTGAAAGGCTTGGCTTAGGTGCTTCGACGATCCATTTCGATCCTAAAGTGCCCGAGTGGCCGCACGGTCACGATCCCAATCGATCAGCCCGTGACAAGTGGTATCAGAGCTAAAGAGAGATCTGTTTCCAAGAGATTGAAGAGCACCAACTGTTCGAGAGAATGCCAAGCCATGATGCGGCTATAGTTGGAGAGAATGCGCCTGGCATAGACACGCGCAGCAAAGCAAAGAAAAGAGACCACTCGGTGGATGCTGCGGCCACGTTCGATGAGAAGATCGGGAAGGTCCGGAGTGCCGTGCTCGAACTCATGGAAGGTCTTGACGACGTGCGAGACCAGATCATGGAAGTTGAGGGCTCACTTCGTGAAGACTTCACGACCGGCATCAACCAAGCCACGGCTCCACTGTTCGACAAGGACGAAGCTCTCGAAGCATCGATCGATGGTTTGAACGAGCGCGTCCAAATAATCGAGGAGGTAAGCCCGTGTAGGGACAAGGTCGAAGCCATGAAGGCCGAGATCCAAGAGCTCAAGACCGAGCTCGCCCTATGCAAGTTAAGCATCACGAACGGTGCGGCGCCTGCTCAAACAATGACCAAGATCGAGGTGCCGAAACCAAAGGAGTTCAAAGGCAACCGCTCCGCCCAAGAGGTGGACAATTTCGTATGGAGCATGGAGCAGTACTTCGGCGCCGTCAACATACACGACGAGTCAATCAAGGTACGAACCGCTTCCATGTTCCTGTCTGATACGGCGATGCTGTGGTGGCGTAATAGGTGTGACAAGAGTAGACGCAGCGCCGATGCCGTGAACACGTGGGACGACTTCGTGAGGGAATTCCGCGGCTACTTCTTCCCCGAGTTCGCTCAACAAGAAGCCCGAAGCATGCTCCATCGCCTCGAGCAAAGAGGTACGATCCGAGAGTACATGAAGGAGTTCACGGAGCTCAAACTCCAGATTCGCAACCTAAGCGAAGAGGAGGCTTTCGGAGCGTTCATGGATGGACTCAAGCCACAGGCACAACTTGAGCTGAAGCGGCGGGATGTGAGTAGTCTGGCGCGTGCGCTGAGCATGGCCGAGTCTCTCGTTGACCTCACCAGGGTTGAACCGAGGAACCACCGAGCAAGAGATTGGAGGTCGGATCGATCCGACGACGAAGGAAGAAACACTCCCCGAGGCGCGCCCGATCAAAGCGGCCGGGCCAAGACGTGGGGAGAAGGGTCTTCCAAGCCGTCCTTCCAAAGAGGTCGACCCCCGATCGACTACGTGAGTAAGTTCGATCAACCTCCGCCCTCTCCTTGCTTTATCTGCAAAGGTCTGCATTGGACCCAAAAGTGCCCGAATAGGGGACGAATCAGCGCCCTCCTAGCCATCGATGAGGAGAAGGAGGCGCCCAAAGAAGATAAGAGGCAGATCCGGATTGGAGCTGTGAAGATGATCAACTCGGCCCAAGCCCGATCGCCGACCAAAGGAGAAGGAATCACTCCAAACACCGACATGTTCTTCGTGGAGGTTGAAGTGGGCGGCCGAACGCTTTACGCTTTGGTCGACACCGGCGCATCCAACATGTTCATGTTGACCGAGGTTTCGAAGACCTTGGGACTTCACATGGAACCATCCGAGAAGTCGTACAAGTCGATCAATTCGGGCGACTTCCATGGCGTAGGATCAACACCCGACGTGGATGTCAAGATTGGTGGATGGAAGGGCCAAATGGCATTCGAGGTAATCCCTCTTGACGACTATGATCTCATCCTTGGAATGCAGTTTTTCCATAGTGTGGGAGCCATGATCGACATGAGGACCAAATGTATGATGATCCTCGATAAAAAGTGCCCGTCAATGATCCCCATGATCAAAGGAGTGGTCGACACCAAGACCATCGCGTCGATCCGGAGCCTCGACAAGAGCTTGAAGGCCGTCATGCGCATCAACAAGCTGTCCGAGGTGAAGCCGAAGGTTGAGTTGGATCCTACTCCAACAAACGCTATGCCCATCCAAGCGCTCTTCCCCGAAGTTGAGTGCGCTCCGCGTGCTCCATCCAAGCCGAAGACCGAGCCGCGTGCATCCGACTTCATCATCAAAGGTTGTGGTCCTTCGTTCATGAGCGTCCGAGCAAAGCGCAATAAGAGCAAGAAAGATCGTGCCAAAGCCCGCACTCGTGCCAAGAAAGTCGACCGCCAAGCTAAGAGCGACGAGGACGTCGCTCGATTGAGTGGGGGAGAATGTCACAGGCCGAAAGATGGACGACCCGAGAGGTTTCCCAGAGTCAACCCCAACTCGCCCGTGGACCTCCTGCTCTCACTCGGATTCCCACCAAGCCTTCTCTCCGACTTGCAAGGGCGGGCGAAGTTGTCATTAAGCTAGATTACAGAAGTCCGTTCCGTTATTTATGTTGGTAGACGGTAGTTGGCACTTATGTCGGTAGTTGAGGCGGTACGATCTCGTCCGCCGGTAGAATACTAGATCAATGGATGTAATCCGAGGCCCTCAACTATAAAAGGGGGTGTCCTCCTTCATTTGTAAACATCTACTACTTCTGCAATACAAAGCAAGTCTTTTTTCCAGAGCTCTTCTCTCTAGATTCTTTCTCTCTCTATGATCCGGGTAAGGCGAGCGAGTGAGCGTTCGACTGTGAAAAGCTTGGCTTAGGTGCTTCGGCGATCCATTCCGATCCTAAAGTGCCCGAGTTGCCGCACGGTCACGATCCCAATCGATCGGCCCGTGACACATGCATCTCTGGTATTTCGCCATCATTTGTCCGAAAGCAGTGACAGAGCTAGGATTTTGAATGACAGAAGCGATATTTTCACAATGATGCATCTAATCTTTTTTAGTTAATATTTGTTGCTAATAAATATTACCAGTGAAGTCAACTCAACAAATTAGTAAAAATATACAGAAAAATTGAAAAAGTACACAAATTGGTAAAAACTATTAAAAAAACAAAAAAGATTGCCAAGGCACAAGGGTAACTGTGAAACATATAATTCTAAAGAAGAGCACCAATTATACCTTAATTTATTGATGATCGTTGAACGATTAGGGGTATAAAAGTGAAGAACAAAAAACTTTGGTTTTACTCCATCGACAATATTGTTTTAGCTAAATAAAGAGACGAAAACATATTGTTAAATTCTTGAATCAATTTTCTAGAGTTTACTATTATTGAAAGACACCTAACATTGATTACCATGATAGTACCCACCACCACTCGATATCTCAAAGCTTTTATTTTAATGAAAAAAATAACAAATTTATTAATGATAAATTAAAGAACCAAAAATGGCAAAATAGTGATGCACTCCTTCCATCCAAAGGGTGCTCAGACCCTCTTAATCTTTTACAGTAGGTTGGGGGGATTGAGGGTGCGGATCAATAATACTCAACCTTAAATCTTATTTTAAAATTGTTACATTTGAAATTTTTAAACTTATGATTAAAGTGTAATTGAGTTCTAAACTCTTAGATAATACAATCAAGTTTTTAAATTTGTCAAATTGGTGCAATTAAAATATAGGGTGGTAAAAGTATCACTTCAACACAAATCATCAATGCGTGTTGTTTTGAACGCTAAATTCGAAATAAGTCCTTGATGTGTGATACAACTCATTGGCTGTGTAGAATCACGTAGACAACATTTCAATAAGCAAATATAACAATTGCAGGAGGCCCCAGTACTGTTTCATCAAATGTGGGATGAAAGACTAAAACTATTTCCAATCTTTCATCCACCGGCAATACCAAAATCGCTGGGAGATGCCATCGTGCCTAACGCAACTGATTATCAAAGACATTGGTCATGAATATTTATTAAGACTTATTCATACATAATAAATTTCATACTTTAGAGATGACTAAAATAATAAAGCATAATAATTCCATGCATCGCAATAATTCAATTTGAGAAAGGAAATATCATTTTAGCCTCATCAAGAAGAAAGATAATATATGGCCCAATAAGTGACATTACATGAGAACACTCGGATCATTTATCCAAGCCAATTCTTTCTTTGCATCCAAGCCAGCTCTACAGGTGAGCAAACACAAGCCGAAATGAGAACTTATGCTTTGATTAATCAAAACGTACCCGAGAATTTCGACAAGGCTATACTTCCCCAGCTTTTGTATGACCGGACATGACGTGCTTTAAGCGGAAGTGCCTGCAATTTCGGGATGAGGCATCCGGCATCCGGCTTCAGGCTTATTTGTTCTCCAATAACTAGGCTATGTTTGGTTCAATTTTTGGAGGTACCCTTTCAGGAAATATAAATATCTTTAGATTAAAACGTCTTCATGAAAAACAAACTGTTTGTTACACTGTAATTGAAAAGTGCATTGGGAAGTACTTTTAAGAGAAAGCCTATTTCGTGAAAACACTATTGAAAAGTCCGTTGGTATGATCAATTTAAACTTTTTAATTCTTCTTTTGTTCAAATTGAAAAAAAATAATGACCACAACTTTTACAATTTAAATCTTGAGAACAATGTAAAAGAAATATATTAACAAATTCACAAATAAAAAAAAAATCACATTTCTTTTTGGGTTAATAAATTCACATTAAAGAGGTCTCTTTCTCAACCATGAAGAGAGTAATTTTATTATAATAAAGGATAAGTGCACTATATTTTCTAAAATTTATCACGAAAATAAAATTGGGTTTTAAAACTTCTAAAAAGTATAATCAAGTCCTATAATTTGTCAAATTGATCAAATCGAGTCCTTCTGTTGTTTACATTTTTCAAAAGCTTTAGGACTCGATTGTAATTTTATGACAATTTTTAAGATTTGATTGCACTTTTTTTATATAAAAAAAATTAGGACATGCTTGTACTTTCGTGATAAGTTTTCTCAATTGAATTTTTTGTTAGTTTTAAGATTTAATTGCACTTTCATGACAAGTTTTAGAACTTTCAATGTAATTATCCCTTATAATAAACATGATCACATATGCACTAAGGAAAGAAATACTTTGTCATTAAAAATAACAAGCATCTTAAATAGTTGCGACATATATGACTATCATGTAAACGTGTTATATCATAATATAAATTATCATTTGAAGCATTAGCCCTCATTTAAATTATCAAACTCAACTATATGTAAATTGCGATCCAAATATGCTCTTGCAAAATCTTTATCATTCATGGTGTTTCTACATCTGTAGGGATCGATTATACCTTTTCATTTGATAAACTTGCCATTTCCTAGTAAAATGAACATGAACAAATATGAGAGGCACAAAGAAATGAGACGAACTATGACCCAATTTCATAAACATGAATGAACTAAAAGAAAAAAAATGTAGCAAGACAGAACAAGAAGCCACTAAGCAGTTATAGAGAGACTAGAACATGGTAACAGTAGTTTAAAGAAAGGACAATTTGGCTCATGGGAAGAAGAAGCTACTCCATCTTGATTCTAATGTCTGATTCACATCAGTACAGCATAAAAGCACTAGAAAACATGAGATAACCCCCGTAGGTTAATATCACTAAGATAACCTGTCATTTAAGTGAAATTTACTTGAAGCTGCAATCTTTTATAAAAACACTCCAAATGCTAATTCCAGGAAAGTGATTACCAGCTCTTTCTACTTACCCCATGATCCACTAATTTCAGCTTTCAGATGTCTACAGACAAGAATATGGAAGCATCAAGCTTTTCAATCTTCAAACAACCCCTCAATTCCCTGCAACTTGCCTAAGAAAGATAAGAACCAGACAAGGCCATAAACCACACATCCCCTCAGCCAAGAGCTGTTCAATCAGGAGACACAAGTAGTTATAAATTATCAATCAAAAGAAACGTATGATTATCACATGATAAACATACATATATTGTGTTCAAGTAAAGAAATTCAATAAATAGGAGGCTCAAGAAAATGAAGAGCTTCAATGTAGACGACGCCCACTCCAAAGCACGCATTGAAGCGTAATTCTCTCCTCTCAAACAATCATAAAACTAGCTACGTGCCTTAAACAGGGGTTTGTTGACCTAACAAGCACATTGAAACTTCATATAAAAACTATACAAATCAAAATTTGAAATTTCAGCGGAATATGGTATCCCCAATATTTACCAGACCCAATTCGCGGACGAACAAATTGATCTGAATCCGAACAGAACCAAACTTTAGTAAGGCTTCCTAAGAGACCTAAAGCCATCTACAGGACTGAGAATGTCCGGTGAACCTACAGAAAGGAAAAGAAAATCAAATGAGAGAGAGGGAGCAAGAGAAAGAGGGCAGTCACATTCAATCGGTCACGTCGGCGATGGGGAAGGAAAAGGCCTGTGCGGCCGTCATTGGTGGTGGTTGATGGAGCAGAGGCGGATGATCGCTGAAGAAATGGGGAAGAGAAAAGAGCTGGAGCATTAACCTGAGAAGAGAGGTGAACTCAGTTGAGAAAAGAGAGGGAGCACAAGAAGAGGTGAGGGAAAGAAACAAATCTATTAGATTTTGTTTAAAAGGGGGCGAAAATGAAATTATGGCCGATAAATAAGGGTGAAATGGGAAATTGACATTTTCATTAAATTTGGCTATGAGCACGACGAAAATGCTACTTTTGAAGCCTAAAAAGAGGAAAAAAAAAAAAAAAAGCCTCCTCAACCCTGGAGGCGAAGGCCTTTAGTTCCTCAAAGGGCTTTGGCAAGGCATTGCCAAACGTATTGTCTTCTCCAGCTTTTGGTGACATTGAATCTCTTATGATGTTCAAGTTCACAAATGGCAGCTTCTAGTGACAATGAATCTCTCCACGACTTAGTGAATGTCGACACATTGGGCAACATTTCCATGGACGGGCAATTTTTTATCTCGGCCTTCTTCAGAAAATTCAACTCTTTCAAGCCTTCAACTGCTCTGAACTTTGGACAAGAAGAAATATAGAGATGCTGTAGATTTTTCAATTTCGACAGGTTAGGCAATTGTTCAATTGCAATACATGTACCAATGCTTAGAGACTTCAGTGATTCCACTTCCCCCAAACCTGGAATATCCGCCAATTTGTCTAGGAAGAATAGCGTCAACTCTTGTAACCTCTTCAAGCACGATAGATCAGGTGTGCTCTCTAAGAAGTCACACCAATATATCCCCAATTCCCTTAAGCTTTCCAAGTATTTAAGTACGGGGAAATGTGGCACCGGACAGTAGCTGATACGGAGAATCGACAAGCTTTTGAAGCCCAAAAAATCTGGCAATTGCGGGACCCAATAAAGTTTCAAGGTTGATAAGCCACGTGGAAGCCGATGTATGGACTGTGCTTCCGTCCAAAGCGAGATAACCTTGTTCGCTATCACAGACTCATTACTAAAATATTTGCTTCCCACTTCGAGATGATCTAAGTGAACTAGGCTTGAGAGGTCAGGAAGAACAGGGATATCACCAGCCTCAATCACTAGACATTTCAAACTCGAGGGAAGCTATGGAACGGGCGAAGCCGGCTACTTGCAATTCTAAGCATTTCGAGATTAGAGAAACCACTTGAATTTGTTGGCACTGTAGAGACTGGGCTCCGATCCAAGTCCAATATACTTAGACGGGTCAGGCTCCACATTTCCCATGGGATTTCATCCATGAGATGCGGACAAGACGAGGCATCAAGCTCTTCAAGCGACTCCACCCTTCCAAGAGCACCGGGTATCGTGTGTATCTTTGTGAATGCCACATTTAAGACTTTTAGTCTTTTCAGATTTCCAATAGAATCGGGTAGAATAGAGATGCCCGAATGATTTATGTCTAACTCAACCAATGAGTCTAGTTCCCCAATAGAGTCCGGAAGCTCAGCTAGATGATAGCATGAAGTCAACCGCAAATGCGTTAGATTCGTTAACCTTCCGAAAGAGTGAGGAAGTTGGTGGATACGAAAATTATCATAAATTTCAAACTTAATCAAAGATTTTAGATTGCCTAGTGTCTCGGGAAGCTTGAACGGTTTGGATAAGCATGACGAGGCAGCCTGGGGCATGATTATCTCTGACAAGCATTCTAGAGAACCGATTTCTTTAGGCAACCCATGGAGGGAATAGCAATCTTGAATATTCAAAGTACTTAGCTGTTTTAGCTTACCGATTGAGCTATCAATCATAGACAAATTTGAACACGAAGCGAGAATCAATTTCTCCAACTTGCCAAACTCAGAAAAATCAGGTGTCTTGGTTAACCCCATGCACCACGTTAAATTTAGAACTCTTAATTTTTTCGCCACCTGCAATGGATAGAAAAGGCCAATTACATGCCCACAAAAAGTATGAGAATACAATACCATACAACTAGCTAGCAAATGTCAATTGGTAGAATTTGAAGCAACATGAGTGAGATGTGTGGGTACCTCAATTTGCCTCCATCCACCCCAATCGTGGGTGATGTCGCTTCTTGAAAGGTCAAGCATGACCAAATTCACCGGGTGAAAATTCATAGCTGAAAGATCTAGTGGGCAATGATGCCAAGACAACCATCTTAGATTATGAAGGAGATCTTTGAAATCACCTATGAAATTCATTCTTCCCCCTCCAAGGAACCTCAGCTGTGGCAAACCGGCTAATTCTTCAGGTGTTAGGTCATGACTAATGCCCACACTGAGTGCTCGTATAGCTTGTTTTTCCTGTGAGCAGTTGAGAAAAAAAGATAGAGTGTGCAACATAGGAAGTGAAAAACCAAAGCAAGCAGTCAACACCGTCAACAATTCTTCTTTGACCTCAAACAATAAATCACACACGAGTTGTAAAAAAATTATTACTTTTCTTTATCTCAACTCTAAAATAAGACAAACCAATTGTGTTTCAAATGTCCGTTCGTTGTTGATTACTGTCTTTTCGCAGACTAATCACCTTTTCAGGGAAATAAAAAGCTCATTTTCATTCTCACCGAAACAAGAAACGAAGAATTTCGATTAACCAGACGGCATGTTAACTTCTTCTTATTTCACACAGGTAAGGAATGAAAAGATATACTTTTTTCGTTTAAGTTTTGCTTCCTATTTATCTATAAGTAAAAACCAAAGCAGGCCATCAACCGATATTCTCAATGTTCTCAACATAAGGAACATGACCAATTACTGGATTGATTATATCTTCTACTCTTAATAACTTTTACCTCGTTGCTCCCCAGTATGTCTAGAGTATTCTCATCAATATGCACCCAACGTCGCTTTCCAGCATCTTCAAAATTCTCTTCCTTAACGATATACCTTCCTAGATCTCGAACTTCATCACGCATCCAGAAACAATTGTACTCATCAATCTTTATCAATGACATGAGGAGAAGAACATCAATCGCCCCACGTGGAGAATAGTCGATACTATGCCACATGTAGTCCGCATGAGTCTTATGCTTCCCAATGCAAAAACATGCTATATCTAGGAATATGGCTCTTTCTAAGTTGTCCAATTTGTTGATACTTATCATCAATGTTTCTCGAACATCATGAGGCGGGATTTGCTTTAACTCCTCCAATTTCTCATCCCACTCGGATCTGACTATGTTGGCGAAAAGGGAACCCACAGTTTCCAGAGTCAAAGGAAGCTTTCCTACGCTTGAAACAACTTCTTTTGAGAATGTATAGCAATCTTTTGAAGGAATATCACTTCTAAAAGCATGCTTGCTGAAAAGCCGTATCGCTTGATCCAAAGGCATCTCCTTTATTGAGTAATCCATGTAATTGTTAGGTCGTGTTTGGTTGTCTTTATTTCGTATTGTCCTAAGGTCCCTGAGTGTGACAATAATCCTACTTCCACAACCAAACCAATCACAGCTCCCTGCGAGGTTCTCAAGCTGCTTCTTCTTGTCCACATTATCGACAACAACCAGAACTTTCTTTTTGCAAAGTCCTCTTGTTATGCGATCGATCCCGTCATTTGTGTCATAAATTTCTTGAGCAGAGTTTGACCCTAGTGTTTCGGATAGTAGTTTCTTTTGCAAGTCCAAGAGACGATGACTTTGGACATCTTCAAGAAAACTACTATAATTGAATTTAAACCGAAATCGGTTGAAGATAACCCTAGCAAGGGTTGATTTACCAATACCACCCGTCCCATGGATTATAATGAAACGTACATGGTCATCAGAGTCAACATCCAACAATTCCTCTATACATTCTACATCATCTGTTTCAACTAGATGGTCGGGAAGATGTCTATTCTTCCCCTTTAACTTGAGTAGAACTTCTCGAACAATCAATTTTATAAGTTCACCATACCTGCCAACATAGGCTAAATATATTTAAAATGATTTACAAACAATGACAGTTTTTTAAATGACAAACGTAACAATTTCAAGTTACAATGAAAAGTATCTAAATTACAAAGGGCTTAAAGTAGTTGTTGTGGCTACCATCCAGATTCCCATTGGTTCGATTTAAACACTAACTACGGCCTAGACTCTTATTGACTGAGTTTAAACACTAACACTCAGTTTAGATGCAGTGATTGAGAGGAAATGGGAAGGATTGAAAGGAATGGTTGGTTTTTATGATTGTTGTATGCTAACAAAAAAAAAGAGGGTGAAATGAAGGTAATTAGGTCATTTCTTATATGGTCGAAGAAGAAAAAAAGAGTAGAAAGGAATATAATTATATCTTTATGAATATATTGTCCTTCTACTTATTCATAGATTATATAATGAAGACTAAGTTTAGTAACTTTGGCATGTTAAAGATTCAATATGAGCAACAATGAACTCATGTTATAGAATGCTCAGTAACACGTTTTCACTTTCCACCGCGTATCCGAGTCACCTCTCTCTCTACTCTCGATCATATCTGGGAGACTCCATCAAGATACTGTCAATAATTTTAGCTTGATATTATGATGAAAAACGTCTACATCTAGGGAAGAATGGTGAAGAGCCAAGGTTGGGTGCTGCGTAGCTCGACCGCTACGAGAGGGGGAGAGAGGGAGGGAGGGAGGGAGGGAGGGAGAGAGAGAGAGAGAGAGAGAGAGAATTGAGGAAAAAATTATGTTAAGTGCACATGTGAGCAATCAAAGAGCCAATTAATGCATGATAACTACCCAAGTGGCAGCGTAGACGTTGTCACAAAACTTCTCCTATTTTCAAATGGGCGCTGCTAGGGTAATAGTCTCGTTCTTTTTCGAAATAACGAAAACCTATTAGACCACAAATTCCTTTCACAAGTCCAAGGCAACCGGTTAGACTTGTGGAGGAATCTAAATGTTATATTCTATAATACGTAAGAAACAATTGCGTGATGCCCATGATCTCTCAACAACAAGAATACAATCTTTGTTTTGAACGTGAAATCCGCATTGATGGCGTATGAAATGCTTACTATGTACCATGATTGTCTTTAATTAGGTGATATAATTTGTATATAATTTAAATTATATTAACTAGCATATATGTTAATTTGAGTTGGGGTTGTTGGTCTAGATTTATCAAAAGTCAAAGGTAACTTTTTTGCTTTTCCCATTAAATCTGAAATATTATGTAAATTCTAATCAATTGCAAAAAATAAAAATAAATTATAGGTCGATATTAATGTAAAAGTTTTTCTATTATGACAAATTGATTACCATCCAATCTGTGATTTCTCAATTTTTTTCCTTTTACTTTTGTTTAGACCTTACATAATTGACACAACTTGTAAATTAATTTACCTAATAAGATGTGCTTACTGTATCGAAGAAATAATACTATTTTTTGTAGAGGATGCTTGTTATATTTCTTTTATGGATAGAAGGATGAGAACAGGGGCTAGTGCAATCCCACTCATGAAAAATTCTTAGGCCAAACTTTGTGGTATCACTACATCAAGTGACACCTTTTTAGGCCAAAATTAATTTAGTGAGTTCGATCCCCACTATATCTAGTGGAACCTGCTTAGGCCAAACTTTCTGAATGTATGACAACACCGGCTGTTAAAGTTTTTCTGTTTTGCATTTTGAAATATGTGGTGGAGGAAGGACGGTCGAACAACAGCACGGTCATGCTCTCTTTTCCCTTTTCAAACTGGTTATGAAGAAGTGAGGGATGGGTACAAGATTACGACTTCCAGCAACCATCTATGGAATAGTTGTTACGCTGAAATTTAATGGAGTTTTAATAACTTCTACTCTGCTAAATTTAAAAGTACAAATATTTTATACTGCTTTGATTTTATGAATAACATATATAATAAAGGAGGAATATTACCAGAATTCACAAAATACTCCTAAAACCAAAACATTGGGGGATGGGGACGCCAGCGGGGTTCAAGTCCCGCACTCTGCAAGAGGCAGAGGAAATCTCAGAGAGATAGGACATAGGAAGACAAATAAAAAATAAAATAAAATTGTTTTGCGGTGTTTGAATCTTTTCAACTTACACATAAATTACAGAGAAATTAATAACTCGAATGAGGAAAAAGTCCAATTAGCTTAAAACAATAAGTACTTGACAGATTTTATTAAAATTAATAACTCAGGAAAATTTGTGGAAAACTTACCCTTTTCCTTCCAGCTTCCAACCTACTTTAGTTGGAACCTCAGCAAGAGCATCTTCCCAGCGCTTCACTTCATCTGAGCCGTACTTCTTCCCAAGCTCAGAGAGGGCATCTCTGTACAATTCGGTTTTAAGTTTGACATCATCCGGCTTCACATCAAAGAAAACGGGGAGGATCTCCTTCTTTCCATCTGACTTTGAAGTGCAATTTACCATATGTGCAACCTCACGGAGACACCAAGGAGCGGAAGCGAATCGCTTAGAGAAGATGGGGATATAGATTTGAGAATCATCAAGGGCTTGCAAGAGCTCTCCCTCAACCTTCTGACCAACTGGGAGCTCTTTGTCATCTTTGAAGACACGGATTCCTTTCTCGACCATGTCATGATAGAGGCAACTAGTAAAGTTGTCCCGAGTGTCTAGTCCCCTGAAACTCAGGAATACCTCGAACTTCATTCTTGATGTGTTGGTGACCGATGCCACTGCACGTAGGAAATGAGACTTGAGACAGAATCAAGCTGAACGAAAATTGTCGATGAGCTTGCTTGAGGTGAGATATCAATAAAGGGCACTTTAAAAAAAAAAAAAAAAAGGAACAGGTGGTGGGTATGGTTAGCCACGAATCACTGCCGTCAATTGCGATGGCAAACTGCCGAAGAAATCGAAGTCATAGCACATCGAAATTGAAACATTCGACGAAGAAATCGGAAACAAACCAGAGAGTGCATACCTAGTGGGCTAATTGACGGCCGACCGACAAAGGAGAGGCCGCAACGAAATCGAGAGAGGGGACCAACGAGCCGGCGACTCAGGCAAATCTCGAGAGAGAGATCGATGGCTTAGCCGTAGAGGCCAGAGGGAGGGGCCAGATCTGAGAGGGAGTTTGAGAAAGAACAGAGTGCCGCCTTAAGATAATTTAAGTTTTTATGAGGCCGAAGAGGCATACTGCTCTCGAAGTATTATTATGTATGTGAGTTTGTCCTCTTCATGGGTGTAATTTGAAGATTTTACCGATGCTCACATGTAAAAAAAAAAAAAACAGATGAAACGCATGCTTTTAGGGTACCTTTGTTCAATTGAAAGAGCTTTTCACAAATTAGTCTCTCGGATTTTTCACATATACGATTTGCTGTAAAATATTAGTTTTAAAATTTTTAAATTTCATTTTTCATTTCTTTTTAATTTTTTCTTTTTTTCTCCATTTTTCTAAAAAAATTTCTTTGGTCTTTCTTAACTTTTTAAATTTTAAATTTTCATGACGTGATGCCACATTAGTACCATATCAAAGCCATGTATGCAAAAAGAAACTACAGAATGCTAGGTCAAATTTTGAAATCCATATTATCAAATCTGGTTGTGAGCTTACTAGAAGGATTAAATTGCACTTGAAGAAAAAAAAAACGTTTAGGATTTGATTGCATAAATTCAAAATTTAGGATTTAATTGCATACTCGGCCAAATATTCAGGATATTTGGTGTAATTTTATTTGTAAGAGTCTAAAACGAGAACTAGTGTAGTGGATACCTATTATTCTTATAAGATAATAACAAATAGGGAATATTGAAATAAAAATTTCAGTTTGATTCCCATCATACATCGGTCTCTCCCACTGAGAAGAACTGTGCTATTGACAGGTTCATCTCTTTTCTTGATTTGGCCTATCCTTCCACAGCTGTAGAATAAACTTGCAGATCAGCAGCAAAAATAGCATATGAGTTGTGAGGACAAATTTTCACACCGACAAGCGCAAGGAATGTGAGAACGTGTGGAACAAGGTTGCTATTTTCAGGCCATGTCCATTTATTGAACACATGAAGCTTCCCCTCAACTCCCGGTGAAATCCCCATGTAAACGCAAGGAAATTGAAAACGAATGGCCCGACTCCATTAGATGTTGGCAAAAGCAGAAGGATAGACACTTTCATGACTTCATATCTTTCGTTTTTTCCACAACTGCTATTATTATTATTATTTTTAAGACAATTCAACTCACTTGCGAGTAAATGCATGAAGTATGAATAGAAGATAAGAGAAGAAAGAGACATGAAGAGGAGAGGAGACTTTTGCAATGGGGACGAAACTTTTCGAGGCTTCTTAGTTGCTTCGATGTCAAGTTGAGAAAGACGGGAAATTGTGGGGATAAGTAAATACAATGAATTTGCATTCTCATTGTATGTAAATGTTTCAAATCTCTAGCAATGTTTTTGAATTTTCTGTAGACTTCATAATTGGTTCCACAAGTTCTCAAGCTCCAAAAGAGCACTTCAGTCAATTATGTAGGATCACTCCTCAAAAAATTATTCAACATGGTTGTGTTATGAATTTTCCGGCGACTATTATAACAACGATAAAATAATCAAAGGTTAATGATATTTACATTTGAAGGGTTATGTTGAGAAAACGTCAAATGTTTTGATGGACCTCTGAATTACAGAAGGTGAACAAAGTACAAGACACTGTTTCGTCGTCAAAGAGTTTTGAATGTGGACGATCAATTCGGTATGACCTTGGTACAAGCAGTGAATGGACAATAGGAAAAAATATTAACAAGAAACTTGGATGAAATTACAGGCAAAAGGTGGATAATAAAATAGACATGGTGAATTTCTACAACACTTGGTGAAAAGACTCATCTTCAACATTTTATTTGAATTCAAATTGGTGTTTTATGACTGGTTCAATTGTTTGATATATGTGGAAAATAGGTAAGTAAGAAAAAAAATAGATTATCTTTGATTTCAAGAAATGTCCGGCGAGAAAATCTAAATTGCATTGAAATTGAGATTACATTGAAAGGAAAGGCACCTACACGTCCACACTATGCACCATACCATCTTCATTGACCCATGCTTCATGCGTGACTCATCATCACCTTGAAGTAGCCACAGGTTCACAATCATAAATCCCAGCTTTTCTTAAAGAACTTCATCTAGCATGGCCATCAAGGAATTTTTAGTGATACACATCCAAAGTAAAATTCTCATTTCTTTTTTTAATAAAAAAAATTCTTATTTTTTTATTTTCCCTTTTCTGTTTTCTTCTCTTTTTACTCTTTTCTTTTTTTAATAATATTTTAATTTTATTCTAATATTACAATTCGATTACATTTTGTATTATTTTATTTTTCTTTTAAAAAATATCTTTACTTGCCTTCTGTACCGTAACAGCTTACATTTCCCTTTCTAACAAATTGGCTTCCCTTTCCATTTCTGTAACTCGTCCGTCGGGAGAGAGATGTGGAGCCCATCGGTTGCCGGTTGCACACGAGTGGGCCCCACGTACCAGAATAGACAAACGAGAGTGCAGAATTACAAATACAACCCCCACAAAAGCCAGATACGCAAAATACCTATATGTGCGGGACCCACTACATCTCGCGGCAGGAACGAAGTTTCACAAAATGTCCTTAATTCAAAGGAAGTCTACTCTCAATATATTAGCAAAAAAATACAGAAAAATAAGAAATTACCTACAATAGAATACTCAATCAAAATGGAATAAGTACAGATAATACTTTAATTTTAAAATTATATCTAAGAGTATACCAATTGCTGAAAATAGAAAAAAAAAATTATCAAGGGTAAGTAAATGTGAAACATATAATTCTATAAAAATAACTAATAATATCTTAATTCATCGATGGCTGTTGAATAATTAGGAGAATGAAAGTGAAGAAAAAAAAATCTTTGGTTATACTCTATTAACACTATTTTTGAGTAAAATAAGGGGACAAAAAGTATTTTTAAATTCTTAATTCAGTTTTCTAAAGTTTGCTATTTTTTGAAAGACACCTAAAGATAATTACTATAATAGTATCCACCTCTACGTTATATCTCAAAATTTTTTAAAAGAACAAAAAATGACAAAAATTGATCGACATTCCTTCTTTTTTTTTTTTTTTTTACAAAGGGTGTTTTTGAGTTTTTTTTTTTTTTTTGGGGTCCGTTAGACTCAACCCTCAAATTTTATTTAAACATAAGTGCATCTATAATCTTAAAATTTATCGCAAACATGTGATCAAGTTATGAAACTTTCAGATAGTGCAATCAGATACTGAAATTTGTCAAATTGATGTAGTCGAATTCCTTAGTTATCTTCTTCCAATTTGGCTAATGGAAGATACAATATGACCTTTCTCTTTTTTGAAGATGGGTGGCATCGGTGTAGCACCAACAATGACCATATTGTAACCCATAGAGTCCATGTATCGAAGGGGGAGGAATCGGCGAGAGGATTGCTAACCCTCACCCGCAGTGTCGGAGACAAAGATCTTCATCTTCCTTGCGTACATCGCATGGTTTTTGGGCCACCACTGCCGCATTGTGTAAGGGTAGGACAACCCTCGTGCAGTGGTGTGGATGGTGGCGCTAGCAATGCATGAGCAGAGAGGTTTGTCAGCCCTCCCTCAAAGCGCTTTGGGGGTGGTGGGGTGATCACAAAGCTGGCTTTGTGCCAAAAAGTCTGTTTAACTGTTTGGGAATATTGGGTATCGTGTATGTCTCTCTTCCACCATTACATATATCAAATTTATTACATTGATAGATAAGTCTCTCACAAGCTCAAATTAGTACAAAACATTTTAACATGGGATAAGTGCATTGAAAGTCCCATAATTTGTCAATGAAGTGTAATTTAGTCTTAAACTTTTAAAAATTACAATTAAGTCCTAAGACTTATTACGGAAGTATAATTGAGTCATAAAATTTTCAGAAAGTACAATCAAGTCCTAAAACTTATTAAACTAATCAAATCAAATCCTTCATTTGATAGTATTTTTTGAAAGTTTTAAGACTCGATTACACTTTTATGATAAGTTTTAGGACTTAATTGTACTTTTTGAAAATTTTAGAACTCAATCGCACTTTCGTGACAAGTTTTATAATTTAATTGCACGTTTTGAAAGTTTTAGGACTCAAGTGAATTTTCGTGACAAGTTTTAGGACTTCTAATGCACTTATCTCTTGTAACATTGTGCAAGGAAAGCAAGCTGTTATCAAAACAGATAATATCACCAATATCAGCCGAATGGAGCTCCCTATAAGTCCAAATCGAATTTTTATCCCTCTCAAAGCAAGATAAAATTGGATATATTCGAGAGATGGCACAGGTTGGATCCATTCAAAACATGGCACAATTCTTACGCATTTCATTAAAACGTAAGACTGAAATTTAAGAAAAAACTAGCAATTTCAGTGGGGACACCACATTGCATCCCAGGCTTCCGAATCCCGCTAGAAGAACATTAATACTCCAAAAAGAGACCTGAAATGCAAGGCATAAAAAAATTAATAATAGTTGACTTTAGTCGAGATGAGGTGGATTCAACCACTAGAGCTGTATATTTTATGTGCGTATTTGTCTCTTCATGTAGATAGAAAAGATAGACGGTGGGTCGCCATAATCAAGCCATGTCCAAATAATGAACAAATTATGCCTCCAATCAACTCCTTGCGAAAGCCCCATGTAAGCGCAAGGAAGGTGAAAGCCTGTGGCACGACGACTCTGGTATTTTGGTCAAGAAGCCCACTCGAGGCTCCACCTCGTCCCATCGAAACAATCGAACCATCCTTCTTGAATTATATACTTATTTAATTTCAATCAATTGAACTATTTCTCTACTAATATCTAATTTCAAAGAAATATATTAAAAAAAAGAGATTTGCACAAGATGCACGCCCAACTCTACCACAGAGACACAAATCACAAGCCGGAATGGGAAGTTCTTGTGGACAAGCAACTTATTATGCTAGCTTTGTACCGAATAGCCTGTGTGATTGACCCCATGATTCATTGCTTGGTATGCTATTTCCAATGGGGGCAATCGTCAAAATTGTAACAAGCTTATGATGCAATAAATGTCCTCTCAAATGGATTCCGAAGTACCTTAGAAATTCAGAAAAAAGAAGACTATAAATGAAAAATTGAATTAGAAAAAACGTGTCATCCAAATGGCATCTTTTTAACTTATAACCTGAGCCAAGTGAAAGGGGCTCCTCCCTACCTAAATACTATAGCTAAGGAATGGCTATATATAGATGCAAATGTCACTTAATTAGTTGGAAAATTTAGCATGAGTAAATTGCATGAAAACTAAATGCACTAGCCTCACTAGCCTGTACATTTATAGAAGTCTCTGTCGTCCACACTCAAGATCCTTCATACAAAAGTGTAAAATTAGAGAGAGGTTCTCTTCATAATTCGCGGGTACAACTTGAAGTGACGTGTTGGAAAAAATCAAAGGGGGAGACACATGCATGGCTCCCTTCCGTGTTGGTTTCTGATCGCCCAAATCGTCAAAATCCTCGCAGATGCGATAAGTGCCCCCGCAAATGGCTTTTCCCCGAGTGCCTTAGAAATGGAAAGAAATAGAAGAAAATAAATGAAAGATTAAATTAAAAATTCTCATTTAGTTAGTTCCAAAGTTTAGCATGATTCATTGCCTGGAAATTACGTGCACTGCATGTCCATTTGCAGAAGTTCAATCATCCGTCCTCAAGATCTTTTAGCATGATTCATTGCCTGGAAACTACGTGCACTGCATGTCCATTTGCAGAAGTTTCAATCATCCATCCTCAAGATCTTTTATGAGAGAGAGAGAGAGAGAGAGATTGAAGCGAAGGCGAGAGGGGGAGACAGATGGACGACTCTACCTTTCGTGTATTTTCACATCTTTTTATTTATTTATTTATTTTTGTCAATTCAACTCAATTGCGAGGAACTGGGGGAGGCATTCATAAAAGATAAGAGAGGAAAGAGAGATGAAGAGGACAAGAGACTTTTGCTGCCGCCCATGACCTAAGCCCACCATTTGCTTTTTTTTTTTTTTTTTGTTTAGTGACCTAAGCCCACTTTAATTAGTTATTTATATTTTTCCGGACAAACTTTATATCATTTAGTTGCTGGAAATAAGAGCTTTTTACTTGATGTACACGTCATTTCGAAATGATCTAGTTACAATTGTTTTATTTATCCAAAAAAGAGATTCAAGATATTACAAGATAAGCTCATATTTTCTTTTATGTGATTTGAGAAAACTTTCTTCAATTACACCTTTGATTGGTAAGTTACATATTATAAACTTTCTCCAAACTATTTCTGTAATTGTAGGCAAGGACGATTAGATACATCCCTAGCACCACGTGTGAGACAGCAAATTGGGCATTACTCAATGCCTCAAAACTCACCAATTTACTCAAGGTAATGTGCTCTTCCATCATTGGTTAGAGAAATTTTCCTTTAAGTAGCCTTTCGATTGATGGGTAGCAAATATGGATATCACATATTCTTAGTCAAATTTTCATATAGATGATGTCTACGGTATGTAACCCACTAATTAAAGGAATGATTGAAGGAAATATTCTTGAGCTACGGATGCAGGAAAATATTGGTCATTTACCCATTAATTGAAGGTGACATTATTCAAGCATTCTCTAGGGCGGTTAAGTGCCTTCCTGGAGCAAGCTCTTCTTGACGGACCGGAAATGAAGTTCAAGAGTACAAAGAAGGTTCATTTATTTATTTATTTATTTATTTTTGTCAATTCAACTCAATTGCGACGAACTAGGGGAGGCATTCATAAAAAATAAGAGAGGAAAGAGAGATGAAGAGGACAAGAGACTTTTGCTGCCACCCATGACCTAAGCCCACCATTTGCTCTTTTTTTTTTTTTTTTTTTGGTTAGTGACCTAAGCCCACTTTAATCAGTTATTTATATTTTGCCAGACAAACTTTATACCATTTAATTGCTGGAAATGAGAGCTTTTTACTTGAAGTACATGTCATTTCGAAGTGATCTAGTTACAACTGTTTTATTTATCCAAAAAAGATATTCAAGATAGTACAAGATAAGCTCATATTTTCTTTTCTATGATTCGAGAAAACTTTCTTCAATTACACCTTTGATTGGTAAGTTACATATTATAAACTTTCTCCAACTATTTCTGTAATTGTAGGCAAGGACGCTTAGATCCATCCCTAGCACCACGTGTGAGGCAGCAAATTGGGCATTACTCCATGCCTCAAAACTCACCAATTTACTCAAGGTAATGCAACGACTTTACTGCATCACGTAATCATCTCCCATTGATTTCTTCGGCTTCAGCCCATTTCATTAACACAAAAGAAAAGGACAAAAAAGGGCCAAGAAGTGAAGAAAATAAAATCACCGGGAGGGTCTTAAAGCTACACACACTTCCTCTCCTGTATCTAAAGTAAAACGGAATAACGGGATCAAACCGTACCCCTAATTCGTCTTAAGTTCGATTGAGATTTCCAAACTTGAACTATTTAATTATCTCCTAGAGATGTCAACGGCTGATTTGGAGTGATTGATTGAGTCCTTAATCACATTTGAATCCGCATAAGATAATCCAATCGACACTCGAGGCTTATGCCCCAAGAAACCAGCCTCGTCCTACTGGGCTGGACGAGCACGCACCAACTCGGATCAATTCCCCTGTGAAAGCAAATCCCAGGTTATCCCTAGAAGCCCCGCTTATATCTGATTTCATGCAGTTACTGTAAGAATGGCTTTGCTGCCTCTCTAATTATTCGATTAAATCGTCTGGAAGAAGACTGTAAAAACCTTCGTCCGCTACCTTGCGTATCTTGAATTTCAATGCTCGCCAACACTGAAGTACTACGGCCTTCACTCGGCCCCTTCTGTCTACCATTTGCTTGTTGCAGCGTCACACAGGATAGGGTCACTTGGAGGAGACTCTACAGGTGCATCAGAAAGTCGGGAGTTGCGAACATGAAACACAGCCGAGATACACAGTTCAATGATGCACAAACATCTGTCAATTTTACACGAATGACCATTTCAGAAAGTCGCTAGCAGTAAAAGAAAAAGTGCTTATGTGCTTTTTTTACGTGGACTACGCGAAAGGAAACTTTCGTATCTTCCTAGTTCCAGTGCTGAACGACTTACTCATTAGCGCAAGGAACCAATTTTGAGTAGAGAGATGAGTAGAAACTTATGTAGAGAACATCTTTTTTCTCGCGAAAAATCCACGTCTTCGTCTTCAATCCACGCGCTCACTTTTTGATGAGCAAAATGCCCTTCTGAATACCTGCTGCCAACTCTTTCTCTGCCTCTTTTCCAAGTCAGTTCAACAGGTTAGCAAACAAAAGCCTAAATGAAACCCTCTGATTTACTTTGATGTAATCAAAACGCAGCTGCAGATTTTGACCAGGCTACACTTCCACACCTTTTGTGCTCGTCCAACTGGCCAAGGGGAAAAACCTAACCTCTTCGGCCCCAGTATGACCGAGGCACACTTTAAATGCTAGGAAAATCTAGGAGTTCAAAGCAACTCACCTTATAAAGCACGAGCTCAAATCCATAGATGATGTGCTTTCATTGGAAGTCCCGCCAGCATTTTCAAGATGATGCATTCTGCTTCAGGCTTATTTGTCCTGCAACGCTGCAAATTGCAATTGCCTGCCGGCACATCGAGCAAACTTTTCAGGGGCATGCAATGTGCGATCTCCATTTTTCTTCAATAAATTCAACTCTTTTCAAGCCTTTCACAGCTATCATCTTTTCACAACCATCTAGCTTGGGATGCTGTAGATTTTGAACTTTGACAGGTTAGGCAATCGTTTGATTGCATTATACCTGGAAATGTGTAGAAACTTCAGTAATTCCAGTTCCCCCAAACCTGGAATCTCCGCCAGTTTGGGTAAGTCACTAAGCTGTAATTTTTGTAGCCTCTTCAAGCAAGATAGATCACATGTGCTCTCCATGAATTCGCACCACGATATCTCCAATTCCCTTAAACTCTCCAAGTATATAAGGATGGGCAAGTGTGGCAACGGCCATCTGCTGATAGAGAGGACCGACAAGCTTTTGAAGTTGCAAAAATCTGGCAATTGCAGGATCCAGCCAAGTTTCAAGGTTGATAAGATACATGGAAGCCGATGGATGGACTTCCTGTCCTTCCAAGGCGAAATAACGTCATTCACACACCAAAATGCAATAGTTGGATGTCTTCCACACACTTTGAACTAGGCTTGACAGGTTGGGAAGAACAGGGAATCCAATAGCTTCAACCAGTAGACATTTCAAACTTGAGGGAAGCTCTTTGGCTTGTAATTTTAAGCATTTGCAGACTAGAGAAACCACTGACCCATGATAACATTGTAGAGATTGGGGTCCCATCTAAGTCCAAGATCCTCAGAAGGCTCAGCCTCCACATTTACCATTGGATTTCATGCATGAGATAGTAACAAAACGAGGCATTGAGCACTTCAAGCATCTCCACCACCCCCCCCCCCCCCCCAAAAAAAAGCACAAGGTGTCATGTGTATCTTTGTGTGTGGCACCCTAATGACCTTTTAGTCTCGTCAGATTTCAAATAGAATTGGGCTAAATCCAACTAGACCAATGATTCTAGTTCCCAAATAGAGTTCAAAAGCTTATATAACCGGGCATGCAAGCAAACGCAAATGCACGGGATCCACTAACCTTCCAATAAAGTGAGGAAGTTGGCTGCTACTGGAATCAAATTTCGTCAAAGATTTTAGATTTCCTAGTGTCTCATGAAGCTTGAACAGTTTGTCTGTGGAGCACACAATAAGCTCTAACAAGTATACTAGAGAACCGATTTCTTCATGCAACACCCGGAGGGAAATGCCTCCCTTGATATTCAACTTACTTAGCAGTTTTAGCTTATCAATTGGGCTATCAACCATAGACAATTTCACACATCAAGTGAAAATCAATTTCTCCAAATTGCTAAACTTAGAAAAATCAGTTGTCTTGGTTAACACTGTGCACCACGTAAAATTTAGAACTTTCAACTTTTTCACCATCTGCAGTGAAAAAGAAAACGCCGATTACATTTCGACGAAAAGTATGAGAATACAGTACCATACAACTAGCTAGCAAAGGTCAATTGATAGAATTTGAAGCAAACATGAGTGAGGTGTGTCCATACCTCAATTTGCCTCTATCCACCTCAGTCAGTCGGTGATGTTGCTTTGCGAAAAGTCGAGCACGACCAAATACACCAGGTGAAGATTTCATCGCTAAAAGATGCTGCAGGCAATGATGCCAAGCAAGCCATCTCAAAGTACGAAGAAGATTTTTAAAGTTGCCTATGGAATTAATTCTTCCCACTTCAAGAAACCTAAGCTTTGGCAAACAGGCTAATTCTTCAAGTGTTAAGTCATTACTAATACCCACACAGAGTGCTCGAACCGCTTGTTTTTTTACTGTCAACAACAGCAGATAATGAAGATGAGTGCGCAACATAGAAAGCAATAAACCAAGCAAGTAGTCATCAATATCAGGAGTTATTCTTCAATCGCAAACAAATTAAATCAAAGGCATGTTGTCACAAAATAATTACCTTTTTCTTCTATCAATTTGAAAATAAGACAACCCAAGCATGTTTAAAGTGTTCACTCAGCGTTGGTTTTTCTGTCTATTGATAGACTAAACACCTTTACAAGGAAACACAGGACTCATTTTTATTCTCACCGAAACAAGAAGCGAAGAATTTCAACAAACCAAATGGCCCCTTCCCTTTCTTCTCATTCCAAGGAAGACTAGATTATATAAGAGCCAAAAGTGCAGAGATCATTGTTAATTTTATACGTGTAACATGATTGATGAAACTTTAGCCTAAAAAAAATGCGTCACAGATTATGTTAAAATTAAATAATTCGAAAAAGTAGCGGAAAAACAAAACTTACCCTTTCGTATATACTAGGAAGAGACAAGAGGGAGAGGATCTGATTTTAAGCTTGATATCATCTGTCTCCAGATAGAAAATTCAACTTTGAGGCGGATTATGTCAAGCTCAAAACCAAATTGTATAGTGATGCTCTCCCGTCCAACTTTGAAGCGCAATCTACCATATGCGCAAACCACACATTGTAAGAGAATCCTTATAGATGTCAGTGTCGTTTCCACCAATCTTCTGACCAACTCGGACCTCTTCGCGGTCTTTGACATGGATTTCTTTCTCCACCATTGCATTGCAGAAGCAACCAGTACAAGTTGTCCGAGCGTCGGTCCCCTGAAACTCAGGAATGCCTCGAACTCCCGATGTGGTGGCGGCTGGTGCCATCGCACGTAGTAAACGAGACTTGAAACAGAATCAAGCTTGAAGTGAGACATCAAATTGAGGGCAGTTTAAAAAACAAAAGAAAAAAGAAACGGGCAGTGGGTAAGGGGTACTCACCACTCGTAGCCATCAAATGGCGATGGCAAGCGGCCGAAGAAATCAGAAACGAACAAACCGAATTCGTAACGTTCGACAAAGAAATCGAAAAAGAAAGCAGAGAGTACTAGTGGGCTGGTTGATGGCCGACCGCCATAGGCGAGGCCACAATCCGCGAGATCGAGGGAGAGAGAGAGAGAGAGGAGACCAGCCGGCAACTCGAGCGAAGATCCCCGAGAGAGAGAGAGAGAGAAGGACGTCACTATGGGGTTTGGTTTGAACCAGTTAAACCGGTTTCACCTGGGAACCGATTTTGGAAACCAGTTCGAAACCGAGTTTACCCAAGAAACTAACGAGGCCGGAGAGGCTTTACTTCGTTAGCAATTCGTTATGGATGCGAGTTGTCCTCTTCCTGGGTATAAAAACTTGGTGTGAGAATTGCTGCTGGTGAAAAATTCTCACATCTTCAGCAAAATGAAAATTTGTAAAACTCCCCCCTGCCCCTACCGAAGAAGATACTCTGTGATGGCGCTCTTGCTCACTTGTCTGTCACATCTTCTGGATAGAGCCACAAGGAGCTGCGATCGATTCTCTTAGACTTCCAGCCTAGTGCCGAAGACGAGCTTCGGCTTATTCTACTTGGAGACGACATTATGGGTGCATATCAAGTTGGAAACATGAGAAAGATGGAAATAGGACAGTGATATACACAGACATCAGTCCACCATTCGATTAAATTACATGCAAGAAGAGAATATCCTTTATGTTATCTAGGCCATGGATGCAAAATAAACTTGGATATCTTCCTAGGTCTGAACCACTTATTCCCAAAGTATCAATTTTAGTAGAAAATAGCCAGAAACTATGAAGATGACATCTTTTTCCGTGGAAAAGCCATGTCCTTAACCTGCTCACTTCTGGATAAATGAACTGCCCTTCTGAATGATTGCCGCCAACTCTTTCTATGCCTTTTCCCAGCCAGCTCTACAGGTTAACAAACAAAGGCCGAAATTAGAAAACTTCATCTTCATGTGATGTAATCAAAGCAGACCTAAAACGTTTCAATATTTTTAAAACTCTAGACATTTCGTACTCATTCAGCAGCCAAGGGGAAGAACATCCTCAGCCCCAGCACGGCCAAGGCGACTTTGGATGTAAAGAATGGAAGCTCTTTCCCCTGAGAAAAATGGAAACACCAATAGAGAAAATCATTGGTCATTTAGTTTGTATTCGAGAGAAGTAAAAGGATTGGATCTTTGTAAGTTTTTTCAAGGCACCAAACCTGAGAAGCAACGAATGAACACTTTGACAACGCCAGCATCGCCCCTCAACCCATGGAGGCACGCATCGGCAAACTTCACAGCAGCATATGCCTGCATATTTCATTTTCAGATTATTTGAGCAAATGAAAAGAGTCCAGTCCACATAGCGAATAGACATCAGGTTTCTTGTTCAGGAAAGAGATCACACTACATCCCAAGGACCAAAAATGGGACTGACCATTGAGAGAGTTGCAGAGCCAGCTCCAGCTTTAGCCTGAAAGCTGTCAAAGCACAAAGGTACACAATTCAGTTGGCTTCACGACATAATGTTAGGAAGCTGGGAAGTGAATAATACATCATGTCATAATTTCTTTGTGGAAATAGATGCAGAATTTTTTTTAGTTCAAGTAGACATCAACAATCACTTTCGAGAAAATCTGATATATTTGACGATGGTGGCCCTGCATGGACTATTTAACTTATCATCAAAATGCAAGTCATTCTCTTAGCTGTAACAACAGAAGATGTATGGTACTCTATTTCTACATTCTTTCTGTTACCTTCCTTTGTTTTCCTTAAGGACCAGAGAAGATAATCAGAAACTAAGATATTCTCCACAGCGCTTGCTTCCACCCATAGCCCAAGACAAAGTAATCACCTTGTACATACTTTCACACGAGAGGTGTCCTATTAATTCAGACAAAGATCTTTATTAAGACTTTTTCTTGGGTAGTGGTAGTGAATAGGTTTCCCAAGATGCCATTAAAAAATTTAAATACCTTGACCTCTACAAGTAGAAATAATAACAAGCTCTCGTATGTTCATTTCAGTGCATAGACAATGACACAAAGTTGACCGGCAAAAGTTATATGCCCACATGGACCTAAGATGTGATTCTTGCAGAAATCTCATCATTCTCATAAAAAAAGTTCTCAGCACAGTAAATCTTCAAAATGGCTTGTGAATTTATAGAATTCAGACACTCTAACATGATTAAACATGCAGTCATGTGTGGAAAATGAATTACTTGCTTGTAACTGTATCCTCCTTACGTGGCCTCAGTACTCCGAAGCTTGTCAAAACCTGTTTCAAAATTAGCATAACTAGAACAGCTAAAGCACTATTTTACGACCTGGAAACCCAAAACTGGAGAAACTAACCGGAATGTGATATTAATGCATAAATCCATAGAAAATAGAAACTTATTTACTTCAACAATTACTGTCCCATCATTTTTGGATGCGAGATGTCACTGTAGGTGATCAATTTCTTGAGAAACAAAAAAAAGGTGGTTCAATTTATAAATTGCAAATGCCAGTCGACTTTTATCATTTTATAGAAAAGTGCAATGTCTAACAACATCCCTGTCAGACACATAAGTTCTTATTAGGAAGAATGCACCACAAACCTGAGATAAAAGAGGTAAAGAGCAAAGTCATCGCTCCTACGGGACCCGCAACAAATGGAACATTGATTTCTTCAGGATCAAGACTCAATACTTCTGCCTGCAAGGAACATACTAGATCAGAAATCTGATGAGATACTTTAGCAAACATCTAGATTGTCCAGGGAAAGGACAACAGTCGCTGGCTTTCATGGCATTGTCTCAAAACTGGTTTCTTGCACTGTTTTGCTGCCTAAGAATTAGTACCGAGTATTATGACCATAAACGACCTCATGATCATGAGAAGAGAACCGACAACACTACCTAATAGATACTAGCAGTTACGTGGTTATTTCAGCCAAAACAATCATTTATACAGGGCTTCCGGACTCTATTGCTAGACTTGCAGATAGCCTGATTTTATTAACTTAGCTTCTAGACCTTGCACATGATCCCATACAAGATGACCTTGGAGCAAGTTATCGATTGCAGTTACGCATGATCTGGCGTTTGAGACAACAGAGCGTGCTGTACAAGGTGAAATATGCTTATGTAGATTGGGAGAGGCAGAATCTTAATACTGAACTGCCGGACGAGAGGATAACAAAAAACATGCGCACTTGGAGTTTAAGGTCATACTCTGGCAAAACCGTCCACGGTCTAAACTTATAACTTTTCAGACATCTGCCAATTCCACAATGCTCTTTGCAGAGGCCTTTGTTTTTGTCGGCGCTGGTCATGTAACATTTTGAATAAGTTTTTGGGCAGCAAACTAATTTTACCTTTCCAATATAATGAGACTCAACAGGGCGATCATGCATATAGGTGATCATCGGCTTTGTGGCCTGGCCCACCTAAATCTAGTTCGCCATCAGCTCAAATGGCAAATATGTTCGGATCAGGGCAAGCAATTCCTTTTTTTTTTTAGTTTGACCTTTTCATAAGCTTATCAATTTCACATTGACGATTTACTATTTTCTTTAATCATTAGCAGACTCAAACAAACAATTTTTTCTTTGATAGTAAACATGTCATCTCAGCCCGATCAATTCTGAGTAACTAAATTATCACTTCAAAGTAAATCATCAAAATGTGTTGTTTTGAACATTAAATGTAAAATAAGTTCTTAATAGCTGTTTCAACTCATTGGCCACGTGGAATCACAAATTCAATAAGTGGATTTGGTAATTGCAGAAGTACCTGTTGTTGTTCAGCAAATGTGTGATGGATGACAAGTTGGAATAATGTTAGTCTTTCATTGGTAAAGCCACAAACACTAAGACATGACGTGGTGGCTAATGCGCCTGACGTCACAGAAATTGGTAATTAATACTTGTAAAGCCATACATAATTATCCATTCTTCAGAGATAATTGAAATGAATAAAGCACAACAACTTCATGCATCACGATATTTCAATATGAGAAAGCAAACATCACTTTAACATCATCAAGAAATATAATAGATGGCGCAAGAAGTGACATGAGGACACCTGGATTAGTTCATGTCGGTGGTGAATGGGCGATGCAAATTTGGCTTTATTCCACATGCAAGGTCGCAAATTTGGTTCTTATTCCACGTGCAGGGCGTCAAAACTCCGAATACTCGCGGCCAACTCTTTCCTAGCCTTTATTCCAAGCTAGTTCTGCAGGGTTAGCAAATGAGAGCCGATATGAAAACTTCTGTTTTTCTTCATTGTAATCAAAAGGAACCTGAGAATTTCAACAAGGCTATAATTGCCCACCTTTCATACTAGTCCAACGAAAGTCGCAATCGCTTGGCCGCCCGAATGGTGCGTTCTGTAGGTTCTGGCAGCATCCAATCTGTCTCTAGCTCGGTGGATGTCGGCGTATCGGGTAACATTTCCAGGGACATGCAATATCTAATCTCCACATGCTCCAAAAAATTCAACTCTTTCAAGCCTTCGACGGCTCTTAACTTTGCACAGTGTTTTAGCTCGAGATGCAGTAGATTTTTCAACTTTGACAGGTTAGGCAATTGTTTGATCACATCACACATGGTAATGTGTAGAAACTTCAATGTTTCCAGTTCTCCCAAACCTGGAATCTCTGCCAGTTCAGGGAAGTCATTGAGCCGTAACTCTTGTAGCCTATTCAAGTGCGATACATCGGGCAAGCATGGCGTTAAACATTCACTAATAGAGAGAATCGACAAGCTTTGCAAGTCAGAAATATACGGCAATTGCAGGATAGAGTGAAGTTTCAAGGTTGATAAGCTACATGGAAGCTGATTAATGGACAACATGTCGTTCCAAGGTGAGGTAACCTCCTTTGGGATCCAAGGTGTCATACGTCGTTCTTTACGCACTTCGAGATGATGTAAATGAACTAGACTCGAGAGGTTGGGAAGAATAGGAAATTGAGCAGTTACAACCGCAAGGAATTTCAAACTCGAGGGAAGTCTTGGCAAAGGGGAAAGCCGCTGGCTTGCAATTTTAAGTGTTTCGAGACTAGAGAAACCATTGATCTTTCTCGGCACCGTAGAGATTGGGCTCCCATCTAAGTCCAAGATCCTCAAACGAGTGAGGCTCCACATTTCCCATGGGATTTCATCCTCGAGATGCGGACAAAACGAGGCATCGAGCTCTTCAAGTGTCCCCACCCCTCCAAGAGCACAAGGTATCGTGTGTATCTTTGTGTATGCCACCTTTAAGACTTTTAGTCGCTTTAGGTTTCCAATAGAATCAGGGAGAAAGGAGATTCTTGAGAATTTTAAATCCAACTCAACCAAAAATTCCATTTGCCCAATAGAGTTTGGAAGCTCATGTAAATAAATGCATCTTGAAAAAGACAAATGTGTCAAATTCGTAAACTTTTTGATGGAAGCAAGAAGAACGGAGATCTGCGGAAGTTTTAAATCCAACTTGACCAGTCATTTTGATTCTCCAATAGAGCGCACAAGCTCAAGTATACTATCGCCTATAGAAAAAGACCCATGCATTAAATTCATTAACTTTTTATTGGAATCAGAGAGAGCAGACCCCAAGAGTTTTAAATCTAACTCAACTAATGATTCAAGTTCCCCCATGAAGTCTGAAAGCTCATGTGGATTCTTGCATTAAAATAAAAGCAAATGTTTAAGATTCTTAAACCTTCCAATGGAATTAGGGGGAACGGATCTCCCCAAGTGTTTTAAATCCAACTCTACCAATGCTTATGACTCCTCGAGAGAGTATGGAAGTTCAAGTAGATTCTCGCATCCTGAAAAAGACAAATGCGTGAAATTTGTTAACTTTCCAATGGAATCAAGGAAAATGGAGATTCCTAAGCATTTTAAATCCAATTTGACCAATGATTCTAGTTCCCAAATAGAGGCTGGTAGCTCTTGCAAATTCTCGCATTCAGTTAGAATCAAATTCTTGAGATTCTTTAACTTTCCAATGGAATTAGGGAGAATGGAGATCCCCGAGAGTTTTAAATCTAACTCGACCAATGCTTCCAGTTTTCCAATAGAGTCAGGAAGTTTAAGTAAATTCTTGCATCCATAAAAAGACAAATGCGTGAAACTCATTAACCTTCCAATGGAATTAGGGAGAATAGAAATCCCCGAGAATATTAAATTTAACTCAACCAATGATTCTAGTTCCCTGATAGAATCCAGAAGCTCTTGTAGATTCTTGCATTCAGATAAATGCAAATGCTTGAGATTCTTTAACCTTCCAATGGAATCAGGGAGAACGGATATCGCTGAGAGTTTTAAATCCAACTCTACCAATGATTCTAGCTCCCCGATAGAGTCCGAAAGCTCGTGTAAATGATTGCATTTAAATAAAAGTAAATGCTTGAGATTCTTTAATCTTCCAATGGAATCAGGGAGAACAGATATCCCCGAAAATTTTAAATCCAACTTAACCAATGATTTTAGTTCCCCGATAGAGTCCAGAAGTTCAAGTAGATTCTCGCATCCATAAAAAGACAAATACGTGAAACTCGTTAACCTTCCAATGGAATTAGGGAGAACGGAGATCCCCGAGAATATTAAATCCAACTCAACCAATGATTCTAGTTTCCCGATAGAGTCTGGAAGCTCATGTAGATTATTACATTCAGATAAATGCAAATGCATGAGATTCTTTAACCTCCCAATGGAATCGGGGAGAACGGATATTGCTGAGACTTTTAAATCCAACTCAACCAATGATTCTAGCTTTCCAATAGAGTCTGGAAGCTCGTGTAAATTCTTGCATTTAAATAAAAGCAAACGCTTGAGATTCTTTAACCTTCCAATGGAATCAGGGAGAACAGATATCTTCGAAAGTTTTAAATCCAGCTCAACCAATGATTTTAGATCCCGATAGAGTCCGGAAGCTCAAGTAAATTCTCACATCCATGAAAAGAGAAATACGTGAAACTCGTCAACATTCCGATGGAATTAGGGAGAACAGAGATCCCCGAGAATTTTAAATCTAACTTGGCCAATAATTTTAGTTCCCCGATAGAGTCCGGAAGCTGATGTAAGTTCTTGCATTCAGATAAAAGCAAACGCTCAAGACTCTTTAATCTTCCAATGGAATTAGGAAGAATAGATATCCCCGAATGTTTTAAATCCAACTCAACCAATGATTCTAGTTCCCCGGTAGAGTCCGGAAGCTCAAGTAGATTCTCGAATCCATAAAAAGACAAAGGTGTGAAACTTGTTAACCTTTCAATGAAATTAGGGAGAATGGAGATCCACAAGAATTTTAAATCTAACTTGGTCAATGATTTTAGTTCCCCGATAGAGTCTGGAAGCTTATGTAAATTCTTGCATTCGGATAAAAGCAAACGCTCGAGATTCTTTAATCTTCCAATGGAATCAGGAAGAACAGAGATCCCTAAGAGTTCTAAATTCAACTCGACCAATCCTTCTAGTTTCTCGATAGAGTTCGGGAGTTCAAGTAGATTCTTGCATCCACAAAAGGACAATTGCATTAAACACGTTAACCTTCCAATGGAATTAAGGAGAACGGAGATCCCCGAGAATTTTAAAGCTAACTTGGCCAATGATTTTAGTTCCCCGATAGAGTCCGGAAGCTTACATAAGTTCTTGCATTCGGATAAAAGCAAACGCTCAAGATTTTTTAATCTTCCAATGGAATTAGGAAGAACAAATATCCCTGAAAATTCTAAATCCAACTCAATCAATGATTCTAACTCCCCAATAGAATTCGGAAGCTCAAGTAGATTCTTGCATCCATAAAAAAACAAATACGTTAAACTTGTTAACCTTCCAATGGAATTAAGGAGAACGAAGATCCTCGAATTCATTAAATCTAACCTAGATAATGATTTTAGTTCCCCGATAGAGTCTGGAAACTGATGTAAGTTTTTGCATTCAGATAAAAACAAACACTCAAGATTCTTTAATCTTCCAATGGAATCAGGAATAACAGATATCCTTGAAAATTTTAAATCCAATTCAACCAATGATTCTAGTTCCCCCATAGAGTCTGGAAGCTTGTGTAAATTATTGCATTCAAATAAAAGCAAATGCTTGAGATTTTTTAACCTTCTAATGGAATCAGAAGAACAGATATCCCCGAAAGTTTTAAATCCAACTCGCCCAATGATTTTAGCTCCCCGATAGAGTCTGGAAGTTCAAGTAGATCCTTGCATCCACAAAAGGACAATTGCATTAAACATGTTAACCTTCCAATGGAATTAGGAAGAACGGAGATCCTTGAAAAATTTACATCCAACCTGACCAATGATTTTAGTCCTCCAATAGACTTCGGAAGTTCACGTAAAGTATGAAGTTCAAGAAAATTCCGACACCCTAAAAGCAAAAACTTGAGATTCTTTAATCTTCCAATGGAATCAGGAAGAACGGAGATCCTTGTGTAATTTGAATCCAACTCGACCAATAATTTTAGTTCCTTGATAGAGTCTGGAAGCTTGTGTAGATTATCGCAATAGGATATTTGCAAATGTTTGAGATTTTTTAACTTTCCAATGGAATTGGGGAGAATGAATATACCCGATCCTTTTAAATCCAAGTCAACCAATGACTCTATTTCCCCGATAGAATCTGGAAGCTCATACAGACACTTGCAATTACATAAAAGCAAATGCTCGAGATTCTTTAACGTTCCGATGGAATTAGGGAGAATGGAGATACTCGAGAATTTTAAATCCAACTTGACCAATGGCTCTATTTCTCCGATAGAATCTGGAAGCTCATTTAGATTCTTGCAATAAGATAAACCCAAGTGCTTAAAATTCTTTAACTTTCCACTGAAATTAGGGAGAATGGAGGTAATTGAGAATTTTATATTCATCTTGACTAATGACTCCATTTCCCCGATAGAATCCGGAAGCTCATATAGATTAATGAATTAGATAAAACCAAATGCTTGAGACTCTTTAACTTTCCGATGGAATTAGGGAGAACAGAGATACCTGAGAATTTTAAATGTAGCTCGACCTGTGACATCCTGAAATTCGACCTCGTTTCCATAAAATGAAATGTGCATATCGTCGGCGCGCCTATGGTCCATTTTCTATGAGTTGATCACTCACGAGTTAACTAACCTATTGGGTGAAGCCGTTAAGGGATATATCCGCGGTAAAATCCCTAAAAGCTACCTAATTGGTTGGATTGGACTAAATCACGTCCGGTCGATATTAATCATGGAATTTGATTTGATTTCAGGAATCGAATATCCGAGCGTGTCACAATTCAATTTTAGGACTGTCTCATCGTCCGTCAAATTATCGACGAGTCCGAAATTTCAATAAAGAAATTATCGGAGGAAAAATCGAAGACCAAAAGAAAATAGAAAGGGAAAGGGAAAGAGAAAAAGAAAATAAGAATAAGATTATTGGTTTATTTCTTTTTCTCTCTCTTCTTTTCTCTCTCCTCTCCCCTCCCCCATTGTGCGGACAGCACCCCCCACTGACCTCTCTCTCTCTCTCTCTCTCTCTCTCTCTCTCTCTCTCTCTCTCTCTTTCAATCCTTATCCCTTCTCTCTCTCTTCTCTCTCTTCTTCCCCACCCCATGTGACAGAAACCCCTCTTCTTCCTCTCTTCTTCGTGCGACCAAGCTGAACAGAAACGGAAGCAGCTCGCCTGGGATCAGAGCAGCCGTCGTCGCTGCTCAAGCTCAGCCGCTCGCCAATCGTCCTTCCCCACGCTACGCCGCGCGTTCAGCCGCTCACCCCTTGCGCCCGTGCGCCGTCTGCCCCCGTCCAGCGAAGCTGTTGCCTCTGCCCTGCTGCTGTCCAACCCCTATTCAGCCACCGTCCAGCTCCGATCGGCCGTCGTGCAGCCTCCTCGGAGCTCCACCCATCTTTCCCGACCCCTTCCCGCCCCCATTGTCACGCCCCGAACCCCGAGTGCACGCACATCCCACTGCAGTCGATCAAATATGCGACATCCCAGGATACGTCGCCGACCCATTCATTTTATTACGCATGCGGAAGCGAAACAAATTCCCTGACAACATTTAACTCGGGATAGAGAGGCAGGCAATCAATCACAATACCAAACACTCATTTACAAACACAAAGGGTTTAAATACAACACTGGACCGTCTACAAAATAGACCAGCTCGACAAAATGGGGAACTATCCTAAAACCAACTAGCAGGACACGTTCACCAATACTTCAGTCTCCACCTTTCCAGACTTAGGGCTTCGGGTCCTCCACGACCGCCATCTAGGGACCTGAAATTTTAATCCCACAACCGGGATGAGACGATGTCTCAGCAAGTTCAACCCCCTAAACCCCTATTAGAAAGAAAATACACCCCGGGTGGCCTAGCTACATCACACAGAAGACTTACCTCGCCTCAGTTCCTTCCTGCAGGTTAGCGCAATTCAAATCACTCAATCACAGATAGTAAGAGGAACTTAAACAACCGGAACGTATTCACTTTCATATAACCAACAACCGCGGGGGTCCCGATTATAAGACTAAATCGTTATGACACGTCACATTCCATGCCACACAATTCCGTCCCATAATCCGACACATCAACAACACTCAACATGCATTCCAATTGTTATTCATTGCCACACAAGGGCATAGCCTACTCGCTGTTCGGCTATCTACTGGCATATAGCCAGGCATCGCCTCCCCACCTTGGAGCACGGCTTCGTCAGTACATCGACGGCGTTCCCGAAGGAGCATGGGCCCAGAATCAACTGCGACCCGCAACCACTGCGTGGGCATCCCATATAGGGGCAAGTCCGGCTCAACAGCCTAGGACGATTCCTCTTAGTTATCACACAGGCAAAGCATACTCGGCCCCAGGACACTTTATGTTTCACTCAATGCTTCCACTTAAAATAGTGATCCCGGCCATTTTTCTTCATATTAAAAATATTCCATAAATTACTCACGTGTGTGGAGACACGCTAATTTCGAATCAAAAAGCCAATATCTCACTTTTTCAAACCCCACTATTTAATATAATCATTAAAATTCAATTTTTGCATCAAAGCCCGACACTTGGGTTTTTATCAATAAAATCTCCATTTACCACCATCAACACTCAATTTGCCACATACATTCATCAAATTCAAATTCTAAATGCACAGCAGCGATCAGCACGAAATTCTGAGAATTTAGGGTCCCAAAATAATTTTTCGGAATTTATTAAATAATTAAATTTATTCCGAAAATTAATTAAATAATAATATTCATATTTTTCACGATCCACACTCAATTCATAATATCCAATTATCAATTTCAAAATCCGACTATACAGCAGCGACCGGCACCAAATTCTGAGAATTTAGGGTCCCGACAAAATTTTCGGAATTTAATAAATAATTAAATTTATTCTGAAAATAATTAAATAATAATATTTTAATAATTTCGAATAATAATATATTATTAAATTATTTAATGATTTCGGAATATTTAAATAAATCAAAAGTAAATTCCTTTATGTCACATCAATGTTTATATTAATGTAAACATTCACTTAACCTTAATTTAATCACACTTTAAGTTAATCAAGCACATTAATATAATCTACACTTAAATAAATTAAACTAACCACCTAATAACACTTAACATAAACTAAACACACCTAAAGCATCATTAACCCTCTAAGCGAGGTTTAGTGAGTTAAACTCACTGGATTAGCGAGCCAAGCGGACCAAAACGACGGGGACGACGCGAGGATCGACTTTCCTCAAAGCGGGCCGAGCATCTGGGCTCAGGAAGGCGGCCAAAACGGGCCTAACATCCGCTGAAATACCCATTTTGTTTGCTGCTGATTTGGGGCCGAGAAGGGCTGCACGGCGGCGGATCGGGCGGAGGAATGGCGGAGGAGGACCGGCGGGGCTTGGACGGGTGAGGCGGCGGCCAGGCGAGGCCTCACGGTGGCCGGAGGGAGCTCCAGCAGCTCCTGAAATACGCGAGCAGGGGCAGACGGAGGTGGCGTCTAGGCGAGGCGCGTGCGGGGCGACGCACGGGCGCGCGGATGCGAGACGACACGGGCGGCGGCGAGCTCCGGCGACGGGTGTGCGGCGTCGAGCTTGGCTGGTCCCGGTTGGTTGCTGCAAGAGATCTCAGATCTGCTGGGAAACGGGCTAAGGCGGAGCGGCGAGCTAGTCAACGAGCAACCGGACGGCGGCACAAACGGCGGCGACGAGCGGCGGAGGGGGCGTGCGACGGCGGTGAACGGCGGAGGCGTGCGGCTTCTCCAACTTGCTGGTTGCTGGGTTTTCAAAGAAGAAGGAGATGAAGAAGATGGAGATGGAGGAGTTGCACGGGAGAGAGAGGAAGAAGAGAGGGAGAAGAGAGAAGGAGGAGGGGGGCCCTTTTTCTTTTCTTTTTCTCTTTCTTTTATTCAACAAAAATGGCCCACCATGACCTAGGATGACATCACACCCCACTATCTCCCACAACCTCTTCCAATGAGTTCACTTGCAATTTCCGCCGGGGTCCAATTCTTTGAACAACAACTTATTCAATTTCACTCGATTCTCTTCCAATTGAATTAAATTGAAGCCCATAAAATTAATCCAATATCACCACGTTTCAATTCACATCTTCACTTGTCCGTAGAACTAACTTAAGTCCCAAAAGCGCGACCAAAGACGAGCCTACTAATTTCTCGAGCCAAATTAGCCATTTTCTGATTATTTTGCTGAAAAACTCGGCTCGCATGAAAAATCTTCTGAAGATTAATCAATGTTCCTAAAATGATTTGTGACACACCCAGACTTCCAATTTCTAAATTCGATCTCAATTCCACAGTTAATTTCACTTTGGCACGACGCTAGCGTGGCCCAACCTACCGGGTAGCCTTTAGAAATTTTCATGCATTTAACCTGTGGTTGATCATCTCAAGCCACAATGTACATCTTTGAGACATTGGCGACTTTCGGTTGTCGGGGTAATCTCAAGGTTTCAAATACGAACACAGGGTATCAAATCGATAGAAAAGTTGGTCCAGTATCGATCGACAAGAATTGTGCGATCTGGTGGAATCACCCACACCTGATCACATGCCTCTGTCGAGTCGACCTATTTCCGATCTCTAATCGATTTTAATTGTGCCGTAATGACCCTTGCAGACTAGCTCGGTCGAAAGGTCGCTTCCTGGTCAAATTCTCGAGTCTGATGCATTAGAAACTCTTAACAGTTTCCCCCGATAGACTAGTTTCCACATGAGTGGCCAACTCAAGGAAAAGAACTATATGCGTGCCAACGAAATGCCCGTATCAATTTATTGAAAATAAAATTGGAAAATTGGGATGTCACACTCATCCCTCTCTCTTTCTCTTTGTTTTGCAGCGATCCAGCAACCCCATCGTGTGGGTATCTAGCCGGCTTCGGGCCCGCTTTGGGCCGTTTCCGGGCCCCGAACCCGAGCCGTGCTTTGGGAAGAATTGTTCCTCGCGTCGCCCCCGTCGGATTGATCCGATTTGCGCGCGATTTGGTGAGTAATCTCACTAATCCCGGATTAGTTGGCTAATTATGCTTAAGGTTGGTTTAGTTTTAATTAATTATGTTTATGTTGTTAGATTAGAATAAATTAGCAATTATTAGTCAATTGTGATGCGATTTAGATAAATTGATTGCGCAATTAGCAAGTAGACGTAGTCTACTAATTATTGGAAGTGCCTCGAGATTTTTCTCGAGCCTTAGTGGGCTCCAATTAGGCTTTTCGGGCCTAAGTGGAATTTTTAGTATTTAAATATTAATTTTCGGAATTAAATTAAATAATTATTTATTTTTCGAAAATTCAATTGAGATGGTCCGGAACCAGAATTTTATGCTGATGACTGTGGTGAAGTCTGTTTATTTACTCGGGCTTTATTTTGAGGTAAATTGAATTTTTAATATTAATTATTTAATTTTCGAAATTAATTAATTATTTATTTATTTTCCGAAAATGCAACTGGGATGGCCCGTGACTGGAATATTATGCTGATGATCGTGGTGAAATCTGTTTATTTAATTGGGCCTTATTTTGAGCTAAATGGAATTTTTAATATTTATTAATTAATTTTCGAAAATAATTAATTAATTAATTATTTTTCGGAAATTAAGATTGAGATGGCCGACGACTGAAATCTCGTGCTGATCGTCGTGGCGTGGTCCGTTTATTTAATTGAGTTGTAATTTGTATGGAATTGATTTAATTATGAATTTTTAGGATATATTCCTAAATGGTTGTGGGTTATTATTTCATTGAGAAATCATTGAGTATTGATTGAATATCGAAAGTGGTCGAGTGGGACCGTAAAGCCATTGAATATCGAAAGTGGTCGAGTGGGACCGTAAAGCCATTGAGTATCGAAAGTGGTCGAGTGGGACCGTAAAGCCATTGAGTATCGAAAGTGGTCGAGTGGGACCGTAAAGCCATTGAGTATCGAAAGTGGTCGAGTGGGACCGTAAAGCCATTGAGTATCGAAAGTGGTGTGGTCGAGTGGGACCGTAAAGCCATTGAATATCGAAAGTGGTCGAGTGGGACCGTAAAGCCATTGAGTATCGAAAGTGGTCGAGTGGGACCGTAAAGCCATTAAATATTGAATGTTATCGAGTGGTGGATTGTGTTTTCCACCTTTGCTTAAGATGTGATCTGAGGATCATGATTTGTAATTGGGGATTGAGATGGAATAATCGAATCGACCTAGAAATGGTCTGACTGACATGTAATCGACTAAGTCGATTGATCTATGATTTGACTGATTGTGCATTGAGATATATGAAGTATCTATATATAACCTTGAATTGCAGGTTGAGACTAATGCCAAGGTACGTCTTCTGCCCTATGCGTGTATAGGCAGCCTATAGTATAATGGTTTTCTAATCGAGCTTAGTGGGGTAGAACTCGCTGAGACGTAGTCTCATCCCAGTTTGGGGAAAACCATTTCAGGACCCCGATGAGGAGCTGAGGAGGAGGAGTCTGGGAAGGAGATCTCGGAAGTGAAACTTAAGGAGAAGGACTTTTTGAAAGAAGAAGATAATACCGAGAGGGGCCTTGAGTATGGCCTGGATGGATTGAGATTTTATCTTCATTTGAGATCTCTATTTTGATTTGAATAGGGATAGAGTAAAAGGTTGTGAAGTACTATGGTTTGTGTTGTGTATAAAAGTTTGGTTATAAGTTTCAATATGAAAAATATGGCCCTGCTTTTCTATCCCATCGTTTTATTGTCTGGGGATTTTAACTGCTTCCGCATGTGCTTAATAAATGAAAGGGTCGGCGATACATAGTCCTGGGATATCGCATTATAAAATCGACTAAGTGTGAAGGATGTGTGCATGCCCGAGGATCGGGGCGTGACACGACCAATGACTGTATTTCCCCAATAGAACCTGGAAGCTTATATAGATTCTTGCAAGAAGATAAAAGCAAATACTTGAGATTTTTTAACTTTCCAATGGAACTAGGGATAACTACGATCCCCGAGGAGACTAAATTCAACTCGACCAATGATTCTATATCCCCAATAGAATTCGGAAGCTCATGTAGATTCTCGCAATAAGATAAAAGCAAATTCTTGAGATTCTTTAACCTTCCAATGGAATCATGGAGAACTGAAATCTTCGAGTATTTTAAATCCAACTTGACCAATGATTTTAGTTCGCCTATAGAGTCTGGAAGCTTACGTAGATTGCAGCAAAAACCCAAAACCAAATGCGTGAGATTCAATCTTCCAATAGAGTAAGGAATTTGTCTAATTTTATCAAGATCAATAACTCCAAACTTCGTCAAAGATTTTGAAGTGCCTAGTGTCTTGGGAAACTTGGACAGTCTGTAGCCACCGGGCATAATAATCTCCGACAAGTATTCTAGAGAATCGATTTCTTCGGGCAACTCTTCAAGGGATGCACATTCTTTGATATTCAAAGTATTTAGTAGTTTTAGGTTACCGATTGAGCTATCAATCATAGACAAACTCCTACAGCATGTGAGAATCAATTTTTCCAACTTGTCAAACCCTAAACAATTAGGTGTTTTGGTTAAAAGATAGCACCTCGTCAAATCTAGAATTTTCAAGTTTTTTGCCATCTGCAATGGAAAAACAAGGCGGATTACATGCCGACAAAAGTATTGAGACTATGAATATCAATTGATAGAATTTGAAGTGAACATGAGTAAGGTGTGTTGGTACCTTGATTTGCCTCCATCCACCCCAGTCGTCGGTGATGTTGGTCATCGAAAGGTTGAGCACGACCAAATTCTCTAAATGAAGATTCGTCGCTAAAAAATCCGGCGAGCAAAAACGCCAAGAAAGCCATCTTAGATTAGGACGAACATTTTTGAAGTCGCCTACAAAATTCAAATTTTCCCCTTCAAGGAACCTCAGCTTTGGCAAATATGCTACTTCTTCAGGTGTAAAGTCATGACTGATATCCAAACTGAGTGCTCGTATAGCTCCTTTTTCCTACCAACAGCAGCAAAGAATAAAGATAAGTATGCAACAATATCAACAGTTCTTCTTCGATCCCAAACTAATTAAATCAAACACATGTTGTAACAAGATAATTAGTGTTCTTCTCAACTTGAAAATACGACAAACCAAGCATGTTCAAAATGTCTATTTGGTGTTGATTCATTTGTCTTTTCATAGACTAAACACCTCTTCAAGGAAGCAAAGAACTCATTTTATTCTTACCAAAACAAGAAATGAAAAATTACAACTAACAAAAAGGACCGTTAACTTTCTTCTCGTTTCACATGGGTAAGGCTAAAAACATATACCTTAGATGTTTATATAGAGTCCGCATAAGTCCTATCCTCATTGATGCAAAAACATGCTATGTCTAGGAATATGGCTTTTTCTTTGGCGTCCAATTTGTTGATACTTAGCATCAGTGATTTTTGGACATCACTAGGTGGGACTTGCTTTAAGTCCTTCAATGTCTCGAGCCACTCTGATTTGTTCGTGCGGGCGAAAAGAGAACCCACAACTTCTAGAGTCAAAGGAAGCCTTCCTATGCTTAAAACAACTTCTTTTGAGAAATTGTAGTAATTCCCAGGAGGATTATAGCTTCTAAATGCATGTCTACTGAAAAGCAGAATCGCTCGATCCAAAGGCATCTCATTTACTGGGTGAGCCAAGTAATTGCTTGGTCGGGTTTGTTTGTCCTCATTTAGCACTATGCGTATGTCCCTAACTGTGACCATGATCCTACTTCCAGAACCAAACCAATCACAGCACCCCGCGAGGGTTTCAAGTTGTCTCTTTTCGTCCACATTATCAATAACAACCAAAACTCTCTTGTTGCTAAGCCCCCTTCTTATGCGATCGATCCCGTCGTTGGTGTCATGGATTCCATTAGTAGAGCTTGAGCCTAGTATATCGGCTAATAGTTTCTTTTGCACTTCTAAAAGACCATGATGTTGGACATCTTCGAGGAAACTAGAGTACTTGAATTTAGACAAGAATCGGTTGAAGATAACCTTAGCAAGAGTTGATTTACCAATGCCACCAGTCCCATGTATTATAACAAAACGCACGCCATCAGAGTGAGCATCCAACAATTCTTCTATATCCTGTTGATCATCCACTTCAACTAGATGGTTAGGAAGAGATCTGTTCTTCACTTTCAGCTTAAGTTGAACCTCTCGAACAATTAATTCTATAAGTTCCCCATACCTGCTAGACATTTTAGATTGAGAAAATAATGACAACGTATTATTCCTAAATTTCAAGCATATACAATTTGAATAAGATAAGGTAAACATATTACGACTGGTTTACAAACCGCAACAGTTATTCAAATACAAATTCGAATCCATTAAAAATCAACAATCTCAAGTTACAATGATAATTATCTAAAACATAGAGTGCTCAAATTAGCTGCTGTGGCTGCTGCCTGGAATCAGTTCGATGCAGTGATTAAGGGGAAGTGGAAATGATATGGACACTGACGGCAGGAGGGTAAACAACAGAAAGGAATGATTGGGTTTTAACGTTGTTTGTATGCTTACAAAGGAAAGCAAGGCCATTTCATGTTTGATTGAGGAAGAGAAAAGAATGAAAAGGATTCTAAAATATTTTTATGACTATCTGTCCTTCTACTTATTCATAGACTAAATAAACAAAAAATAAAAACTTTAGAAACTTGGCCTTGAGCTCGTTGAAGATTCAATATCAGCATCAATTAACTCATGTTATATAATAGGAAGTTCACTTTAGGCCGTGTCTCCAGGTCCTCCCTCTCTCTCTCCCTCTCTCTCTCTCTATATAGATTAAGTAGCAGTGGAGGTCACACCGCTTGACGCAGCTACTGAGTTTGGCTCGTCACCGTTCTTTAACGTCTCCACATCTTGTGTAGAGAGAGAGAGAATTGGACCTCTTTTTGTGGGAAAATTATTCTTATGTTTTTTTTGTCAGTCATACTCTATTCCTACTCTACACTCACTCTCAGACTTTTGCCCTGCCTCTTGCAAGGCGTGGGAGTCGAAACTCACTCCTGAAATTTACGCGTCCCCACCCCATCCCCCCTGAGAAGGTAGGGATTTAAACCCCTCACCTCCCCCTTTCATGTTGGAAGGGTGGCCACTGGGGCGAATCCCAGTGGTTTGGAAAATTATTCTTATGTTAAATGCACATGAGTGCAAGCAAAGAGCCAATTAATGTGTGATAAATGTCCAAGTGACAGCATAGACGTTGTCAATAAACTTCCACCATTTTCAGATTAGTTATGAAGAAAGTGAGGGCGTGATGAAAGATTGCGGCTTCTAATAACCATCTATGTACTAGTTATTATCAAGAGATTTAACAGAGTTTTAATCACTATCACGCTATTTGATTTATAACTGTAAATCTTCTACACTGTTTGGTTTCATGAATAACATATGTTTTAAAGGAGCAATATTATCAGAATTTCCAAATACTCCAAAAATTGGAGTTATAAAAAATGTAATGTAATGACACTGTAACTGCAACTAAATATGATGGAAATGTTTTGCTTTTTTTTTTTTTTCTCCTTTTGCAAAAAGCACCGTTGAAACACATGGATTAACCTTGAGAATTTATAGATAAAAGTCACCATCCATAGCAGTCTATATAGGTTCTCTAATGATAGTGGAGAAGATGTGACCGGATCCAGCTGCTTCCTTATCTACATAAAATTGATAAATCGTCCTTTGTTGAAAACTGTTATTCATCAAATAAGTTTTAGTTTTTTTTATGTGCAGGCAAAATTTATAGAATGATCAAATATATAATTAGTCGGAATGCTAGTAGGACAAAATCAGTCTGTTTGATCTACACAGAGTAAGCGTTAATATCTGTCTTTTTGTTGTTTCTACTTTACCTTTTTTTCTAAAATGTTGAAAGATATTTATTTTGCTATTTAAATTTGTTTTTAGGTGTTTGACAACCAAACAGGATGCTAACTTAGCATTTAACTATAAATTGACAATGACTTCCACATTCGGATTAGATTTTTTCAACTATGTATCAATAATATGGAGAAATTATAGTTACTGCAAGATAAATTGAATATGAGATATTTTAAAATCGATAAGAAAAAATGCCTCCCTTGCGGTTTACATTAAAATTAATAGCTGGAATAAGTTGTGGAAACTTACTCTTTCCCTTCCCGCTTCCAACCTAGTCTAGTTGCAACCTCACAAAGAGCAGCCTTCCAGCGCTTCACCTCATCGGGGCCATACTTCTTCTCATGCTCAGACAAGGCATTATTGTACAATTCAGTTCTGAGCTTGACATCATCCCGCTTCACATCAAAGAAAAAGGGGAGGATCTCTTTCTTCCCATTCGACTTTGAAGTGCAATCTACCATATGCGCAACCTCACGGAGGCACCATACGCTGGAAGCAAAGCCCTTAGAGAAGATGGGAATATAGATTTGAGTGTCATCAAGGGCTCGCAGAAGGTTTCCACCAATCTGCTCATCGACTCTGAGCTCTTCGTTGTCTTTGAAGACGCGGATTCCTTTCTCGACCATGTCATGATAGAGGCAACTAGTAAATTTGTCCCGAGTATCCGGTCCCCTGAAACTCATAAACACCTCGAACTCCATTCCCAATGTGTCGCTGGGTGGTGCCATCGCACGAAGCAATTGAGACTAGAGACAGAATCGAGTTGGACGAAAATTGTCAATGTGCTTGGTTAAGGGGAGACATCAATTGGGGGAAGTTTAAAAATAAAGGAAAGAAAAAAGGTGGTGGGCATGTTCAGTCGCCACTCGCAGCCATTGATTGGCTATGGCAGACCACCGACGAAATCGAAAACGAAACTGATATAAAGAGAGAATACCTGATGCGCTGATGGACGGCCGACCGAGATGAGACAGCGACTGAATCGAGACTAGAGAGGGGAAGATCGAAAGGCGCCGCCTGAGAAAAAAGATCTGACAGTGACAACTCGAAAGTAGAAAGCATTTGAAAGTCAAGACATCGTAGGGTTTGGCTCTGGCTTCTAGGAACAGACCTTATGGCCCTGTATGGAAACGTTTCTGTTCCTTTTCTGTTCCCGAGAACAGAAATAAAAAAAAAGTGTTTCTATTCCGGAGAACGGTTTTTGAACAAAAGAACGCGTTTGGTAACGTTTGTTCCGGGAATAAAAAATGAATAGAAACACGTTTAGTAAATTTTATTCTTTTTTTGTTTTAATTTTTTAATATTTTTATTTTGTTTTCCATTTTTTCCTTTCTTTTTTTATTTCTTTCTTCTTTCGGCCGGCCGCCGGCCTCCGGCAACCGGCCGACAGGACCGGCAGCCTCGCCCAGCCACGGTGAGGCTCGCTGGCCCCCGGCGAGGCCGAGCCTCGCCGTGGTTGGGCGTGGCTCGACCTCGCCTTGGCTGGGCGAGCTCGAGCTCGCCCAGCCATGGCGAGGCTCGGCCTCGCCGGATCTAGGCGAGCCCGAGCTCACCCAGCCAAGGCGAGGCTCGGCGTTGCCGGTGCGGGCGAGCCCGAGCCTCGCCGCCCTGCCGTCGAAGCCGAGCACCTGCGCCCCGAAGCCCGCAGCTCGACGCCGTCCCGATCTCACCACGCCATTCGCGACGTCGTCCGCCAGTCTTTGCCCGCGTCGCCCCGTGTCGATCCCGAAGCCTCTAGTGCCGTGCCGCCGTCGCACCGTCCTCCGGAGCCCCTCACCGGAACCCTAGCCGAAGATCTCCCCTCGAGCGAGGCCGAGCCTCGCCTTGGCTGGGCGGGCTCGGCCTCGCCGACGCGGGCGAGGCTCGGCCTCGCCGGGGGCCGGCGACACTCCGGCAAGGTCGCCGACCCTCGACGGCGTCGCCGGCCCTCAACGGCCGGTCGCCGGCCATGGCCGAGGCCGGCGACCAACCAAAGAAAAAAGAAGAAAAAAAGAAGAAGAAAAGAGAATAGAGAGAAGAAGAGAAGCGTTTCTTTTTGGCTTTGAAGAAGTGTTTCTTTTCTCCAGAAGCAACTTTTTTGTGTTTCTTTTTTTTGCTCTAATTTTGTTCCGGGAACAAAAAAACAAAAAAAGAACAGAAACGCAACCGAACGCATTTCTGTTCCTTTTTTGTTCCCGGGAACAAAAAAAGTACAAAAGTGTTCCAGAAACATTTTTTTGGAACGTTTCCATGCAGGACCTATAAGGCCGGAGAGGCGTACTCTTTTAGCCTTATTTTATATATCTGAGTTGTCCCCTTCAGGGGCTTAGGTTACTTTCATTGTGGGAACAAATTTTACTAGAATTTTCAAAAGTGAAAAGAAAAAATTCGACCCAAAAAAAGAAAGAAAGACACCTCCGCGGAAAACTACCGAGAAAATATTAAAATTTTGTTTGTTTAGTAAAACATAAATAATTTAAAATATTTTCTTAAAAATAATTATTTGAATCGTTTATCAAAATGAATTAATAGAAAAAAATCTTCATTGTCCAAGATCATGTTTATGTCCACAATAAAAATATTATTCATTAACTAATTATTTCAATCTATTTTAATATATACGATCAATAATTTTTAGGAAAATATTTTTCAAAAAGCAAATCTAAAGCGGACAATCTTTTACTATGGGCAATTTTTTACCATAATGCTCCACGTAGAGAGAACTTGGTGCGAGAAATTGCTGCTGGTGATTGGGGAGAATCGGTGGAAAGGCATCATTCTCAAACTTCTGCTCGTGTTCAACTGATAATTTCAACTCCCTCTGGCCACTAACCAAGAAGAGCCTCTGTAATGGCTATCTTTGCTCATTTGTCCCTTCAATCATCTGGATAAAGCCACAAAAAGCTGCTCGAGTCTCTGAGACTTCAAGCCTAATGTCGAAGACGAGCTATAGCTTATTCAGCTCCCTCTGTCTATCACTTGCTTATAGCAGCATTGCCGAATTGAAGTGCAACTTAAAGGCAACACTACAGGTGCAGGTGCATAAGAAAGTCGAAAAAGGCGGATGCCAACACGAAGGCGAGAAAGATGGACATAGAACTATAATATACAAACATCCGTCCACTTTGTCATTACACAAATTACCATTCGAGTACGATACATTCAAGAAAAGAAAAACCTGTGTTTTTCCTACGTCAGCTCTGCAGAATGAACTTTGATATCTTCCCAGGTCTGAACCACTTATGTTCACAACCAAGTAGAAAATAACTAGAAACTATGAAGAGGCCATCTCTTTCATTCCAAGAAGAAACGTCTTTAACCTGCTCACTTCTTGATAAATGAAACGCCCTTCTGAATACTCTCTGCTAACTCTTTCTTTGCCTTTTCCAAGCCAGCTCTTCAGGTTAACAAACAAAGGCCAAAATTAGAAAACTCCATCTTCCCTGGATGTGTAATCAGACCAGACCTAAAAATCTCAGGATTAATAAAATTCCAGACCTTTCGTACTCATTGAAAGGGCCAAGAGGCAGAACCTCCTCAGCCCCAGTACAACCGAGGTGCGCTTTGGATGCAAAGAACGGAAGCCCCGTCACCTGAAATATGGGGACAACAATAAAGAAAATCATCGGTGATTTCTTTTGATATTTGAGAAAAATATAAAGATTTTTCACTCTGGATAAGTTCTCTCAAGGCACCAAACCTGAGAAGCAACAAATGCACACTCGACAGTGCCAGCGTCGCCCCTCAACACACGCAGGCATGCATCGGCAAACTTCACAGCAGCATGTGCCTGCATATTTCATTTTCACATTATATGAGCATGTGAAAAGAGTCTGCATTTTAAATAGTCATCAAATTTCTTGTTCATGAAAGAGATCAGACTACATCTCAAAGGCCAAAACAAGGAATGACCATCGAGAGAGTTGCCGAGCCAGCTCCAGCATTAGCCTGAAAGTTGTCAAGGCACAGGCATACACAATTCAGTTGGCTTCACGAAAAAAATGTGAGGAAGCAGAGAAGCGAAGCCTAATATGTCATGTCATAATTTCACTGTGGAATTAGATGAAAAAAATACAGTTCTGGTTAGACATCAAGAATCACTTTTAGAAAATCTGATATATCTAACAATCCTGTCATACAAGAACCTCTCCTATTATTGTCAAAATGCAAGTCATTCTGTTAGCCATAACATCAAAAGATGCATATGGTGCTCTGTTTCTACATTCTTTCTGTTACCTTCCTTTGTTTTCCCTAATGAGGACCAGACAAAAAAAATCAGAAACTAAGATACTCTCCACAACTGCTTGCTTCTACCAATAGCCCGAGACAAAGTGATCACCTTCTACATACTTTCACGCGCAAGGTGTCCCAATAATTCGGACAAAAATCTTTATATTAACACATTTCCTTGGGTAGCAGTAATGGCTACCTTGTAGTAGAGATAATATCAAGCTCTCTTCTGTTAGTTACAGTGCATAGGCAAAGGTTTCACGCCATAGAGTTGACTTGGGAAAGATATATGTCCCCACAGACCTATGATGTAATTCTTGCGAAAATTTCATCTTTCTCATAAAGAAGGTTCTTGGCAGAGTGTATCTTTGAAATGGCTAGTAAATTTAAAGAAATTAGAGCTCTAACATGATTAAGCGTGCAGTCATGTGTCTGAAGAAAAATGTTTGCTTGTAACAGTGTACTCCTTAGGCAGCCTCAGTACTCAGAAGCTTGTCACAAGCCCTTAAGAAAATGAACATCACTAGAACAGCTAAAGCACTATTTTATGACCTGAAAATAAAAAACTGAAGAGACTAATGGAATGTGATATGACGGTAACACTGCCTAATTTGATGTCCAAATCCATAACAAATTGAAATTTATATACCTCGACAACTTCTGTCCCGCCATTTTGGATGCATGATGTCAGGTACTCAATTTCTTGAGTGAAAGAACAAGGTGGTTTAACCTACAGATTTTGAAAATTTTAATTGACATTTAGCATTCTAAAGAAAATGTGCAATTTCTAACAGCATCCCTGTCAAACATATAAGATGTTCTCATCAGGAAGAATGCATCACAAACCTGAGATAAAAGAAGTAAAATCGTCACTCCTGCATGACCCCCAACAACTGGAACATCAACTTCTCTAGGATCAAGACCTAGTACTTCTGCCTGCAAGGAACAAAGTAGATCAGAAGTCTACCTGGGAAAGAAAATAGTTGTAGGCTTTCATAGCACTGTCTCTAAACTGGTATCTTGCACAATTTTGCTACCCAAGTGTTAGGACCAAGTATTTATGACCATAAACACCCTCATCATCATGAGAAGAGAATCGATAATACTCACTAATACAGAACAGCAATTACATGATTGTCACCCAAAACAATCAAATACACAGGGCTTCCGGACTCTACTGCTAGACTTGCAAATAGCCTGATTTTATAAACTTGCTTCTAAGCCATGCTCATAATCTCATAGATTGGCGTTAGCCTATGTAATTAAATTCAACCTAGTGGTCTTTTCACAATATGCCCTTGGAGTAAGATCTTAATTGCAGATTCGCAAGATATAACGTTTGAAACAAAGGAGCATGCTAAACAAGGTAGCATACGCTTCTGACTTTGTAGGCTCATACACAGTGACAACCTGATGCTCTGAACATAAAGGATGCTTCTCGATAGTATCAGCAAGACAGTAGAAGCAGGAGCGATACCTACCACAAAGGTATTTGCTCTAACTACATCGAGCGAGGTCACACCCAACAGTCTCTTCGGATCATAAGTGCCAGCTCTCTTGAAAACTTCGGTTGCAATGGGAACTGTGGAATTAACAGGGTCGCTAATCAGGTTAACAATAGCTTTCGGGCAAGATTTGACAATTCCCTCACAAAGGGTTCTCACGATTCCGGCATTTATGTTGAACAGGTCGTCTCTTGTCATTCCCGGTTTCCTAGGAACTCCAGCAGGGATGATGACAATGTCCATTCCAACAAGGGCTTCCTTCAGCTGTTGCCGTCCCAGAAATCCGCGGACCTGATTATAGAAGCAACAAATTAGTCTGACGTAGTAAATGATCCATATACAATGATGATATCGAGCTAACTCATCTGAAAAGGTAATCCAAACAATATCCCCAGAAAACGATCAACGATATAAATGTCCATCTTCATATACAGACCAACAATGCCGTTCATTCTAAATTCGGCAAATAGCAAGTGAATTACCGATGGGAGGGGAAACTCACCACTGCACCGGTGTCCATGTGGCTGATATCAGCGGTGACACCAGGAGTATTCACAACATCATCCAGACGAAGAACAGAGACGAGCAGGTTGATGTTCATCAACATCACCAGAGGCTGCCCAATCCCTCCAGCCGCTCCCAGGATCGCAACTTTGAATCCCGGCGCTGCGTCCTTTGCCTGGCAATTCGCATGCCTTAACCCCGAGCTCTCCTCCATCTAAGAACCACCCACAATGCACAATCACTCCTCATAAGCTCTTCAACCAAGAAACTAAGCATCATAACAGAGCAAGGGGAGAGCCGAGCTTACCTGTTCGGCTTGGGGACGTCGACGGGCGGACGAGTGGACGTGCGGCCGAAGCTCCTTCTCTTTCTCTCCGTTCCTTCCTAGCTCTCTATCTCTCTCTCTCTCTCTCTCTCTCTCTGTCTTGTCCAGCCGAAGAAGAAAAGAACCCCCGCTTGAGCGCTCTCTCTCTCTCCTTTCCGTTTTATCTCGTCCCTCCCTCTCTCTCCAAGGACGACACCAGCTCGCCCCGTACCGCACACCATTCTCCTCGCCAACGTCGCGCGCAACGTTCGCCTCGTCCGTCCACGGTACGTACGCTGTGCCGGCGTCGTCCTTTTTTTGCCTCCGTTTGTCGCCAGGTTTGCGTCCAAGGTGAGAGAGGTGAACGGGTCGGACTGGGGAAGAAAAGAGATGGGCCGCGCTGGGGGAAAGTAAAAAGGAAAAAGAAGAAGGGGCCGAGCAGGCCCACCAAAATTCTTCCATTTCTTTTTCATTTTTAAATATTTATTTATATATATTTAAAAAATTAAAAAAAATTAGTTTTAATACTAGCAATGCAAATGTTCCCTAATATCTATAAGTGATGCAATTTAATGAAAATTAATTTTTTGCTTAAGGGTATAAATTAATTTCTAGTTTTCCATGCGATTAAGCCCCAAATAAGTAAGCAAAATTTAAGCATTAATAATTTGTAATGCCACAAGTATTTGGAATAAGTCCCATATTTTCAAGGAGAAAGATGAATTATTGTAAGTGTATACACAACAAAGTATTGCTTTGGTGTGTGGACTTGTAATGGCCTAAGAGCATTAAATGGGCTTATATAATTATTCATCTCGACTGAGCACCTAGGAATTTTGGGCTTGAGTTAGTGAAGAAGTGTTTATTTTTGCAATTATTGCTTACTTTTGCATCTACGGAATTCGAATTATGAATAGTCGTGACTGTTAGTTGCCTAATTGCAGATAAACCTTGGTACATGTTTAGCGTGAGCTTCCATTTATGATAGATATTTGCTTTCGCACTTGATTTTTGTCGTTCCAATTTTTGTATTTGTTTTTGAGAGAGTTTTAGCAGGCTTCAATGAATCCCGAAACAGCAGTTGCCTTTAGGAAAATGATTACACGCATCAAAGGTGACATCATAATTCTATTTCTATCTTCTTTGTTAAATTTTCTTAACGTTTTTCATGTCACAAAAATATTAATTATTTGAACCATCACAGTTTTGGTCAGCCTGATCCACATGTCAGCTTCAATTTACCAACATTAATAGAAGAAGTTTAGTTTCTTAATGTTATATTGTACCAAAATATTTAGTCTATATACCACCGCCTGCGGTGGCCTAACTGAATAAGAGCTCCCATGATAGCTACCCAGGATGAGTTCGAATCCCGCGGGTCGCACGGGATCTTAAGCGGAACATCGGGGTGGTAGGTCCTCCGCTAGCATCGTTCCAAGGTTTACCGCGCCGGTTGCCGATTGTACAGGGTTCCCTGAGTATCAAAAAAAAAAAAAAATCTAGTCTACATTATTTATGGAAGCAAAGCAAACGTAGAAAAGTTGAAGGGAGACTTCAAGTTTTTTTTTTTTTTTTCTCAAACATGCCAAACAACTTTTACATAAACTTGGTCGGAACGCACGACCCCGTGCGGGAGGTACCAATGCTTGTCCTAAAACGAAGAAAAGACCAACCCATCTTTGCTATAGGCTTCGATGTTGATTCCGCAGGTTCTGGAGCTCCAAGAGAGCACTTGAGTCATTGATTAGTATCAGTCTCTAAATTTACGGTAACGTGATGATTTCTTGTATGTAAATCATCAATATGTGCTGTTTTGAACGCTTAATACAAAACAAGTCCTTGACGTGTGATGACACTACTCAATAGCCATGTAGAATCACACGGGCAACATCTCAATTGGCGGATTTGGTAATTGCAATAGTCTTCGTTATTGTTTCATCAAAGGTGTGATGGATGACAAATCGGAAATACTTTTAGTCTTTCATTGGCTAAACCACAAACACTATGAGATGCCGTCGTGCCAAATGCAACCAATGTCATACACATTGGTAATGAATATATGTTAAGCCTAGTCATAAATAATAAATTCATACTTAAGAGATAGGGCAAAAGTCACCAAAAACCTCATATTATGTTTACTGTGACTCATTTTTCCTAAACTTTTTTCGATAATATCAACAATCCCAAACCTATGCCTATATAACACATGTCATTGAGCCCCTTTAAAAATCTTCCCACATGGATATTGGAAGGAAACTAGTGATGAGGGCCCACGTGGTTTTGAAATAAAAACAACATTGTTTTGCCTGAAAAATCAGTTGATGAAATCTTGATAGAAGATAAATGTGCCAAATATGTACAAGTTTAGATTTCTTTTTTATGTCACAAGAAAATATGTTAATGTGTCATAGTGGGCATAATTTGAGATTTTTTCATGTAAAAAAAAATGTTTAAAGTAAATGTATCACAGTAGATATAATTGAAATTTTTCGTGGCTTTTTCCTTTAAGAGATAATCCAAGTGAATAAAGCATAATAACTTCCTGCATCACAAAAATTCAATTTGAAAAGCAAAACATCATCAAGCAATATATCGTATGGCCAAAAAAGTGACATGAGGGCACTTGGATCAGTTCATGTCGGCGGTGAATGTGCGTTGCAAATTAGGCTTTATTCCACGTCCAGCGCCGCCAAATTTGTTGATGTCCCCCAGCTCTACAGGTTTGCAAACAAAAGCCAAAATGAAAACTTCTGTTATGCTTTGATGTAATCCAAACGCACCTGAGAATTTAAAGAACGGTTATTTGTTCCACAATACCGAAAATGAGCCTAGCTTCCTCCTTCTAATGGTGCGTTTTGCAGCTTTTTCTGGCGGCATCCAATCTGTCTTCAACTTGGTCAATGATGGCATGTCAGGCAAACTTTTCAAGGACATGCATTGTTTGATCTTCACATGCTTCAAAAGATTCAATTCTTTTAGGCCTTTGACATCTCTCATCTTTCCACAATAATCTAATTCGAGATCCGCCAGATTTTTCAATTTCGAAAGGCTAGGCAATTGTTCGATTATATCACACCGAGAAATTTTTAGTACCTTCAGCGATTCCAGTTCCTCCAAACCTGGAATCTCTGCCAGTTTGTGTAAGTCAGTGAGATGCAACTCTCGCAGCCTCTTCAAGCACGATAGATTGGGTGTACTCTCCAGGAATATGCACGACAGTATCATCAATTCCCCTAACCTCTCCAAGTATTTAAGGACGGGGAAGTGTGGCATCGGACATCCTTCGATGGAGAGAAACGACAAGTTTTTGAAGTCAGAAAAATCTGGCAGCTGCGGGATCCAGCTAAGAGTCAAGCTTGATAAGCTACATGGAAGCCGATTGATGGACTGCGCGTCCTCCCAAGGCGAGATAATCTCATCCGCGCTCCAGGATGAATTACTTGGATGTTTGCTTCGCACATAGAGTAATTCTAAACGCAGTAGGTTCGAGAGGTCGGGAAGGAAAGGGAATTTAGCAGTTCTAACACATAAGTATTTCAAACTCGAGGGAAGCTCTGGCAACTGCGAAAGCTGATTGCTTCCAATTTTAAGTGTTTGGAGACTAGAAAAACCACTGATCTTTGGCGGCACTGTAGGGATTGGACTCCATTCTAAGTCCAAGATTTTTAGACGGGTCAAGCTCCACATTTCCCACGGGATTGCATGCTTGAGACTCCAACAAAAGGAGGCATCCAGCACTTCAAGTGTCCCCACCCCTCCAAGAGCACAAGGTATCATTTGTATCTTTGTGCATGCCAACCTCATGATTTTCAGTCTCTTCAGATTTCCAATAGAATTAGGTAGAACGTAGACCCCCGATTCTCGTAAATCCAACTCGACCAATGATTCAAGTTCCTCAATAGTGTCTGGAAGCTCATGTAGATACTTGCACCCAATCAAAAGCAAGTGTGTGAGATTTGTTAGCCTTCCAATAGAGTGAGGAAGTTGGCTGATACCTTCATGAGATCGAATTTCAAACTTCATCAAAGATCTTAGATTGCCTAGTGTCTCAGGAAACTCGAACGGTTCGGAACTAGAGGGCATGATAATCTCCATCAAGTATTCTAGAGAACCAATTTCTTTGGGCAACCCTCCGAGGGAATCACATCCAGTGATATTCAAAGTACTTAGCAGTTTTAGCTTACCGATTGAGCTATCAATTGCAGACAAATTCACACAATTAGCGAGAATCAATTTCTTCAACTTGCCAAACTCAGAAAAATCAGGTGTCTTGGTCAACATTTTGCAGCGCGTCAAATCTATAATTTTCAACTTTTTCGCCTATGATGGAAAAGAAAGGCCAATTACATGTGAACGAAAAGTATGAGAAACTAGTGGCATGCAACTAAATAGCAACGGTCAATTGAGAGAATTTGAAGAAAAAGTAAGCAAGTGAGGTGTGTCGGTACCTTGATTTGCCTCCATCCACTCCAGTAGTGGGTGACATTGCTCCTTGAAAGGTCAAGCACAACTAAATTCACCAGATGGAGATTTGTCGCTGGAAGATGCAATGAGCAATCACACCAAGAAAGCCATCTTAGACTACAAAGAAGATTTTTGAAGTCGCCTACAAAATTTATTCTTTCCCCTTTAAGGAACTTCAACATTGGCAAACAGGCTAATTCTTTAGGGGTTAAGCCATGACTAATACCCAAACTGAGTGCTCGTATGCTTCGTTTTTCCTGCCAGTAATAGCAAAGGATAAAGATGAGTGCGCACCATAGGAGCAATAAACCAAGGAAGTAGCATCAATATCAGTAGTTCTTCTTCGACCCCGCATTCTACTTAAATAAAATGCAGATTGTAACAAAATTACCTTTCTTTTTTTGTCAATTTGAAAATAAGACAAAACCAAGCATGTTTAAAATGTTAATTCGGTGTTGATTTTTCTGTCCTTTCACAGACTAGATATCTTTTGAAGGAAACAAAGAACTCATTTCATTCTCACCGAAACAAGAAAAGAAAAATTTCAACTGACCGAACTGCTCCTTAGCTTTCTCCTCGTTTCACATGGGTAAGGCATGAAATAAACTATTGTAGTTTATAGAGTCGCTTTCCATGTCTCTATAAATTAGTAAACAAAGCATGCTGATATTCTCGATTTTAAAGCACACAACGAAAGAATCTGCCGGATTACTTATATATTCTAAAAACTTTCACCTCACTGTTCCGCAGTATGTCTAGCATATTCTCATCAATCCACACCCAACGACGCTTTCCAGCATCTTCACAACTCTCTTCCTTGACAATGTACCTTCCTAGGGCTTTAAGTTCATCATGCATCCAGAACTTATTATCCTCATCGATCTTTATCAACGACATAAGGAGAAGATCATCAATTGCACTACGTGGGGAATATTCGCAATCATCCCACATGTAATATGCATGTGTCTTATCCTCCCCAGTGCAAAAACATGCAATGTCTAGGAATATTTCTTTTCTTCTGTAGTCCAATTTGTTAAAACTTATCATCAGTGTGTCTCGGACTTTATCACATAGGACTTGCTTTAAGTCCTTCAATGTCTCGCCCCACTCTGATCTCACCGTGCGGGCAAAAAGAGAACCCACGACTTCCAGGGTCAAAGGAAGCCTTCCTATGCTTGACACGACTTCTATCGAGAAATTGTGCCAATCTTTTGGAGGAGCATCACTTCTGAAGGCATGCTTGCTAAAAAGCTGAATTGCTCGATCCAAAGACATCTCCTTCATTGGGTAGTCCATGTAATAGCTAGATCCCGTTTGGTTGTACTCATCGGACATTGTCCTATCTATTATTGTTCTTCTATCCCGGACTGTGATGATAATCCTGCTTCCAGAGCCGAACCGTATGTCGCTTCCTACGAGGTTCTCAAGTTGCTTCTCGGTCCCATTGTCAACAACAACCATAACCTTTTTGTTGCTAAGTCCTTTTCTTATGCGATTGATCCCGTCGGTAGGATCATGGATTCCATCGACAGAGTTCGAGCCTAGTGTGTCGGATAACAATTTTCTTTGCACGTGTAAAAGACCATGACGTTGTGACAAGTCTTGGACGTCTTCGAGGAAACTAGAGTAGTTGAATTTGAACAAGAATCGATTGAAGATAACCTTAGCAAGAGTTGATTTACCAATACCACCTGTCCCATGGATTATGACAAATCGTACGTCATCAAAGTCAAAATCCAACAATTCCTCTATAGCTTCTTCGTCATCCATTTTAACTAGATGGTCAGGAAGAGATCTATTCTTCACCTTCAACTTAAGTTGAACCTCTCGAACAATCGATTCTATAAGTTTCCCATACCTGCGTATAGAGATGGTGGACAAATTCAGATTGAGAAAATGATGACACCATACTATTCCTTGCTTTCAGGAATATACGATTTGAATAAGATAACGTACATATATTAAGACCGTTTTGCAAGCAGTGGCAGCTTTTTAAATAACAAATTTGATTTCATTTAAACATAAGAAACCCCAAGCTACTGTGGCTGCTGGCCAGATTTCCATTGGTTGGGTTTAAACGCTAACACTGCTGCCCAAACTCATTAATTGGGTTCAAACTAGCACTCGGTCTGGATGCAGTGATTAAGAGAAAAAAGGAAAGAATTCGGATAATAACAAAAAGAAATAAATGGTCGATTTTACGGTTCTTCGTGTGTTCACGAAAGATAAAAAAAAGAAAACGAAGGAAATTAGGTCATTTCATATACGGTTGAAGCACAGAAGAGAGTGGAGAGAATCTTATTATATCTTTGTGACTATTTCTTCCTTCTACTTATTCATAGATTAAATAAATGAGAATTAGCTTTAGTAACGAGGCCTTTGGCTTGTTAAAAATTCAATATCAGCAACAATTAACTCACGTCATAGAATGCTCATGAGAGAATATATAATCGGCATAGAAGGTTCACTTTGTGCCGCGTCTCCAAGTCTCTCTATCTAAATCCTGATGAGATCTAGGAGACACTATCAGATGCCGTTGATAAACAAAAAAGGGATCCATCCAGAATCAAAACGATTTCTCCTTTCTTTTCTACTCTACCATCTTTCTTGAAGCAATATCGAGATACTGTCGATCTAGCCATTAACATGGAGATCTTAGCAAGATATATCGACTAAAACGTCGATTTAGTGAAGCTTGGGTCCTGCGTCAAGCGGTGTGAGCTCCACCATTACAAGGGAGAGACGTGGAGCTTTTTGTGGGAAAATTATTCTTAAGTTAAGTGCACATGTGAGCAACCAAAGAGCCAATTAATGCGTGCTAAGTGTCCACGTGGCAGCGTAGACGTTGTCAATACCTATTATCCCATCTCAAATTAGTTACGACGAAAGTGGGGGAGTGATACCAGATTACTACTCCTCGTGACCATCTATGTTATAGTTATTATGTTGAAAGTTTAAAAAAGCTTCAATAAATCTTTTACCCTGTTTGGTTTTGTGAACAACATGTATAATAAAGGAGGACTATTACCAGAATTCCCGAAGTACTCCTAAAATCAGAATTACAAATCTGTGATGTGATATCCATTACTGCAACTAAACGTGCGTGAATGTTTTGTGTGTTTCCTTTTTTGGCAAAAGGCACCATTGAAACATGAGGGGAAGCGTTGAGATTTTATAGAAAGAATTAACCATCTATAACAGTCTAATAGAATTCCTTTAATAATAGCAGAGAAAATGACAGTCGACCCGATTGCTTCCTTATCTACATAAAACTAATAAATTGTTCCTTGTTGAAATCTTACTTTCATTGACCGATTTTTATTACTTCTATTGTGTTGGCAGTTTTTTGAGATTGATCAAATATATGATTAGTTAATATGCTACTGGTATGTTTGACCTACGATGAATTAGCATTTTGTCTTTTTGTTGTCTTCACTTTTCTTTTTCTTTTTTAAATTGTTGAAAATTATTTATATTGCCATTTATATCTGTTTTAAGATTTTGACGACCGAAACAGACTGCTAACTTGGCATTAAAACAACTTGACGATGACATCAACATTGGCAATAACCTTTTTCAACTTACATATTTTTGAATGTATAACATGCTGGAAAGAACGCGTCCTCAGATTATATTAAAATTAAAAACTCAGAAAAAGTTATGAAAAACTTACCCTTGTCCTTCCAGCTTCCAACCTACTCTAGTCGAAACCTCAACAAGAGCTTCTCCCCAGCGCTTCACTTCATGGGAGCTATACCTCTTCTCATGCTCAGACAGAGCATCTCTGTACAATTTGGTTCTAAGCTTGACATCATCCGGCTCCACATCAAAGAAAACTGGGAGGATCTCCTTCTTCCCATCCGACTTTAAAGTACAATCTACCATATGCTCAACCTCACGGAGACACCATGGACTTGAAGCAAAGCCCTTAGAGAAGATGGGGATATAGATTTGAGTGTTTTCAAGGGCTTGCAAAAGATTTCCAATCTTCTCACCGACTCGAAGCTCTTCGTCGTCTTTAAAGATGCGGATTCCTTTCTCCATCATGTTATGATAGAGGCAACTAGTAAAGTTGTCCCGAGTATCCGGTCCCCTAAAACTCAGGAATACCTCGAACTCCATTCCTGATTCGTTAGTGGCTGGTGCCATCCCACGTAGCTAACGAGCCTTGAGACAGAATCGAGCTGGATGAAAATTGTGAACGAGCTTGCTTGAGGCGGGACATCAATTGGGGGAAATCTAGCACCAAAAGGAAAAATTACAGACGATGGGTATGGTTAGTCACGAACTCACAGCCATCGATTGGCTATGGCAAACCACCGAAGAAATCGAAAACGAAACCGATATAAAGAGAGAGTACCTGATGCGCTGATGGACGGCAGAAAGACATGAGGCAACGCCTAGAGAGGGCAAGATCGAAGGGCGTCACCGGAGAAGAGAGGGAGAGAGAGAGAGAGAGCGCCCAGACCTGACAGCGAAAATAAGAAAGTAGAAAGTGTTCGAGGTTCGAGACATTTTAGGGTTTGGATACGGTTCCCGAGAATAGACCTTACAAGGCCAGAGAGGCGTACTATGTTAGCATTATATATAGGGGCGTGCAACCGGACCGGGTAAACCCGGTTCCCGGATCGGCCCACGCGGAAAACAAGGTCGGGAACTGGTTCGCGTTGAAACCGGTCCGGAAACCGGTTCCCAAAAGTCAGAACCGGTTTGAACCGGTCCGGGAACCGGTTTGAACCGGTCCGGGAACCGGTTCCGAGGGATTATCCTCCCGGGAACCGGATCGACCGGACCGGTTCGGGAACCGGTTTGAGAACCGGGTTGTACGCCTTCTTGTCGACCTTGCGGCTTCACTGGTTGCTGGTGTCGCGAGGAGCCAAGCGGCGGTGTTGGTGCAGTGGCGGCTTCACAGGGGCAAGGGCGACGGCGACGGAGCTTCGGGCGGTCAGAGGTGTCGGGTCGTCGTGGCCACTGCAGGGTCGACGAGTGGCGGTGCGAGCTCGCGGGCGAGGGGGCTCCGGCGGTGGCGCGGTGGTGCGGCCGCGCAGGCGCGACGGTCGGCGGCTATGGCGCGCGGAGGGAGCCCGTGAAGAAGATGAACAGTGCACTGTTCTGTTTCTTATTTTTTCTTTTCTCCCTACTGGCTTGTCACGTCTCCCTCACGTCCCTCTCTACGCTGCCCACGTCTCCTCTGCCTCCTGACATTGACCTTGACTCTCAAGCTTTTCCTCCTCTTTTTTTTTGTTTCTTTTTTCCAAGGAACGAAGAAGGCCCCTGCCGAGTGATCCCAAAAAAAAACCTAGTGAATCGTTAAACTATCGAGACCTAATCTCGGGTGAACAGATTTGGTTAATACATACGAAATGAGGTATAAATTAAAAAAATTATGTTGTTTTATTATGTATTAAAATAAAATTCGAAGTCGTACTGATGGGCGTTTACAAAACAGGTTTCAATATAAACAAGGTTAACCCTGGAACCGGACCGGAAAAATAGGATGGGTCAGGTATAGGGTCCAGCGCAATTAGGGTCGGATATAGGGTCCAAAAAATGGGAATCGGTTATAACAGGGTCCAGCGCAATTAGGGTCGGATATAGGGTCCAAAAAATGGGAATCGGTTATAACAGGGTCGAGTATAGGGTCCAGGTCTAGAACCTACCCACCCTGGACCCGATCACCCATATTTCTATATATCTGAGTTGTCCTCTTATGGAGTGTAACCTTTAAGTTATGTTTGATCGTTCGGATTTCTAATTGGGATAGGACTGAATATGATAATATATGGATTTTTTTATATCTTATCCATTATTTAGTGAATTGCAGTATTAAAGTCGGATATATTTATATTATATCATGCATATTTTTATTTGGATATATTTACATTATATCATGCATACTTTTCTTTTATATAAACGACATATTACTATAAATGAACCTAAACGTTTTTTTTTTATGACCCGAGAACCCCCGCACAACTGGTAACCGGTGAAGTAAACCTGGAAACGTTAGTGGAGAACCTACCATCCCGACATCCCACTTGAGACACCAAATGCCTCAATTGGGTTTTGAACTCCTTACCTTTGGAGAAGGATCATTGGAGCTCTTATCCAGTGAAGCCACCACGGCCGATGGTTAAATGAACCTAAATGTTCATAAACGGATATGGTGAAAATCTCTCAAAATACTATTCCTTAATTTATTTTTATTTTATTTTTCCTCTTTTTTATATTATTTTCTTTAGTATTTCTTTTTTCTCCTTTCATCATTCTTTAATAAAATTTTATCAAATAGTAAATTGTACCAACATACCTAAAATGCAAAAATACCTAAAATATATAATAAATATAAATATTTAATTTATAGATTGATTTATTATTATAAGATAGAATTAAAATTAAATATATAAATTCAAATAAAATTAATTAAAAATAACTTTTAATTTTTAATTTCTTAAATTAGAATTCAAATATGATTTATATTGAAATATAATTTCAATTTTGTTAATTTAATAAATTTATTATTCGAGAAAAAAAATTTTGGTAAAAGATAAGAATTTGAGAAAAATAACTTTCCTATTATGGATATTAAAAATTCTATCTACCTTTATCTCACCTCCTCCATATGATGATTTTATCCTACCTATATCTCTATTATATCCAACTTTATCTTGTCCTAAGTAAGCACCAAACGTAGGATATGATAAATTATATCATATTCCGAATTTTACCCCAATTGCTAAACGCAGCCTTAAACCTTTAAACTGGAGAGGACCATAGCTTCATTACCTACATAAGCTAGGTTTAAAGGTTAACCTAGGCAGGCTCTACTATGATCCGAAGAGAGGTGTACTACGTTAGCATTATTTTTATATATCTGAGTTGTCCTCTTCTGGGGTGCTCTTTAGAAGTTTCCACTGATGCCCAAATACGAAAAGAGAACAAAAGAAATGCTTTTACTTTCATCGTCGGAACAAACTTTACCTGAACTTTCACAGGTCAAAGGAAAAAGACACATCCTTGCACCGGTGGGGAAACACCATAGTCGGTAATCTTTCTGAATGCCCCAAGTAAGGAGAACTTGGTGTGAGAAATTGCCGCTGGTGATTAGGGGGAATCAGTGGAGAGGCATCTCCATGATTATTCCCATTCGTGCCTTCTTGGGTTCAAATAATAATTCAACTCCCTCTACCCACTACCCAAGAAGAGCCTCTAGAATGGCTATTTTTGCTCATTTGACTCTTAAAAGATTGGACATAGCCACAAAAAGCTGCACATGGAAAAAAAATCTCTGGGAACTTCTTCAAGCCTAGTGCCAAAAACGAGCTTCCCCTTATTTCCAGTCTCTGTCTATCATTTGCTTATAGCGGCATTACACAATTGAAGTGCAATTTGGAGGCGACACTACAGATGCATAAGAAAGCTGACGAAGCGGATGCAAACACGAAGATGAGAAAGATGGACATAGAACTATAATATACAGACATCCGTCCTCCTTGTTATTACACAAATTACCATTCGAGTACGTTGCATTCAAGAAGAGAAAAGCCTCAGTGTTTTTCCTACGTCAGCTATGCAGAATAAACTTTGATATCTTCCTAGGCCTGAACAACTTATTCCCAAGAACCAATTCTAAGTAGAAAATAACCGGAAACTACAAAGAGGCCATCTCTTTCGTTCTGAAAAGTAACGTCCTCAACCCGCTCACTTCTTGATGAATGAAACGCCCTTATGGATACTCTCTGCTAACTATCTATTTGCCTTTTCCAAGCCAGCTCTACAGGTTAACAAACAAACGCAAAATTAAAAAACTTTTCCTTCGATATAATGAAAAGATACATAAAAATTATAAGATCATTAAAACTCCAGACCTTTCATACTCATTAAGGGGGCCAAGGGGAAGAACCTCCTCGGCTCCAGTACGACCGAGTCGCAATTTGGATGCAAAGAACGGAAGCTCAGTAACCTGAAATATGAGGGCAACAATAAAGAAAATCATTGGTGGTTTCATTTTGGATTTGAGAGAAATACAAAGGTTTTTCCAATCCCGATAAGTTCTTTCAGGGCACCAAACCTGAGAAGCAACAAATGCATACTCAACAATACCAGCATCGCCCCTCAACCCATGCACGCATGCATCAGCAAACTTCACAGCAGCATATGCCTGCATATTTCATTTTCACGTTATTTGACCATAAGAAAAGAGTCTGCATATCAAAGAGCCATCAAATTTCCTGTTTGTGAAAGAGATCAGACTACATCTCAAGGGCCAAGAAAAGGACTGACCATTGAGAGAGTTGCCGAGCCAGCTCCAGCTTTAGCCTGAAAGTTGTCAAGGCACAGACGTACACAATTCAGTTGGCTTCACGATAAAAATGTAAGGAAGCAGAGAACCCTGTCATGGCATAATTTCACAGACAGTTTCGGCTAGACATAAAAAAATCCCTTTTAGAAAATCTGATATATCTGACAATCCTGTCGCTACATGAACCTATCCTCTTATCATCAAAATGCAAGTCATTCTCTTAGCTATAACAACAAAAGATGTATACGGTGCTCTGTTTCTACATTCTTTCTGTTACTTTCCTTTGTTTTCCTAAATGAGGACCAGACAAAATAATCAGAAACTAAGATACACCCCACAACTGCTTGCTTCTACCAATAGCCCAAGACAAAGTCATCACTTTCTACATACTTTCACAAGCAAGGTGTCCTGATAATTCAGACAAAAATATTTAGATTAACACAGTTTTTTGGGTAGCAGTAATGGCTACCTTCTAGTGGAGATAATATCAAGCTCTCCTGTTCATTACAGTGCATAAGCAAAGGCTTCACGCCATAAATTTGACTTGTGAAAGATAAATGCCCACATGGACCTACGATGTGGTTCTTGCAAAAATCTCGTCTTTCTCATGACGAAAGTTCTTGGCAGAGTATATCTTCGAAATGGCTAGTAAATTTAAGAATATAGAGCTCTAACATGATTAAGGATGCAGTCATGTGTCTGGGGAAAAAGGGCTTGCTTGTAACACTGTACTCCTTAGGCAGCTTCAAAACTTCGAAGCTTGTCACAAGCCCTTAAGAAAATAAACATCACTAGAACAGCTAAAGCACTATTTTACAACCTGAAAATGCGAAACTGAAGAGACTAACGGACAATGATATGAAGGTAACACCACTACTTTGACGTCCAAATCCATAAAAAATTGAAATTTATATACCTCAACAACTTCTGTCCCACCATTTTGGATGCGTGATGTCAGGTAATCAATTTCTGGAGGAGTAAAAGAACAAGGTGGTTTAACCTACAGATTTTGAAAATGCCATTTGCCATTTAGCATTATAGAGGAAAGTTGCAATTTCTTAGAGCACCCCTGTCAAACATATAATAAGTTCTCATCAGGAAGAATACATCACAAACCTGAGATAAAAGAGGTAAAATTGTCACTCCTGCATGACCCCCAACAACTGGAACATTGACTTCTCTAGGATCAAGACCCAGTACTTCTGCCTGCAAGACACAATGGAAAGGAATAAAGTTGCTGGCGTTCATAGCATTGTCTTGAAACTGGTATCTGTACAATTTTGCTGCCTGAGCATTAATACCAAGTATCTATGACCCCAAAAACCCTCATCATCATGAGAAGAGAACCGATACCTCTCACTAATACAGAACATCAGTTACATGATTATTTCACCTAAAACAATCAAATACACGGGGCTTCTGGACTCTACTGCTGGACTTGCCAATAGCCTGGTTTTATTAACTTGCTTTTAAACCACTGCACATGATCCCATAGAAGGGTGTTAACCTATTTAATAAAATTCAACTAAGTTGTCTTTTCGCAAGCCAGGAAAAGGTTTGGTGCCCTTGGAGCAAGTCATTAATTGTAGGTACACAAGATATAACGTTTAAGTCAAGAGAGCGTGCTAAACAAGGCAACATATGCTTCCAACTTTGTAGGCTTATACAAAGTGAAGACCTGATAGTCTGAACATAAAGATACTCTATGCTTCTTGATAGTATCAGCAAGACAGTAGATGCAGGAGTGACACCTACCACAAAAGTATTTGCTCTAACTACATCAAGCATGGTCACACCCAACAGTCTCTTAGGATCATAAGTGCCAGCTCTCTTGAAAACTTCGGCTGCAATGGGAACTGTGGAGTTAACAGGGTTGCTAATCAGGTTGACGATAGCTTTTGGGCATGATATTGTTTTGGCTCACCATGACATAGGAAAAGAGGCAGTCTATCTCCAGATTTTCCAGTTGGATCCAGTCGACTTGGGATCAGTTTGCACTCTCCGAGCCTACATGAGAGTGTAAGGTTAACACGAATCCATACGCTAGTTATCGAGATCATATGTGCTCCATTCAATTTTTGATGGCATTGGTTGACGACTCCGAGCCAATTCGTGCATCATTACTCCATCCCACTCCTCTACCCACAACACTGGAAAGTGCCAAGTGGTGTAGCAGAGCTCATCTCTCTAAAAATCATATTAAGGGTTCCAAAAGCCAGGAGTGACGCTGCTCTTGCTATGCCGCAGTCCAACTTCTCTCGTAGTGCACAAGGCTCTTAATCTAGATCCAAATGCTCTGTCACTTCTGTCAATATCTTCCAAATTGTCATTGCAATATAAAATAATTTCAGGACTAATAGAGCAAGACTTGCAAAACGCATTTCAAATTATTTTTACCACTTGAAGCAAGACTCATTCGTCATCAGTCGGTGATGAGCAAGTAGCCACTAGACATGTACCGCAGCAAATTCCATGATGCCCGTCCAACTTCAAGATAATGTTCTAAGGCTTTTTGTCTCTCTCTTTTTTTTTTGGTCTTTTATGCAAATCAATTGCTTTTTCATGCAAAAAAAAATGAACTCAGTAGGTAATCTTTTAATCTGAGTACTCTGTGTAAAGAGAACTTGATGTGAGATATTGCCGCCGGTTATTAGGGTGAATCTCCAGAGGCAAGCCCAGTGCCAAAGACGAGCTTCAGCTTATTCAGCAACCTCTGTTTCTCATTTGCATATTGTGGACGCTGCACAACCGAGAGTGCCACTAGGAGGTGACCTTGCAGGTGAATAAGAAAGTTGGGATAAAGCGAACACGAGAAAGATGGACATAGAACAATGATATACAAACAGCCGTCCACCTTGCTATTACACAAATAACAAATTAAGTGCGATACATCTAGAAAAATAAAACCGGTGATTTTTCTACGTCAGCTATGCAAAATAAATTTCGATATCCTTCTAAATCTGAACAAGTTATTCCCGAGAACCAATTTTGTGTAGAAAATAACCGGAAACAATGAAGAGGACATCTTTTTTGTTGCGAAAAGCCACATCTTTAAATTGGTCACTTCTTGGTATTTGAAATGCGCTACTGAATACTCTCAACCAACTCTTTCTTTGCCTTTTTCTAGCCAGCTCTACAGGATAACAAACAAAAGTAGAAATTAAGAAACTTCATTTTCCTTTGATGTAATCAAAGCAGACGTAAAAATTTTGAGATAAAACTCCAGACCTTTCGTACACATTCAGTGGGCCAAGGGGAAGAACCTCCTCTGCCCCAGCATGACCAAGGTGCACTTTGTATGCAAAGAACGGAAGGTCATTCACCTGAAACCGGGGACAACAATAAAGAAAATCATTGGTTAGTTCAGTTTGAATTTGAGAGAAGTATTCGATCTTGATGAGTTCTTTAAAAGCACCAAACCTGAGAAGCAACAAATACACACTTGGCGATGCCAGCATCGCCCCTCAAACCATGCAGGCATGCATCGGCAAACTTGATGGCAGCATATGCCTCCATATTTCATTGTTTGCATTTTTTGAGCTAGTGAAAAGAGTCAGCATATCAAAAAGCCATCAAATTTCCTATTCAGTAAAGAGATCAGACTACATCTCAAGGGTGAGAAAATGTACCCACCATTGACAGTCCAAGCCAGCTCCAGCTTTAGCCTGAATATTGTCAAAGCACAAACATACCCAATTCAGTTTGCTTCAAGACATAATGTGGGGAAGCAGAGAAGTGAAGAGTAAGACATCATGTCATAATTTCACCGCAGAAATAGATGCAGAAAAATCCAGTTTTGGGTCAACATCAAAAACACTTCAAGATGGACTTCTCCACTTCCTAGCAAAATGCAAGTAATTCTCTTAGCGGTAACAACAAAAGCTGTACAGTGCTCTGTCTCTACATTCTTTCTTGTTACCTTCGTTTGTTTTCCTTAATAAGGACTAGAGAAAATAATCAGAAATTAAGATATTCTCCCCAACTCCATGCTTCTGCCTATAGCCAAAGACAAAGTAATCACCTTATACATACTTTCACATGCGAGTTATCCCATTAAATCCAGCAGATCTTTATTAATGCTGAGGTGGCATTGGTAAATCGAATTCCTTGATCTCTACGAGTAGAGATGATAACAAGCTCTCTAATGTTCATTACAGGATATATGCCCACATGGACATAAGAATCATTCTCATCCTTCTCATAGAGGACTTTTCAGTAGAGTACATCTTCGCAACGGCTTGTGAATTCAAAGAATCTACAGACTGTAACATGATTAGGCATGCAGTCATGTGTCTAGTAAACATAAGTACTTGCTTGTGACAGCACACTCCTTAGGTAGCCTTAGCACTCCGGAGCTTGTCAAAAGTTCTTAACAAAATGAACATCACTAGAACAGCTAAAGCACTATTATATGACCTATAACCCAAAACTGAAGAGATTGACAGAATGTGACATGACGACAACACTACCTAAATTGATGTCTAAATCCTCAATAGATCGAAATTTATATGCCTCAACAACTTCTGTACTGCCATTTTGGATGTGCGATGTGAGGTAATCTGGAGGAGTGAAAGAACAAGGTGGTTTAACCTAAAGATTTTGAAAATGCCAATTGACATTTAGCATTCTATAGAAAGTGCAATTTCTAACAGCACTGCTGTTGAACATATAACCAACAACTGGAACATGAATTTCTCTAGGATACAGTCCCGGTACTTCTTCCTCCAAGGACCATAATAGAACAGAAATCTGATGAGATATCTTAGGGAACACTACAATACAATATCATGGGAAAGGAAAAAATGTTGGCTCTCATGGCATTGTCTCGAAACTGCTATCTTGTGCAGATTTTGATGCCTGAGCATCAGTACCAAGTATCTATGACCATAAACAACCTTCTGTAGCACATAACAGCAGTTACATTAATATTTCACCCAAAACAATCATATAAACGGGGCTTCTGGACTGCTGCTAGACTTGGAAATAGCCCAATTTTATAAACTTCGCTTCTACAACTTCCACATGATCCAGTACACGAGGCATTAGCCTATTTAATAAAATACCAAGTAAGGTTAGATGCCCATGGAGCAAGTTATCAATTGCAGGTATGCGAGACATAACGTTTGAGACAGAGGAGGGCAATAAACAAGGTAACAAATGCTTCTATCTTTGTAGGCTCATACAAAGCTGACAACCTATACTCCTTACTCTGTAAAGAGACTCGATGCTTCTTGATGGTTGATAGTATCAGCAAGACAGTAGAAGCAGGAGTGATACGTACCACTGAGGTATTTGCTCTAACTATGTCGAGCTTGGTCACACCCAACAGTGTCTTTAGGGCAAGCTCTCCTGAAAACTTTGTCTGCAATGGGAATTGTAGAGTTAACAGGGTTGCCAATCAGGTTGACAATAGCTTTCAAGCAATATTCGGTAATTCCACCACAAAGGGTTCTGACCATTCCAGCATTTATATTGACAATTCCTCCACTTGTTGCTGTCCCAGAAATTCACGGACCCGATAGTAGAAGAAACGAATTAGTCTAACGCATCAAACTATCCACACACTCACCAATGATATCGAGCTCACTCATCTGAACAGGTAATCTAAACAATATCCCCAAAAGACAATCAACAACATAAAATTCCATCTTCATTTAGAGCCTAGCAATTCCATTCATCCTAAATTCAGCAAACAGCAACCGAATTAACGATGATGGGAGGGGGAACTCACTGCACCACCGGTATCCATGTGGCTGATGTATCAGCGGTGGTGACACCAGGAGTATTCACAACACCCCACGGAAAAAAACAGAGACGAGCGGGTTGATCTTCATCCACACTACCAGAGGCTGCCCAGTCCTTCCAGCCGCTCCCAGGATCGCGACTTTTACTCCTGGAGCAGCCCATCGGTCAGTTCAGTTATTTCAGTTACACTACGTTTCTGGGCAACCCCGATCTGTGGTGGTCCTTACTTGGGTCCCTGCAAGGACGGGGCTGTGAATGGGACTCATCCACCACGTGCTAAGGGTCCGCTCTCTCCCTCAATGAAGCTACAGCTTATGATTGGGTTGCTTGTCTGCTCGATTGTGTTCGCGATCGCTGTGATCATCAAGGCCCTCTCGGTGAAGAAGCCGGGCGAGTACGGCGCAGGGAAGATGGACCGCGTTCTCGCCACGACTTCTTCTGCTGGTATCCGAGAACACACCCAGCGGGAGCCCCCGGCGAGGTCCTGTGCAATATTTTGGAGCTAATTTAATGTTAAATTCTTAAAACAATTTTCTAAAGTTAACTAATTTGAAAGACAACTAACGTAATCAGGACACTTGAAAAGTGCCATAATTTTAAAATGGTACACTTGAGTACCAATATTGGAATAAAATGGGATACTTAAGTGTCACTTCGGCGAAAATCTGGTCAAATGGCTGATGTTGCCATTTTCCGAAGAGTTTAGTTCAAAACGGCGTCGTTTTGCATGCTGACGTGACGGAAAAAATGCAAAAACGATGTCGTTTCGTGTCTATGTGTAAATAATAATATAAAAATTAATTAAATTAGATTTAAAATTAAATTAAATTAAAATTTAAAAAAATAAAAAAAAATTAAGAAAAATTAAGAAAAATTTAAAAAATTTTAAAAAATTAAGAAAATTTAAAAAAAATTTTAAAAATTAAGAAAATTTTAAAAAATTTAAAAAATTAAGAAAATTTTAAAAATTTTAAAAAATTAAGAAAATTTTAAAAATTTTAAAAAATTAAGAAATTTTTTAAAAAAAGGTGGGGGAGACGGCGGCGGCGAGGGCTTAATTTTTAAAATTTTTAAAATTTTTCTTAATTTTTCAAATTTTTTAATTTTTTTGAATATTTTAAATAAAATTAATTTTAAATCTAATTTAATTAATTTTTATATTATTATTTACACGTAGACACGAAACGGCGTCGTTTTTGCATTTTCTCCGCCACTTCAGCGTGCAAAACGACGCCATTTTGGACCAAACTCGCCGGAAAGTCGCAACGTCAGCCATTTGGCTAGATTTTCGCGGTCAACAGTGGTCAACCGTCAACGGTCGTCGGTCGTCGAAACGGTCGGACCGGACGGACCGGTTGGACCGGACATACCGGTCGGACCGGTCGGGCCGGCTCGAGCGAACCGACGGCACGTGCCGCACGCGTGCGTGGGCTGACGTCATGCAGACGTCAGCCGGCACGTGCCGCACGCGTGCGCGGGCTGACGTCATGCAGACGTCAGCCGGCACGTGCCGTGCGTGTGCCGGCGTCCGCGGTTCGGGTCGGGTCGGGTCGCCGGCCGGGGACCGCCCGGCGAAATGTCGTCGTGCTGACGTCATCAATGACGTCACCCTAGCGGTTACTGACCGTTGGGTGACATCATGCTGACGTCAGCACGCGTCGGTCCGCGGACTGGCGCGTGCCGGTTCGCCGGCCGGTGGCGAGCACGTGCCGGTTCGCCGACCGGCGCGTGTGTCACACGCGTTGGGCGAGCCAGTGCTTCCAGTCGCGTCACGCGCAGCGGCTTCAGGCCGCGCGTGTGGGCGCGTGCGGCGTCTCCCGGCGGCGCTCGACGTATCACCAGACTCGTCTCGATGTCGCCTTTCTTCCTATGCCATTAGAAATCGATTTCGACTTACGAAAACACGAAAAAATGGCCGAACAGCGCTCGGGTGTCGGGATTTCTCGCCCCGATCCGTACGGCTGAATTGCTTTTGCGAAAAATCAATAAAAAAAGACGTCAAACAGGTTAGGAAAACGCGAACTAGGGCTCTGATACCAATGTTGGGAATAACGGATCCCCGAAAACTGAATTCGACACTAAATCGAACCCCTAAATCAATGCGGAAGACGAAGCCCGGGAAAAACACGTATCACTGATCGTAAAGCACACCACGGATTCGAGCGTACCTTGTTAGTCACAGATTAGACACCAACGCCAATGGAGGAAGAGAAATTAGGCCCTATTCAATCCGAGGAAACAAAATCCTTCGAGTGCTTCATTGTTTTTGCTTTGAAGAAAACGAGAGAGAGAGAGAGTGCGTAGAGAGAAAATGTACGTCTTTTTCTTAAAAAAAAAACAGTGCATTTTTCTCTCTCTCTCCTCCCTTTTATACCTCTCTCCTTCCACGGGCCCTATTCCTGTGGGCCGGGCTTTCTGGGCCCAACTTGGGCGGACGGGCCTTAAGCCCAATACTAATAAAGCCTTCAAATATAATCCAAAAAGGACTCATTTTTTCTCCTAACTCATATTTAATTTAGAGATAAGTATATTAAAAGTCCTAAAACTTTCAAAAAGTGTAATCAAGTCTTAAAATTTGTCAAATTAGTCAAATCAATTATTTTCATTGATTACATTTTTTGAAAGTTGGAGGACTCGCTTAAACTTTCATGATAAATTTTAGAACTTGATTATATTTTTAAAATTTTAGGACTCGATTGCACTTTCGTAACAAATTTTAAACCTTAATTACACTTTTTGACAGTTGCATTTTTGTGATAAGTTTAAGATTTTGAGTGCACTTATCCTTATAATTTATCTTCAAGTAACTATAATTTCTCTATGGTTGTAAAGATTCAATGCGAATGTTGAAGTCATTGTCTAAGTTGTTGTTAAATGCCAAGTTAGCATCGTGTTTGGTTGTCAAAAACCTAAAAACAAATTTAAATAGTAAAAATAAATATTTTTCAACAATTTAGATAAAAGGAAAAGTAGAAACAACAAAAAGACAAATATTAACGCTTATTCAGTGTAGATCAAACAGGCTGATTTTGTACTACTAGCTTATGAACTAATTATACATTTGATCAATCTCAAAATATTGCCTGCACATAAAATATAAATAAAACTTATTTGATGAATATCAGTTCTCAACAAAGAACAATTTACCAGTTTTATGTAGATATATATGAATGGTGAATTTTATCTACAAATTCTCATGGGTTTTTCAATTGTTTTAGTAGCAAGATTTTTTTTGGGGGGGGGGGGGGGGGTGTGGGGAGATTTGTTAATATTGAATCTTGGACAAGCCAATGCCGCTTGCGTTCATCTATTTAATCTATGAATAATTGACTGGACAAAATAGTCATAAAGATATAATTAGATTCCATTCTATACTTTTCTTTTCTTCAACCAAACATGAAATCACGTAAGTTCCTTCATTTCCTTTCTTTTCTTTGTAAGCATACACACAACAATAAAATCCAACCATTCATTTCTTTTGTTCTCTCCTGCGGTCATTATCTGAATCATGTCCACTTCCTCTTGCTCGCTGGATTCAATCCAAGTGTTTGTGGTTAAACCCTATCAACGAGAGTCTGGGCAGCATCCAAGCTGAGTGATAGTGTTTAACCCAACCAAATGGCGTCCGGGCAACTTCAGATAATTTTTACCGTAACTTGAGATTTTCATGCTTTCAGATTTGCTATTTGAAAAATTGCCACAGTTTGTAAAGCCGTCTTAACATGTTTAGCGTATCTTATTCGAACAGCATATGCTTAAAATTAAGAATAAATTGTCTTCATTTTTCTTAATCTAAATTTGTCCATCATCGATATCTTGCAGGTCTGGGGAACTTATAAAATTGATTGTTCGAGAGGTTCTATTGAAGTTGAAGGTGAAGAACAGATCTCTTCCGGACAATCTCGTTGAAATGGCTGATGAAGACGATATAGAGAAGCTGTTGAAAGTTGATTGTGCTGACCATGCACGTTTTGTTATAATCCATGGGACAGGCGGTATTGGTAAAACCACTCTTGCTAGCATTATATTCAACCGATTCCGGTCTGAATTCGATTACTCTAGTTTCCTTGAAGATGTCCAAGACTTATCCAAACGTCATGGTCTTACAAATGTGCAAAAGAAACTATTATCTGACACATTGGGCTCAACCTCTGCCGACGGAATCCATGACACTAATGACGGAATCAATCGAATAAGAAAAGTACTTAGCAACAAAAAAGTTTTGGTTGTTGTCGATAATGTGACCAAGAAGAAGCAACTTGATAACCTCGCAGGGAGCTACACATGGTTTGGTTCAGGAAGCAGGATTATAGTTACACTTAGGGATAGAAGGACAATACTAGATAGGACAATACTAGACGAGGACAACCAAACCCAACCTAATTGTTACATGGACCACCCAGTATTGGAGATGCCTTTGGACCAAGCTATTAAGCTTTTCAGCAAGCATGCCTTTAGAAGCAATACTCCTCCGGAAGACTGGCATAATTTCTCAAAAGAAGTTGTTTCAAGCATAGGAAGGCTTCCTTTGACGCTAGAAGTAGTGGGTTCTCATTTAGCTCACACGATCAAATCGGAATGGGAGAAGACATTAAAGGACCTAAAGCAAGTCCCCCCTCGTAATGTCCGAGACACTTTGATGATAAGTTTCAACAAATTGGACTGTAGGGAAAAGGCCATATTCTTAGACATAGCATGTTTTTGCAATGGGGAGAATAGGACGAATGCATATTACATGTGGGATGATTGCGGATATTCTCCACACGGTGCAATTGAGAATCTTCTCCTTATGTCCTTGATAAAGATCGATGAGCATAATAAATTTTGGATGCATGATGAAGTTCAAGATCTAGGAAGATACATTGTCATGGAAGAGAATTTCGAAGATGCTAGACAGCGGCGTTGGGTGTGGATTGATGATAATACTTTAGACATACTGAGAAGCAACAAGGTGAAAATTATCAAGAGTAAATGATATAGTCAATCCCACAAAATCTTTTGTCATATTCTTTAAAATCAAGAATATTAGTCGATGGCAAGCTTTGCTTTCTAACTTGTAGAGAATTAGAAAGCAACTCTATAATAAAAAAAATCATATGTTTTTATGCCTTACCATATGAAACGAGAAGAAATCTGAGGCACAGTCGGTTAGTTGAAGTTTTTCATTTCTTGTTTCGGTAAGAATCAAAATGAGTTCTTTGCTTCCTTGAAAAGTGTTTAGTCTTTGAAGAGACAGAAAAGTCAGACACCCAATCAACATTTTAAACATGCTTGGTTTGTCATTTTTTTCAAGTTGAGAAGAAGACCAGTAATTATTTTGTTTCAACGTGTGTTTGGTTTAAATAGTTTGGGGTCGAAAAAGAACATTGATAATGCTGACTACTTGCATTGGTTTTTTACTCCTATGTTTGCACATTCATCTTTATGCTCTGTTGCTGCTAGCAGGAAAAAGGAGCTCTACGAGCACTCAGTTTGGGCATTAGTCATGACTTAACAATTGAAGAATTAGCATGTTTGCCAATGCTGAGGTTCCTTGGAGGGGAAAAACTGAATTTTGTAGGCGACTTCGGAAATCTTCTTTGTAGTCTCAAGTGGCTTTCTTGGCACCATTGCCCGTTGAAGTTTTCAGCAACAAATCTTCACCTGGTGAATTTGGTCGTGCTCAATCTCTCGGGGAGTAAGATCACCGATGACTGGGGTGGATGGAGGCAAATCCAGGTACCAAACACACCTCACTCATGTTCTCTTCAAATTCTATCAATTAACCTTCATAGTCTCAATTCTTTTTGTCAGCATGTAACCCACCTTGTTTTTCCATTGCAGATGGCGAAAAAGTTGAAAATTCTAGATTTGACGCAATGCTATAAGTTAACCAAGACTCCTGATTTATCATAGTTTGGTAAGTTGGAGAAATTGATTCTCGCAAGGTGTGAGAAATTGTCTATGATTGATAGCTCAAACAGCAAGCTAAAACTGCTAAGTACTTTGAACATCGGGGGATGTCAATCCCTCGAAGGGTTGCCCGAAGAAATTGGTTCTCTAAAATGCTTATCAGAGATCATCATGCCCCACTTCGGCAAATTGTTTAAACTTCCTGAAACACTAGGCAATCTAAAATATTTAACAAAGTTAGAAGTTATAGGTCATTCCCATATTAGCCAAATTCCTCACTCTATTGGAAGGATGAATCTCACACATTTGGTTTTGTCTTTTTGCAAAAATTTACATGAGCTTCCAGAGTCTATTGGAGAACTAGAATCATTGATCCAATTGGATTTAAAATTCTCAGAGTTCTCTGTTCTTCCTGATTCTATTGGAAGGTTAAATAATCTCAAGCATTTGTTTTTATCTCCATGCAATAATTTACAAAAGCTTCCAGACTCTATCGGGGAACTAAAATCATTGGTAAAGTTAGATTTAAAATTCTTGAAGATCTCCATTCTCCCCAATTCCCTTGGAAGGTTAAAGAATCTCAAGCATTTGCTTTTAAGTGAATGCAAGAATTTACATGAGCTTCCGAACTCTATTGGGGAACTAATATCATTGGTCGAGCTAGATTTAAAATTCTCAAGGATCTTCGTTCTCCCTGATTTCATTGGAAGATTAAAGAATCTTAAGCATTTGTTATTATGTGAATGCAAGAACCTACATGAGCTTCCGAACTCTATTGGAGATCTAGATTCATTAGTTGAGTTGGATTTACAATTCTCAGGGATCTCTACTCTCCCTAATTCCATTGGAAAGTTAAAGAATCTCAAGCATTTGCTTCTATATGAATGCAAGAATCTACATGAACTTCCGGACTCTATTGAGGAACTAGAATCATTGGTCAAGTTGGATTTAGAATTCTCGGGGATCTTCGTTCTCCCTGATTCCATTGGAAGGTTAACGAGTTTCACGCATTTGTCCTTCTCTGGACGCAAGAATCTACGTGAGCTTCCGGACTCAATTGGGGAAATGGAATCACTGGTCGAGTTGGATTTAAAACTCTCAGGGATCTCCATTCTCCCTAATTCCATTGGAAAGTTGAAAAATCTCAGACATTTGCTTTTATCTAACTGCAAAAATCTGCATGAGCTTCCAAACTCTATCGGAGAACTAGAATCATTGGTCAAGTTGGATTTAAAATTCTCGGGGATCTCTATTCTCCCTGATTCCATTGGAAGGTTAACAAGTTTCACACATTTGTCTTTTCTGGATGTAAGAATTTACATAAACTTCCGAACTCTATTGGTGAAATTGAATCATTGGTTGAGTTGGATTTAAAACTCTCAGGGATCTCCATTCTTCCATATTCTATTGGAAGGTTAAAAAATCTCAAGTATTTGGTTTTACATGAATGCAAGAATTTATATGAGCTTCCAGACTCTATCGGAGAACTAGAATCATTGGTCAAGTTAGATTTAGAATTCTCAGGGATCTCTGTTCTTCCTAATTCTATTGGAAGGTTAAAGAATCTCAAGTGTTTACTTTTACACGAATGCAAGAATCTACATATGCTTCCAGACTCTATTGGGGAACTAAAATCATTGGTCTATTTGGATTTAAAACTCTCGAGGATTTCTGTTCTCGTTGATTCCATTAGGAAGTTAACAAATCGCTGGTATTTGTCTTTTTTTAGATGAGACAATCTACATGAGCTTCCCCACTCAATCGAGGAACTAAAGCCATTGGTCTGTTTGGATTTAAAACTCTCAAGGCTTTCTATTCTCCCTGATTCCATTGGAAGGTGGAAGAATCTCATGCAATTTCTTTTTTCTCCTTGCAAAAATCTATGTGACCTTTCGGACTCTATTGGGGAGTTAAAATCAGATGTTAGGTTGAATTTAGAACTATCAGAGAATTCCATTCTCCCTGATTCTATTGGAAAGTTAAATAATCTCATGCATTTGCATTTAGATGAATGCGAAAATCTGTACAAGCGTCCAGAATTTATTGGGGAAGTGGAATCATCGGTTGAGTTCGACATAAAATCTTCAAAGATCTCTCTTCTCCCTGATTCTATTGGAAATCTGAAGAGACTAAAGGTCTTAAAGGTGGAATACAGAAAGATACACAGGATACATCGTATTCTTGGAGGGGTAAAGATGCATGAAATGCTCAGTGCCTCGTTTTGTCCATATCTCATGGACGAAATCCCATGGAAATTTCCCGCGGTGGAAGCGTTGGTTAGGGCTTGGTACCCCAAACGCAGGGGGAAGGGTTCGAACCTTCGTGGAAGCGATGCTTCAATGCATAACGCGCGACTTACCTGCGCTTGGGGGTCAGCGGTGGGGGCCCCCGGCGCTCCAGGGTTTACTCTCCCCGCGAAGCGGCGTTCGGAGGTTCCCTGGGTTATCAAAAAAAAAAAAAAAAAAAAAAAAAAAAAAAAAAAAAAAAATCCCATGGAATTTGTGTAGCCTCACTCGTCTCAAAATCTTATACTTACATGGGAGCCCTATCTCTCAAGTGTCGACAAATATCAATGATTTCTCTAGTCTCCAAACTCTTAAAATTGTAAGCCACCAGCTTTCCCCGTTGTTAGAACTTCCCTCAAATTTGAAATGCCTTGTGGTTGCAACTACTGATTTCCCTATTCTTCCTGACCACTTGAGCCAAGTTCATTTACAACATTTTGAAGTGCATAAAAAACAACCATATATGACGTTTTTGAGCCCAAAGGTGTTAACCTCGCCTTGGAAGGATGTGCACTCCATCAATCAGCTTCCACCTAACGTATCAACCTTGAAACTTCACTCTATCCCACAATTGCCAGATATTTCTGACTTTCAAAGCTTGTTAGTTCTCTCTATCAGCAAATGTCTAACACCATGCTTGCCCAATCTATCATGCTTGAAGAGGCTACAAGTGTTATGGCTCAATAACTTCCCCGAGCTAGCGGAGATTCCGAGTTTGGGGGAATTGGAATCGCTGAAGTTTCTGCACATTATCATGTGTGATGAGATCAAACAATTGCCTAAACTGTCGAAGTTGAAAAATCTATTACGTCTTGAGCTAAAACATTGTGCAAAGTTGAGAGCCCTTGAAGGCTTGATAGAATTGAAAATTTTGGAGAATGTGGGGATCAGATATTGCCCGTCCCTAAAAAGGTTGCCTGATGTGTCGACATTCACTAAGTTGGAGACAGATTGGATGTTGTCAGAACTTGCAGAACACAATATTCAATCGGCGAAGCGACTGCGACATTCAGTGGACTAGTACAAAAGATGGGCAATCATAGCCTTGTTGAAATTCTCAGGTTCGTTTTGATTACAACAAAGAAAGCTTTTATTGCTGACCTGGAGAGCTGGCTCGGAATAAACGCCAAATAAGAGTTGGTGGCAGAATTCAGAGTTTAGAGGCCCTGCACGTGGAATAAAAACCGAATTTGCGGCCTTGCACGAGGAATAAAGCTAAATTTGCAACGCACATTCACCACAGGCGTGAACTAATCTAGGTGTCCTTACGTCACTTCTTGAGCCATGTATTATATTTCTTGATGAGGTTAGATGATGTTTAATTTTTCAAATTGAATTATTGTGATGCATGAAGTTCTTCTCCTCTATTCATTTCAATCATCTCTAAAGTATGAATTTATTTTGTGTGCCTAGGCTTAACAAATATATATATATATATATACTGCGTCTTGATTGATATCTGACCAACTCTAATAAACTAATGGCAACTTCTAGAAATATTTAGGTTGTTAAGAACTAAAATATGAAATCCAACATCGCATAAAATATGGGCATGGGAGAGCCCATGTCTAATCCAAGGCCGTTGACCCACCTCTTTAGAGGCAACCTAAACCTCTTCCTTTTCTCCCGACAAAAAAAGGGAGGTCGCAACATGAGTATAAAAGTGAAGAACAAAATACTTCGGTTTTACTCGATCAAAAATATTTTTGAGCTAAATAAAGAGACGAAAAAAAATACTGTTAGATTCGTAAATCAATAATCTAAAGTTTACTATTTTCAAAAGACACCTGATGTTGATTATTATAATAGCATCCACAACTACTCGATAGTCGATAGCTCAGATCTTTTACTTAAAAGATAAGATAACATCCTTATAAATTGAAGAACAAAAATGCAAGAATTGATGCACCCGTTCCATACAAAGGGCACTCAAGATCCTTTTAATCTTTAGTAGGGGGATTGACGTTGTGGAGCTATAAGACTCAACTCTTAATTCCTATTTTGGAAGTGCATTTGAAGTCCTAAGTCTTTTGGCAAAAGTGTAACCGAGTACTTTACTCTTAGATAATGCGATCAAGTCTTTCAACCTCTTAAATTGGTGCAATCAAAACTTAGGGTGAGTAAATTATTACTTCAATATAAATCATCAATATGTCACACAACTCATTGGCAATGTAAAATCACATAGGCAACATTTCAATAAGTGGATTTGGTAATTGTAGTAGTCCTCATTACTGTTTTCTCAAATGAGTGAAGGATAACAAATTGGAAATGTTTCTAGTCTTTCCTTAGCTAAACGTCAAGATGCCATCATGCCTAATGCAACGGATATTATACCATATTGGTAATGAATATTTGTTAAGCCTCATCATACATAATATATTCATACTTTCCAGCTAATCGAAACGAATAGTGCGTAATTGATGTTAGCATGATTAAATATTAAACCACGAATTCACCTAATAGTTTAAACCTTTAGAATAGTCGGCGGTAATCACACAAAGTCTCACATAGTATCAAAGCAGGAAATCATGATTTTAAATCTTTCCAGACTTCATTTGTCTCCCTAATTAAATATATCTACGCTTAATACTAGATAAGAAGACCTAAGCATGAGGGGGAGTGTTGGTGTAATTAATATTAAACCATGCTTTCATCTAATGGTTTAAGTTTTTACAACAGTTGACAGTAGTCCTACAAAATTTCACAATTGAAATGAACAAAGCATAATGACTTCATGCATCACAAGTATTCAATTTGATATTGCCTCAGCATCATTAAGAAATATAAGACAAGGGTCAAGAAGTGGTGTGAGGATACTTGGATTTGTTCAGGTTGGTGGTGAGCCTATGTTTGTCAATTTAGTTAATTCCATGCTTGGGGCCTCAAAACTCTAAATACTCGCCGCCAACTCTTTTTAAGCGTTTTTCCAAAGCCAGCTCTACAATTAAGCAAACAAAACCCGAATTGAAAACTGCTATTTTCTTTTATGTGATCCAGACGCACTTGAGAATTTTGATGCAAACATTCAAACCAATATCTATGATGCAAAGAAAATCTGGAAGGAGTCAGAAGCTACTCACCTTAGTATTGCACCAGCTTTAACCCAGACTTGATGTGCTTTAATACGAAGTTCCTGCACTTTTGTGATGATGTATTCTACTTCAAGTTTTGCAAGTTCCGACGCCGCATTCGCTTCCCCAATACGGTAGACTGAATGGTGAGTTTTGCAGCTTCTCGACGCAACCTCCAGTGCGTGTCCAACTTGGTGAATGTCGGCACATTGGGCAAGCTTTCTAGGGACATGCAATCTATAATCTTCACATTCTTTAGAGAATTCAATTCTTTCAAACCTTTGACAGCTCTCAACTTTCTACAAAATAATAGCTCAAGATGCCTTAGCTTTTTCAACTTTGACAGGTCAGACAATTGTTCAATCCCACTACACTCGCTAATTTGTAGAAACTTCAGTGATTCCAATTCCCCCAAACCTAGAATCTCCTCTAGTTTGGGGAATTCATGAAGCCGTAACTCTTGTAACCTCTTCAAGCGCGATAGATTGGGCACACTTGGCGTTAAACAGCCGCTGATAGAGATAACTGACAAGCTCTGGAAGTTGGAAAAATCTGGCAATTGCGAGATAGGGTAAGGTTTCAAGGATGGTGTTATACATAGTTTTTTTTATAAAATTTGAGATTATGAGAATCAACTACGGTCAAGGGAAGAGTAGGGAATTGAGCAGCTTCAACAACTGGGCATTTCAAACTCGAGGGAAGCTCTGGCAATTGGCAAAGCCGATGACTTGCAATTCTAAGTGTATGGAGACTAAAGAAACCACTGATCTTTCTAGGCAACATAGAGATTGGGCTCCCATCTAAGTCCAAGATCCTCAAACGGGTTAGGCACCACATTTCCCATGGGATTTCATCCCTAAGACGTGGACAAAACGAGGCATCGAGCTCTTCGAGCGTCTCTACCCCTCCAAGAGCACAAGGTATTGTGTGTATCTTTGTGAATGACATCTTTAAGACTTTTAGTCTCTTCAGATTTCCAATGGAATCAGGGAGAATGGAGATCCCTGAGAGTTTTAAATCCAACTCAACCAATGAATCTAGTTCCCCAATAGAGACCGGAAGCTCATGTAGATTCTTACATTCAGATAAAAGCAAATGTTTGAGATTGTTTAACCTTCCAATGGAATTAGGGAGAATGCAGATCCTTGAGAATTTTAAATCCAACTCAACCAATGATTCTAATTCCCCGATAGAATATGGAAGTCCATGTAGATCATTGCATTGAGATAAAAGTAAATGCTTGAGATTCTTTAACGTTCCAATTGAATCGGGGAGAACGAAGATGCCTGAGGCTCTTAAATCCAACTGAATCAATGATTCTAGTTTTCCAACAGAGGGAGGAAGTTGGATGATACGATGATGAAATGGGATTTCAAATTTTATCAGATATTTTAGATTGCCTACTGTCTCAGGAAGCTTGGACAATTTGCTAAAGTGGGGCATGATAATCTCCAACAAGCATTCTAGAGAACCGATTTCTTCGGGCAATGCTTCGAGGGATTCACATCCCTTCATATTCAAAGTACTAAGCAATTTTAGCTTACCAATCGAGCCATCAACTGTAGACAAATTCACACACCTTGCGAGAATTAATTTCTCCAACTTGTCAAACTCTGAAAAATCAGGTGTCTTAGTCAACTCATAGCATTGCGTCAAATCTAGAATTTTCAAGTTTTTCGCCATCTGCAATGGAAAAATAGGGTGGAATACATGCCAACAAAAAGTATAAGACTATGAAGGTCAATATATAGAATTTGAAGCGAATATAAGTGAGGTGTGTTGATACCTTGATTTGCCTCCATCCACCCCAATTGTGAGTGATCATGCTCCCCGAAAGGTTGAGCACAACCAAATTCACTAGTTGAAGATTCGTCGCTGAAAAATCCAACGGGCAATGACGCCAAGACAACCACCTCAAATTACGAAGAAGATTTTTGAAGTCGCCTACCAAATTCAGTCTCTCCCCTCCAAGGAACCTCAGCATTGGCAAATAGGCTAATTCTTCAGCTATTAACTCATAAATAATATCCAAACTGAGTGCTCGTACAGCTCGTTTTTCCTGCCAGCAGTAGTAGAGAATAAAGATGAGAGTATGCAACAGGGGAAGCGAAAAAACAAATGTACGTACTCAACAATATCAATAGTTCTTCTTCAACCCCAAATTAATCAAATCAAACACAAGTTGTGATAAAATAGTTGCAGTTCTTCTCAACCTGAAAATAAGACAAAACAAGCATGTTTAGAATGTCCAATTGGTGTTGATTCCTTTGTCTTTTAACAGACTAAACACTTTTTCAAGGAAACAAGGAAGTCATTTTCATTCTCACTGAAACAAGAAATAAGGAATTTCAACTAACCAAACATAATGTTAGCTTTCTTCTTGTCTTGCATGAGTAAGGCACAAAAACATTTACTTTCGTTGTTAAAGAGTTGTTTTCTATTTCTCTATAATTTAGAAACCTCACATCAGAGCACATGACCAAAGATTTTGCCGGATGGGTTATTTCTTCTTTTTGTAATAACTTTCACCTTGTTGCAGCTTTGCATGTCTACAGTATTCTCATCAATCCACACCCAACGGCGCTCTCCGGCATCTTCAAAATTCTCTTCCTTGACAATGTACCTTCCTAGATCTCGAACTTCATCATGCATCCAGAACCTATTGAACTCATCGATCTTTATCAATGACATGAGCAAAAGAACATCAATTGCGCTGCGTGGAGAATATCCACTACTACGCCACATGTAATCCGCATAAGTCTTATCCTCCCCTATGCAAAAACATGCTATGTCTAGGAATATGGCTTTTTCTATGTCATCCAATCTCTTGATACTCATCATCAGTGTTTTTCTTACGCGCCTATGTGGCACTTGCTTTAAGTCCTCCAATGTTTCATCCCACTCTGATCTAATTGTATTGGCAAAACGAGAACCCACAACTTCCAAAGTCAAAGGAAGCCTTCCTATGCTTGAAACGACTTCTTTCGAGAAATTGTAGCAACCTTCTGGAGGAGTATCACTTCTAAAGGCATGCCTACTGAAAAGTTGAATCGCTTGATCTATAGGCATCTCCAACATTGGGTAGGCCAAGTAATTGTTAGGCAGTATTTGGTAGCCCTTATCTAGCAATGTGTTTTTGTCCCTAATGGTGATAATGATCCTACTTCCGGAACCAAACGAATCGCATCTCCCTGCAAGTTTATCGAGTTGGCTCTTCTTGTCCACATTATCAACAACAACTAGAACTTTCTTGTTGATAAGACCTCTTCTTATACGATCGATCCCATCGTTGGGGTCATGGATTCCATCAATAGAGGTTGAGCCCAATGTGTCAGATAACAATTTCTTTTGCACGTCTAAAAGACCTTGACATGGGACATCATCGAGGAAACTACTACAATCGAATTTAGACCGGAATCAGTTGAAGATAATGCTAGCAAGAGTTGATTTGCCAATACCACCTACTCCATGGATTATAAGGAATCGTACATGGTCATTAGAGTCAACATCCAACAATGTTTCTACACGTTTTAAATCATCCGTTTCAACTAGATGGTCAGGAAGAGATCTGTTCTTCCCCTTCAGCTTAAGTAGAAGCTCTCGAATAATCAATTTTGTAAGTTCCCCATACCTGCTGGACAGCGATGGTGGACAAATTTAGACACAGAATATAATGACAATGTGCTATTCCTAACTTTCAAGCGTATGCAATTTGAATAACATAAGCCAAGTATATCAAGACCGATTTACAAAGAGTGGCCGTTCTTCAAATAACAAATTTCAATCCATTTAAACATAAGAATCTCAAGTTACAATGAAAATTTTCATAATTATAATGGTCTCCAATTAGCTGTTGTCCCTGCGCAGGTTCCCACTGATTGGATTTAAACACTAACCGCTGCCCAGATTCTCACTGATTGGGTGTAAACACTAATACTACTTTGGATGCGTTAATTAAGAAGAAAGGAAATTAGGTCATTTCATATTTGGTTGAAGAAAAGCACAGAGTGGAAAAGAATCCAGTCATATATTGATAACTATTTCGTCCATCTACTCATACCGCGTCTCCAAGTCAGCTCTCTCTCTCTCTCTCTCTCTCTCTCTCTCTCTCTATAAGGTTAAGTGCACGTGCGAGCAAACAAAGAGCCAATTACTACGTGACAAGTGCCCAAGTGGCAGAATGGACATTCTCACTAAACTTTTCCAATTTTCAAATGAGTTATGAAGTGAGGGTGTGATGCGAGATTATTGCCTCTAGTAACTATCTATGCATTGATTATTACGTTGAAACTTAAAAACTATTCCTCTATTTTTCTTTAAAAAATATAAAACTTTTACACACCCATATGTAATAAAGGAGGACTATTCTCAAAATTTCTAAAGTACCCCTAAAATCATATTTAAAACAACATATGGTAGTTGTTGTTTCCACTTCTCTTTTGTCTAAATTTATTGAAAATTATCAATTTTTTATTTAAAGTTGTTCTACGGTTTTCAACAACCGAACAGACTGCTAACTTAGCATTCAGCAGCAACTTGACGATGACGTAACATTAACGTCAACTTTTTTCAACTTACAGAGAAATTGATTACTCAAAAGACTGGATGGAATACACGAGGTAAAAGTCCTAGAGATGATTGATATCGTTAGACGTATAACACGACCAATAATACTTTAGCTAAGTTCTTGATAGATTATGTTAAAATTAAGAACTCAAGAAAAAGTTGTGTAGGACTTACCCTTTTCGTTCCAGCTTCCAACCTGCTCTGGTCGGAACCTCAACCAGAGCATCTCCCCAGCGCTTGACTTCAATGGAGCCATACTTCTTCTCATGTTTAGACAGGGCATCTCTGTACAAATTTGTTTTAAGCTTGACATCATCTGGCTCTACATCGAAAAAAATGGGGAGGATCTCCTTCCTCCCGTCTGATTTGGAAGTGCAATCTACCATATGTGCGACCTCACGAAGACACCACGGACTGGAAGCGAAGCCCTTAGAGAAGATGGGAATATAGATCTGGATGTCGTCAAGGGCCCGCAAGAGCTGTCCACTAATCGTCTGACCGACTCGGAACTCCTCATCATCTTTGAAGACACGGATTCCTTTCTCCACCATGTCACTATAGAGGCAACTAGTAAAGGTGTTCCGAGTGTCCGGTCCCCTGAAACTCAGGAACACCTCAAACTCCATTCTCAATGTATTAGCGGACGGTTCCATCGCCTTGAGACAGAATCGAGTCAATGGGTTTGCTTGAGGCAAGAAATCAATCAACAGTTACGAAACATAAAAGGAAGGAAAAGAAAACAGATGGTGGGCTTGGTTAGTCACAGACTCACAGCCATCAATCAACAATGGCATTCGACCGAGAAATCGAAAACGAAACTGATATAAAGAGAGAGCACCTAGTGCGCTGGTTAACGGCCGATCGAGATGAGACAGCGACTGAGTCGATGGTATGGAGAGAAGGACGGAAGGACGCTGCCGGAGGGGAGAGAGGGGGGAGAGAGAGAGAGCCCAGACCTGAGAGCCAGAAATGGAAAGTAAGAAGAGTTCTAAGACAACGAAATTATTGGGTAGGAACAGGATTTCAACGCACGAAAATCCCACTCCATTCACGGGTCGGACAGCGCTCACCCTCCCTCACCTCACGTCACCCCTGTCTCCCCTCTCTTCATTTTCCTTTTGTTTCTTCTTCTTGTTTCTTCTTCTTGTTCTTCTCTTCCACTCCAACGTCTACTACACCCTTCCAACCAAAACCACCGCCCCACCGCCGTCTCAGTCCAACCCTCGTCGCCGTTTCAGTCCTCCATCATCAAGATCGAGGTGAAGGAACCGTACCTCAAGAGGAAAGTCTCGAGGTTATTTGCTTCTTCCAGCGAAATCGAGGACGTCGACTTGCGGCTTCAAGTTTCCTGGACGACATGTGTCGCCTTGGGAGTGGAGTGAGATTGGTTCCGCTTCCCAGGAAAAGATCTGACAAGACCGGCGAGGCGTACTCTTCCAGGATTATTTTTATGGATCTGAGTTGTCCTCTCCTTGGGTCTACTCTGCAGTTGGAACATATTTTAGTCGAACTCTCACAAGTCAAACAAAAAAAAAAGGACTGATGCTTACACCCGTGGAAAAACACTAGGATAATCTTATTTCAAGAAAAAAAATCATTTAAATTTTTAAAAAATTGATTGCTAATATCATTTTTTTTGTCAAAAATACGGTTGCTATTAATTTACTTAGCCAAGTTTGGAGGAAATACATCAAAAGTATCGGCGCATAACAAATCAAATAGGTCAGGCGAGGGATTAGCTATCCAATTACTAGGAATACAGTTTAATCTTTGGGCTTTTGCAAGCCAATCTGTTGTTCTATTAAACTCCCTGCTGTAATGGGCCAGAGAAAGCCCAGAAAACTCCTTTAGCTTGGCCTTGATCTGGTCCACGATGCCCTTAATTTCCCAACTTGTTTCGGTTGTCGCTAAAATGCTTTGCACAAGGGAGAGGCAGTCCAAACGTACTTGCATTTTCAACTCAGATCTAGAAGAAATGAACTCTAAGGTTTCAAGAAGTGCCATGGCCTCTGCCTATTCTGCAGTAGAAACCACAACCAGCTTGGAGAAGCCATCAACAATACACCCCTTAGAGTCTCGACAAAGGCAGGTGATGGATCCCCTATTCTCCTCCAAAGCTGCAGTGGCTTCTTCGTGCAATCCCCTGTTGGCCTCCGCCTGTTCTGTAGAAGAAATCGCAACTGGCTTGGAGAAGCGATCAACAAGACGCCCCTTGGAGTGTCGACAAAGGCCGGCGATGGCGATGGATCCTCTGTTCTCCTCTGAAGCTGTAGTAGCTTCTTCGTGCGATCCCCCGTTTTCGTTGGTTTCTTCATTTGATCCCATGTTCTCTTTAAAAGCTGCAGCCGCTCCTTCATTTCAGATAAAAGAAGCATCAATGTTAACTTTTAGCACATCTAGGGCCAGGAGTTGCCATCGGTAAGTCTGAGCTTCACTTGTCTTCTTTTCCTTTGGTTTGCAGTTCCAAATGAGAAAGTTCTCATGTAAAGCTAAAGCTTTGAACATTGTTTGTTACGGATGCAGGGGACGTTGCCTGAAAATGAAGTGATTCCTGTCTTTCCATATGCACCACAAGATTGTTGCGGTTAGGTCGAACTTCAAATCTCCTTGTGGGTCTTCTTTTAACCTGCACAGCCAGTCGTCAAATCTTGTTAACCCAATTCTTGATATTTTAATTTGCAGGGAGGTGGCATGCCATATTCGAGTTGTCCATGGGCAGAGCAAGAGGATATGTTTAATGGTTTCAGCTTCCTGTTTGCATATGGGACATAATGGGGTAGATACTATTCTTCTCCTGTGTAAATTTTCTAGAGTAGGCATCGTATTTTGACATGCACTCTAGATAAATAGTTTAACTTTGGGTAGAGTTCCAGAGTGCCAAATATATTTCCAGAGTTGAGGTGTCGTTTGGTGATATGAAGTTGTTGTTGTTGTATGTGTGCTAGCTGATCTATCTCTAATGGTGAAATAACTGCCTTTAACTATGTAGGACCCTGGCTTGTTATTCATCCAAACCAATTTGTCTTATGTAGTGGGTAATCCAATAGGGGTTTCTAGGATTTCCTTCATTCTTTGATCATCAAACAGCGATCTTACCATTGGTTCATCCCACATCCCAGCTTTTGGTTCTATTAATTCAGCCACATGAACTGGCTCATTTCTTGTTGCTGGGCCGTCAATAAGTCCACTTTTCAACCATTTGTCTTCTCAAATCAAAATTTTCTTTCCATTTCCTACTGAATACATAACAAATGGTGCTATAGAATCTCTTCCAAGGAAATACTTTGCCATTCCCATGAAGGTCAGAAACCTTTTCTAGCTTTCCAAAAATCACCGTGTGGATAATAAAGACCCTTCATCACTTAGCTTAGCAAGGACTATGGTTGCTGTGAAAAGCACCAAGCTTGCTTCCCTAACATGGCTGTATTGAAGGCAAGTAAATCTTTGAAACCGAGACCCCCCTCATTCTTCCTAAGTTTTAGAGTTTCCCAATTTTTCCAATGAACCCCAACAGATTTGTTACTATTTCTCCACCAGAAATTGGCAATTTTCTTCTCAATAGATTTGCAAATTGAAACAGGAATTTTGAAAATGGACATTGCATATTAAGGAATGGCATGTATTACTGCTTTGATCAATATTTCCTTATCTGCTTTTGACAGCAAATTATCCTTCCAGTTTTCCAACTTCATATTAACTCAAGCTAGAATCCAAGCGAATATATATTTCTTGGAAGCTCCCCAATCCAAAGGAATTCCTAAATACTTCCCTGTTTTCTCTATCTCTAGAACTCTCAATTCTAAAGCCATATTTCTTCTCAAGTTCATTGGACAGCTTTTACTAAAATAAATGCCTGACTTATTAAGATTAATAGCTTGGCTTGATGCAAAACAATATTGGTGTAAAATGGCCGTCAGATTTTGACATTCTAATATGGTTCCATGGAGAAAGAAAATTGAGTCATCTGCAAATAGTAAGTGTGATAGAGTAGAACAACTGCTATTCAACTTGATTCCTCGGAGTATACCATCTGCTATAGCTTGTTTGATTAGGTATGAGAGGGTGTTTGCCACTAAAATGAAGAGATAAGGGGATAGTGGGTCACCTTGTCGAATCCCTCTGGTTGGCTTAAATGAAGATAGGAGTTCCCCATTGAAATTTACACTAAATGAAACCGTTGAAACACATTGCATAACCTATTATACCCACTTATCACAGAATCCCATCTTGAGTAAGCATGCTCGAAGGAAGTCCCATTCAATCCGATCATACACCTTCTGCATATCCAGCTTTAGAACGGCTTGGAATTTATTCTTTCTCTCCCGAGTTCGCATTCTATGGAGTACTTCCTGCACAATTAGGATATTGTCTTGAATTTGTCTACCCCCACAAAAGCATTTTGTTCTTTAGCAATAAGACTTGATAGTAGGGGTTTAAGTCTATTGGTTAATACTTTGGAAATGGTTTTGTACAAAAAATTGCAGAGGCTGATTAGGTGGAATTGTTCAAGCTTTTCAGGGTTTGGGCTTTTGGGAATTATGGTGATTTGGGTTCTATTCATGGCTAGATTTAGGTAAATCCGTATCAAAAAAATTATGTACTTCCCTACAAATATCCTGGCCTATAGCTGGCCAATGATTCCTGAAGAAGAGTCTATCAAGTCCATCCAGTCCTGGGGCTTTAGTAGCTCCTAATTGGTTCATTGCAGCCGTAATCTCCTCCAAAGTAACAAATTTAACCAGCTGTTAGTTCATCATTTCATCAACAAAAGTCAGAATTTGGTGAAGAATAGGCTGAAAGTTTCGAGACCCCATAGACTCATACAAATTTTTAAAATATGTCTCCGTCATTTGCTTCAAAAGTTGTTCCTCTCTCACCCAATCATCTTCAACATTCTTCAGCATGGTTATTCTGTTTTTGGATCGTCTCTGAATAGCTGTAGCGTGGAAGAATTTAGTGTTTCTATCACCCCATTTCAACCAGCTAATTCTAGACCGCATTCCCCAATACATCTCCTCTTATCAGCACAAGTATTCAATCTCTTGAGATATCTTCTTTGCTTCCACACATTCCTGAGAAGCTTCCGTTTCATTCATCAACCTTTGAAGCTCACTCTTCAGCCACTCGATCTTCCTATTAGCATTGGAAAATCTATTATTACTCCACATTATCAGCTTTTGTACCACTATCTGCAGTTTTTCCACCATATTTAGCCTTTGTGATTCGGTTTCAGCCCAAGTTTTCTTAACTAACTGCACACACTCCTCATCCCCTGACCAGAAAGCTTCGTATCGGAATACCATTTTCCTCCGTTCCTTTCGTTGGTATTCCTCCGTTCCTTTCGTTGGTAAAGTGATATTATAAGAGGGTTGTGATCCGAGCCAATGGCCGATAATGCTATACATTTGGTGGTTGGATATTCAAGTCTCCAATCCAAGTTACATAGAGCTCTATCAAGGCGCTTCTTAAATAGGTGTTCTCCTGCTCTATTATTTGTCTAGGTAAACGCACAGCCCTTGTATTCCAAATCCATTGAGGAACATTAGTGCAAAAAGTCTCTGAAAGTTGTAAGCCAGTAGTTTTCTGCTCTTTTTTAACCCACTTTTTCCTAGTGATACAGAATTTCATTAAAATCCCCCATGTTAAGCTAAGGTAGATGATAATTTACACTCGCTCTATGTATAGCCTCCCATAACAATACTCTTTCATGGAATTCAGTGGGAGCATGTAGAAATGTGATATACATTCTATGTTTGGTTTCTTTGACATGACATTGAACATTAATAAAGCTATTCGAGAAAGACTTAATGGATATTAATACCTGGTCATCCTAGAAAATAGCTAAACGCCCAGCAATACCTGCTGGATCCACTAAGAAACAATTCTGAAATTTTAACCTCCTTCTTAATCGTTGCACCTTATGCTCTTGATTTTTAGTTTCCATTAAAAAGATGATGCTGGGCCTTTCTTTAGTCATAAGGACTCACAAAGCTTGAATTGTCAAGGGTGTGCCCAACCCCTGACAATTCCAACTTAAAATCTTCATGGATAATCCGGTGGTTTATTAGGGCTAGCCACCAAAGCCCACTGATTTAACTTCTCCGCCACTTTAATAGGGATCTCCACCAGTTGTGTGTTATCAAGAGCAGGAGCCTTTGAAGTTTGAGCTTCATACGAGCAAAATCTCTTGCCTTTTTTAGCGTTGGATAAAATGAATGAATATAAACTATTTTCATTATCCATCGAGAAATTTGCCATAAATTATTATTGATAACTAAATCATCTTTCATTAGATAATTATTTCGAGCTTAAAGTCGTTTGTTAAATTTAAATGCTCCAAGTAAGTAAAACTTGGTGTGAGAAATTGTGCTGGTAATTGGGGAGAGAATCAGTCGAGAGGCATCTCCAATTGAAAATTCTCGAACTTGTGCCTTTTTGTGTTCAAATGATAATTTTAACTCTCTCCGCCTTCCACCCAAGAAGGGCCTCTAGAATGGCTATCTTTGCTCGTGTGACTTTAAAATCTTCTGGACAGAGCCACAAAAAGCTGCACTTGAATCTCCTAAACTTCAGGCCTAGAGCCAAAAACGGGCTCCCGCTTATTTGCCTATTGCGGCATTGCACAATTGAAGTGCAACTCGGAGGCGACACTGCAGGTGCATAAGAAAGTCGAAAACACAGATGCAAACACGAAGACGAAGACGAGAAAGATGGACATAGAACTATAATATACAAACATCTTTTCCACCTCGTTATTACACATCACCATTCGAGTACATAACATTCAAGAAAAGAAAATCCTCCGTTTTTTCCTACGTCAGCTATGCTGAATAACTTCGATATCTTCCCGGGTCTAAACCACTGATTCCCAAGAACCAATTCTGAGTAGAAAATAACCGGAAACTATGGAGAGGCCATCTCTTTCGTTCCGAAAAGAAACGTCTTTAACTCATTCACTTCTTGATAAATGAAACGCTCTTCTGAATACTCTCTGCTAACTCTTGCTTTGCCTTTCCAAGCCAGCCCTACAGGTTAACAAACAACAGCCGAAATTAGAAAACTTTATCTTTCTTTGATGTGTAATCAGAGCAGACTTAAAAATCTCAGGATTATTAAAATTCCAGACCTTTCGTACTCATTCAGTGGGCCAAGAGGAAGAACCTCATCAGCCCCAGTATGACCGAGGCGCACTTTGGATGCAAAGAATGGAAGCTCGGTTACCTGAAATATGGGGACAGCAATAAAGAAAATTATCTGTGGTTTCATTTTGGATTTGAGAGAAATACATAGATTTTCAAATCTCGATAAGTTCTTTCAAGGCACCAAACCTGAGAAGCAACAAATGCACATTTGACAATATCCGCATCACCCCTCAACCCACGCAGGCATGCATCAGCAAACTTCACAGAAGCATATGCCTGCATATTTCATTTTCACATTGTTTTAGCATATGAAAAGAGTCCGCATATCAAAAAGCCATCAAATTGCCTGGTCATGAAAGAGATCAGATTACATCCCGAGGGCCAAAAAAGGACTGACCATCGAGAGAGTTGCCGAGCCAGCTCCAGCTTTAGCCTGATAGTTGTCAAGGCACAAACGTACACAATTCAGTTGGCTTCAGAACAAAAATGTAAGGAAGCAGAGAAGCAAAGCCTAAGATGTCATGTCAGAATTTCATTGTGGAAACAGATGCAAAAATCATACGGTTTCAGTTAGAAATCAGCAATCGCTCTTAGAAAATCTGATACATCTAACAATCCTGTCACCACATGAACTTCTCCTCTTATCATCAAAGTGCAAATCATTCTCTTAATATAATGGCAAGAGATGTATACAGTGCTATGTTTCTATAGTCTTTTTCTCACCTTCCTTTGTTTTCCTTAATGAGGACCAGAGGACCAGACAAAATAATCAGAAACTTAGATACTCTCCAAAACTGCTTGCTTCTACCAATAGCCCAAGACAAGGTGATCACCTTCTACATACTTTCACATGCAAGGTTTCCCAATAATTTGGACAAAAATCTTTATATTAACACAGTTCTTAGGGTTGCGGTAATGGAAAAATTTTCAAGGTTGCGGTAATCAAATTCTAGTAGAAATAATATCAGGCTCTCTTCTGTTCATTACAGTGCATAGACCTACGATGTGATTCTTGCGAAAATCGCGTCCTTCTCATATAGAAAGCTCTTGGCAGAGTATATCTTCGAAATGGCTGGTAAATTTAAAGGATCTAGAGCTCTAACATGATTAAGGATGCAGTCATGTGTCTGGGGAAAAAAAGCTTGCTTGTAACAGTGTACTCCTTAGGCAGCTTCAAAACTTTGAAGCTTGTCACAAGCCCTTAAGAAAATGAACATCACTAGAACAGCTAAAGCACTATATTACAACCTGAAAATGCGAAACTGAAGAGACTAACGGAATATGATATGACAGTAACACTGCCAATTTGACGTCCAAATCCATAACAAATTGAAATTTATACACCTCGCCAACTTCTGTCCCACCATTTTGGATGCGTGATGTCAGGTAATCAATTTCTTGAGGAGTGAAAGAACAAGGTGGTTTAACCTACAGATTTTGAAAATGCCAATTGCCATTTAGCATTATAGAGGAAAGTTGCAAGCTCCTATCAAACATATAATAAGTTCTCATCAGGAAGAATACATCACAAACCTGAGATAAAAGAGGTAAAATTGTCACTCCTGCATGACCCCCAACAACGGAACATCGACTTCTCTAGGATCAAGACCCAGTACTTCTGCCTGCAAGACACAATGGAAAGGAATGAAGTTGTTGGCATTCATAGCATTGTCTCGAAACTGGTATCTGTACAATTTTGCTGCCTGACCCCAAAAGCCCTCATCATCATGAGAAGAAAACCAATAACTCTCACTAATACGGAACAGCAGTTACATGATCATTTCACCTAAAACAATCAAATACATGGGGCGTCTCGACTCTACTGCTAGGCTTGCAAATAGCCGGGTTTTATTAACTTGCTTTTAGACCACTCCACATGATCCCATAGATGGGCGTTAACCTATTCAATAAAATTCAACTAAGTTGTCTTTTTGCAAGCCAGGAAAAGGTTGATGCCCTTCGAGCAAGTTACTAATTGTAGGTACACAAATTATAACGTTTAAGTCAAGAGAGCATGCTAGACAAGGTAACATATGCTTCCAACTTTGTAGGCTTATACAAAGTGAAGACCTGATAGTCTGAACATAAAGATACTCTATGCTTCTCGATAGTATCAGCAAGACAGTAGAGGCAGGAGTGACACCTACCACAAAAGTATTTGCCCTAACTACATTGAGCATGGTCACACCCAACAGTCTCTTAGGATCATAAGTGCCAGCTCTCTTGAAAACTTCGGCTGCGATGGGAACTGTGGAATTAACAGGGTTGCTAATCAGGTTAACAATAGCTTTCGGGCAAGATTTGACAATTCCCTCACAAAGGGTTCTGACGATTCCGGTATTTATGTTGAACAGGTCATCTCTTGTCATTCCCGGTTTCCTAGGAACTCCAGCAGGGATGATGACAAGGTCCATTCCAACAAGGGCTTCCTCCAGCTGTTGCTGTCCCAGAAATCTGCAGACCTGATTATAGAAGCAACAAATTAGTCTGACATATCAAATGATCCATATACAATGATGATACCAAGCTAACTCACCTGAAAAGTTAATCCAAACAATATCCCCAGAAAACGATCAACAATATGAATGTCCATCTTCATATACAGACCAACAATGCCATTCATCCTAAATTCGGCAAATAGCAAGCGAATTACCGATGGGAGGGGAAACTCACTACTGCACCAGTGTCCATGTGGCTGATATCAGCGGTGACACCAGGAACATCATATAGACGAAGAATAGAGACGAGCAGGTTGATGTTCATCAACATCACCAGAGGCTGCCCAATCCCTCCAGCCGCTCCCAGGATCACAACTTTGAATCCCGGCACTACGTCCTTTGCCTGGCAATTCGCATGCCTTAACCCCGAGCTCTCCTCCATCTAAGAACCACCCACAATGCACAATCACTCCTCATAAGCTCTTCAACCAAGAAACTAAGCATCATAACAAATAAGTATCGCCAGCTTCAGTAGTCACAGCTCATGATTCAATTAAAGTTCACCAATTGCATAACCTTTCAAGAAATTAACAAGTACCCATTTCAATTTAGCGATTTTTGAGTAACAGTGACGACTCACCCATAGAAAAACTACATCTGCCACCACCAAGAAAGAGAGCGGCTAATAAGAAAACAGGCACAACCCACAATTGAGGAAGAGCTCAATTTCAAAGGGGATACCTGGAAATTAGGTGGGTGAAGGTGAGCGGAGACTCTCGTGATGTGTTGGTTGGCCTTGGAAGCAGGCTGCATCCTGAATTCCACTCAAAGAGGCTCGCGCTGATAGCAAAGAGCAAGCTTAGAATGGTGTACCCAGAGAGAGAGAGAAAGAGAAAGGTAAGGGAGCGAATAAATACAGAAAGCAAAGGAGCAGATGCTGAGATTGGGATTGGAGATTGGAGATTGGAGGGGGGATGGAAGATGACGTGAGGCAGAGAGAGTGGGGCGAAGGATTGGTAAGTGTGGAAGGAAAGAAATGGGCAAAAGGATGCATTATAAATCTTATCATATTGCTAAAAACTGATGATGGTTGTGGCCTTTGACGAACTGCACTCCTCTGTCTCTCCTTTGACTATCTGATCCTCCACAGTCTCCCCTCCATCCCATCCTTTGTTTGCTTCTTCTCTTCGTTTTCCTTTTTCTTATTTTTCCTCGTTTTCTTTTTTCTTTCTGTGTATTCTTCAATAATTTGGCTGTCGGTTTTCTGCGGTGCAGGTCTCGCTGAGGTCCATGTGACCCATCTCAACATTGGAATTAGTTTCCCTTCAATTTTTTTTTTCAAGATTAATACCATCAAAAATCCCATGGAAACGCAAGAAATTCAAACACAATATAACAATCACAGAAGCGAAGACAAGCCAATCTCGAGTTTAAACATGGACTGGCTTTCGGCCTTCTCTGAAGCATTTTATCAAACATTTAGAGTGCATCGGCAATAGGGAGTACATAGGTTCATTCGGGGCTCCGATTTGGGCAAAGATCAACATACTAGGTACGAGCAACATTCAAGACTAACTCAGGGACGAATCATAAGCACTCAGCACAGGTAAGATTAAAAACAACAAATCCCGGCCTAGACGAACCATATGAACTCAGGTTTCATTTAGACATTCTAACAAACATTCGGTATACACTACCAGAGGGGAGGGGCTTCCGGCTCGGGCTGAGGCTGGGGCTCGAGCCTGCGCCTGAGAGGTTGTCGCACGACGCAGGGGACCCCAGGGGAGCATGACACAATGGCGACAGAGGACCGGAGCTCGCGCGAGACGGGTGGCCGCGAGCTCCGGCCTGTTGCGACCAAAACAGAGCAACGGGAGAGCCGAGCTTACCTGTTCGGCTTGGCGACGTCGACGGGCGGACGAGTGGACGTGCGGCCGAAGCTCCTTCTCTTTCTCTCCGTTCCTCCCTATAAGTGATGCAAATTTTCACTAATATCTATAAGTGATGCAATTTAATGAAAATTAATTTTTTGCTTAGGGGTATAAATTAATTTCTAGTTTTCCATGCGATTAAGCCCCAAATAAGTAAGCAAAATTTAAGCATTAATAATTTGTAATGCCACAAGTATTTGGAACAAGTCCCACATTTTGAAGGAGAAAGATGAATTATTGTAAGTGTATACACAACAAAGAGCATTGCTAAGTGTATACACAACAAAGAGTATTGCTTTGGTGTGTGGATTTGTAATGGCCTAAGAGCATTAAATGGGCTTATATAATTATTCATCTTGACTGAGCACCTAGGAATTTTGGGCTTGAGTTAGTGAAGAAGTGTTTATTTTTGCAATTATTGCTTACTTTTGCATCTACGGAATTCGAATTATGAATAGTTGTGACTGTTAGTTACCTAATTGCAGATAAACCTTGGTGCATGTTTAGCGTGAGCTTCCATTTATTATAGATATTTGCTTTCGCACTTGATTTTTGTCGTTCCAATTTTTGTATTTGTTTTTGAGAGAGTTTTAGCAGGCTTCAATGAATCCCGAAACAACAGTTGCCTTTAGGAAAATGATTACAGGCATCAAAGGTGACATCATAATTCTATTTCTATCTTCTTTGTTAAATTTTCTTAACGTTTTTCATGTCACGAAAATATTAATTATTTGAAACATCACAGTTTTGGTCAGCCTGATCCACATGTCAACTTCAATTTACTAACATTAATAGAAGAAGAAGTTTAGTTTCTTAATGTTATATTGTACCAAAAAATTTAGTCTGCATTATTTATGGAAGCAAAGAAAAAGTAGAAAATTTGAAGGGAGACATCAAGTTTTTTTCTCAAAAATGCCAAACAATTTTTACATAAACTTGGTCGGAACGCACGACCCCGTGCGGGAGGTACCAATGCTTGTCCTAAAACAAACAAAAGATCAACCCATCTTTGCTATAGGCTTCGATGTTAATTCCGCAAGTTCTGGAGCTCCAAGAGAGCACTTGAGTCATTGACTAGTATCAGTCTCTAAATTTAGGGTAACGTGATGATTTCTTGTATGTAAATCATCAATATGTGGTGTTTTGAACGCTTAATACAAAACAAGTCCTTGACGTGTGATGATACTACTCATTAGCCATGTAGAATCACATGGGCAACATCTCAATTGGCGGATTTGGTAATTGCAGTAGTCCCCATTATTGTTTCATCAAAGGTGTGATGGATGACAAATCAGAAATACTTCTAGTCTTTCATTGGCTAAACCACAAACACTGTGAGATGCCATCCTGCCAAATGCAACCAATGTCATACACATTGGTAATGAACATCTGTTAAGCCTAGTCATAAATAATAAATTCATACTTAAGAGATAGGGCAAAAGTCACCAAAAACCTCATATTATGCTTACTATGACTCATTTTTCCTAAACTTTTTTCGATAATATCAAAAATCCCAAACCTATGCCTATATAACACATGTCATTGAGCACCTTTAAAAATCTTCCCACATGGATATTGGAAGGAAATTAGTGATGAGCACCCACGTGGTTTTGAAATAAAAACAACATTGTTTTTCCTGAAAAATCATTTGATAAAATCTTGATAGAGGATAAATGTGTCAAATATGTACAAGTTTAGATTTCTTTTTTATGTCACAAGAAAAAATGTTAAAAGTAAATGCGTCATAGTTGGCATAATTTGAGATTTTTTTATGTAAAAAAAGGTTTAAAATAAATGTATCACAATGGACATAAGTGAAATTTTTTGTGGCTTTTTCCTCTAAGAGACAATCCAAGTGAATAAAGCATAATAACTTCCTGCATCACAAAAATTCAATTTGAAAAGGAAACCATCATCAAGCAATATATCGTATGGCCAAAAAAGTGACATGAGGGCACTTGGATCAGTTCCAGTCGGCGGTGAATGTGCGTTGCAAATTAGGCTTTATTCCAAGTCCAGCGCCGCCAAATTTGTCGATGCCCCCCAGCTCTACAGGTTTGCAAACAAAAGCCAAAATGAAAACTTCTGTTATGCTTTGATGTAATCCAAACGCACCTGATAATTTAGAGAAGGGTTATTTGTTCCACAATACCGAAAATGAGCCTAGCTTCCTCCTTTTAATGGTGCATGCAGCTTCTTCTGGCGGCATCCAATCTATCTTCAACTTGGTCAATGATGGCATGTCAGGCAAACTTTTCAAGGACATGCATTGTTTGATCTTCACATGCTTCAAAAGATTCAATTCTTTTAGGCCTTTGACATCTCTCATCTTTCCACAATAATCTAATTCGAGATCCGCCAGATTTTTCAATTTCGAAAGGCTAGGCAATTGTTCGATCATATCACACCGAGAAATTTTTAGTACCTTCAGCGATTCCAGTTCCCCCAAACCTGGAATCTCTGCCAGTTTGTGTAAGTCAGTGAGATGCAACTCTCGCAGCCTCTTCAAGCACGATAGATTGGGTGTACTCTCCAGGAATATGCACGACAGTATCATCAATCCTCCTAACCTCTCCAAGTATTTAAGGACGGGGAAGTGTGGCATCGGACATCCTTCGATGGAGAGAAACGACAAGTTTTTGAAGTCGGAAAAATCTGGCAGCTGCGGGATCCAGCTAAGAGTCAAGCTTGATAAGCTACGTGGAAGCCGATTGATGGACTGCGCGTCCTCCCAAGGCGAGATAATTTCATCCACGCTCCAGGATGATTTACTTGGATGTTTGCTTCACACATAGAGTAATTCTAAACACAGTAGGTTCGAGAGGTCGGGAAGGAAAAGGAATTTAGCAGTTCTAACACATAGGTATTTCAAACTCGAGGGAAGCTCTGGCAACTGCGAAAGCTGGTTGCTTCCAATTTTAAGTGTTTGGAGACTAGAGAAACCACTGATCTTTGGAGGCACTATAAAGATTGGACTCCATTCTAAGTCCAACATTTTTAGACAGTCAGGCTCCACATTTCCCACGGGATTGCATGCCTGAGACCCCCACAAAATGAGGCATCCAGCACTTCAAGTGTCTCCACCTCTCTTAGAGCACAAGGTATCATGCGTATCATTGTGCATGCCAACCTCATGATTTTCAGTCTCTTCATATTTCCATTAGAATTAGGGAGAACGTGGATCCCTGATTCTCGTAAATCCAACTCGACCAATGATTCAAGTTCCTCAATAGTGTCCGGAAGCTCATGTAAATTCTTGCACCTAATCAAAAGCAAGTGTGTGAGATTCGTTAACCTTCCAATAGAGTGAGGAAGTTGGCCGATACCGTGATGAGATCGAATTTCAAATTTCGTCAAAGATCTTAGATTGCCTAGTGTCTCGGGAAACTCGAATGGTTCGTAACTGGAGGGCATGATAATCTCCATCAAGCATTCTAGAGAACCAATTTCTTTGGGCTACCCTTTGAGGGAATCACATCCGGCAATATTCAAAGTACTTGGCAGTTTTAGCTTACCGATTGAGCTATCAATTGTAGACAAATTCACACAATCGGCAAGAATCAATTTCTTCAACTCGCCAAATTCAGAAAAATCAGGTGTCTTGGTCAACATTTTGCAGTGCGTCAAATCTATAATTTTCAACTTTTTCTCGTGCTATGGAAAAGAAAGGTCTATTACATGCGAATGAAAAGTATGAGAAAACAGTAGCATACAACTAAATAGCAAAGGTCAATTGAGAGAATTTGAAGCAAAAGTAGGCAAGCGAGGTGTGTCAATACCTTGATTTGCCTCCATCCACTCCAGTAGTGGGTGACATTGCTCCTTGAAAGGTCAAGCACAACTAAATTCACCATATGGAGATTTGTCGCTGGAAGATGCAATGAGCAATCACGCCAAGAAAGCCATTTCAGACTACAAAGAAGATTTTTGAAGTTGCCTACAAAATTTATTCTTTCCCCTTTAAGGAACCTCAGCATTGGCAAACAGGCTAATTCTTCAGGGGTTAAGTCATGACTAATACCCAAACTGAGTGCTCGTACATTTCGTTTTTCCTACCAGTAACAGCAAAGGATAAAGATGAGTGCGCACCATAGGAGCAATAAACCAAGGAAGTAGCATCAATATCAGTAGTTCTTCTTCGACCCCGCATTCTAATTAAATAAAACGCAGATTGTAGCAAAAATACCTTTTCTTTTTTGTCAATTTGAAAATAAGACAAAACCAAGCATGTTTAAAATGTTAATTCGGTGTTGATTTTTCTGTCCTTTCACAGACTAGATATCTTTTGAAGGAAACAAATAACTCATTTCATTCTCACCGAAACAAGAAAAGAAAAATTTTAACTGACCGAACTGCTCCTTAGCTTTCTCCTCGTTTCACATGGGTAAGGCATTAAATAAACTATTGTAGTTTATAGAGTCGCTTTCCATGTCTCTATAAATTAGTAAACAAAGCATGCTGATATTCTCGATTTCAAAGCACGCAACGAAAGAATATGCTGGATTAATTATATATTCTACTCTTAAAAACTTTCACCTCACTGCCTCTCAGTATGTCTAGCCTATTCCCATCAATCCACACCCAACGACGCTTTCCAGCATCTTCGAAATTCTCTTCCTTGATAATGTACCTTCCGATCTTTAAGTTCATCGTGCATCCAAAACTTATTGTCCTCATCAATCTTTATCAACGACATAAGGAGAAGATCATCAATTACACTACATGAGGAATATCCACAATCATCCCACATGTAATACACGTGTCTTGTCCTCCCCAATGCAAAAACATGCTATGTCTAGGAATATTTCTTTTCTTCTGCAATCCAATTTGTTAAAACTTATCATCAATGTGTCCCGGACTTTATCACATAGGACTTGCTTTAAATCCTTCAACGTCTCGCCCCACTCTAATCTGACCGTGCGGGCAAAAAGAGAACCCATGACTTCCAGGGTCAAAGGAAGCCTTCCTATGCTTGACACGACTTCTATTGAGAAATTGTGCCAATCTTTTGGAGGAGTATCACTTCCAAAGGCATGCTTGCTAAAAAGCTGAATCGCTCAATCCAAAGACATCTCCTTTATTGGGTAGTCCATGTAATAGCTAGATCCCATTTGGTTGTACTCATCAGACATTGTCCTATCTTTTATTGTTCTTCTGTCCTGGACTGTGATGATAATCCTACTTCCGGAGCCGAACCGTTTGTCGCTCCCTACGAGGTTCTCAAGTTGCTTCTCGTTCACATTGTCAACAACAACCATAACCTTTTTGTTGCTAAGTCATTTTCTTATGTGATTGATCCCGTCGTTAGTATCATGGATTCCATCGACAGAGTTCGAGCCTAGTGTGTCGGATAACAATTTTCTTTGCACATGTAAAAGACCATGACGTTGTGACAAGTCTTGGACGTCTTCAAGGAAACTAGAGTACTTGAATTTGAACAAGAATCGATTGAAGATAACCTTAGCAAGAGTTGATTTACCAATGCCACCTGTCCCATGGATTATGACGAATCGTACGCCATCAAAGTCAAAATCCAACAATTCCTTTATAGCTTCTTCATCATCCATTTTAACTAGATGGTCAGGAAGAGATATATTCTTCACCTTCAACTTAAGTTGAACCCCTCAAACAATCGATGCTATAAGTTCCCCGTACCTGCATATAGAGATGGTGGACAAATTCAGATTGAGAAAATGATGACACCATACTATTCCTTGCTTTCAGCAATATACGATTTGAATAAGATAATGTACATATATTAAGACCGTTTTGCAAGCAGTGGCAACTTTTTAAATAACAAATTTGATTTCATTTAAACATAAGAACCCCAAGCTACTGTGGCTGCTGGCCAGATTTCCATGGGTTGGGTTTAAACGCTAACACTGCTGCCCAAACTCATTTATTGGGTTCAAACTAGCACTCGGTTTGGATGCAGTGATTAAGAGAAAAAGGAAAGAATTCGGATAATAACAAAAAGAAATAAATGGTCGATTTTACGGTTCTTCGTGTGTTCACGAAAGATAAAAAAAAAGAAAATGAAGGATATTAGGTCATTTCATATTCGGTTGAAGCACAGAAGAGAGTGGAAGAGAATCTAATTATATCTTTGTGACTATTTTTTCCTTCTACTTATTCATAGATTAAATAAATGAGAATTGACTTTAGTAACTAGGCCTTTGGCTTGTTAAAAATTCAATATCAGCAACAATTAACTCACGTCATAGAATGCTATCGTGTAAATTAGTGCAACAGAAGTAAAAGTGGATTCGAATTCCTATATGATGCACATGGGACCGAACTCGAATTTCCTAAACAATGAGGCCCTTCAGATAAAGTTATTATTAATTATTATGATAGAGTTATTAAGCGTCTTCAAGCCCAACTTTGTCCCAACCCTACCGCGACCTTCTATGAAATTTCCTCCAGATATTAACTTAATGATCAATATAAACAAATATATAAAAAAAATCTGCAGGTGCTGAATTAACATGGTTACAAAAATCTAATGTCAAATAACGAGGCAACATACCTTTACCATCAAACTAGTTGAAGTCCCATGCGCTGCACGGACCAGAAGTTGATTTATTAAAATATTTGTTTTGGAGATATATGATGTAACTTACGAAGTGAGCATTCATTTATCAACCGAACAACAAAATTCTGCTAGGAACATATGAATCATTAGTTTAGTCCTTCTTCCTATATTATGCCATTTTTTTTTTCATGTGAATGTAGTTTTCTAAATAAGTAAAATCTGTAGTTTATTGTGGGATCTTCATCTTTGTTGATTTCCAGTGATATTTACTCAGTCGGACTTGTGTAGAGATTAGTTATATTCTATAATTAACATGATCTTTCGCAATTGGTTATTGTAACTATAGATAAACCATAGGTTGTAATATTGAAGTTAAGCAAGCGAATCATTGTCACGGCTATTCTATTTGTAACTTAGGGTCCGTTCGTTTTGCAAAAAATGACTTCCAGGAAAATGTTTTCTGGATTTTCCAGTGTTCGTTTCACGAAAAATGAATTATTTAAAGAAAATGTTTTCCATCATTGAAAAAAACAATATTTAAAAATGAGGAAAATGTTTTCCACTTCTGAGAAGTGGAAAACATTTTCCATAACTTCTTCCATCTTGCTTTTTTTTACCAATACATTTTCGTTTTATTTTTATGCTTTCTTTTTCTTTTGTTTTAAAAAATTGAGTTTTTAATTTTTTTTAATTTTTTTTTCTTTCTTTACTTTTCATCTTCTTCTTTGGCCTTGGCCAGTCGCCAGCCATGGCGGCGGCCGGCAACCGACCGCAAGCCAGCTCGAGCCTCGCCCCAAGCCAGTGAGGCTCCGCCTAGCCCGATTTGGCAAAGCCGAGCTCGGGCCTAGCCTAATCTAGCGAAGCCGAGCTTGGGCCTAGCCTGATCTGGCGAAGCCAAGCTCGAGCCTCGCCAAATCAAGCGAGGCGGAGCTCTCGCTGGCCTAGGGTGGAGCTTGCGGCTCGCCAGATCCGGCGAGCTAGGCGGGGCTTGAGCCTCACCTAAGCTCACCAGAGGTTTGCCAGGCTTTAGCGAGTCGCGAGCTCACCGAATCTGGCGGCGGAGCTCGACCTCCCGATCCAGGCGAGCTCGAGCTCCGCCGCTAGATCCAGCGAGCTCGCGGCTCGCTAGAGCCCGGCGAAACTTTGGTGAGCTCGGGCAAGATTGGCCGAGCCTCGAGCTCGCCGAATCTAGCGATTGGGTCTTGGTCGGCCGCCGGGCAGCCATCCATCGTTAGGCATGCGGCGGCGGAGAAAGGAGGAGGAAGAAGGAGGAGGAAGGAAAAATTAAAAATAATAAAAATTTTGATTTTTTAAAAATACAAATAATTAAAAATTCATTTTTTAAATATAACGAAATAATTTTTTGGTCAATTAAAAATATTAAAATTCAATTTTTGATAATTTTTCTCAAACAATTAAATTAGCTAACGAATATTAGAAAATATTTTCCACTCAAAGTTTAGATTTTAGCCGAACACTGGAAAATAGAGTTATTTTCCTGGAAAATGACTTCTAGGAAAACGTTTTCCGGAAATATGATATTTTTCACGAAATGAACAGATCCTTAGTATTGGTGCCCCATATCTTCATGAAAACTCAACAGTTGTTCACTTTAATGTCGCGATTCAGTTAAAAAATCTTGCTAACGCAAAGCTGAGCCTACTACGAAATCCTCTAACTTTGAAACTAGGGTGCTGCTCAAATTGAGCTTTGCCCATCACTCCCTTCCCCAGAATAACACCTTCCCACGAGGAGCACTTTCCACGGTTGTCCTCGTCTATCTGGCGAAAGAGTCTCCTTGCTCCTCCTCTAACAACACCTTCCACTGTTGTCCTTGTTGATTTCAGCACAAGCGAAAGGCCGCCTTGCTCCACCTCTTTATCATCGTGCCACACAGTCAATAGTCTCGTCCAGTTGCAGCTCCATTCCATGTGAACATGATGGATGTATCCTCCTCTTTTCCCTTGGCCTCTTTTACTTTTCTCTTGAAGGAACTCTAATCCTTACTACAATAACTTTTACCTCCAAAAATTGAATTGACACTATCAGTTAACTCATCAGCCGCCATAAAAGCACTAGGTCGAGTTTTTTTACCCGCAGGTCACGCCCTACCACATAGAGAGCTATTTTTTATGCATTTTTTAATTGTTTTCTTATGAATTTCGGAATTTTATAAATTTAAAATTTTGATTTTTTTTTAAATTTCTGAATTTTTTTTTAAATATTTTGCATGCATTTTTTAATTGTGTTTAAAAATAATTTTTTTCCTAGATTTTTAAAATTTTCTCTTTTTAAATTTTTAGAATATTATTTTTCTAAAAAATATTTTTTAAATAATTTTTTTGAATTTAATTTTTTTAATAAAATACAAAAATAAGGACATCGGCATGGACTATCAACCGCGGTCAGGCTCGGGCCCGCCGAGCAGGACCAATACTCGGGCGGATTCCCACATTGAGCCCAATTCGACCTAGACCTTGAAACAAACCTGAACTAAACTCAAAAGCCCAAGTCACCTAAAACGTCCAGCCCAAACCAAAGCAAACTAGGCCAGTCCAAATAATCTCAAACGAATTAAACCCAAACTCCACAAGACCAATTCGGCCCAAACCAAACAAGTCCAGACTCGATCAACTTAAGCCCAATCCAGATTTACTAAAGTTCAACGCAAGCTCATTTCCCATTTTCTTCTCTCTCTAAAAATATGGTCGATCTCCCCCATTGCTCTCTGGATTCTCCCTATCCTCCCCAAAACACGAGCCCTTCAATCTTCAACATCAAAACTCAAGTCACCAACACAAAACGTCTGCTATGGATCACAGTCATTGTACCACGGCCCATCTTCAATTATGACTCCACAACGATGCGTAACATATAAAATGGACGATGATAGTAGAGCCCAGTCAAGCATCGTGCCAGTATTCACATCCACTATGAGAACATTGCACATGATAAAACAACACACAGGCACCACCGAACGAGACTCGAAAAAGAGAAAAGAAAACGCATGTTGAACTGTGGTGACAAAAAACGTATTTTGAGGCTAGAGAGAGATCACCATCAAGCGTACCCCATAGCTACACGTTCAAGCGACTCAAAATCGGAAGAAAATATGAACGGCCTTGGTGCAAACTTTTTGTCAAACGTGTGGTGGGCGTCAAATGAAAGAAAAACCCGGACAAGAACAAGTCTCAAAACCGGATTAGAGCTCAACACGAATCAACGGGGAATGCTCAACATCCTCCTCGAAAACAGCCCTATGTCGACTTTTTCCGCCAAAATCTCGATTTGTAGAAAAATCTTCGGAAACTAAGTCGACATTTCTAAAATGACTTGTAACACAATAGAACTTTCAATTTTTGAAATCGGATTCAAATTTGTGATTAATTTCAATCCGGCGCGATTTTAGCGTGACCTAGGCTATCGGGTAGTTTTCAAAAAAATTTAGTGTAAATGACCCGTGGTCGATTTTCTTCAAGCCACAATGAACCTCTTCGACACATTGGCGACTTTTGGTTATTGTGAAAATCTCGAGAATTCAAATACGGACACAGGGAACCAAAATGATAAAAAAATCAGTCTAGTGCCGTCGAGACAAGGTACCAAAATGACAGAAAAATCAGTCTAGTATCAATTGACGAGAATTTCTCAATTTGGTGGAATCACCCATGTTTAACCACATATCTCAGTCAAATCGACTCATTTCTGGTTTCTAATCAATCTTTACTATGCCGTAATGATTTTTGCAGATGAGCACGGTCGAGTAATCAATTCCTGATCGAATTCTCAAGTCTATTGCATTAAAATTCCTTAATGACTTCCCCAGATAGTCTAATTATCTCATGAGTGATCAGCTCTGAGAATAGCACTATAGGTGCATCGATGAAAGGCCCGATTAATTTAATTGAAAGCAGAATTAAAAATCCAAGATGTCACATGTGCTATGATGTGCAATTGATTGCTTAATGGTAGTTATTAATTTTTAGTATAAAACTTGGTTTTATGGGCTTTTAAATGGAAAAATGCCAGGTGTCAGTTTTGGACGCCAATTTTTATGTACTAGATAAAACCGTGGAGTTTTAAATTGGGAGTGTACCAAATTTGACGGTTCGATTTGAATATGTGACTATGCACGACTATTTTACCAAGATTTTTAATACGAAGAAAAATTGGCAAAGTTCATGATTTGAAAACAAAGCATTTGACATCAAGGTATGGTGTTTTTGGCTAAATATGTGCTCATATTGTCACTAAATGGAACCTGTCCTGATGCGTTTTACGTGAGAAAATGCTTGATTAAGTTCGGATGCCCCCACGTCAACGGGATGCCATTCGCGATGGAGGCTGGAACAAAACTCCTTTGTGGAATGCCGTTTAGGTGGAGGATGCTAGACGTTGGCGTGCCCGACGGGGTGGGACGATGTCCAGTTACGCCGGATGACCGCCGACTTTTGAGTTGGTTGTGGCCGATGGGTCGTAATAATCGGAACACGCCTAAATGGTTGTGATACTTTGTGTCACGCCTCGATCCTCGGGCGCGTGCCCATTCCGGCTTGGTCGATTAAGTAGCGATGTTTCAGGATGCATTGCTAACCCATTCATTTTAAATGTGCATGCGGAAGCAAATAATAATCCTAAAGAAATAACATAATGGGATAGGAAAGTAGGGCCATACTTTTCGTACCTAAAAACAACAACCACACTTATATACATATACAACAACTGAGTTATATATATACAATTAGGGTGGGGTTTCCAATTCACTACGGGTCATCATCCTCGATTTCTCCTTCTTCCACACTTGAGCTGGAGCATACTACTGAGTACACCGGAGAATCTGGATCATCAAGCTTAGGGTCCTTCGAGTCCACCACTGAAGCATCCTTAGGGTTTGCCGTGCCCTTTCCAAAAGTAACCTCCATCACATACAGAGGTATCTCAAATTCCGGTACGGGGCCCTTTCTTTGTCTATTACGATAATGGCGATACTATGACTTATATTGATGGGGCACCTTTTTGGGTAAACCCGCATCAACCCAAACTATGGACTTCACCAATACGTACTATAATCCTTCAGGGTGCCCATGTATCGGAATATGGTAACTCTGTTCTGTGAACTTCTTAGGTTGTCCAAAATGTTTAGGAGGGACTGCCATTTATGGACCTGAAATGTTATCCCACAATGGGGTGAGATGACGTCTCAACGAGTTCAAACCCCTAAGACCCGACTAAGAAGAAAATACGCCTTGAGAGCTGCCTAATCACAGTCATAAATCAGAGGACTTACCTTGGCCTTAGTCTCTTTCTACAAATCAGTATCTCAAAACTCAACCAATCATTTCAATTCACCAAATCAGATCGAACTATCGATCAATCGACCTAGTCGATTACATGTCGTCACGACCTTCTCTCGGTCGGCCAAATCAATACTATCTAATAAGTCCGCTCATGCCAGGGCTGCTCCCTCTAAGCTAATATTAGATAGTATAGCTTGCGCTAAGCTGATAAATAGTTTACTGCTCCCTTACTAAGTTGACATATTAGAGCCCATAGGTTGATATAGTATACTAATAATGCTCACTTTAAACTGATAATAATATTGTTCGCTCTAAGCTAATAAGGTATACTGCTCGTGCTAAGCTGACATATTAGAGCCGGTAGGTTGATATAGTATACCGGTATACTGCTTTCTATCTAAGCTGACATATCGCCCATAGGCCGATATAGTATACCACCCCAACGATACAACCAATTCATCATTTTTATCATATCCGATAAAAATAACCGTGTGTGGGTACACGGTCGATCTTAACCAAAATAGAATACTTTCACTTTTGAACATTCCACTAATTTCGGCAATCCCAAAATATATTTTTGGCGCTGTAGACCGACGCCCGGTGATTTTCTAATTAATTACCAAAATTATCAATTTCTGATATAATTATGCCCAATGACAAATCACACCCATTGGTATAAATTAGAACTCAATTAAATAAACATATCACACCATTGCAATCGGCATAAAATTCCAGTCACCGGTTATTTCGGTCTAATTTCCGAAAAATAAATAATTAATTAAATAATTACGGAAAATAATTAATAAATGCCAAAAATAGCAACTTAGGCCCGTAAAGCCTAATTGAAAGCCGAGATGGGCCCGGAAAATTTTCGAGCCACTCTAGATAAATACTAGAGCTTGTCTAGGCCCTAATTGCACTAAACTAACAACCTAAAATGCATCGATAATTAATTAAATTACTAATCTAATTTAACTATCTAATACATGCTTAACTTAAGCTAATCAACCCTTAAACGTCATTAACTTACTAAGCGAGGATTAGTGAGTTAAACTCACTTGATTAATTAACCACTCGGTTCAAAACGACGAGGACGCGACGAGGGGCAAGAAACTCCAAAGCGGGTTTGGCAAACGGGGTCCGGAAGGCACCAAAAATAGGCCTAACAGTCACTTGAAACCTTAGAACTTCAGCCTCTGTTTGGTGCTGACTTTGGGGTCGAGAAGGGCTACTCAATCGATGGGATGGGGCGAAAACTAGCAACGGTGGGCGGTGGGGCTATTACGGGGACCAGACGGAGCTTAGCGGGCCTTCGACGGTCACAGCGGCGACGAACGGCGTCCTAAGGGTCTGCTGGTCACATGAGCTGGCAAGACGGTGGGGTTGGGACGGTAGGTGAGCTCAACGAGTAGACGGGCATGCGGAGGTGCGTGACGGCGAACGATGGTGGTCTGGTGGCCTTGCGGGTGGCTGCGACGCTAAGCTGGCTGCTGCTTCGGCCTCTGTACTTTGGGATTTTTCAAACAGCAAGCTGGGACAGAGGTGGGGAGGAACCGACGGTGGGGGCAAGAGGAAGGATGGGGAACAAGTTTGGATAGGAGGGGGACCAACTTAATCTTCTATCTCTATCTCTTTGTCCCACTTGAGGGCTCCACCAAACCCCAACTGGTGTCCATAGCAAGTTTTCAACCCAATATACCCCTTCTAGAAGGCTTGAGGAGGTCCAAAAGGTTAGGTCCATGGGGCATACGAATTTGTACACAATTCTCTCCCATTGGACTTCAATTCCTCCTTAAATCAATACCAATTGGCCCTCAAAAATTCCAATACCAAGTCCTCGATCAAATTAGTATTTTTCATCATCAATTGATCCCATTTACTTCCTAATTTCGCGATAAAAAATGGTCCTCTAAATTTTCTGGACAAAAACGGCCCTACCTCAACTTTTTTTCAAAAAGTCTCGATTTGCAGAAAAATCTTCGAAGGCTGAGTTGACATTCCTAAAATAACTCGTGATATGACATAACTTTCAATTTTTGAAATTGGATTTAAATTCGCGGTTAATTTCACTCCGACGCGTTTTTAGCGTGACCTAGACTACCAGGTAGCTTTTAGAAATTTTTAGTACAAATGACCCGTGGTCGATTTTCTTCGAGCCACAATGAACCCATTCGATACATTGGTGATTCTTAGTTGTCGTGAAAATCTTGATGATTCAAATACGGAAACAGGATACCAAAATAACAGAAAAATCAGTCTAGTGCCGATCGACGAGAATTTTGTAATTTAGTGGAATCACCCACGTTTAGCCACACATATCAGTCGAATCGACCTATCTGTGATCTTTAATCAACTTTTAACTGTACCGTAATGACCTCTGCAGATAAGCACGGTCGAGTAGCCGATTCTTGGTTGAATTCTCAAGTCTAATTATTAAAATTCCTTAATGACTTCCCCAGATAGTTTAGTTATCTCACGTGATCAGTTCTGAGAATAACACTATATGTGAGTTGATGAAAGGCCTGATTTATTTAATGGAAAACAGAATTAAAAATTTGGGATGTCACACTTTGCGTTTGATTATAAGGCAAAATTGTTAGGCATGGTATGTGACATGTCATAACGGTTTTACCTTATAATCGGGACCCATGTGAATGTTTGGATGATGAGAATTATGTATTCTGGTTATTAATTATGCTTGTCGTATTTATAATGGCATATGTGATGCGCTAATATGTAGGGACGTGCTGAGGCGAGGTGAGTTTTGTATGGTGCGTGCTTAGGCCACCTTTGAGGAGAATTTGCATCCTAATCGAGGTTTAAGGTTTTGACTCGCTAGGATTTTATCTCACCCCGTCGTGGCTAACCTTTTTTCAGGTCCTTAGTATGGAGATCCATCTAATCTGGTTCGGGGTTCCGTGGGACATGGAATCAAAGTCTACCTTATTCCCTATCCCTAGGACCACATGGACTCGCGAGTTAGTGGTGACTACGATTTGGGTCAATGAGGGCCTCCTTAATGTGGTACTTCATCGCTTCAAGGCGTGATTCATTAATGAGCGTAACAGTGCTCGAGAGGGTCCCTTGTAGGGTTTTGATAAACCGCCGTCAGAATGGAGGATGGGGAATTAGGTCACCCCATGGACATCGATATTCCGAACGGTGTCGTGGAGGACCCAGAGCCCGAGTCGGAGGGGTCCGTGGTGTAGGTCGCCTAGGAGTTCCTTTTTGAGATAGACTTGTATATATGAACTCGGAGGGTTGACTTGATATATATATATATATATATATATATATATAAAGCGTAGTTTGTGAAAAATCACTAGCATGTTTTTACTATCCCCATGTTTACTTGTTGGCCGAGTGTTTATTTAATTTGTTTCTGCATGTGCTTAATTGAAAGATAAAAAGAACGGGTCAGCGACGCATCTTAGGACGTTGCATTTTTAATCAACCGTCGAGGGATGTGCGCGTACTTGGGGTTGGGGGCATGCCAGATAACTTATCGCCTTAAATGTGATAGCCTATCACCAAAACCCGATAACTTATCATCAATAATCCTGTTGTCATTTAAAGTCTAATAACCTATCGCTCTAACATGATAACTTATCACCCTAGGCTCGATAGCTTATCACCCACGATAACCTATCGCCCTAAAAGTTTGATAACCTATTGCTTTGAAACTTGATAACCTATCACTAAACGTTCGATAACCTATCTAGGCCTAATAATCACATATCACACAACATTCACTTATCACACTAATAAATCATCATTTAACCATAATCAAGCCCTAAACTACTCCTAAAGTGCAACGATAACCCTAATCAAGGGTTAGAAAACCACTCACGAACAATTCGAGCTTTGAAACATGCCAGGTGAAGGAACAACAAGATCGGACAACAGTTGGTCTCACGTCCACAGCGTGCGAGTGAGCTAGACAGCGACTGAATCTCAATCCGGCGGTTGCACGACGTTGGTCCAGCGGCCGTTTGGCATTGGCATAGCCTCTAGGCTTCGCAAGGACTAAACCGGAGAAGAAACGAGGGAGAGGGAGCACAGGCAAGGGCTGCATAGCATCGAACAGCCCTTGAGGAGGCTGGTCAGTCAACTTTGAGCGGTGATTTGGCGGCGCAGATGGCAATCCAGCATTGGGGTTCAAAGGACGGTTGCCGATGAGATAAAAACAAGAGGAAACAAATGAAGAACAAGCTTGCAAAGAGAGCAATGGAGGTGCTAGTGGTGGTGGTGAGGCAAGAGAGATAGAGAGATTGAAACCAAAACAAGTGTAGAAATAAGAGAGAATGAGGGTGAGAGAGAGTGAACCAGCGGTGAGGGGGAGAGGGAAGAGAGAGTATGATGTCAAGTCCCAATTAATGCCCATCAAATCCCTTGAGCTTAGGGGTGTCAAAAACCGAACCGAAAATCGAATCGAATTGAACCGAATTGAACCGAACCGAAAAATTTGATTCGGTTCGGTTCTCATTAAAAATCAAAATTTTTTTTATCAGTTCGGTTTTTATCGGTTAACCGGATCGAATCGAATATCCTCTTCCCCGTCCTCTTTGCCGCCCAAATTCAAGTGCCGCCCCCTTCACTTGTCAATTTCCATATTTGCCCTTTTGTCCTTATTCCAATGAAAGGGGATTTTGATCATTTCACAAAGATCTCGCACTATTCATGCATTATTTACGTCCTTGCATGCATTTAATGTCAAGATCTTGTCAAAAGAGGGCTTGAAGAGCCCATGGGCCTCCCTTGGCCGCCCACCACTTGGGTGTGTGGGCCTTGGGCCGCCCACTTGGGCATGGGCCCATTGGGTCCCCCCATGGCCCGTTTCCACTTTTCCGCACTTATACATCCTTATCGATGAAAAATCGAGTTTTCGCTCTAAAGTGGCCTTTTTCGATACTCTCGTGGTTTATCGATCCTCAAGGTCATCTCATCCGACAATCGCTTGTCGAAACAATTTCATTCTGAAAAACTGGGTCGGAACAAGGATGTCACAAATAAACTAGTAATAATCTAGATTGTGCAAATATTTGGTCTTGGAATGTACTGGTCACTTGATCATTTGATTAGAACATTAATCAAGATGAATATAGCGGTTAACAAAGTTTGAAATCTAGAAAGGACCGCCAAAGTTGATTAGGAGTTGTTTGGGCAATTATGAGCAAGACACGGACTAATAGAAGTACACTAAAACTATTCTAATAGACCACCAATATCAAGGAGACGTTGCTGATGTTAGAGAGCTATTCTGATGACTTCTAGCAAGGTTTTGCTATTGGCAATGGTAGAACCAATGGCTACTTAAGGATTTCAATTAGGAGTGGTCATTTGAGGATGGATGGTTATATATTAAGTCTAAGAGAAGGCAAGTCATGTGTTTTGAGTGTTCTTCTTTGCTTTGTTTATGTTGATATTAACTGTGTACTCTTGATGTCAATGTTTGGGTCATGCCTCCAACACTTAGATCCTCTTAATCTTTCATAATGGGGTGGAGGATTGGGGATGGAGCAATAAGACTCAATCCTTAATTTTTATTTTGTAATTAATGTATTTAAAGTCCTAAAATTTAATGCGAAAGTATGACTGAATTTTAAAATTCTTATATAATGCAATGCATCACAAGAATTCCATTTAAAAAAGAAAACATCATCTTAACGTAGTCAAGAAGAAATATAATATATGGCTCAAGAAGTGACATTACATGAGGCCATTGGATCATTTCATGTCGGTGGTGAATGCGAGTTGCAAATTTGGCTTTGTTCCACGTGCCAGGCCGCAGAATTGGGTCTAATCCACATGCAGGGCATGGAAACTATGAATACTCACCGCCAACACCTTCTTTGTCCTTTATCCAAGCCAGCTCTACAAGTTAGCAAACACAAGCAGAAAAGAGAACTTCTGTTATGCTTTGATTAATCAAAACACGCCCAAGAATTTCGACAAGGCTACCGAGGCGCCCTTTGGATCGAAGGACAATCTGGGAGGAGTGCAGGCACGGTGACTGAATGATGTTTTCCCCAGCTTTTGGCGGCATTCAATATTTTTCTAACCTGGTGAATGCTGACAATTCAGACACACTTTCCATAGATGTGCAAAAAAAATTTCTGCCTTCTTCAAAAAATTCTACTCTTTCAAGCCTTCGACGGCTCTTAACTTTGGACAAAACCGAATAGAGCGATGCTTCAGATTTTTCAACTTCGACAGGTTAGGCAATTTTTTAATTGCATAACAAAAACTAATTTTTAGAGACTTCAGAGATTCCACTTCCCCCAAACCTGGAATCTCTGCCAGTTTGGTTAAACGATGTAGATATAATGTTTGTAGCCTCTTCAAGCATGATAGATCGGGTGTGCTGTCGATGAATTCGCACCAAGATATCCTCAATTCCCTTAAGCTCTCCAAGTATTTAAGTATGGGCAAGTGTGGCATCTGATAGTTACTGATTTGGAGAACTGACAAGCTTTTGAAGCCAAAAAAATCAGGCAATTGCGGGATGCAGCTAAGTTTCAAGGTTGATAAGCCACGTGGAAGTCGATGGATGGACTGCGCGTCCTTCCAAAGCGAGATTATCTTGTTCTCTCCAGAGAAAAACCCTTGTTTTACACTCCCATAGTACCCTTGTTGTACACTCCCATAGTCAGTACGTATAAATTCTTTGCTCAATTCGAGATGATCTAAATGAACTAGGCTCGAGAGGTCAGGAGGAAGAACAGGGATATCAGCATCTTCAACCACTAGACATTTCAAGCTCGAGGGAAGCTTTGGCAACGGGAGAAGCCGGCGACCTGAAATTTTAAGTGTCTGGAGACTGAAGAAATCACCGATCTTTCTCGGCATAGTAGAGATTGGGCTCCCATTCAAGTCCAGGATCCTCAGACGGTTTAGGCTCCACATTTCCCATGGGATTTCATCCTTGAGGCGCCAACAATACGAGGCATTGAGCTCTTCGAGTGTCTCCACCCTTCCGAGCGCACAAGGTATCGTGTGTATCTCTGTGGATGCCACATTTAAGACTTTTAGTCTCTTTAGATTTCCAATGGAATCAGGGAGAACATTGATGTTTGAATTACTTATATTTAACTCAACCAATGATTCTAATTCCCCAATAGAGTCTGGAAGCTCTGTTAGATTATAGCAATCAGTCAACCGCAAACACGTAAGATTCGTTAACTTTCCAATAGAGTAAGGAAGTTGGTGGATACTATAGTTACTCAAAGTTTGAAACCTCATCAAAGATTTTAGACTGCCCAATGTCTCAGGAAGCTTGAACAGTTTGGATAAGGATGACCTGGTAGTTTGGGGCACGATAATCTCTGATAAGCATTCTAGAGAACCGATTTCCTTGGGCAACCCTTGAAGGGAATGGCACCCCTTGATATCTAAAGTCCTTAGCTGTCTTAGCTTATTGATTGACCCGTCAATCGTAGCCAATCTCACACACCAAGCGAGAATCAATTTCTCCAACTTGCCAAACTTGGAAAAACTGGGTGTCTTGGTTAACCTCTCGCATCCCGTTAAATCTAGAACTTTCAACTTTTTCGCCTTCTACAATTTATATAAAAGGCAATTACATGCCCACAAAAAGCATGAGAATACAATAGCATACAAATAGCTAACAAATGTCAATTGATAGAATTTTAAGCAAACATGAGCGAGGTGTCAGTACCTTGATTTGCCTCCATCCACCCCAATTGTGGGTGATGTTGCTTCTCGAAAGGTCAAGCACGACCAAATTCACCAGGTGAAGATTCACGGCTGAAAGATCGAATGGGCAATGATGCCAAGACAGCCATCTCAGATTACGAAGAAGATTATTGAAGTTGCCTACGAAATTCATTCTCCGCCCTCCAAGGAACCTTAGCTGTGGCAGACGGGATAATTCTGCAGGTGTTAAGTCATGACTAATACCTATACTGAGTGCTCGTACAACTTGTTTTTCCTACCAGCAGCAGCAGAGAATAAAGATGAGCATACAACGATATTAATAGTTCTTCCCCGTCACCAAATAATCTAATCAAACGCAAGGTTGTAACAAAACAATATTCATTTTTTCTATCAATTTAAAAATAAGAAAAACGAAGCATGTTTAAAATGTTCATTTGGGGTTGATTTTTCTGTCTTTTTACAGACTAAACACCTTCAAGGAAACACAAAAATCTTCATTCTCGCACCGGAACAAGAAACAGAGAATTTTAACTAATCAAACCGCGCCGCAGCTTTCTACTCGTCTCACATGACTTAGGCATGAAAACATATACTTCTATTGTTTATAGAGTTGCTTTCTATTTCTTTATAAATTAGCAAACAAAGAAGGCCATCAACTAATAATGCTGATTTTAAAGCACATGACAAGAGATTTTGCTTGGATTGACTATATCTTCTACTCTTAATAAGTTTTACCTCATTGCTTCTCAGTATGTCTAAAGTATTCTCATCAATCGACACCCAAATGCGCTTTCCAGCATCTTCAACATTGTCTTTTTTGACGATGTACCTTCCTAGATCTCGAACTTCATCATGCATCCAAAATCTATTGTCCTCATCGATCTTTATCAAAGACATGAGCAGAAGAACATCAATCACGCTGCGTGAGGAATAGCCACTATTACGCCACATGTAGTCCGCATAAGTCTTTTTCTCCCCGATGCAAAAACATGCTATGTCTAGGAATATGGCTTTTTCTATATCGTCCAATTTGTTGATACTTATCATCAATGTTTGTCGAACGTCTGTACACGGGGCTTGCTTTGAGTCCTCCAATGTCTCATCCCATTCCGATCTGGCCGTGGAGGCGAAAAGAGAACCCATGACTTCCAAAGTCAAAGGAAGCCTTCCTATGCTTGAAATGACTTTTTTTGAGAATTTGTAGCAATCTTCTGGAGGAGTATCGCTTCTAAAGGCATGCTTACTAAAAAGCTGAATCGCTAAATCAAAGGGCATCTCCTTTACTGAGTAATCCATGTAAAAGCTAGGTTGCCTTTGGTTGTCTTTATTTCGTATTATCCTTATGTCCCTAAGTGTGACAATGATCCTACTTCCGCTCCCAAACCAATCATAGCTTCCTGCCAGGTTCTCAAGTTGCTTCTTCTCGTCCACATTGTCGACAACAACCAGAACTTTCGCTTTGCCAAGTCCTCTTCTTATGCGATCAATCCCGTCGTTGGTGTCATACATTTCTTCAGTAGAGTTCGAGCCCAATGTTTCAGACAGTAGTTTCTTTTGCATGTCTAAAAGACGATGACTTTGGACATCTTCAAGGAAACTATAACAATCAAATTTAGACCGGAATCGGTTGAAGATAACACTAGCAAGAGTTGACTTGCCAATACCACCCGTTCCATGGATTATAATGAAACGTACATGGTCATCAGAGTTAATATCCAGCAGTTCCTCTATATATTCTAGATCATTCATTTCAACTAGATTGTCAGGAAGAGTTCTATTCTTCCCCTTCAGCTTAAGCAAAACCTCTCGAACAATTAGTTTTATAAGTTCACCATACCTGCCGATATAAGCTAAATATATTAAGAAAGATTCACAACGGCAGCAATTTTCAAATAGCATATTTGAATCCATTTAAATGTAAACATCTCAAGTTACAATGAAAATTATCTAAATTATAAAGGGCTTGAATTAGTTGATGTGGCTGGCCAGATTCCCATAGGTTGGATTGAAACACCAACTACTGCCTAGACTTTCTTAGGAACCGGAAAGGATTAGAATATTGATCCAGAGAAAGGAATGGTTGGATTTTGTGATTGTTTGTATGCTTACGGAAGGAAAAAAATGTGAAACGAAGGACTTTAGTCCATTTCATATATGATTGAAGAAGAAAAAAGAGTAGAAAGCAATGAAATTATATCTTTATGATTATTTTATCCGTCTACTTATTCATCGATTATATAAATGAAATTTAAGTTTAGCAACTTTGGCATGTTTAAGATTCAATATGAGCAACAATTAACTCATGTTATAGATGAGAACTGGGAGACTTCATCGAGATACCGTCAATCTAGCCATTACCGTCGAGATCTCAGCTTAGACACATCTAGGGATGCTGCCTCCAGATCTTGAGGAGACGTTAAAGAATGGTGACTAGCCAAGCTTGGGTTTTATTGTTTGGAAAGTTTAGTGCACACGTGAGCAATTAAAGAGCCAATCAATTTGTGACAAGTGTCTGAGCGGCAGCGTCGACATTGTCACTAAACTTCTCCCATTTCCAAATCAGTTATGAACCAAGTAAGGGTGTGGTGCGAGATTATTGCTTCTAGGAACCATCTATATAATACTTGTTATTTTGAAAACTATAGAGTTTTAATAACAATTACTCTTATCGGATTTTATTTTTTTGGCCAAAACTCTGTTGGGTTTAAAAATATAAATCTGTTACATTGTTTGGTTTCATGAATAACATATGTAATAAACGTGGAATACCATCAGAATTTCTGAAATACTCCTAAAATCAAAATTATGAAACGTATGGCTGTTAGTGCAACTAAACGTGCTGTTAATGTTTCGCGAGTCTTTTTTTTTTTCTTTTGCAAGAAGCACCATCAAAACGCTAGGGAGAGCCGTCATATTTTGTAGATAAAATTCATCACTACAGCAGTCTATACAGTTCCCTTAATAGTAGTAGAGAAGATGTGACTAGACCTGAGTTTCCTTTTTCTTCATGAAACTAATAATTTAATGTGCTGGCAACATTTGGAGATTGATCAAACATTCATATGCTAGTAGTACAAAATCAGGATGTTCGATCTCCAGTGAATAAGCATTAATATTTGTCTGTTTGTTGCTTCCGTTTCCTTTCTCCTAATTTGTTGAAAATTATTTATTTTGCTATTTAAATTTGCGGTCTTTGACAACCAAACAAGATTCTAACTCAACATTCAACAACGTGACCATGACATAACATACGCATGAACCTTCTTTCAACTTACATATCAATTATAGAGAAATTAATAACTTGAAGAGTAGATTGAATATGATATAAAAGTCGATCTATATCCTTAAATGTATAACTTGACTAATTAAGTTCTACCTTACAAAAATAAATACTTCACATGTTATATTAAAAATATAGCTAAAAAACAAGTTGTGAAAAATTTACCCTTTTCCTTCAAGCTTCCAACCTACTCTTGTCGGAACCTCAACGAGAGCATCTCCCCAGCGTTTTACTTCATGTGAGTCGTACTTCTTCTCATGCTCGGAGAGGGCAGCTCTGTACAATTTGGTTTTAAGTTTTACATCATCTATCTCCACGTCAATGAAGATAGGGAGGATCTCCTTTTTCCCATCTGATTTTGAAGTGCAATCTACCATATGCGCAACCTCACGAAGACACCATGGACTGGAAGCGAAGCCCTTGGAGAAGATAGGGATATAGATTTGAGAGTCGTTAAGGGCTCGCAAAAGCCCTCCCTCAATCTTTTGACCGACCGAGAGCTCTTTATCGTCTTTGAAGACACGGATTCCTTTCTCCACCATGTCATAATAGAGGCAACTAGTAAAGTTATCTCGAGTATCTGGTCCCCTGAAACTCAGGAATACCTCAAACTCCATTCCTGAGGTGTTAGTGGCTGGAGCCATCACACGTTGCAAACGAGACTTGAGACAGGATCTAGCTGAATGAAAATTGTCAATGGGCTTGCTTTAGGCAGGATATCAATTGGGGAAGGTTTAAAAACAAAAGAAAAAAATACAGGCGGTAGTTATGATTAGCAAGGATTTACAGCTATCAATTGGTGATGGCAAACTCTGAAAGAAATCGAAAATACAGCACCCCAAAATCGAAACATTGGACCAAGAAATTAAAAACGAGACAAGATAGTACCTAGTGGGCTGATTGAAGGCCGATCAAGCAAGGCAAGGGCGCGACCTGCGAGATCGAGGGAGAAAGGAAACGAGACGGCGACTTAGGCAAGACTGGAGAGACATCGGAGGCGCAGCTGAAGACTAGCGAGAGAGAGGGAGATGCAGAGGGGTCAAAATCCGAGAATGAGAACTAAAAGGACAATAATGCAATTGAAAAGGGTGAAAAGAAAAAAACAAAGCAAAAGTTAAAGAAAAGGGCAATGCTTATGTAACGGTACTGTTATCCTTTCAAAATAACGGTGCATTCTTGGCCACAAATTGCTGACTGTATTACGAGAATATTTTTCAAGCTAGTCTCATCATTTTTCTCATTTCTTCCAATACTTTCTTTTGAGAAGAAGGATGAAAGATGTGGCCTTCTAGTGAATGACCACTTTCCACACTGCTCCTTGATACATTTGATCATTCGAAGAGTAAAAACAAAAGACTTCTCCGTTGTCTAACTAAAGTAACTCCATTGAACCCTTTCTATGAAGCTTCTCCGTGAGATGCAACTCAACCATATGCCAAAAAAAAAAAAAAAAACAAAACAAAACCATCTTCGTTATCTTACAATGTTGCTGGTTGTAGACATATGTATAAAATTAATAAATTCAATTTGTTATGATTTTGGTAGAAATATGACACATATTGTTCTTTAAAATTTTCATTATGACATCTCGTATTGTAAAATGTGAGTCACATTTTAGAATATTTCACATTTGATTAGACTAAAAAAGTTAGAATTCATAAAATTAGAAAGAATTGCATCTTAAAATATCTTGCGCTTGGGAAAGACAAAATGTCTTAACGTCATAAAATATAAGAGATTGCTTCATGAAGTTTTACACTTGATTATAATCAATGTTTCAAAATTTGGTTTAGCCAATTCAATCAAGAACTTGCCCTTAGTCATGTCCGATGATCACTAAGAATTGAATTGGTCCAAATCTAGATCAAACTGGCTTGAATAATGTTCAACAATTGAACTGACAAACTAAAAAAATATCCAATTGCATTGGCTAATCTTGCAGGTTGACTTTCCAAAATATTCAAGAAGGAATGAAAAGAATGTTCTCCTTTTAAGTCTGTCAGCAATTTGTGGCCGAGAATGCACCACTGCTTTGAAGAAATAATAGCACCGTTAGATAAGTATTTCCCAAAAAAAAAAAAAAAATTGAAGGAAGGCATGAAGTTTCTTAAAAATGGCGAACAACTTTTTAGAAACTGGATCGGAAGGTACCTTTGCTTGTTCTAAAATAAGTAAATAACAATGAACCTGCCTTTTGTTCAAAAAAAAAAAAAAATGAACCTGCCTTTGGGGTTAAGCACATAAAAATTTCCGGTGGGTTGTCCCATTTATCAACTTTTTTAACCCTGAAAAAGGGAATCCTGATAACACAGAGATTATTAACGGAGGTTCCACATGTTGAAGAAAACTTCCAAATGTGTTTTGAAGATTGACAAAACCTTCCTCAAGTGTTTTATAATTCTGATGATAACATTTCTAAGTAACATTATCGAAACAAATTAATAAACTTGTATCCATCATATTAAAATCTTGCTAGAGATCTATCTTGATCTTGATAATAAGGAACGGCATATGAGTTGTACAAGGATTATTGTAAGATGTTACAAGAAGATCTCGAATCTTCGTGCAAAGCTAGGAAATTGGTAAGGATTTTTTGTTTTATTTATTGATTTTCCAGGAGAGATTAATATCACGATAATCTTTTCTGATTAGAGATTTGTAGTATATGTGGCAATCATTTTGAGACAAGACAGACCTTCCATACCAAGAACTCAACTTATGGAAACCCAATTTATTACATGGGCAACAAAATCAAAGGGAGACTTTATTCTTGGCATTCTTAGAGAAATTAGATCTTCCATATTATTCAGGTCTAACAGGTTGAATTGATGAATGATTCTTAGAGTTTCCGTCCAACAGTCAACTTGGATATTGAAGAGTATTAAAGGAAGTCGTCATGCTGAAGGAAGAAGAGAGAACTAATTCTAAAATTCCAAAGCTCAAAGAAATCTTCAATATTACACCTTGTCTATGTCAGTAGAAATTGTAATTTTTTTAGAAGTGTGAACAGTATCAGAAGTGTGTGCTTTGGTGTAAGATAGTGAGTCCTATCAATTTAGGTATAAGCAACACCAACTTTTGGTAGAATAAGGATGGCAAAATGGGTCCATAATGCACTTTTTAATTATATTTTGTACTAATGGGTTTCATGTGAGTTATAAAGATATAAAAGCTTACTTAAAATGGGTTCAAAAGGTTTTAAGGTGAATTCATGTGGGTCGAAAATGGGTTAAAATGTTTGACCCATTTTCGAATTAAGTGGGTAACCTAAAAAACACAAAACTTTCTTGGCTACTCAATCGCAACCCTTTGTCACCTGCCTCCGCCACTTGCCTCAGCGGCTTGCCTCTGAGGAACCTTTGCGGCTCGCCTCTACCGCTCGCCTTCAAGCCGGCTCCACTGATCCCCCATGGTCGATGAGCTTCAGCCTTACCCTATGAAAATCCAGCTCCCGATTGCACTCCTCGATAGCGTGAGTCCATACCGTACCCTTCTGATTGAAAAAATTATGAATTTTAAAACAGGACAGTGACCGGGAGAAAATTAGGGAAATATGGCTCTATTTATTTTCCATAAAATAAATTATTTGAAAAATATTTAAAAAAAAAAAGATTGTTTATATTGCTTCAAATAATTAACTAATAAATAATATTTTTATAATTGACAAAATTTATATCTAAACAATTTTGTGGAAAATAAAAATATTTGTCATTCATTGATTTTTGTAATAATCCAAATATTCGTTTTTTTTTAAAAAAATATTTTCTGAATCATTCATTCATTTTGGCAAAATTTGTTACGAAATAGATGATCAATTAGAAAAAAAATTGCAACCGCCGTCCATCAAAACTCAAACGGATATGCAATGCATGAAGGTGATGGTCAAGATGATAATCCACTCCAAACGATCAAAAGCAAAACAGAAAATAAAAATTTGAACGCTTTCGGTCGTCGTGTCCAGTGCAATAACGCGATACAAGACAAGCACGAACAGGAAAATACAAGTCAAACTTCAAAACCGTCGTCAAAGAGAAGGATCAAAGAGAAGGGTGAATTCTGTACCGCGACAAGGAAACGAAGAGCGTCTCGTCGCGTTTCCCTCCGGTGAAGGGCGAGAATCTGAAGTTCCATTCGGAATCTCATGCCCTGGCCTTCTGCAAAGAATGCTGCCGCCCTCGACAAGCACGAGCCAGTCAGGTTCGAGGACTCGCCGAAGAACCACTTGCCAAAGTCTTCCATCTCGCTTCAACCCTCGATAGAGTCTGCACCAAGCGATGGCAAACGGCGGTAACAGCGTAGACGACGAAGCTAAACAGGAAGGATGCTTTGCGCGATAATGCTTGTACAATGATACGACTGAGAATCTTAATGATGAGAAGAGAAGCGCTTTGAAAAAGGGCTTTGAATTCTTTCTAGAGGTTTAGGAGGCACTTACTTGGGTTTTCCTTTCAGCAACGAAGCGCAGCGAGACCCTCACTGCAACGACGGATAGGCTTTGAGTGATTTGCTACTCCTGTTCTCTCTTGCTCTGCTTGACAATTTTTGTTTGATAATATTTTTTGATGTTCGTGTCGTCCTTTGTTGAAGTTTTCTTTCGGCCGTGTGGTGTTGTTAGTTAAGTAGGATGCAATCGGTTTCTGGGGCTCCGCCTACCGAGTCGACACCATTCCCCGGCTCGCCCATTGGAGGATCGACAACCTCGCTTCCTGCAACTACCACAAGTCCGATCCTTTCAGTATCAGTCCCTGGAATTGGGAAGTGGGATCGACTGAGCTTCTCACTTTCTTGATATCTCTATGTTGTTCTTGTCTCTCTCTCTCTATCTAGAGGACACTGTTTCTTGTCTTGCACGGGGTCGATTCTGATTGTTTCAGACTATGGGTGATTGATGATTTGATTATCCTTGACCCATAGAGATAATTGAGTTAGTCTTTCTGTGAAAGTTATCATTCATAGGTTTTTTTATAATTTTTATTTTATTTACTATTTTTAAATTTATGTTGATTTGAAGTTTTTATCTAATTAGCATAGAGTTTAAAGTGGGTATGGGTTTTCCTAGAATATTAATGAGTTTTATCGATACGAGTCGGATAGGGTATGAGTTGGGTCGGATATGGGTAACTAAATTTACACTATATGACTATGGGTCAAAACATGTTAAATGAGTCAATATGGATTGGACCATTTTCGACCCAACCCAACCCAACCCACCCATTTGAAAGATCTAGGTAGAAGTACTTAGATATAGACGGCACAATTTGACTGTAACCTCTTATTGATTTGCTAGTGAAATCCAACTAATAAGCCGTCAACATGAGAGAGTAGATGTAGGCTTATCATAAGCTGAACCACTCTAATTGTCATGTGCAATTTTCTCTATCCTTTAGTCATTCATTTGTTCTGTTTATTGCACGTAGTAAAGATTTGATCACTGCATAGTTCTTCAGCGGACGTTATAGAATATTTGATCACTACGAAGTCTTACTTCAGACTTTGTTTTTTCGTGATATTGAACTTTGCTGTTTTTAATTTGGCATTAATTGTTTATAACCATCTATTCACCTCTTCTAGGTGATAGTTTTAACCCTAACAACACAAACAAATCATGAAATTGGTTGGATTCTCTTAAATAATCAGTACTCATACTCGATACTAACACCAAACAACATACAACATATTTTTTACATGTCGCGCGTGCATATAATTTGATTCACGTTAAGCTCTATCCATTTTCCAATAAAAATTGATATGTTTGTAAGGGGAAAAAATGATGATTAAAATTTTCAGAGGAACAAGCCCAGCTCATGATTACTCCCTTCAATTGATCTCTCATTTTCCAAAGCTCGTTGAATCAACATAACATTAAAAAAATCAAGCTATCTGTGCCAACTAAAATGAATAGAAGAATGAGGGACGAAGAAAAGGAAGTGCAGGCTTTGCCATCGGCACTATAAGGAGAATAGAGAAAGCGACGAAGTGGGGGTAGTTCCGCCGTCTCCCAACCCTCAAACAACCTCACCTAAGGTTCCACTTTCCACGACTTTCATTTTTCTTTTTTCTTTAATTTTGTCTTTTTTCTCCATTTTTTAAAATTTCTTTGATCTTTCTTAACTTTTTAAATTTTTAATTTTCGTGATGTGATGCCACATTAGTACCATATCAGAGCCATGTATGCAAAAAGAAACTATAGAACGCCAAGTCAAATTTTGAAATCATGTTATCAAATCTAATTGTGAGCTTACTAGAAGGATTAACTTGCACTCAACAAAAAAACATTTAGAACTTGACTACATAAATTCAAAATTTAGGATTTGACCGCATACTCGGCCAAATATTCAGGACATTTGCTGTAATTTTACTTATAAGAGTCTAAAACGAGAACTAGTGTAGTGGATACCCAATATTCTTATATGATAATAAAAAATAGGGGATATCGAAATAAAAATTCCAGTTTGATTCCCATCCTACATCAGTCTCCCCCACTGAGAAGAACTCTGCTATTGACAGGTTCATCTCTTTTCTTGATTTGGCCTATCCTTCCACAGCTGCAGAATAAACGTGTAGATCAGCAGCAAAAATAGCATATGAGCTGTGAGGACAAATTTACACACCGACAAGCGCAAGGAATGTGAGAACATGTGGAACAAGGCTGCTATTTTCAGGCCATGTCCATGTATTGATCACATGAAGCTTCCCCTTAACTCCCTGTGAAATCCCCAAGTAAACGCAAGAAAACTGAAAACGCGTGGCTTGACTCCGTTAAATGTTGGCAAAAGCAGGATAGACACGTTCATGACTTTATATCTTTCGTGTTTTTCCACAACTGTTTTTTTTTTCCTGACAATTCAACTCAATTGCGAGTAAATGCATGAAGCATGTGTAGGAGATAAGAGAAGAAAGAGACATGAAGAGGACAGGAGACTTTTGCAATGGGGACGAAACTTTTTGAGGCTTCTTAGTTGCTTGGATGTCAAGTTGAGAAAGACAGGAAATTGTGGGGACAAGTAAATACAATGAATTTGCATTCTCATTGTATGTAAATGTTTCAAATCTCTAGCAATGTTTTTGAATTTTCTGTAGGCTTCATAATTGATTCCACAAGTTCTCAAGCTCCAAAAGAGCACTTCAGTCAATTATGTAGGATCACTCATCAAAAAATTATTCAACATGGTTTGTGTTATGAATTTTCCAGCGACTACTATAACGATGATAAAATAATCAAAGGTTAATGATATCTACATTTGAAGGATTATGTTGAGAAAATGTCAAATATTTTGATGGACCTCTAAATTACAGACGGTGAACAAATTACAAGACACTATTTTGTCATCAAAGAGTTTTGAATGTGGACGATCAATTCGGTAGGACCTTGGTACAAGCAGTGAATGGACAATAGGACAAAATATAAACAAGAAACCAGGATGAAATTACAGGCAAAAAGTGGATGATAAAAAAGACATGGTGGATTTCTACAACACTTGGTGAAAAGACTCATCTTCAACATTTTATTTGAATTCAAATTGGTGTTTTATAACTGGTTCAATTGTTTGATATATGTGGAAAATAGGTAAGTTAGAAAAAATAGATTATCTTTAATTTCAAGAAATGTCCGGTGAGAAAATCTAAATTGCATTGAAATTGAGATTACATTGAAAGGAAGGGCACCTACACGTCCACATTATGCACCATACCATCTTCATTGACCCATGCTTCACGCGTGACTCATTATCACCTTGAAGTAACCACAGGTCCATAATCATAAATCCCAACTTTCCTTAAAGAACTTCATCTAGCATGGCCATCAAGGAATTTTTAGTGATACATATCCAAAGTAAAATTCTCATTTCTTTTTTTAATAATAAAATTCTTATTTTTTTTTATTTTTCCTTTTCTGTTTTCTTCTCTTTTTACTCTTTTATTTTTTTAAGAATATTTTAATTTTATTCTAATATTACACTTCGATTACATTTTGTATTATTTTATTTTTCTTTTAAAAAATATCTTTACTTGCCTTCTGTACCATAACAGCTTACCTTTCCATTTCTGTAACTCGTCCGTCGGGAGAGAGATGTGGAGCCCATCGGTTGCCGGTTGCACACAAGTGGGCCCCACGTACCAGAATAGACAAACGATAATGCAGAATTACAAATACAACCCCCACAAAAGCCAGATAAGCAAAATACCTATATGTGCGGGACCCACTACATCTCGCGGCAGGAACGATGTTTCACAAAATGTCCTTAATTCAAAGGAAGTCTACTCAATATATTAGCAAAAAATACAGAAAAATAAGAAATTACCTACAATAGAATACTCAATCAAAATGGAATAAGTACAGATAATACTTTAATTTTAAAATTATATCTAAGAGTATATCAATTACTGAAAATAGAAAAAAAAATTACCAAGGGTAAGTAAATGTGAAACATCTAATTCTATAAACATAACTAATAATATCTTTAATTCATTGATGGCTGTTGAATAATTAGGAGAATAAAAGTGAAGAAAAAAAAATTCTTTGATTATACTCTATTAACACTATTTTTGAATAAAATAAGGGGACAAAAAGTATTTTTAAATTCTTAATTCAGTTTTCTAAAGTTTGCTATTTTTTGAAAGACACCTAAAGATAATTACTATAATAGTATCCACCTCTACATTATATCTCAAATTTTTTTAAAAGAACAAAAAATGACAAAAATTGATCGACACTCCGTTTCTTACAAAGGGTGTTTAGGCACTTTTGAGTTTTTTTTAGGGGTGGGTCCGTTAGACTCAACCCTCAAATTTTATTTAAACATAAGTGCATCTATAATCTTAAAATTTATCGCAAACATGTGATCAAGTTATGAAACTTTCAAATAGTGCAATCATATACTGAAATTTGTCAAATTGATGTAGTCGAATTCCTTAGTTATCTTCTTCCAATTTGGCTAATGGAAGATACAATATGACCTCTCTTTTTTCAAGATGGGTGGCGTTGGTGTAGCACCAACAACGACCATATCATAACCCATAGAGTCCATGTATTGAAGGGGGAGGGATCGGCGAGAGGATTGCTAACCCTCATCCGAAGTGTCGGAGACAAAGACCTTCATCTTCCTTGCGTACATCGCATGGTTTTTGGGCCACCACTGCCGCATTGTGTAAGGGTAGGACAACCCTTGTGCAGTGATGTGGATGGTGGCGCTAGGAATGCATGACCGGGGAGGTTTGTCGGCCCTCCCTCAAAGCGCTTTGGGGTGGTGGTGTGATCAACTGGCTTTGTACCAAAAAGTCTGTTTAACTGTTTGGGAATATTGGGTATCATGTATATCTCTCTCCTGCCATTACACATATCAAATTTATTACATTGATAGATAAGTCTCTCACAAGCTCAAATTAGTACAAAACATTTTAATATGGGATAAGTGCATTGAAAGTCCTAAAATTTGTCAATAAAGTGTAATTTAGTCTTAAATTTTTGAAAAAGTACAATCAAATCCTAAGACTTATTACGAAAACATAATTGAGTTATAAAACTTTTAAAAAGTGCAATTAAATCATAAAAATTATCAAATTAGTCAAATCAAGTCCTTCCTTTTATAGTATTTTTTTGAAAGTTTTAGGGCTCCATTACACTTTCTTGATAAATTTTAGGACTTAATTGCACTTTTTGAAAATTTTAAAACTTGATTACACTTTTGTGATAAGTTTTAGAACTTAATTGCGTTTTTTGAAAATTTTACGACTCAATTGAATTTTCATTACAAGTTTTAGGACTTCTTATGCACTTATCCCTTACAACATTATGCAAGGAAAGCAATCTGTCATCATAACGGATAATATCACCAGCATCAGCCGAATGGGGCTGCCTATAAGAAAAAATTAGCAATTTCCGTGAGGACACCACATTGCATCCAAGACTTCCGAATCCCACTAGAAGAAAATTAATCCTCCAAAAAGAGACTTGAAATGTAAGGCATAAAAAATAATAATAGGTGACTTTAGTCGAGATAGGTGGATTCAACCACTAGAGATGTATATTTTATGTGCGTATTTGTCTTTTCATGTAGACAGAAAAGATAGACCTTGGATCGCTATATTCAAGCCATGTCCAAATAATGAACAAATTATGCTTCCAATCAACTCCTTGCGAAAGCCCCATGTAAGCGCAAGGAAGGTGAAAGCCTGTGGCACGAGGACTCTGTTATTTTGGTCAAGAAGCCCACTCGAGGCTCCACCTCATCCCATCCAAACAATCCTTCTTGAATTATATACTTATTTAATTATCAATTGAAATATTTCTCTTCTCATATCTAATTCAAAGAAATATATTAAAGAAAGAAATTTTCAAAAGATGCACGCCCAACTCTATCACAAAGACACAAATCACAAGCCGAAATGGAAGTTCTTGTGGACAAGCAACTTATTATGCTAGCTTTGTACCGAATAGTCTGTGTTTAACTATACTCAGCGCCATTGATGTTAGTGTTCTCCCTTGCTGACATAGGCCTGTGTGATCGACACTATGATTCATTACTTGGTATGCTATTTCCATTGGGGCAATCTTCAAAATTGTAACAAGCTTATGATGCAATAAGTGCCCTTTCAAATGAATTCCGAAGTGCCTTAGAAATTCAGAAAAAAGAAGACTATAGATGAAAATTTAAATAAGAAAAAACGTGTCATCCAAATGGCATCTTTATAACTTATAATCTGAGCCAAGTGAGAGGGACTCCTCCCTACCTAAATACTATAGCTAAGGAATGGCTAGACATAGATGCAGATGTCACTTAATTAGTTGCAAAATTTAGCATGAGTAAATTGCATGAAAACTAAATGCACTAGCCTATACATTTACAGAAGTCCCAGTCATCCATCCTCAAGATCCTTCATACAAAAACGTAAAATTAGAGAGAGGTTCTCTTCATAATTCGCAGGTACAACTTGAAGTGACATGTTGGAAAAAATCAAAGGGGGAGACACATGCATGACTCTCCCTTCCGTGTTGTTCCACGACCTAGATTCGCATACGCAATTCAATTGCAAATAGGTGGGTGAGATATACGTAAAATATAAGAGAGGAAAGAGAAATGAATAGGACAAGAGACTTTTTGCACAGGGGTCGAAACTTTTTAAAGCTTTGAAGTTGCTTGGTGATTTCAGGACAAAAGTAACAATAAGAGGAAATCGTGAGAGCAGGTGAATATAATTGCTGGAAAGCAGATTTTTGCAAGGCAAACTTTAAAGTATTCGCTTATTTATATTTGCAAGACAACCTTTAAAGTATTTAATTGCTGTAAAGCAGATCTTTTACCTAACCAGAAATGAGTGATGTATATGTTATTTCAAAGTAGCCTGGTTGCATCTATTCATTCATTTGGAAAGGAGGACCAAATTATTACAAGATATGAGTCGTATTTTCCTTGGAGGAAACTTTCTCTAACTATGCCTTTGATTGTTAGGTTACAAGTCATGGCCATTATTTATATGTAAACTAAACTAAATTTAAAAAGAGGATGAAATTGAATCAATTCAAGAGATGGCATAAATTAGATCCATTCAAGACATTGACACAATTCTTACACACTTCATTAAAAACATACTACTGAAGTTACAAAAAAAAAAAAAAAAGGATAGAAATTTCCGTGAAAACACTACATAACGTCCAAGACTTACGAATCCCACCGGAAGAAAGTCAATCCTCCAAAAAAAAAAGGACTTCAAATGCAAGTGATAAAAATAATTATATGCAACTTTAGTCAAGGTTAGGTGGATTCAACCACTACAGCTGCCACTCAAACTGCTTGCGAAAGCCCCATGTAAACGCAAGGAAAGTGAAAACGCGTGGCCCGACTCCATTATTTGGTCTTTAAAATCCACCTCGTTCCATCCCGACGATGAACCAACCTTTTTGAATTTAACATTTATTTAATTTCGATCAATCAAACTATTTCTTGACTCATCTATTTTTATTTTTTTAAAACACAGAAAGGGACACGCCTCTCCGCATGAAAAATCCAACCCTGCCACGGGGAGACAAATTGCAAGCCCAAGTTGGAAGTTCTAGTTTACAGAGTCCTGTACGATCGGCATTACTATTCATTGTATTCAACGCTTGATTCGCTGTTTCTGATCGCCTAAATCGTCAAAATCCTCGCGGATGCAATAAGTGCTCCAGCAAATGGCTTTTTCCCGAGTGCCTTAGAAATTGAAAGACATAGAAGAAAATAAATGAAAGATTAAATTGAAAATTCTCATTTAGTTAGTTGCAAAGTTTAGCATGATTCATTGCCTGGAGACTACGTGCACTGCATGTCCATTTGCAGAAGTTTCAATCATCCATCCTCAAGATCTTTTATGAGAGAGAGAGAGAGAGAAGCGAAGGCGAGTGAGGGAGACAAATGGACGACTCTACCTTTCGTGTATTTCCACATCTTTTTATTTATTTATTATTTTTGTCAATTCAACTCAATTGCGAGGAACGGGGGGAGGCATTCATAAAAGATAAGACAGGAAAGAGAGATGAAGAGGACAAGAGACTTTTGCTGCCGCCCTTGAGCTAATTACAACTGTTTTATTTATCCATAAAGGAGATTCAAAATATTACAAGATAAGCTCATATTTTCTTTTGTCTATGATGTGAGAAAACTTTCTTCAATTACACCTTTGATTGGTAAGTTACATATTATAAACTTTCTCCAACTATTCATGTAATTGTAGGCAAGGACGCTTAGATTCATCCCTAGCACCATGTGCGAGGCAGCAAATTGGGCATTACTCCATGCCTCAAAACTCGCCAATTTAGTCAAGGTAATATGCTCCTCCATCGTTGGTTAGAGAAATTTTCCTTTTGAGTAGCCTTCCGATTGATGGATAGCAAATATGGATATCACATATTTTTAGTCAAATTTGCATGTAGATGATGTCTACGGTATGTAACCCACTAATTAAAGGAATGACTGGAGGAAATATTCTCGAGCTACATATGCAGGAAAATATTTGTCATTTACCCAATCGGAGGTGACATTATTCAGGCATTCTCTAGGGCGGTTAAGTGCCTTCACGGAGCAAGCACTTCTCGAGGGGCCAGAAATGAAGCTCGAGGGCACAAATATGGTTCATTTAAAATTCTATATAGAATTTATTGGGCTTGGATTTCGGGTCCATTAATGCAACGACTTCACTGCATCACGTAATTATCTCCTATTGATTTCTTCGGCTTTGGCCCATTTTATTAACACAAAAGAAAAGGACAAAAAGGGCCAAGAAGTAAAGAAAATACAGTTACCAGGAGGGTCTTAAAGCTACACACTTCCTCTCTTGTATCTAAAGTAAAACGGAATAATGGGATCAAACCGTACCCCTAATTCGTCTTAAGTTCGATTGAGATTTCCAAATTTGAACTATTCAATTGTCTCCTAGAGATGTCAACGGCTGATTTGGAGCGATTGATTGAGTCTCTTTTCACATTTGAATCCGCATAAGATAATCCAATCGACACCCAAGGCTTATGCCCCAAGAAACCAGCCTCTTGTCCTACTGGGCTGGACGAGCACGCACCAACTCGGATTAAATCCCCCGCGAAAGCAAACCCCAGGTTATCCCTAGAAGGCCCCGCTTATATCTGATTTCACGCGGTCACTGTAAGAATGGCTCTGCCGCCTCTTTAATTATTCGATCAAATCGTCTGGAAGAAGACTGTAAAAACCTTCGTCCGCGTATCTTGCGTATCTTGAATTTCAATGCTCGCCAACACTGAAGTACTACGGCCTTCACTCGGCCCCTTCTGTCTACCATTTGCTTGTTGCAGCGTCACACAGGATAGGGTCACTTGGGGGAGACTACAGGTGCATCAGAAAGTCGGGAGATGCGAACATGAACACAGCCGAGATACACAGTACAATGATGCACAAACATCTGTTAATTACACGAATGACCATTTCAGAACGCCGCGCGCAGGAAAAGAAAAACTGCTTATGTGCTTCTTTACGTGGACTACGCGAAAGGAAACTTTCATATCTTCCTAGTTCCAGTGCTGAACGACTTACTCCTTAGCGCAAGGAACCAATTTTGAGTAGAGAGATGAGTAGAAACTTATGTAGAGTACATCTTTTTTCTCACGAAAAATCCACATCTTTGTCTTCAATCCACGCGTTCACTTTTTGATGAGCGAAATGCCATTCTGAATATCTGCTGCCAACTCTTTCTTTGCCTCTATTCCAGGTCAGTTCAACAGGTCAGCAAACAAAAGCCGAAATGAAAACCTCTGTTTTACTTTGATGTAATCAGAACGCACCTGCAGATTTTGACCAGGCTACACTTCCACACCTTTTGTGCTCGTCCAACTGGCCAAGGGGAAAAACGTAACCTCTTCGGCCCCAGTACGACCAAGGCACACTTTGAATGCTGGGAAAATCTAGGAGTTCAAAGCCACTCACCTTATAAAGCACGAGCTCAATCTGTAGATGATGTGCTTTCATTGGAAGTCCCTGCATTTTGAAGATGATGCATTCTGCTTCCGGCTTATTTGTCCTACAATGCTGCAAATCGCAATTGCCAGCCGGCACATCGAGAAAACTTTTCAGGGATATGCAATGTGCGATCTCCACCTTCTTCAATAAATTCAACTCTTTTCAAGCCTTTCACAGCTATCATCTTTTCACAGCCATCTAGCTTGGGATGCTGTAGATTTTGGACTTTGACGGTTAGGCAATCGTTTGATTGCATTATACTTGGAAATGTGTAGAAACTCCAGTAATTCCAGTTCCCCCAAACCTGGAATCTCTGCCAGTTCGGGTAAGTCACTGAGCTGTAATTTCTGTAGCCTCTTCAAACAAGATAGATCACATGTGCTCTCCACAGATTTGCACCACGATATCTCAAATTCCCTTAAACTCTCCAAGTATATAAGGATGGGCATGTGTGGCAACAGCCATCGGCTGATAGAGAGGACCGACAAGCTTTTGAAGTTGCAAAAATCTGGCAATTGCAGGATCCAGCCAAGTTTCAAGGTTGATAAGATACATGGAAGCCGATGGATGGACTGCCTGTCCTTCCAAGGCGAGATAACGTCACACACCAACATGCAATAGTTGGATGTCTTCCACACACTTTGAACTAGGCTTGACAGGTTGGGAAGAACGGGGAATCCAACAACTTCAACTAGTAGACATTTCAAACTTGAGGGAAGCTCTTTGGCTTGTAATTTTAAGCATTTGCAGACTAGAGAAACTACTGACCTATGACAACATGGTAGAGGTTGGGGTCCCATCTAAGTCCAAGATCCTCAGAAGGCTCAGCCTCCACATTTACCATGGGATTTCATGCATGAGATAGTAACAAAACGAGGCATTGAGCATTTCAAGTGTCTCCACCCCCCAAAAAGCACAAGGTATCATGTGAATCTTTGTGTGTGGCACCCTAATGACCTTTTAGTCTCGTCAGATTTCCAATAGAATTGGATTAAATCCAATTGACCAATGATTCTAGTTCCCCAATAGAGTTCGAAAGCTTATATGGGCATGCAAGCAAACACATATGCACGAGATCCATTAACCTTCCAATAAAGTGAGGAAAATGGCTGCTACTAGAATCAAATTTTGTCAAAGATTTTAGATTTCCTAGTGGCTCACGAAGCTTGAACAGTTTGTCTGTTGGGCACACAATAATCTCTAACAAGTATATTAGAGAACTGATTTCTTCATACAACACTTGGAGGGAAATGCCTCCCTCGATATTCAAGTTACTTAGCAGTTTTAGCTTATTGATTGGGCTATCAACCGCAGATAATTTCACACACCAAGTGAAAATCAATCTTCCAAATTGCTAAACTCAGAAAAATCAGTTGTCTTGGTTAACACTCTGCACCACGTAAAATTTAGAAATTTCAACTTTTTCACCATCTGCAGTGAAAAAGAAAAGGCCAATTACATTCCGACGAAAAGTATGAAAATACAGTAACATACAACTAGCTAGCAAAGGTCAATTGATAGAATTTGAAGCAAACATGAGCGAGGTGTGTCTATACCTCAATTTGCCTCTATGCACCTCAGTCAGTCGGTGATGTTGCTTTGCGAAAAGTCGAGCACGACCAAATACACCAGGTGAAGATTTCATCGCTAAAAGATGCTGCAGGCAATGATGCCAAGCAAGCCATCTCAAAGTACGAGGAAGATTTTTAAAGTTGGCTATTGAATTAATTCTTCCCACTTCAAGAAACCTAAGCTTTGGCAAACAGGCTAATTCTTCAAGTGTTAAGTAATTACTAATACCCACACAGAGTGCTCGAACCGCTTGTTTTTTTACTGTCAACAACAGCAGAGAATGAAGGTGAGTGCGCAACATAGAAAGCAATAAACCAAGCAAGTAGTCATCAATATCAGGAATTCTTCTTTGATCGCAAACAAATTAAATCAAAGGCAATCCAAGCATGTATAAAGTGTTCACTCAGCGTTGGTTTTTCTGTCTATTGATAGACTAAACACCTTTACAAGGAAACAAAGGACTCATTTTTATTCTCACCGAAACAAGAAACGAAGAATTTCGACAAACCAAATGGCCCCTTCCCTTTCTTCTCATTCCAAGGAAGACTAGATTATATAAGAGCCAAAAATGCAGAGATCATAGTTAACTTTATATGTATAACATGATTGATGAAATTTTTCGCTTAGAAATTGCGTCACAGATTATGTTAAAATTAAATAATTTGAAAAAGTAGCGGAAAAACAAAACTTACCCTTTCGTATCTACTGGGAAGAGACAGGAGCGACAGGATTTGATTTTAAGCTTGACATCATCCATCTCCAGATCCAAAATTCAACGTGGAGACGGATGATGTCAAGCTCAAAATCAAATTGTATAGTGATGCTTTCCCGTCCGACTTTGAAGTGCAATCTACCATATGCGCAAACCACGCATTGTAAGAGAATCCTTATAAATGTCAGTGTCGTTTCCACCAATCTTTTGACCAAGTCGGACCTCTTTGTGGTCTTTGACACGGATTTCTTTCTCCACCATTGCACTGCAGAAGCAACCAGTATAAGTTGTCCGAGCATCGGTCCCCTGAAACTCAGGAATGCCTCGAACTCTTGATGTGGTGGCGGCTGGTGCCATCCCACGTAGTAAACGAGACTTGAAACAGAATCAAGCTTGAAGTGAGACATCAAATTGAGGGCAGCTCAAAAAACAAAAGAAAAAAGAAACGTGCGGTGGGTAAGGGGTAGTCACCACTCGCAGCCATCAAATGGCGATGGCAAGCCGCCGAAGAAATCAGAAACGAACAAACCGAAATCGCAGCACACCGAAATCGTAACATTCGATGAAGAAATCGAAAACGAAAACAGAGAGTACTAGTGGACTGGTTGATGGCCGACCGACATAGGCGAGGCCGCAATCCGACCAAGAGAGAGGAGAAAAGGACGTCATTATGGGGTTTGGATTGAGTTTACCTGAGAACCGATTTCGAAACCGGTTCAAAACCGAGTTTACCAAAGAAACTGATTTCAAAACCGGTTCCAAACCGGTTAAACCGGTTTTACTCTCTTGGCAATACGTTACGGATGCGAGTTGTCCTCTCCATGGGTGTAAAAACTTGGCCTGAGAATTGCTGCTGGTGATAGACGCATCTACAGATTGAAAAATTCTCAAATTCCCCCCCTGCCTGACACCGAAGAAGAGCCTCTATGATGGCTCTCTTGCTCATTTGTCCGTCACAGCTTCTTGATAAAGCCACAAGAAGCTGCGATCAAGTCTCTTAAACTTGGAAGGGGGAGGTGGGGGGTTTAAATCCCTACCTTTTCAGGGGGTTGGGATAGGGACGATTTAGTTTCACGAGTGAGTTTCAACTCCCACGCCCTGCAAGGAGGCAGGACAAAAGTCTGAGAGTGAGTGTTAGAGTAGAAATAGAATAGGACTAACAAAAAAAAAGTCTCTTAAACTGCAAGCCCAGCACAGCACCCTCTATCTACCATTTGCTTACTGCAGCATTGCACAACTGATAGTGCTACTTGGAGGCGACATCACGGTGCGTCTCAAAGTTGGAAACACAAGAAAGATGGACATAGTACAATGATATACACCAACATCAGTCCACCATGTTATTACACAGACCAACATTTGAGTACACTGCATGCGAGAAAAGAAAAACCTTTGTGTTTTCTATGCCATGTAGGCAAAATAAACTTGGATATCTTGTTTGGTTTGAACCACTTATTCCTAAGTCACCAATTTTGAGTAGAAAATAGCCAGAAACTATGAAAGCAGAGACGTCTTTTTCCTTTGTAAAGCCACGTCCTTAACCTGCTCACTTCTTGATTAATGAAATGCCCTTCTTAATGCTGGCCGCTAGCTCTTTCTTTGCCCTTTTAAAGCCATCTCTACAGGTTAACAAACAATGGCTGAAATTAGAAAACTTAATCTTTCTTTGATGTAATCAAAGCAGACCTAAACAATTTCTAGATTATTAAAACTCTAAGATGTTTCCTACTCATTCAGCAAGCCAATGAGAAGAACCTCCTTAGCCCCAGTTCGGCCGAGGCGACTTTAGATGCAAAGAATGGAAGCTCTTTCCCCTGAAAAAATAGGGAAAACAATAAAGAAAATCATTGATCATTTTAGTTTGTATTCGAGAGAAGTAAAAGGATAGGATCTCGGTAAGTTTTTTTAAGGCACCAAACCTGAGAAGCAAAGTGCACACTAACAATGCCAGCACGTCGGCAAACTTCACAGCGGCATATGCCTGCTATTTCATTTTCACATTATTTGAGCTTGTGAAAGAGTTAGCATATCAAAGAGCCATCAGATTTCCTGCTCATGAAAGAGATCAGACTACAACTCACGGGCCAAAAAAAGGACACACCGTTGAGGGAGTTGCAGAGCCAGCTCCAGCTTTAGCCTGAAAGTTATCAAAGCACAGATGTATACAATTCAGTTGGCTTCACGACACAATCTAAGGAAGCAGGGAAGTGAAGACTAAGAGCATCATGTCATAATTTCTTAGTGGAAATAGACAGAGAAAACATTTAGTTTCAAGTAGACACCAACAATCACTTTCAAGAAAAGCTGATATACTTAACGATGGTGTCACTGCACGGACTACTTTCCTTATCATCAAAATGCAAGTCATTCTCTTAGCTGTAACAACAAAAGATGTACGGTGCTCTGTTTCTACATTCTTTCTGTTTCCTTCCTTTGTTTTCCTAATGAGGACCAGACAAGATAATCAGAAACTGTTTCACCCTATTAGTTCAGACAAAGATCTTTATAAAGACTTTTTCTTGGGTAGTGGTAGTCAATAGGTTTTCCAAGCTGCCATTAATATATTAAATACCTTGACCTCTGCAAGTACAAATAATAACAAGCTCTCTTATGTTCATTTGAGTGCATAGACAACGCCATAAAGTTGACCAGCAAAAGATATATGCCCACATGGACCTAAGCTGTGATTCTTGCAGAAATCTCATCATTCTCATGAAAAAAGGTTCTCAGCACAGTACATCTTCAAAATGGCTTGTGAGTTTATAGAATTCAGACACTCTAACATGATTAAGCATGCATTTTACCAAAAAAAAAAAAAAAAAACATGATTAAGCATGCAGTCATGTGCGGAAAATGAATTGCTTGCTTGTAACTGTATCCTCCTTGGGTGGCCTCAGTACTCCAAAGCTTGTCAAAACCCTTTTCAAAATAAGCATCACTAGAATACCTAAAGAACCATTTTGCGACCTGGAAACCCAAAACTTAAGAAACTAACCAGAACGTGATATTAGTGCATAAATCCATAGAAAATAGAAACTTATTTACATCAATAATTACTGTTCCAACAGTTTGGATGCAAGATGCAACTGTTAGGTGATCAATTTCTTGAGAAGTGAAAGAAAAAGGGGTTTAATAAATAGATTGCGAATGCCAACCGACGACATTTATCATTTTATAGAAGAGTGCAATGTCTAACGACATCCCTGTCAGACATATAAGTTCTTATTAGGAAGAATGGACTGCATACCTGAGATAAAAGAGGTCAAGAGTGAAGTTGTCGCTCCTACAGGACCCCTAACAAATGGAACATTGATTTCTTTAGGATCAAGACTCAATACTTCTGCCTGCAAGGAACTTACCAGATCGAAATCTGATGAGATACTTTAGCAAACATCTAGGTTATCCAGGGAAAGGACAACAGTCGTCGGCTTTCATGGCATTGTCTCAAAACTGGCTTCTTGCACGGTTTTGCTGCCTAAACATTAATACCGAGTATTTATGTCCATAAACGACCTCATGATCATGAGAAGAGAACCAACAACACTCCCTAATACATACTAGCAGTTACGTGATTTTTTCAGCCAAAACAATCAATTATACGGGGCTTCCGGACTCTATTGCTAGACTTGCAGATAGCCTGATTTTATTAACTCAGTTTCTAGACCTTGCACATGATCCCAGACAAGATGCCCTTGGAGCAAGTTATTGATTGCAGTTACGCATGATCTGGCGTTTGAGACAACAGAGCGTGCTATACAAGGTAAAATACGCTTATGTAGATTAGGAGAGGCAGAATCTTAATACTGAACTGCCGGACGAGAGGATAACAAAAAACATGCGCACTTGGAGTTTAAGGTCATACTCTGATAAAACCGTCCACGATCTAAACTTAGGACTTTTCAGACATTTGCCAATTTCACAATACTCTTTGCAAAGACCTTTGTTTTTGTCGGCGCTGGTCATGTAACATTTTGAATATGTTTTTGCGCAGCAAACTAATTTTACCTTTCCAATATAATGAGACTCAACAGGGTGATCATGCATATAGGTGATCATCGGCTTTGTGGCCTAGCCCACCTAAATCAAGTTCGCCATCAGCTCGAATGGCAAATATGTGTTAGAGAAATCTTCTTGAAGTGTTTTGAAGTTGACAAAACATTTCTATCAGTCTAGTCTGAAGGCTTGCAGACTCTGCTATTTAAAGTCTGAAGACCTCCGAACAGCCAGACTCAAGACTCAAAGTCTATCATCATTGACAATCTCTAATCCGTTGAAGAAAGGATATCCAGAACTGGATGTTTCGTTAAGGATTTAACCTTATCAACTGGAGAAGATCTCGTGGCTGGAGAAGACATAACGGAGTCCTTTGATTGATCGAAGATTGACTCGATAATTGAAGATTCGGTGATTGCCTAAATATTATTGGAAGGTTCTGCTTATGGAAACCGAGATCCTGATTGTATGGGCGAACATGATTGATGGGCTATCAACACGTTCCTTTAATAGCTTGAACAATCTTCCTAATTAATTCCGTCCAACGGGTAGATTGGAGGAATTCCTTTGGTAAGTGCCAACGGGTATGATGGCATAAAGGAGTATATAAGGAAGACTGTCTTAGTTGTTCAAGGTGTGCGCGATAGAAGAATTCCAAAGTCTGAAGCTCCTTTTTGTTTAAGCAAATCCTTTGAGCGAATACTTGTATACGAAAGAGAGAGCCTATATTTGTGAGAAATCTTGAGGAGGTGTGGTAGAACATCTACACTGTGGAATCAAGGCAAAGCTGTAACTTCTCTTTTGTTCATAGTGGAATCCAGCCAATAAGCTGTCAGTGAAGAATAGTGGACGTAGGCTTGATATAAGCCGAACCACTATAAACCACTTGTTCAATTTTCTCTTCTCTCAGTCTTACTTTAATTATCATTTCCTTCAACTGTCTAGTATTGTGCAATTGTTGAAGAAAAATCCTTTATATACCTATTCACCCCCCTCTAGGTACTCATACTAGCAATATCAATATGTTCGGATCAGGGCAAGCGATTCCTTCTTTTTAGTTTGACCTTTTCATAAGCTTATCAATTTCACATTGATGATTTACTATTTTCTTTAATCATTAGCGGACTCAAACAAACGATTTTTGCTTTGATAGTAAACATGTCATCTCAGCCCGATCAATTCTGAGTAACTAAATTATCACTTCAAAGTAAATCATCAATATGTGTTGTTTTGAACATTAAATGTAAAATAAGTCCTTAATAGCTGATTCAACTCGTTGGCCATGTGGAATCACAAATTCAATAAGTGGATTTGGTAATTGCAGAAGTACCTGTTGTTGTTCAGCAAATGTGTGATGGATGACAAGTTGGAATAGTTTTAGTCTTTCATTGGTAAAGCCACAAACACTAAGACATGACGTGGTGGCTAATGCGCCTGACGTCACAGAAATTGGTATTGAATAATTGTAAAGCCATACATAATTATCCATTCTTCAAACACAACAACTTCATGCATCACGATAATTGAATATGAGAAAGCAAACATCACTTTAACATCCTCAAGAAATATAATAGATGGCATGGCACGAGAAGTGACATGAGGACGCCTGGATTAGTTCATGTCGATGGTGAATGGGTGATGCAAATTTGGCTTTATTCCACATGCGAGGCCGCAAATTTGGTTCTTATTCCACGTGCAGGGCTTCAAAACTCTGAATACTCGCGGCCAACTCTTTCCTAGCCTTTATTCCAAGCCAGCTCTGCAGGGTTAGCAAATGAGAGCTGATATGAAAACTTCTGTTTTTCTTCACTGTAATCAAAAGGAACCTGAGAATTTCAACAAGGCTATAATTGCCCACCTTTCATACTAGTCCAACGAAAGTCGCAATCGCTTGGCCGCCCGAATGGTGTGTTCTGTAGGTTCCGGCAGCATCCAATCTGTCTCCAGTTTGGTGGATGTCGGGATATCAGGTAACATTTCCAGGGACATGCAATTTCTAATCTCTGCATACTCCAAAAGATTCAACTCTTTCAAGCTCTCGACGGCTCTTAACTTTGCACAGTGTTTTAGCTCAAGACGCAGTAGATTTTTTAACTTTGATAGGTGAGGCAATTGTTTGATCACATCACACATGGAAATGTGTAAAAACTTCAGTGTTTCCAGCTCTCCCAAACCTGGAATCTCTGCCAGTTCGGGGAAGTCATTGAGCCGTAACTCTTGTAGCCTCTTCAAGTGCAAAACATTGGGCAAGCATGGCGTTAAACATTCACTGATAGAGAGAATCAACAAGCTTTGCAAGTCAGAAATATATGGCAATTGTGGGATAGAGTGAAGTTTCAAGGTTGATAAGCTAAATGGAAGCCGATTAATGGACATGTCCTTCCAATGTGAGGTAACCTCCTTTGGGATCCAAAGTGTCATACATCGTTCTTTACGCACTTCGAGATGATGTAAATGGATTAGGCTCGAGAGGTTGGGAAGAATAGGGAATTGAGCAGTTACAACCGCAAGGAATTTCGAACTCGAGGGAAGTTTTGGCAAAGGGGAAAGCCGGTGGCTTGCAATTTTAAGCGTTTCGAGACTAGAGAAACCATTGATCCTTCTCGGCACTGTAGAGATTGGGCTGCCATCTAAGTCCAAGATCCTCAAACGAGTGAGGCTCCACATTTCCCACAGGATTTCATCCCCAAGATGTGGACAAAACGAGGCATCAAGCTCTTCAAGTGTCCCCACCCCTCCAAGAGCACAAGGTATTGTGCGTATCTTTGCGTATGCCACCTTTAAGACTTTTAGTCTCTTCAAGTTTCCAATAGAATCAGGGAGAAAGGAGATCCTTGAGAATTTTAAATCCAACTCAACCAATAATTTCATTTGCCCAATAGAGTTTGGAAGCTCATATAGATAAATGCATCTTGAAAAAGACAAATGCGTTAAATTTGTAAACTTTTCAATGGAAGCAAGGAGAATGGAGATTTGTGGAAGTTTTAAATCCAACTTGACCAATGATTTTGGTTCTCCAATAGAGCGCACAAGCTCAATTATACTATCGCCTATAGAAAAAGATATATGCGTCAAATTCGTTAACCTTTTATTTGAATCAAGGAAAGTGGACCTCGAGAGTTTTAAATTCAATGCAACTAATGATTCAGGTTCCCCCATGAAGTTTGAAAGCTCATGTGGATTCTTGCATTCAAATAAAAACAAATGTTTAAGATTCTTTAAGCTTCCAATGGAATTAGGGAGAATGGAGCTCCCCAAGTGTTTTAAATCCAACTCTTCTAACTTCTCGAGAGAGTTTGGAAGTTCAAGTAGATTGTCACATCGTGAAAAAGACAAATGCGTGAAATTCGTTAACCTTCCAATGGAATCAAGGAAATTGGAGATTCCTGAGCATTTTAAATCCAATTTGACCAATGATTCTAGTTCCCAAATAGAGTCTGGTCGCTCTTGTGAATTCATGCATTCAATTAGAATCAAATTCTTGAGATTCTTTAATTTTCCAATGGAATCAATGAGAATGGAGATCCCCAAGAGTTTTAAATCTAACTCGACCAATGCTTCCAGTTTTCCAATAGAGTCTGGAAGTTTAAGTAGATTCTTGCATCCAGAAAAAGGCGAATGTGTGAAACTCAATAACCTTCCAATGGAACTAGGGAGAATAGAGATCCCTGAGAATTTTAAATCCAACTCAATCAATGATTCTAGTTCCCCGATAGAGTCTAGAAGCTCATGTAGATTCTTGCATTCAGATAAATGCAAATGCTCAAGATTCTTTAATCTTCCAATGGAATCAGGGAGAATGGAGATCCCTAAGAGTTTTAAATCTTACTCGACCAATGCTTCAAGTTCTCCAATAGAGTCTGGAATTTTAAGTAGATTCTTGCATCCGGAAAAAGACAAATGCGTGAAACTCATTAACCTTCCAATGGAATTAGGGAGAATAGAGATCCCCGAGAATTTTAAATCCAACTCCATCAGTGATTCTAGTTCCCCGATAGAGTTGGGAAGCTCATGTAGATTCTTGCATTCAGATAAATGCAAACGCTCAAGATTCTTTAATATTCCAATGGAATCAGGGAGAACAGATATCCCTGAAAGTTTTAAATCCAACTCAACCAATGATTTTAGTTCCCCAATAGAGTCCGGAAGCTCAAGTAGATTTTCGCAATAAAAAAAAAAAGACAAATACATTAAACTCGTTAACCTTCCAATGGAATTAGGGAGAATAGAGATCCCTGAGCATTTTAAATCCAACTCAATCAATGATTCTAATTCCCCGATAGAGTTCGGAAGCTCATGTAGATTCTTGCAATTAGATAAATGCAAACGCTTGAGATTCTTTAATCTTCCAATGGAATTAGAGAGAATGGAGATCCCCGAGAGTTTTAAATCCAACTCGACCAACGCTTCTAGTTCTCCGATAGAGTCTAGAAGTTTAAGTAGATTTTCGCATCCACACAAAGACAGATGCGTAAAACTCATTAACCTTCCAATGGAATTAGGGAGAATAGAGATCCCCGAGAATTTTAAGTCCAACTCAATCAATAATTCTAGTTCCCCGATAAAATCCGGAAACTCATAAAGATTCTTGCACTCAGATAAATGCAAACGCTCAAGTTTCTTAAATATTCCAATGGAATCAGGGAGAACAGATATCCCATAAAGTTTTAAATCCAACTTAACCAATGATTCTAGTTCCCCGATAGAGTCCGGAAGTTCAAATAGATTTTTGCATCCAAAAAAAGACAAATACATTAAACTCGTTAACCTTCCAATGGAGTTAGGGAGAATAGAGATCCCCGAGCATTTTAAATCCAACTCAATCAACGATTCTAGTTCTTTGATAGAGTCCGAAAGCTCATGTAGATTCTTGCAATTAGATAAATGCAAATGCTTGAGATTCTTTAATCTTCTAATGGAATTAGGGAGAATGGAGATCCCCAAGAGTTTTAAATCCAACTCGACCAACGCTTCCAATTCTCCGATAGAGTCTGGAAGTTTAAGTAGATTATCGCATCCACAAAAAGACAAATGCGTGAAACTCATTAACCTTCCAATGGAATTAGGGAGAATAGAGATCCCCGAGAATTTTAAATCCAACTCAATCAATAATTCTAGTTCCTCGATAGAGTCTGGAAGCTCATATAGATTCTTGCATAAAGTTTAGAAACTCATATAGATTCTTACATTCAGAAAAATGCAAACGCTCAAGATTCTTTAATCTACCAATAGAATTAGGGAGAATAAAGATCCCCGAGAGTTTTAAATCTAACTCTACCAATGCTTCAAGTTCTCCAATAGAGTGTGGAAGTTTAAGTAGATTCTTGCATCCAGAAAAAGACAAATGTGTGAAACTCATTAACCTTCCAATGGAAGTAGGGAGAATAGAGATCCCCGAGAATTTTAAATCCAACTCAATCAATGATTCTAGTTTGCTGATAGAGTCCGGACGCTCATGTAGATTCTTGCATTCAGACAAATGCAAACGCTCAAGATTCTTTAATCTTCCAATGGAATCAGGGAGAATGGAGATCCCCGAGAATTTTATATCCAACTCCATCAATGATTCTAGTTCCCCCAATGGAGTCCAGAAGCTCATGTAGATTCTTGCATTCAGATAAATGCAAACAGTCAAGATTATTTAATCTTCCAATGGAATCAGGGAGAATGGAGATCCCCGAGAATTTTAAATCCAACTCCATCAATGATTATAGTTCCCCGATAGAGTCCGGAAGCTCATGTAGATTATTGCATTCAGATAAATGCAAATGCTCAAGATTCTTTAATCTTCCAATGGAATCAGGGAGAATGGAGATCCCCGAAAATTTTAAATTTAACTCGACCAATGCTTCGAGTTCTTCAATAGAGTCTGGAAGTTTAAGTAGATTCATGCATCCAAAAAAAGACTAATGCGTGAAACTCATTAACCTTCCAATGGAATTAGGGAGAATAGAGATCCCCGAGAATTTTAAATCAAACTCAATCAATGATTCTAGTTCCCCGATAGAGTCCGGAAGCTCATATAGATTCTTACATTCAGATAAATGCAAATGCTCAAGATTCTTTAATCTTTCACTGGAATTAGGGAGAATGGAGATCCCCAAGAATTTTAAATCCAACTCCATCAATGATTCTAGTTCCCTGATAGAGTCCAGAAGCTCATATAGATTCTTGCATTCAGATAAATGTAAATGCTCAAGATTCTTTAATCTTCCAATGGAATCAGGGAGAATGGAGATCCCCAAGAATTTTAAATTTAACTCGACCAATGCTTTGAGTTCTCCAATAAAATCTGGAAGTTTAAGTAGATTCATGCATCCAAAAAAAGACAAATGCGTGAAAATCATTAACCTTCCAATGGAATTAGGGAAAATAGAGATCCCTAATAATGTTAAATCCAACTCAATCAATGATTCTAGTTCTCCGATAGAGTCTGGAAGCTCATGTAGATTCTTACATTCAAATAAATGCAAACGCTCAAGATTCTTTAATCTTCCAATGGAATCAAGGAGAATGGAGATCCCCGAGAGTCGAGTTCTCCAATAGAGTTTGGAAGTTTCAGTAGATTCTTGCATCCAGAAAAATACAAATACGTTAAACTCGTTAACCTTCCAATGGAATTAGGGAGAATAGAGATCCTAGAAAATTTTAAATCCAACTCAATCAATGACTGTATTTTCCCGATAGAACCTGGAAGCTTATATAGATTATTGCAATTGGATAAAAGCAAATGCTTGAGATTCTTTAACCTTTCAATGGAATCAGGAAGAACTTTTATCCCTGAAAATTCTAAATCCAACTTAACTAATGATTCTAGTTCGCCGATAGAGTCTAGAAGCTCATGTAGATTATTTCAATGAGATAAAAACAAATTCTTGAGATTCTTTAACCTTCCAATGGAATCAGGGAGAACTAAAATTTCCAAATGGTTTAAATCCAACTCGACCAATGATTTTAGTTCACCCATAGAGTCTGGAAGTTTACGTAGATTGTAGTAAGAACACAAAACCAAATGCCTGAGGTTGCCTAGTGTCTTGGGAAACATGGACAGTCCGCTGTAACTAGGCATAATAATCTCCGACAAGTATTCTAGAGAACCGATTTCTTCGGGCAACTCTTTAAGGGATGTACATCCATTGATATTCAAAGTATTTAGCAGTTTTAGGTTACCGATTGAGCTATCAATCACAGACAACTTAAAACGGTGTATGAGAATCAATTTTTCCAACTGGCCAAACTCTAAAAAATTAGGTGTTTTGGTTAAAAGATAGCAGTTTGTCAAATCTAGAATTTTCAAGTTTTTTGCCATTTGCAATGGAAAAACAAGGCGGATTACATGCCGACAAAAAGTATTGAGATTATGAAGATCAATTGATAGAATTTGAAGTGAACATGAGTGAGATGTGTTGGTACCTTGATTTGCCTCCATCCACCCCAGTCATCGGTGATGTTGCTCATCAAAAGGTTGAGCACGACCAAATTCCCTAGATGAAGATTCGTCGCTAAAAAATCCGGCGGGCATAAACACCAAGAAAGCCACCTCAGATTAGGACTAACATTTTTGAAGTTGCCCACAAAATTCAGATTTTTCCCTTCAAGGAACCTCAACTTTGGCAAATATGCTATTTCTTCAGGTGTGAAGTCATGACTGATATCCAAAATGAGTGCTCATATAGCTCCTTTTTCCTACCAGCAGTAGCATAGAATAAAGATGAGTATGCAACAATATCAAAAGTTCTTCTTCGACCCCAAACTAATTAAATCAAACGCATGTTGTAACAAGATAATTAGTGTTCTTCTTAACTTGAAAATAAGACAAACCAAGCATGTTCAAAATGTCTATTTGGTGTTGATTCCTTTGTCTTTCCATAGACTAAACACCTCTTCAAGGAAGCAGAGAACTCATTTTATTCTTACCAAAACAAGAAATAAAAAATTCCAACTAACCAAATGGAGCGTTAACTTTCTTCTCGTTTCACATGGGTAAGGCCGAAAACATATACCTTAGATGTTTATATAGAGTTGCTTTGTATTTCTCTATAGTTAGAAAACAAAGCAAGCCATCAACCGACATTCTCAATTTAAGGAACATGAATAGAGATTTTGCTGGATTTATTATATCTTCTACTCTAAATAAATTTCACCTCTTCGCTCCTCAATATGACTTGAGTATTCTCATCAATTTGCACCCAGCGGCGCTTTTCAGCATCTTCAAAATTATCTGCCATGACAATGTACCTTCCTAGATCTCGAACTTCATCATGCATCCAGAAAGAATTGTGCTCATCGATTTTTATCAATAACATGAGGAGAAGAGCATCAATCACATTGCGTGGAGAATAGCCGCTACTACGCCACATGTAGTCCGCATAAGTCTTATCCTCCTTGATGCAAAAATATGCTATGTCTAGGAATGTCTTTTTCTATGGTGTTCAATTTGTTGATGCTTATCATTAGTGATTCTCGGACATTATTAGGCGGGCCTTGCTTTAAGTCCTCCAATGTCTCATCCCACTTTGATCTGTTCATTCCGGCAAAAAAGAGAACCCACAACTTCTAGAGTCAAAGGAAGCCTTCCTACGCTTAAAACAACTTCTTTCGAGAAATCGTAGCAATTCTCAGGAGGAGTATCGCTTCTAAATGCGTGTTTACTGAAAAGCTGAATTGCTCGATACAAAGGCATCTCATTTACTGAGTGGGCCAAGTAATTGCCAGGTCGCATTTGTTTGTCCTCATTTAGTACTACGCGTATGTCCCTAACTGTGACCATGATCCTACTTCCGGAACCAAACCAATCGCAGCTACTTGCGAGGCTCTCAAGTTACCTCTTCTCATCCACATTATCGACAACAACTAGAACTTTCTTGTTGCTGAGTCCATTTCTTATGTGATGGATCCCGTCGTGGGTGTCATGGATTCTGTCAGCAGAGGTCAAGCCCAATGTGTCGGATAAGAGTTTCTTTTGCACTTGTAAAAGATCTTGATGTTGGACAACTTCAAGGAAACTAGAGTAATTGAATTTAGGCAAGAATCGGTTGAAGATAACCTTAGCAAGAGTTGATTTACCAATTCCACCTGTCCCGTGGATAATAACAAAACGTACACCACCAGAGTCAACATCCAACAATTTTTCTATATCTTTTTTATCATCCACTTCAACAAGATGGTAGGGAAGATCTCTACTCTTCACCTTCAGCTTAAGCAGAACTTCTCGAACAATCAATTTTATAAGCTCCCGTATCTGCCGGACATTTTAGATTAAGAAAATGTTAACAACGTACTATTCCTAACTATCAAGCATGTACAATTTAAATAAGATAAGCTAAATATGTTACAACAGGTTTACAAACGGTGGCAGTTATTCAAATAACAAATTTTAACCCATTAGAAAGTAACAATCTCAAGTTACAATGATAATTATCTAAAAACATGAAGTGCTCCAATTAGCTGCTGCAGCTGCTGCCCAGACACCCATTGGTTGGGTTTAGACACTAACACTCAGTTTCAATGCAGTGATTTAAGAGGAAGGGGAAATAAGATGGATACTGACCGCAGAGAGTTAACAAAAAAAAAAAGGAATAATTGGATGGTAACGTTGTTTGTATGCTTACAAAGAAAAGATTGCAAATAGAGGAAATTAGGTCATTTCATGTTTGATGGAGGAAGGGAAAAGAATGAATAGGAATCTAAAATATTTTTATGACTATTTTGTCCTACTACTTATTCATAGGCTAAATAAATGAAAAATAAAAAATTTAGTAACTTGGCCATTAGCTCGTTAAAGATTCAATGTCAGCATCAATTAATTCATGTTATAGAATACATACATACTCACATACATACATATATAGTGGGATAGAAAGTTCACTTTAGGCCGTGTCTCCAAGTCAACTCTCTCTCTCTCTCTCAATGTCATCAAGATATGCCGTTAATCTGGCCATGACTGTTCACATCTCAGCGAGATACATAGATAAAAATGTCTTAAGACGTTGTCAATAAACTTCCCCCATTTTCAGATTTGTTATGAAGAAAGTGAGGGCGTGATGCAAGATTGCTGCTTCTAGTACCCATCTATGTACTAGTTATTATCTTGAGATTTAACAAGGCTTTAATCACCATTACGCTATTTGGTTTGTAACTATAAATCTTCTACGCTATTTGGTTTCATGAATAACATGTTATAGAGGAGCAATATTATCATAATTTCCAAAATACTCCTTAAGTTGGAATTATAAAACACGTAATGTAATAACACTATTACTGCGACTAAATACGATGCAAATGTTTTGCATTTTTTTTTCTATGCTCTTTTTTGCAAAAAGCACCGTTGAAACGCTAGCAGTCTATATTGGTCCTTTAGTGATAGTAGAGAAGAAGTGACCGGATCCGGATGCTTGCTTATCTACGTAAATTTGATAAATCGTTCTTTGTCGAAAACTGATATTCATCAAATAAGTTATAGTTGCCTTTAATGCGCAGGCAATATTTTAGACTGATCAAACACATAATTAGTTCGTATGCTAGTAGGACAAATCAGTCTGTTTGATCATCAGTGAATAAGCGTTAATATCTGTCTCTTTGTTGTTTCTACTTTACCTTTTTTTCTAAAATGTTAAAAGATATTTATTTCGCTATATATATAGGTTTTTGACCAACGAACAGGATGCTAACTTGGCATTTAACTGTTACTTGACAATGATTCCCGCATTCGCATTAAATTTTTTCAACTATCGTATCAATTATAGGGAGAGATTATAGTTACTAGAAGATAAAAAAAATTTGGTCGGACTAGAAGATAAATTGAATATAAGATATTTTCAAATCTATAAGAAAAAAATGCGTCCCTTTCAGATTATATTAAAATTAATAGGTGGAATAAGTTGTGGAAACTTACTCTTCCCCTTTCCGCTCCCAACCTACTCTAGTTGCAACCTCACGAAGAGCAGCTTTCCACAGCGTCACCTCATCGGGGCCATACTTCTTCTCATACTCAGACAGAGCATTACTGTACAATTCGGTTCTGAGCTTGACATCATCCGGTTTCACATCGAAGAAAAGGGGAAGGATCTCCTTCTTCCCGTCCAACTTTAAAGTACAATCTACCATATGCACAACCTCACGGAGGCACCCGGAAGCGAAGCCCTTAGAGAAAATAGGGATATAAATTTGAGTGTTGTCAAGTGCTCGCAAAAGGTTCCCACCAATCTTCTAACCGACTCGGAGCTCTTCATTGTATTTGAAGACACGGATTCCTTTCTTGATCATGTCATGATAGAGGCAACTAGTAAAGTTGTCCCGAGTATCCGGTCCCCTGAAACTCAGGAACAATTCGAACTCCATTCTTGAAGTGTCAGTGGATGTTGCCATTGCACGAAGCGGTCGAGACTTGAGTCAGAATCAAGCTGAATGAAAATTGTCAATGGGCTTGCTTGAGGCGAGACATCAATCGAGCGCAATTTAGAAACAAAAAATGAAGAGAAAAAATAAAACAGGTGGTGGGTTAGGTTGGTCACTGAATCACGGCCATCAATTGGCAATGGCATTCGACCAAGAAATCGAAAACGATGCCGATATAAAGAAAGACTACCTCGTGCGTTGATTGACGACTGACCGAGATGAGACAACGACCGAGTAGAGCTAGCAAAGAGGAAGCTCGAAGGCCGTCACTAGAGAAGAGAGAGAGAGAGAGAGCCTAGATTTGAGAGTGAGAACAAGAAAGTAGAGAAGTGGGTGTTGGCCGTCGAAACGGCATCCCAGGATCAACATAGTTAAAAACTTGAACATATTGAATGAGAATATAAAGATTTGCGTACCTAATTTGGAATCCGTCGTTCTTTATGTAGAGTGACGACGATCTAATGCTCAGTATCTTCTCCTCTCTCGTCCTTGGATCTTGCCTTGATGAGACCGCCTTTTACAGCTTGCCTTATATGAGGTGAAAGTGGGGAAAAGTGCCAAAAAAGTTCTAAATCTTTTGCATTTGTGCTGATTTAGTCATAAACCTTTTTTTGGTGCCGATTCAGTCCTAAACCTTTTTAAGTTGTGCCAATTAAGTCCTTTCTAGCCAAAATTGGCTGGATTTTGCTGACTGGACGCCGGACGGCTGGCCTGATCGACGCTGACGTGGACAATTTTTAATAATATATATTTTTTATTTTTTAAATAAACTTTTTTTTTGTCTTTTTCCTCCAACCGATCGCCGAGGTCCGACGATCGGCCAGAGGCGACCGTTGGCGAGGGCGAGGTCAAGCCTCGCCGGCCATGGGTGAGGGCCAGCGAGGCTTAACCTCGCTAGATCCAGCGAGGGCAAGCCTCGCCCATGGCCACCTCGCCGGATCTGGCCATGGGCGAGGCTCGCCTCGCCCGCCCTCGCCTAACCTCGCCAGATCCGACGAGGCGAGCCTCGTCCACGGCTGCCTCGCCAGGTCCGGCAAGGGCGAGCCTCGCCCATGGCCGCCTCGCCAAATCTGGTGAGGTCGACCTCGCCCTCGCTGGCGGTTGCTTCTGGCCGATCACTGGACCTCGGCGACCTGCTAAAGGAAAAAGACAAAAATAAAAAAAAATAAAAATATTAAAATATTAAAATATTATTAAAAGTTGTTCACGTTAGCGCCGATCATACCACGTCAGTCTGTCGGCATCCAGTAAGCGAAATCCGGCCAAAATTGACCGTAAAGGACTAAATTGGCACAATTTAAAAAGGTTTAGAACTAAATCGGTACAAAGGCAAAAGGTTTAGAACTTTTTTGACACTTTTCCCGGTGAAAGTATATTTATGAAAGTAGAGGATTAGAGAAGGGACCTTAATGCTATTTTATAGAGTTTTCAGCGAGACCCTCTTATCACGGGTCGGGACAAGCGAGGCCCATATTTGACTATTAAAAAACTATATCTTATCTTATTAGACCAACCCATAAAAAAATAAATTTTAATTTTAATTAATGTAACTCACATTAGGAATAATCTTACATTGAGTCTTAAACTTTGTTTCTTTCCACTTTTCTACTGAACTTTACACTCTTAAAAAAAATAAAAAAAAATAAAAAAAAACCAAGGAACTTGCGCTTTGAAAAAGAAGATATCAAAACTTCGTTCCATGGAATTAGCTGGAAAACAGAAGATCAAGAAGCGGCCGGCAGCTTGCACGCGAAGTCGTTGAAAATTACCCGAAAACGACACATCCAAAAAACCGAAGCTCCATTAAAAAAACTCGCGTCGGCTGAAATCCCAGCCAAGGATGTTGACCTTGGAACCCACAAACTTGATCAACGGACTGTATCCTAGCATCCAAGCAAAGTCTTGATTCATCAATGGGCCGAACCTTTTTCAGATCTTCTTCCTCCTACTGTTCTGGTATAAAAGCAAAAAGGAGACAATACCGATCGCCATTTACTACCGGCATGGTTAGAAACAGAGAGGAGATGGAGAAGTTCAATGGGAGAGTTTTCAAAGTGCACGGCACAGTGCACTGAACCGGACCAGGTCGTGAGCAATGAAATTCACATGAAAGAAGACATGTCTCCAGCATCTAGAAAGAGACCCTCGAAACCTTTAAACAACGATTAATCAGCATTGCCGGCTGGGTTCATGTTCATCTGCATCAGCATTTTCGCAGGTGTTGTTTGGGGGAGGGAAGATCCAGCAAAGCCGGAGAGGCGTTTTCTGTAAGCATTATTTTTATATATCTGAGTTGTCCTCTTCTGCATGGGAGTGCTCTGTAGTTTTCACTGATGCCCAACTACGAGAAGAGAACAAAAGAAATACTTACGTTCATTTGTAGCAAAAGTTAAAAGCTGGAGTACGACATCAAGCTTTCTTAAATACGCGGAACAACTTTAACAGAAAATGGGTGGGAAGGTACCTGTGCCTCTCCTAACAGAAAACAAGAAAAGAACAAGCACGTAAAATTCCCTGGGCGTCAAACGAAAGGAAACCCGGACAAGAACAAGACTTGAAACCGGATCAAAGCTCAACACGAATCAGTGGAATATGCTCAACATCAACAAAGGACAGCATAAGCGAACCCGAAACGCACGCCCGTGCAAAAACATGAGAGGACAGGGCAAAAGCGAGGCATAAACAGGGGGTCGGCCGAGGGTCGCCCCGCACGCCTCCGAATCGGGGTCCCCGGGAAATCGACGCAACTCGACACAACTCAAAAAGATACGCACGAGACCTACGGGGGAGAAGCACGCATCAGCCAGCGGCCGAGGTCCAATCGCGGTGGCTACCGGAGGAGGCCCTTCTCTCACAACCTCACCCCTTTCTCTCTTCTCCCGAACGCCCCCTCTGAATCCCCTTGGCTCGCTCTCCTCTCTCCCTTTTAAGTTGCCCAGCGCGCATGGCCTCCTGCGACGCCAGCTGCCCCTGCCGGCCTGACCCCGACCGGACCCTCCTGCGGTTGTGCTGTTCCCCCTCGTACCAGCGTCCCCGTCGCGTTGAGGGAATGAAGTGGCAAGGGCCGGGCCAAGGAAAAGAAGAGGGCCGGGCCCAAACAGGGTAAGGGAAAAGGAAAAGAAAAAGGGGCCAGGCAGGCCCAGCCCTACTCCGGGCCCACTACGTGTTTAAATTAATTTTTCAATTTTTTAAAATAAAAATTTCTGAAAATTTTAATAATTAATACTAGCAACGCAAATGTGTATAATATTCATACTTAATGCAATTTAATGAAAATTATTTTGCTAGGGGTAAAAAATTATTTCATAATTTTCTATGCAATTAAAGAATAATTAAACTAATGGCCAAAATTTAGGTGTCAACACACGTAATGGTCATCGAAACTCTAACAATAGTTCGTAAAGTGCCTACAACAACATTTGTGCCTCCAAAAACTCAATCGACAATGCTAGTCAACTCATCAATCGCCATGAAGTTGATCCTCCAATTTCAGGGCAAATGAAGCTTCCGAGCACCTACAAACGTCAAGTCCAGTTTTCGCACTGGTGAGTTACACCCTATGACGTCAGCAAGCTATGTTAGTAGGCCAAGTCGCAGGACATGTTAGCAGGAGGCTTCAGAAGCCCAATACCATTAGCGACCGAACCGGCTCAATTCTTTGACTGATTGATTCGAGGCTTTATAGACTGATTCATTGCTAATTCAAACTAGCCACAGCTTTTTCTAATGTGCCTAGTTCAAGTTTGAGGTCAGTTTTACTTTCAACCTTTCAGTACACTACAAAGATTAATCACTGGTCTCACGGCCCATCCAAGCCATCTAAGATGGCTCTAATTATTGTTTGTGGGTTAAGCCATGCCTACACCTACATGAACATCTGATGAAATTGTGAAGAAATAATGCTGACAAACCTGAAGATTAGATCAGTAAAAACCACCAAATCATCATGTGGATTTGTAGCGATATTTACTGGTCTACAGTTTAGTAGGTTTGAGACTGTCAAAGAGATGTGAGATTTACTAGCTCAATGTAATGGTAATAGTGATTTGGCTCACTAAGATATAGGAATTGGGGCAGTCTATCCCCGGTTTTTTCAATTGGATGTAGTCAACTCAGGATCAGTTTGCACTCTCCGAACCTACGTGAGAGTGTAAGATTGATAAGAATCTGTTTGGTAGTTATCAAGATCGTATGTACTTCATTCAATTTTTGATGGTGTTCGTAGACGACCATGAGCGATTTTGTGCATCATTCCTCCATCGCACTCCACACACACTGCAAAGCATTGTTGCAGAGCAACACTAAGGAAACTGCGTGAAGGGATTCAAAGCTCGGGAGTGACATTGCTCTTGCTACACCGCACTCGTACTTCTGTTGTCCTGCCAAATGCTGTCATCATTGCCAAAGTCTCTTCCAAATTGTCATTACAATGTAGAATAATACAACCCGAAACACAAAACTCAAGAGACAAACGGAATGTGATATGATGGCAACACTGCCCAAATTGACGTCTAAATCCACATAAATCGAAATTTGTTTACCTCAACAACTTCTGTGCTATTATTTTGGATGCGTGCCGTCAGGTAATCTTGAGGAGTGAAAGAACAAGGTGGTTTAACCTAACAGATTTTGAAAATGCCAACTGATATTTAGCATTCTATAATTTCTAACAGCATTGCTGTCGAGCGTATAATCAACAACTGGAGAATGAACTTCACTAGGATCTTAACCTCGTACTTCTGCTTTCGAGGGACATAATGGATCAGATATCTAATGAGATATTTTAGCGAGCACCTACAATACAATATCATGGGAAAGGAAAAATGTTGTTGGCTTTTATGGCATTGTCTTGAAACTGGCATCTTGTACAGATTTTGCTGCCTGAGCGTTAGCACCCAGTATCTATGACCATAAACAATCTGATGATCATGAGAAGAGAACCCATAACACTCCCTAGCACATAACAGCAGTTATATTAATATTTCACCCGAAACAGTCGAATAAACGGGGCTTTTGGACTCTGCTGCTTGACTTGGAAATAGCCTGATTTTACAAACTTCACTTCTATACCTTCCACAAGATCCAGTACACGAGGCATTAGCCTATTTAATAAAATACCCGTCCACTTAGTTATCTTTTCGAAAGCTGGAAAAGGTTAGATGCCCTTGGAGCAAGTTATCAATTGCAGGTATGCAAGACATAGCGTTTGAGACGAAAGAGGGCGTGCTAAACAAGGTAAAATGCGCTTTCTATCTCTGTAGGCTCATACGAAGCGACAACCTGATACTCCGTACTCTGTAAAGACACTCGATGCCTCTCAATAGTATCAGCAAGACGGCGGAAGCAGAAGTGATACGTCCCACAGAGGTATTTGCTGTAGCTACATAGAGCATGGTCACGCCCAACGGTCTCTTTGGATCACAAGGGCAAGCTCTCTTGAAAACTTCGGCCGCAGCGGGAACTGTGGAGTTAACAGGGTTGCTAATCAGATTGACGATAGCTTTCGGGCGACATTTGGCAATTCCATCGCAGGGGGTTTCTGATAAGTCCAGCATTTATGTCGACAATTCCATCGCGGACCTGCTAATAGAAGCCACAAATTGGTCTGACCACGGCACTGGTGTCCATGGGGCTGATATCCGCGGTGGTGACACTAGTGAGTATTCACAACATCGTACAGATGAACAGAGAAGAGCGAGTTGATCTTCATCAAAACTGCCAGGGGCTGGCCAATCCCTCCAGGATCACGACTTTGAATCCCGGCAACGTCCTGCACAGCAAGGGAGATTCGGCTGCAGCGCAGTCTTCGCCCGCCACAAGGCTCGGCACTCGAGTCTTCGTTGACGAAAGATGCGAAGGAGCATCGATCAAAAACCGTCACCCCAATCGCTTTTTCCTTTTTAACGTTTACAGACTTTTCGTCATAAAATGGACAGATACGCTATAGTGACCTTGATTTTAAGTTTTTAGCTTGGGACTTCCCTCATTTTAGGCGTTATATTGCCAAAACTTGGAGTTAAAATTGCAATTCTATGAAATCATGGGATTTAACTTAAATATATCCATCATCTCATCATGTAACGGCGATGAGAAAAATCCCTGAGTTAGGATTTAATTCAAGGAAAATGCCATGCGAAATAGTACTACAATCCAAGATGGTACACTTTTGCATCCCATCAGGATTTAAAATCAGAAAAAATCTAAAATCAAGGTTTTTAAGTATGACACGGCACGACAATTATTTAACGAAAGTAAATCCTTCGGTAGTCCTATATCTTAGACATCATTTGATTTATGGCCTTAATTTATTGTGTTCGTTAATATTTTCTGGTGGTTTTGGGTTTTGTATGGTGTATTCAATAATGACTTGACAAAGGCAACGCTTGACTGATTGTCTGGGAGCCGTCAGCTTCCCATCTAAAGTTTTTGAGCCATTATTCAAAATGTATTTGGACCGTTAAATATGAACAGTTGCATCTAAGAATGTGATGGATCTCAGTCTTGCTCTATCCGCCGATTTATTGTGACAGCACAGTAACTCTCCTTGAGGGGCCGCCGCACGGAGAACGCAGCCACGAGGAGCAGCTCTTTGATGCGGACGTGTGCTTGAACATGGTGAAATTTATCCATTGAGTTTTTAGATCCAAATGTTTATTTATAAATACTATGGATTTGAATTTAATCTAAATGTGGGAAATAAAAGAGTATGTGTGAGATTATAAACTTAGATTCGCCGATTATTAATAAATTATCTATTGTTGGGTCTCTTTGTAGATATAGGTATCGACGCTTGGTACCAAATCATGTAAATTTTTGGTGTTCTTTATTGTTTCTCATTTATTTTGGTAATTACATGTCGACATAAATTACACAATCTTAGGTAGCTTCCACGTTAACATATTACAATGGGGGCGCTGCACATCTGATAATGCGCCCAGGCAACATTATGGGTGCCAACGGAAGTCAGAAATCTGAACACTGAACATGAGAGATATGGGACATCCGTCCATCAGGATGAACTCGTTGGTCATTTCAGTTTGAATTTGAGAGAAGCAAGAAAATTGGATCTTGATAAGTTTCTTCGAGGCACCAAACCTGAGAAGCAACAAATGCACGCTCGACAATGTCAGCATTGCCTCTCAACCCATGTAGGAATCTATCCGCAGACTTCACAGCAGCATATTTCATTTTCGCATCATTTGAGGATGTAAAAAGAGTCCACATATCAAAGAGCCATTAAATTTCCGGTTCATGAAAGAGATCAGACTACATCTCAAGGGCCAAACAAAAGATCTTTGAGAATTGCAGAGCCATCTCCAGCTTTAGCATGAAAATTGTCAAAGCACAGATGTAAACAATTCAGTTTGCTTCATGACATAATGTAAGGAAGCAAAGTAAGTGAAGACTAAGATGTCATGTCATAATTTCATTGTGGAAATAGATGCAGAAAAATGTAGTTTCGAGTAGGCATGTACGATCACTGTAAGTCTGATGTATTTAACAATTCTGCAACTGCATGAACTTTTCCTGCTTATCAGGATGCACGTCATTCTCTTAGCCGTAATAACAAAAGATGGAAGGTGCTCTGTTTCTACATTCTTTCTGTTACGTTCCTCTGTTTTCCTTATTGAGGATCAGACAAAATAATCAGAAATTAAGATACTATCCACACCCGCTTGCTTCTGCCAATTGCCCGAGACTAGGTATCCCATCAACGCATTTTCTTGGGTAGTGGTAATGAATAGGTTTTCAAGGAGGCATCGGTAAATCGAATTCTGTGACCACTACAAGTAGAGACAATAACAAGCTCTCTTATATTCATTAATCATTACAGTGCATAGGCAAAGTCTGCACACGATAAAATTGACTTTGCAAGACATATGACCATATGGACCAAAGTTATGATTCTCGTGGAAATCTCATCCTTCTCAAAAAGGAAGTTCTCAGCAGAGCACATCTTCGAAATTTCTTTTAAATGTTAAGAATTTAGAGACTCTACCATGATTAAGCATGCACTCATGTGTCTGGGAGAAAAAAAAAATGCTTTCCTGGAACAGTGTACTCCTTAGGGGGCCTCAGTAACCTGAAGCTTGTCGCAGGCCTTTAACAAAATGAACATCACCAGAACAGCTAAAGCACTGTTTTACAAAAACTGAAAAGCCCCTGAAGACGCTAACAGAATGTGATATGACGTCAAAACTGCCTAAATTGAAGTCTAAATCTGTAAACGAAATGAAATTTATTTACCTCAACAACTTCTGGCCCGCCATTTTGGATATGTGATTTAAAGTAATCAATTTCTTGAAGAGTGAAAGAATAAGGGGGTTTAATCTATAGATTTTGAAAATGCCAACTGACGTTTGGCATATAAAAAAATTGCAATTTCTAATAGCTTGTCTGTCGAACATATGATAGGTAAAATTGTCGCTCATGCATGACCCCTAACAACTGGAACATCAACTTCTCTAGGATCAAGACCAAGTACTTCTGCCTGCAAGGAACATAATAGATAAGGAATCTACCTCGGAAAGTAAAAATGCTGTTGGCTTGCATGACACTCTTGAAACTTGTATCTTGTACAAATTTTCTGCCTGAGCATTAGTCCCAAATAGCTATCACCAAAAACAAGGTCGTCATCATGAGAAGAGAACCAATAACACTCACTAATACATAACAGCACTTGCAAATAGCCTGATTTTTCACCTTGGCGTCTCCACTGTGCACATGATCCCATAAATGAGGCATTAGCCTATTTAATGAAATACCAGTCTTATTGCAAGATGGGAAAAAGTTAGCTGCCCTTGGAGCAAGTGATTGCACGCCAGACAAGCGTGCTAATCTTGTAGGCTCATACAAAGCGATGACCTGACACTCTGAACTCTATAAATATACTTGATGCTTCTCGACGGAATGAGCAAGACAGCACAAGCAGAAGTGATATGTACCACAGAAGCATTTGCTCTAACTACGTCGAGCATGGTCACACCCAACAGTCTCTTGGATCATAAGTGCCAGCGCTCTTGGAAACTTTGGCTGCAATGGAAACTGTGGAGTTAACAGAGCGACAAATCCAGTTGACTAAGGCTTTCGGGCAACATGTGGCAACTCCTTCACTAGGGGTTCTGTTGTTCCAGCACTCATTTTGAACAGGTCATCTCTTTTCATTCCTGTTCTCCTTGGAACTTCGGCAGGGATGATGACGAGGTCCATCCCTGCTGGGGCCTTCTCCAGTTTTTGTTGTCCCAGAAATCCACAGAAAACAATCAACAATATCAAATTAGTCTGACATAAAAAAATGATCCATATACTCACTAATGATATGAAGCTCACTCATCCGGAAAGGTAATCCAAACAATATCCCCACAGAACAATCAACAATATCAAATTTCATCTTTGTCTAGAGCCTAGCAATTCCACCATTCTAAATTCAGCAAGTAGCAAGCAAATTAACGATCGGAGGGGGAAACTCACCATGGCACCATGGCACCGCTGTCTTTGTGGCTGATATCAGCGGTGACACCAGGAGTGTTCACAACACCCTACAGATGGAAAAACATAGACGAGCTGGGTGTAGATTATTTTCCTTTAGGATGCTGGTTTATGAAGACTTTTTTTTGGGTTATTTATCTTTATAAAATTTCAAGTAAAAAGAAATAAAGTCAACAACATTAAAGAAAAGAGGGCTCAGTGGCTGCCGATGGATCCAAAAGTACTAATGTACTAAATAAATGGAGCCTCATGATTGATATTCAAATACTCTAACGCTCTCACACATTGCACTTAGAGCTTGGCCTAAGATGAATGCGTGGAATAATCACTGAATATTAATGGGAGTAAATTAGAGATACGATGCATTCTCGTACTCTGGCACCCTATAAATTAAAACACCATAAAGAAATACAAAAGATGGCTCAAGAAGTGACATGAGAGACACTCGGATTAGTTCATGTCGGTGGTGAATGTGTGTCGCCAGTTTGGCTTTTATCCCACGTGCAGGGCCCGCAGGTTTGGCATTATCCCATGACCAGGTCCTCAATACTCTGAATAACTCGCCGCCAACTCTCTTCCCAACCGCCAGCTCTACAGGTTAGCAAGGAAAAGCCGAAATGAGAACTTCTGTTTTGCTTTGATGTAATCAAAACGCACCTGAGAATTTCGACGAGGCTGTACTCCCACACCTTTTCGTACGACCGATGCGCACTTTGGATGCATAGAAAATCTGGGAGAAGTTCAAAGCCACTCACCTTTCTTCTGCACCAGTTTGATACCGGTCATGATATTCTTCAATCAGTTGCACGGTAGAGAGAACGGTTTGTTTTAAAGCTTCTGCCAAACCCAACTCCAACTTGGTAATGTAGACACATCGGGCAACCTTTCCATTGACTTGCAATTTTCTATCTTCACATATACCAAATTATTCAGTTCTTTCAAGCCTTCGACGGCTCTCAACTTCCTACAACGGCGTAGCTCGAGATGCTGTAGATTTTTCAACTTCGATAAGTTAGGCAATTGTTTGATCACATCACACATGGTAATGTGCAGAGACTCTAGTGATTCTAGTTCCCCCAAACCTGGAATCTCTGCCAGATTGGGGAAGTCGCTGAGCTGTAATTTTAGTAGCCTCTTCAAGTGCGATAGATCTGGAAGAGCAGGGAATTCAGCATCTGCAATCACTAGACATTTCAAACTTGAGGGAAGCTCTGGCAATGAGGAAAGCCGGTGGCTTGCAATTTTAAGTGTTTGGAGACTAGAGAAAGCATTGATCTTTCCTGGCAATGTAGAGATTGGGCTCCATTCTAAATCCAATACCCTCAGATAGGTCAAGTTCCACATTTCCCACGGTATTTCATCCATGAGATGCCGACAAAACGAGGCATCGAGCTCTTCAAGTGTCTTCACCCCTCCGAGAGCATAAGGTATTGTGTGTATCTTTGTGTATGCCACATTTAAGAATTTTAGTCTCTTTAGATTTTCAATGGAATCGGGGAGAAGGGAGATCCCCGAGGATTTTAAATCCAATTCAACCAATAATTCCATTTCCCCAATAGAGTCTGGAAGCTCATATAGATTCTTGCATCTAGAAATAGACAAATGCGTTAAACTCGTCAACCTTCCAATGGAATCAGGGAGAACACAGATCTCTGAGAGTTTTAAATCCAATTTGACCAATGATTCTAGTTCCCCAATAAAATCAGAAAGCTCATGTAGATTCTTGCATCCGGATAAAAGTAAATGCTTTAGATCTTTTAACCTTCCAATGAAATCAGGAAGAACAGAGATCCCCGAAAATTTTAAATCTAACTCAACCAATGATTCTAGTTTTCCAATAGAGTCCGGAAGCTCATTTAGATTGTCGCATCCAGAAAAAGATAAATGCGTGAAATTTGTCAACCTTCCAATGGAATCTGGGAGAACGGAGATTCTTGAGAGTTTTAAATCCAACTCAACCAATGATTGTAATTTCCCAATAGAGTCTGGAAGCTCATGCAAATTTTCGCATCCAAATAAAATCAAATGTTTAAGATTTCTTAACCTTCCAATGGAATTAGGGAGAATAGAGATCCCCGAGAGTTTTAAATTTAACTCGACCAATGATTTTAGTTCCCCAATAGAGTTTGGAAGATCATTTAGATTCTTGCATCCAAATAAAAGCAAATGCTTGAGATTCCTTAATCTTCCAATAGAATTAGGGAGATCAGAAATCCCTGAAAGCGATAAATCCAACTCGACCAAAGATTCTAGTTTCCCAATAGAATCCGGAAGCTCATGTAGATTCCCACATTCTGATAAAAGCAAATGCTTTAGATTCTTCAGTCTTTCAATGGAATCAGGGAGAATGGATACCCCTGAGAGTTTTAAATCCAACTTGACCAATGATTTTAGTTCCCCGATAGAGTTTGGAAGCTCATGTAAATTCTTGCATTCGGATAAAAGTAAATGCTTGAGATCCTTTAATCTTCCAATAGAATAAGGGAGATCTGATATCCCCGAGTAACTTAAATCCAAATCGACTAATGATTCTTGTTCTTCAATAAAATCTGGAAGCTCATGTAGATTCTTGCATTTAGAAAAAGACAAATGTAGGAAATTCATCAACCTTCCAATGGAATTTGGGAGAATGGAGATCCCTGAGAGTTCTAAATCCAACTCCACCAATGATTCTAGTTCCCCGATAGAGTCTGGAAGCTCATGTAAATTCTCACACCCAAACAAAAGCAAATGCTTGAGATTCCTCAACCTTCCAATGGATTCGGGGAGAACAGAGATCCCGGAGAGTTTTAAATCCAACTCAACTAATAATTCTAATTCCCCGATAGAATCTGGAAGCTCATAAAGATTCTTGCAGTTAGATAAAACCAAACGTGTGAGATTCAACATTCCTATGGAATAAGGAAGTCGGTAGATACCCGGATGAAATTGAATTTCAAACTTTGTCAAAGATTTTAGATCGCCTAGTGTCTCAGGAAGTTTGAACGATTTGCCAAAGCAAGGCATGATAATCTCCGACAAGTATTCTAAAGAACCAATTTCTTCAGGCAACCCTTCAAGGCATGCACATCCCTCAATATTCAAAGTATTTAGCAATTTTAGCTTACCGATTGAGCTATCAATTGTAGATAATTGCTCACAGCCAGCGAGAATCAGTTTCTCCAACTTGTCAAACTCCGAAAAATCAGGTGCCTTGGTTAACTCATTGCAGCATGTTAAATCTAGAATTTTCAACTTTTTCGCCATCTGCTATGGAAAAAGAAGGCATATTGCATGCTGACAAAAAGTATGAGAATATGAAGCACAATTGATAGAATTCAAAGCGAACATGAGCGAGGCGTGTTAGTACCTCGATATGCCTCCATCCACCCCAATTGTGGGTGATGTCGCTTGATGAAAGGTCGAGCACGACCAAATTCACCAAGTGAAGATTTGTCGCTGAAAAATCGTGCGGGCAATGACGCCAAGAAAGCCATCTTAGACTATGAAGAAGATTCTTGAAGTCACCCACAAAATTTAGTCTTTCCCCTCCAAGAAACCTCAGCATTGGCAAATAGGCTAATTCTTCAGGTATTAAGTCATGACTAATACCCAAACTGAGTGCTCGTACAGCTCGTTTTTCCTGCCAGCAACATCAGAGAATAAAGACTGAATATGCAACAAACGAAGTAAAAAACCAATGCAAGTAGTCAACAATATCAGTGGTTCTTCTTTGACCCCAAACTAATGAAATCAAACCCACGTTATAACAAACAAAATAATGAGTACTCTTCTTAACTTGAAAACGAGACAAACCAAACAAATTTAAAATGTCCATGCGGAGTTAATATCCTTGGTCTTTTCACAAACTAAACACCATTTCAAGGAAACAAATAACTCATTTTTTTTTTTAGGTAAAGACAAAGAACTCATTTTCATTCTCGCTAAAACAAGAAATGAAGAATTTGAACTAACCAAATGGCGCATTAGCTTTATTCTCGTTTCACGTGGGTAAGGCATGAAAACATATACTTTTGTTGTCTAAAAGTTCCTTTCTATTTCTCTACAAGTTAGAAAGCAAAGCAGGACATTCTCATTTTAATGCACATGACCAAAGATTTTGCTTGATTGATTATGTCTTCTACTCGTAATAACTTTCACCTCGTTGTTACTCAGTATATCTAGAGTATTCTCATCAATTTGCACCCAACGGCGCTCTCCAGCATCTTCAAAATTCTCTTCCTTGACAATGTACCTTCCTAGATCTCGAATTTCATCATGCATCCAAAACCTATTGAACTCATCAATCTTCATCAATGACATGAGGAGAAGAACATCAATCACGCTGCGTGGAGAATATCCACTACTACGCCACATGTAATCCGCATAAGTCTTATACTCCCCGATGCAAAAACATGCTATGTCTAGGAATATGGCCATTTCTATGTCCTCCAATTTGTTGATACTTATCATCAATGTATTTCGGACGTGCTTATGCGGGACTTGCTTTAAGTCCTCCAATGTCTCATCCCATTCTGATCTGACTGTGTTGGCGAAAAGAGAACCCACTACTTCTAGAGTCAAAGGAAGCCTTCCTATGCTTGAAACGACTCTTTCCAAAAAATTGTAGCAATCTACTGGAGGAGTATCACTTCTAAAGGCATGCTTGCTGAAAAGCCGAATTGCTTGAACCATGGGCATCTCCTTCATTGGGTAGGCCAAGTAATTGCTAGGTGGCATTTGGTTGTCCTTATCAAGTATTGTGCTTTTGTCCCTGATTGTGATAATGATCCTACTTCCAAAACCAAACCAATCATGTCTCCCTGCGAGGTTCTCGAGTTGCCTCTTCTCATCCACATTATCAACAACAACCAGAACTTTCTTGTTGCTAAGTCCTCTTCTTATGCGATCGATCCCATCATTGGTGTCAAGGATTCCGATAATAGAGGTTGAGCCTAGTGTGTCAGATAGCAGTTTCTTTTGCACATCTAAAAGACCTTGACATGAAACATCATCAAGGTAACTACTACAATTGAATTTAGACCAGAATCGGTTGAAGATAATACTAGCAAGAGTTGATTTACCAATACCACCTATTCCATGGATTATAAGGAATCGTACATGGTCATTAGAGTTAGCATCCAACAGTTTCTCTATTTGTACTAAATCATCCATTTCAACTAGATAGTCAGGAAGAGGTCTATCCTTCCCCTTCAGCTTATGTAGAAGCTCTTGAACAATCAATTTTATAAGTTCCCCATACCTGCCAGACAGTGACGGTGGACGATTCAGATTGAGAAAATAATGGCAATGCACTATTCCTAACTTTCAAGCATAAGCTATTTGAATAACATATATGAAAAACATCAAGACTGTTTTACAAATGGTGGCGGTTTTTTTTTTTTAAAAAAAAAATTGAATCCGTTTAAACATAATAATCTCAAGTTACAATGAAAATCAAATTATAGTAAAAGGCCTCGTATTAGCTGTTGTCGTTGTCCATATTCCCATTGATTGTATTTAACACTAAACTGCTGCCAGACTCTCATTGACTGGGTTTAAACACAGTGATTAAGAGAAAATGAAGAAATTTGGGTCATTTCGTAGTTGGTTAAAGGGGAGAGAATAGTGGAAAGTAATCTAATCATACCTTCATGACTATTTTGCCTTACTGCTCATTAATAAAATGTCAATTTATACTGCGTCTCCAAGTCGCATCTCTCTGGAGATCTCTATGATATCAGGGAGACTGCATCGAGACACTGTCAACATAGAGGTGAAAACGTCCACATCTAATGAACCTCCCTCTAGATTTTGAGGAGACGTTAAAATAACGGTGACGTGCCAAGCTTGAATGCTGCATCGAGCATTGTGAAGCTCCATCACTTCCCAAGAGAGAATTGTTCTTTTCTTTTGAGGGGGGGTGGGGGATAATTTCTTGTTATGTGAAGAGCTAAAAGAAAAAAAAGTCCCGGACAGATCATATTAAAATTAGTAACTCTGAAAGAGTTGCGGAAAACTTACCCTTTTCCTTCCAGCTTCCAACCAACTCTAGTTGGAACCTCAACAAGAGCAACTTCCCAGCGCTTCACCTCATCGGGGCCATACTTATTCTTATGCATAGACAGGGCATTTCTATACAATTCCGTTTTGAGCTTGACATCATCAGGCTCCACATCGAAGAAAACAGGGAGGATCTCCTTCTTCCCATCCGACTTTGAAGTGCAATCTACCATATGAGCAACCTCACGGAGACACCACGGACTGGAAGCGAAACCCTTAGAGAAGATGGGGATATAGATTTGAGTGTTGTCAAGGGCTTGCAAAAGGTTTCCACCAATCTTCTGACCGACTCGGAGCTCTTCGTTGTCTTTGAAGACGCGGATTCCTTTCTCCACCATTTGACTATAGAGGCAACTGGTAAAATGGTCCCGAGTATCCGGTCCCCTAAAACTCAAGAACACCTCAAACTCCATTCCTGAAGCGTTAGTGACGGATGCCATCTCACGTAGCAAACGAGACTTGAGATGGAATCGAGCTGAAGAAAAATTGCCATTAAGCTTTGTTGATGTGAGACATCAATCGGGGGAAGTTAACAAACAAAAGAAGAAGAAAACGGGCGGTGGGTACGGTTAGTCGTGATTCACACCATCAATTGGCGATGGCAAACTCCCAAAGAAACCGAAACGGCAGCACACCGGAATCGAAACATTGGATGAAGAAATCGAAAACGAAAGAAGAGAGTACCTGCGAGATCGATAGAGACGAAACGAGACAAGACCGGCGACTCAGTCAAGACTCGAGAGAGATCGAAGGGCGCAGCTGTAGAAACGAGAGAGAAAGAGAGAGAGAGAGAGAGAGAGAGAGAGGCAGATTTTTAAGATATTTTGGGGGTTTTACTTTCAAAATACTTTATTGAAGCTATGAAAAGTAGGCCGCCGTGCTCCAGGTTGACCGTCCACCGTTCTAATGTGGAAATCTCAACTAACTTTACTTTTTAACACATCGTTGTCCTCCCCAGTTTTGCTATGTCGAAGAGTTTCAATCCACACATCAATTCGAAGGAGCACTTTCTCCCTGGCGGCTAGCGCACTTTTTTTCGCTTCTTTGAGGAATGAACGTTAGAGTTAAAAAAAAATAGTATTACAACTATGATTTCTTAATGTCTTTCCCAACTTCTATGTAATTTACTATATAGGCCACCTTTAATGGATTTTAAATATTATCTAACATTATAAATTCAATATTTTGAACTTGTTTTCATCACAAATAATAACCAGATAACAATTGATTTTCTCTATAATCGAATTTCCTTAAAAAATGTTTGCAGCGATAGGAAGTTTTCGATAAAACATACAGACCCTGACCTTTATTCTTGGAATAAATTTGACTCGAACTTTCACAAATCAAAGAAAAATTGCCAATCTCTTAGTCTTCATGCTACTAAGGAGAACTTGGTGTGAGAAATTGCTGCTGATGATTAGGCCAAATCTTCGGAGAGGCTTCCCCAACTGAAAACTCTCGATCTTGTGCTATTGCGTTGAAATGATAATTTCAACTCCCTCTCTGCCCACTGCACACAAGAAGAGCCTCTATAATGGTTCTCTTGTTCATTTGTCTCTTAAATCTTCTGGACAAAGCGGTAAAGGACTGCACCTGAGTCTCTTATGTTGGAAAAACATTAGACAATATGAAAAACAAGAGTTTTTGGAAATCAATTGAAAAATAAATGAGAAAATAATATTAATTTTCTGAAGGGTCCAAATACTATCCTTAAGGATAATTTGTCCATCAGAGTATGAAACTCATTGTTATAGACTCTAATGGCTATCCTCTCAAGATATAATAAACCTTCTGCTATTTCATGTTTTGAATAATAGAAGGAACATAAACAATGTAATATGTACAACCTAGCAACGAAATGAAAGGCGTGTAATGAGAAAAAAGAATATTCTTATTTTAACAACTTCGATATCATTTTTCAAATATGTTCAAAGTAACTATTTGTAAAGAAATGCTTATGTGATCATCTTTAATTTATTGTGAAAATAACAGTCTCTTTTGTATCACAAAAAAATAAACAACAAATAATTAGAAATTGTTGTGGGTCTACTACTCTTTTAAGAATTTGTGGTTCACAATATGCTGTTACTCTCACCCTAACTCAAAAACTATTATATTAGCAAAATCCCAAGTAAAAGAAAGATGGCCGTTATAAAATAATGGAAGGTTTATGAAGAAATAAATCAAACATTAGAAAGCTATTATAAAATCATTATAAAGCCAACAAAAGGTCCAGCTATTATACGGCGGTTGCAAAACTATCGTAAGTTGATAGTAGTCAAGACTGTTATGAAATGGTTAATGATTCGTTACAAAACCATTATAAATTAATGGCAGGCAAAAATCCATTACAAAAAGGTAAAAAATTATTACAAAAATTTGTAGCTTTCGATATATCAAAACTATTGAAATACCCAACATCTTATACTTCAAGTCTAGTGCAAAAGACGAGCTTAAGCTTATTCAGCACTCTCTATCTATCATTTGCTTATTGCGGCACTATATATCTCATATTGCGTAGAAGCAATACTATGGGTGCATAAGAAAGAGGAAATCCAAACACGAACATGAGAAAGATGGGACATAGGACAATGATATACAAACATCCGTCCACCAGATTATTACATAGATTATCATTTGAGTACGTTACATGCAAGAAAAGAAAAACCTCTGTGTTTTCTATGTCACCTATGCAAAATAAACTTTGACAACTTCATAGGTTTGAACCATTTATTCCCAGGTAGCAATTTCGAGTAGAAAAGTAAGAGGAAACTATGAAGATGACATCTTTTTCCTTAGGCCACGTTTTCAATCGGCTCGCTTCTTGATGAATGAAATGCCTTTCTGAATACTTGTTGCTAACTGTTTCTCTGCTTTTTCCAAGCCAACTCTACAGGTTAACAAAGAAAGGCCAAAATTGAAAAAATCTTCATCTTCTTTTGATATATCAAAGGGAGAACAAAAAATTTCAAGATTATTAAAACTCCAGGCCTTTCATACTCATTCGGCAGGCCAAGGGGAAGAAGCTCCTGAGTAGTCAGCCCCAGTACGACCGAAGCGCACTTTGGATGCAAAGAATAATGGGGACAACAATAAAGATTATCATTAGTCATTTTAGTTTGAAAGAGAAGCAAAGAGATCGGGTCTTGATAAGTTTCTTCAGGGCACCAAACCTGAGAAGCCACTGAAGACACTCACGGAATGTGATATGACAGCAAAACCGCCTAAATTGAAGTCTAAACCCATAACAAATTGAAATTTATTTACCTTGACAATTTCTGTCCCGCCATTTTGGATGCGTGTTTTTAGGAAATCAATTTCTTGAGGAGGGAAAGAATAAGGACCTGCATAATTTGAAAATGCCAACTGACATTTAGCATATCAATGAAAACTGCAATTTCTAACAGCATATCTGTCAAACATATAAAAATTCTCATTAGGATACACAAACCGGAGATAAATGGGTGAAATTGTCACTCCTGCACGACCCCCAACAACTGGAATATCAACTTCTCTAGGATCAAGACCAAGTACTTCCGCCTGCAAGGAACATAATAGATAAGGAATCTACCTGGGATAGGAAAAATGTTGTTGGCTTGCATGACAGTCTCAAAACTAGTATCTTGTACAATTTTGTTGCCTGAGCATTAGTACCAAATATCTATGACCATAAACAACCTCATGATCATGAGAAGATAATAGATAACACTCACTAATACATAACAGCACTTACATAATTATTTCACTCAAAACAATCAAATAGATGGGGCCTCTGGACTCCACCGCTAGACTAGCAAATAGCCTGATTTTTACCTACATTATCCCACACACGAGGCATTAGCCTACTTAATAAAATACCAGGTCCACGGAGCTGTCTCGGAGCAACTCATTGTACGCAAGGCAAAAGCGTGCTAAACAAGGTAAATACGCTTCTAACTTTGTAGGCTCATACAAAGTGACGACCTGATACTCTGAACTCTATAAATATACTTGATGCTTCTTGATAGTATCAGCAAGAGAGTACAAGCAGGAATTA